>JAJJXL010000010.1:0-1200000 GCA_024516145.1 Pyronema domesticum | reverse complement strand
AACTTAGCGGTAGATTTTGAGAAATTGAGAAAATCTACAGGGGAATATCAGAATGAAATTCATTCAAAGTTGGTGAGTATTATGGCGGATAGGGCAAGGTCACATGCGAATATTATGAGAAGCTTAGATTGGGATCATGAGTGGCAGGGGGAGAGGGAAAAGTATTGGGTGGAGGTTATTTGTAGGGAAACTGGGGTATTGTATAAGGTGCTGAATAAACATCTACCCGTTGAGCAGGTTAGGGGGATTATGGGGCCGGTTTTTGCGGATTATAGAGGACGGCTGGTGGAGGGGTTTATGGGCGGTGTTACGAGGACGGAGGAGGGGAAGGAAAGGTTAGTAAATTTCATCCCAGGATGAGGGGGGCATAAGGCTGACTTGAGACAGGATGTTGAGAGATGCGGAAACTTTTAAGCAGAAACTTGGAGCCCTGGAGGGTGCAGGAAATTCGGCGGAGATTATTCTTGAGGCTGTGAGGAATAAGATTGTGACCCCGAATGCGCCCCCGCCTCAGGAGAGGATTATGAGTCCTCCCCCGCAACAGAGGGGTGGTATGAATGGACATTAGGGGCTGAGGAGATGAGTGGGGGTGAGGAAGGGTGATAATTGGGGGATTGGGGGGGGGGGGGGGGGGGGGGGGGGGGGGATGAAGTTGGTTTTATATTTAAGCGGGTTTGATGTTACTTATGCTTAATTGGGTTGGCGTTTTGATTTTTCATTTGTTTAATTGAAAAGCTTTATGGGTTGTGGGGTTTGTAATGGGTGGACTGAGTGGGCAAGGGGGAAGAGTCGAGGTGGTGACATGCGATGAGAGAGGTGATACAAGCAGATGAATACCTACAAATATCGGAAGGTGTGGTTAGGTTAATAATATGGACATTTTGGTTCGCTGGACGAGTACATGATGGATGCGGGTGTGAATCGACAGTAGAATTCTGATATTTCGAGATATTTCGGGTTGCTGCGTGATGTCACGCCGCGGAGATGTATGACATCAGTCAAATGTAGGAGAAAATGACGTGATGCGCTGCTAATGAATGCGGGGGATGAATCGATGAGGATGGGCTGATGTGCAAAAAGTGCTGTTACGGGACGATATCCTTAAATTGACCCATCAACCCATCATCCACCCATATCCAATCCAGAAATTGATAGATTATTGGACGACTTCCCATAAGCTTTGACGAAATTTTGGGTGTGCTTTAGCCATCTCTTTAAAGCATTTACGTTCCACAAGCTCAGAGAGCCTATGTACTGCACATTTAACATGGGCCCCACGAACAGCCGTGGGCCGTTTCATCAAAGAGGCGGGGCACGCAAGACGGGAGGGAGGCGGAAGAGACGCGAAATGCAGGAATAAATATCAAAAAATGCACGTAAATCGCGGTAGAAAAAAAAAACAATACTTTTTACCCATGAGTTTCTCATGGGCTTGCGGGATGAACAAAAAGAAAACTCGATGGAATCTTCCTAGTACTACAATTGCCTCTTTTTTCCTTCCTCTATCACTCCTCTAAATTTCTCAATCAAAAACAAATGGGATTTTTTCCGCAAAAAAGTTACTGTACTTGCTGGCACACACAAATGGAATGACAAAAAAAAATTTGTAGTTTCATCTTATACTTTAATCAATCAAAATCAATATTTCCTTTTCGTTTATTGGGGATATTGGGTTTCGGATGGGCCGGGACGGTGGCTTGGTTGATTAAATTTAGAACTTCTTGCTCAACTCGGGGTAAAGGTCCTCGAGAAGAGTAACTCCGAGCTCAGCCTTGAGAGGTGCAAGCTCGTTGAGGTACTGCTCGTACTGCTGCTTGTTCTCGACCTTGGCCTTGATACCTAGGGGGCGCGTTAGCGCTTGTAACGTAACTTAATGACGACTTAACCGCCACTTTCTACTCAGATCAGGCCTCTCCGGACGTCTGTGCGGAACCTGCGGAACTTGGAGATCCCGAACCCCCCTTAATCGAGACACACGATAACCGAGATCGCTACGGGATCTCCCGGGGTCTCAGAATTCCACACAGACCCTGGAATATCGTTGGGTATCGCTTGGGCTCGCTGGGACGCCGCTGGGTTATGGTCGGAGTTTATCGGAACCCGTCGAAAACCCGTCAGAGAGCCGTTGGAGACTCAATCGAGACTTCAGCGGGGGTCCCAGCGGCTTCCAGCTCCACCCAGCGATATCCCAGCGATATCCCAGCGACTGGCGGCAACCTGAAGTAGAAATGCAATTGGGATGGATGGATCGTACCCTCGAAGATGCGGACAGCGGTGGGGAAGTCGTTGACTCGGCGGGCGGCCTTGAGGGCAGCGGTGATAACGGAGACGGAGGGGACCAAGTCGTAAGCGAAAGCGTTGTTCAAGTTGCGCTGAAGCTCGAAAACATCCTGGACAGAGTCGAACTCCTTCTCGTATCTGTCAAGATCGGAATTAGCCTCCGTAAATAGGGTTTCGATTTTAATTATTGTAAATTCGTAATTTATTCATTGATGGTGAATATGTGGTGATGTCGTGATGTCAACGGACTAGCGGATGTTGTAGTTTGGGACATCGTGACGATGTTCCTAACTGTCGTCCGGTGGTGTGCGATAATCACCCCACCCTGGATATCCCGCTTGTTCACCACCCCAAGTAAAACAACATTTCCGGTCACTCGGATGCGGGCACCCAGTCGTACATAACATCGCTGTCCGAGTTTCGTTCTGCGTCCGATACACTCCCCCGACAACCAAATGTTGCTTACCTGGCGGTGAACTCCTCGAAGGACTCCTCGTGAGAGTCGGAGTAGTTGCGGACGGCGACGAAGCGAGGAGCAACGGCACGGGTAACCGAGGTGCGAAGGACGGGCCTGGCGGCAGCAGCGATGCGGAGGAAGACCATTTCGAGGGTTGTTGTTGGGGAAGAGTGGAGATGGGGTGTTGGATTTGGGGATTGGAGGTGGTGACGAAACGGAGACTTGGATCCGGCGTTGTCCTGGAATGAATTTTGCTGAGTGCTGGGGCTGGCTGAAGCCGTCGGGATGAGTGGAACGACGATTGGTCAATCCGGCGGGACGGCAGCTGCGCGGGGTGGGGTTGCTGAGGGAACGGGTTGCGGCGGATGCGGCTTAAAACGTCAGGAATTACAGTCAGCAGCCTAGCGAGAAGCGCAAGTCAGCACTTGTGGAAGTGCACAGTCAGCAGCCTATGTCTGACAAAATGCCAAGAAAGACCGCCGTGGCCGGGTAGCAGACGGGACGCGAGTTGCCGGCGGGATCATTTGCTGGAATCTCGGCATGGGGCTTTGTTGGCCAGACTGTTCCCATTTTGCATTGGCATCCCCACCACCCCAGCCCCAGCCCGCTCTGTGCGGTACAGGCGATCGTGGCTTTGCTCAGCTACGGGCTAGCGCGGGATGAGCCAGCAGGGATAATGTATTAGCGTCAGGTGCATAACACGACAGCATGGCTATCGCGAGCGGAAATCATAACAGACAAGCTGTCGTCTTCTCAACTGAGCGATAAACCCGGCAATGGAGGGTGGAATTGACTATCCGGCGAAACGGGAAATACCGACCGGCCATCGAGTTCGAGTTGCATTAGGTGAACAATAATTAAATGGATGGGAATTGAGTGAGGCTGGATGGCTGCTTATGGCTGTTTGCTGGTCTTGCTTCGGACTCCGGGAGTCCTGTTTCCACGGCGAGATACACTCGGAGGTGTCTCGGAGGTGTTGTGGTTTGTGGTGTTGAATGTCATGACATATTGCGAGTGCTGTAATAATTTGAGGTGATATGAATGGATAGAACAGCAACAATTGGTGTAATAATACCTCGAGGTGTCCTGATGCATCCTGATTCCTGATAGCGATGGTCCACCTCAACCCGACATGTAGCCTCATTCACCCAGATGAACCACCACCAACATTTTTATGATTATTCTCCGTGTCTCATTAATCCATCATCCATCACTTCTCACCTTCGACGCGCTTTTGCTTTCTCATTCCATTGGATGACTGCAGCGTGCATCTGCTAAACCCGATCATCTCAAGACCTGGCCAGTGATTGCCTTCTGGAGACGGTGCAACCCTTCTTCACGTGTCGAGACTCGAAGTCGGAGGCGCAGAACAGCCTGTACCAAGGGAAACCCGCCCGTGAAATTTCCCAATCCTACCGCACCCCCAGTAACCACCAGCCTGAAGCGTACCCCTTTCCGTCCGTAACCCGTCTACGCTATCCTCCATCACGACCCTCCACCACTTCTTCCTCTTCTTCACGTCTTCTTCTTCTTCTTCTTCTTCTCTTAATCCCCATCCATCCCTTCTTGACACGACTCCGTAGTCCCTCCGCCACCCACCTTCCCTCCCCACACCACTTAATCGAGGCTTCAACGCGCTTCGTGTCCTTCTTTACGCTTCATTCTCTTCAGCGCATCCTCTGGTTATCATATACAGTCTTATAATAATTACACCGACGTCTACATAATGGAGTGCGCGACGAAATTCGCGGCAGAGCTTGCCGGTGCTATCGACATTCAGGTCCCCTCGATTGACAGACCCTTTGGACTTCACCTGTGGCCGATATTCAATGTTTTCTACAAGCATGCGACTGGACAGAACGCCACCGACTTCGAATTTGTCTACGGAAAGACGCCGATAGGCACTTTGCAGGTCGCCGGATCGCTAATTGTTGCCTACTACGCGATCATCTTTGGAGGATACTTCCTCATGAAGAATGTTTCCGCGTTCAAGCTCAAGTTCCTCTTCCAGCTCCACAACTTGATGTTGACCTTGATCTCCGGAGGTCTTTTGGTCTTGTTCCTGGAGGAATTGATCCCTACTCTTTACAACCACGGAATCTTCTATGCCATTTGCAACCACTCTGGAGGATGGACTAAGCCTTTGGTTACTCTTTACTACGTGAGTTTTCCGCTTCAATCGCGCTAAAGTGACATGCTGACGTGTCTTCTAGTTGAACTACCTCACCAAGTTTGTTGAGCTTTTGGACACTGTTTTCCTCGTCGTCAAGAAGAAGCCTCTCAGTAAGTTGCGCGCGTTCCGCTTTTGGAGATCATATGGACTTACACGCGGATAGCCTTCTTGCACTGCTACCACCATGGTGCTACCGCCCTTCTCTGCTACACCCAGTTGATCGGAAACACTGCCGTTTCTTGGGTTCCCATCACTCTTAACCTCTTCGTCCACGTTGTCATGTACTGGTACTACTTCCAGTCTGCCCGTGGTGTCCGTGTTTGGTGGAAGCAGTGGATCACCCGTCTTCAGATTCTCCAGTTCATCATTGACCTCGGATTTGTCTACTTTGCTTCTTACACCTACTTCACCTCCACCTACTGGCCCGAAATCCCCAATGCCGGACAGTGCGCCGGTGAGGAGTTCGCTGCCTTTGCCGGATGTGGTATCCTTTCCAGCTACCTCCTCCTCTTCATCTCTTTCTACATCGCCACCTACAAGAAGTCTGGAAAGACCGCCGCCAAGAAGGCCGTTACCAACGGAGACATCGCCGTCGACCCCAAGTTCTCCCAGGACGTCATCAACAGCGTCAACGGAAAGGCCAACGGAGCCAAAAAGAACGGAAGCGTCCGCAGCCGCAAGGCATAAATACCTCGAGGCGAAGGCGGAGTTGTTGGCATTCGACCGGGAGCAATCCCGATGGAGAATGTGGCGGATAACTGATTCTGGTTTATATCGTATTTTGGGGAATTTCAGTTTGGGAATATGGTGTGGGGATGTAACGGTAATGTCTTTTAACTATCGGTCATGAAACGGTAAAGGAAGTGGTTGGGAAAAGATAATGGGTATTCTACGGGGGTGGGAAGGAGAAACGAGTAGAGGCGTCATACTTTTTGTGTTCTTCTACTTTTATTTACTACTTTTTCTTCTTTCGATTCTACAGGGAAAAATCACATAGGGTATCCGTTCTTGTATATTGTTTTTTGTTATGATAATCATAAGCCCCTTTTTATTTTGCAATTTCTTCTCTGTTTGTGTTTTTTGAAGCTGTTTTGTTTTTAGATTGATTTTTTGTTGCGAATTGCACCATTGTATGCAGATAGCGAAAGAAATTCTTATCACAAATCACAAGACTTTTCCAAGATCTCCTACGCCCTTGCAGCTCAAGTCAAAGATTTTTCGTTGGAGTGCACTGGTGATTGATTCCCGGTTCCCGATGTTTCTTTCTCGGCCGTAAATTCGGAGCAAAGTACAGATACTTGGAATCAACGAAACCAACGCATCAGTACAGCGGTATCACCGAGCATAACAAGGTGTCACGTACATGATATGATCATTCATCGGAGCATTATCGTGATATCGAAAACTTGTTCAATCGGAGCCGAGGAATATTGTAATGCGATGCGTTCCGGACTGGACCTGGATAGAACCTCCGGAGTGTCCGGCGAACTCGGACTTGCGGTGTTTCACCAAGGTCCGAATTCCGAGCCCTGGCAAAGAGCAAAAGCGTGACATGTGAATGGTCAGGGGATTAACAACCCTGAGAATGTTCTAGGCGAAATGTAGAGTAGAAACACAATTAACGCGCGACCTGAACGCACGCCTGTACCTGCGCTGTGCCCCGCGTCGCGAGCCCCACCAACGACACACGAGATCGTAACGACACAGCAACACAACCTTATCTGCACCACCACCACCGGAGGAACCCACCAAGTCGAACCGCACCTCCGTCCAGCTCGCTGTCAGCTCGTTTAGCTACCACTCTCTACACCCGCCAACGAAACTTCGCCAATCTGATCCGCCGATAAAGTGCACCAGCTCGAGACGGTACCTTACCCCGAAGCACACGACATTCGATCCACCACATACGATACACACAACACCAGAAGAAGCCACTGAAGATCTAATAAAAAACCAACACCACCATGCCGTTCGCTCAAGTCCGTAATCCCTCGCCCGTACCTATCCCGCGTACCTCCGTGCTGCGTCATAGATCTCCGCTCTCCTCCGTGATAGATAGATCTTTTTCATATTACCCTAGCATATTACTTCTTTTCTTTCCTCCTAGCTTCCTAGCTTCGCCATTTCGCCCCCACCTCCGTTCCTTTCCTACAGCTGCTACTCTGGGCGCTTTATGTGCCCCTTCACCCCCGCTATGCCCCACATCTAGATCTATTGAAGCTTCCCCTTCCATATCAGCTTAGCTTAACCTTCAGCTTCACTTTTGCTTCTCCACCTCCATTTCAGCCTCCCCCACGTTATGCACTTTCCAGCTTCCTACAACCCCCCACATCAGCCCTATGCTCCTCACCTCCTCACATAATCATCCCTACCCTCATGAGCACCACTGACATCCCCTAGCTAGTAATTGGTCCTCCGGGTTCCGGAAAATCCACCTACTGCAACGGGATGCATCAATTCATGTCCGCAATCGGGAGAAAATGCCAAGTAGTGAACCTTGATCCAGCGAACGACAACACTAGTTACCCATGCGCTTTAGATATTCGGGATATAATCACCCTAGAACAGGTTATGGATGAAGAAGGACTAGGACCTAATGGTGGTGTTATGTATGCTCTTGAGGAATTGGAGGAAAATGTTGAGTGGCTTGAGGAGGGTCTGTCTAGGCTCGATAATGATTATGTCCTGTTCGATTGTCCGGGCCAGGTCGAGCTTTTCACTCATCATGGAAGCTTGAGGAAGATACTGGGGAAGATTGCGAAAATGGGGTATAGGGTATGTAGTATTACCGGCATTCTCTGAGCTTTTCATAGAAGCTCACTCGGCTCCCCCCACTGGAGGGGCTACTTGTCGAGCTTCACAGGGTGGGACCTCTGCTAACTTATCCCCAGATGACAGTAATCCATCTCGTCGACGCGCACTACATCACCGACCCCGCCAAGTACATCTCTATCCTCCTCCTCTCCCTTCGTTCAATGCTCCAACTCGACCTCCCGCACATTAACGTACTCAGCAAAATCGACATCCTTCGAGACTACGGCCCCCTTGCATTTAACTTGGATTTCTACACCGAAGTTCAAGACCTCTCCTACCTGCTTCCCTTACTAGATAACGACCCCCGAACCAAAAAATTCGCAAAACTCAACGAAGCAATAGTTGACCTAGTAGAATCTTTTGCTTTGGTCTCGTTCGAGACACTGGCGGTGGAGGATAAGAAATCTATGACGCATTTATTGCAGGCTATTGATAGAGCTGGGGGTTACGCTTTTGGTGAAGCGGAGGGAGCGGGGGATAGTGTTTGGGCGGTGGCGATGAGAGGGGGTTGGGCGGAAGGTATGGAGGCGAGGGATGTGCAGGAGAGGTGGATTGATTATAGGGATGAGTTTGATGAGAAGGAACGGAGGGAGATGCAGGAGGAGAGAGAGAGGTTGGAGGAGAAGTTGAAGGAGGAGGAGGAGATGGGGGGGATGTATTAGGGGGAGTGGTGGGGTGGTTTTTTTTAATGATATCTACCAGGGGCCGGGGAAAAAAGTATGCAAGTAACGAATCTCATTTTTCAAATGTCGAATATCGAATGGGCTTTTTTGGGTTGGTGGTGCGGAGCTTAGGTTACTGGCAATATCAATCAATTGGAAATTGGAAAACAACAATGGTATATCAGGGGTTTCTTAATGCAATAACAAAAAGGGTTTATCTACAAGTACGCAAACAAACGAGAATAAAAACACACACAAAACGCGCACTCGTCATAACACCATCTCTACTGCTGATCATAAAACGTAACCTCCAACCAGCCGCTCTCTACATAACGCGCGTTTATTCTCCAAAAAGTCTCTTAACACGACGCAAAACGGTGTCCTTCTCGGGATCGTAGGGATGGTCTTTGCTAGGAATTTCTAGCACCGCAGGGAAAGCGGCAGTGAAGGCGTCGATGCGGTAACGGATCTTTTCGGCGACCTGTTTTGATATTCAATCAGTCCCTTGTCCATAATCCTTTAGTTCCCTTCACACTCCCAATGTAAGCCCCGCCCACCGCAGCAGGCCTCAAAGCCTAGGATAGGCTTCGGGGAGGTAGGAACACGCTCCCGAGTGGATAGATAAACAAGGTGACGTACGTGCTGGTTAATCAATAAGATTCCGATATCCTTTCTTTCGGTAAACTCATCGAATGCTTTTTCGATCTTGGAGGTTTCGGTTTGGGCGTCGACAACTAGGAAGTTTTGTTCGCCGTTTTCGACGTGGCCTACGCCGGCGAGGAGGAGTCCTGTTACTGAATCCTGGTGTGTGTTAGCTAGTGTTCAATGTTCACAAGCTCTCCCGGCTTCTCCTGGGGCTGCATAGCCGTTCCACAGTTGTTCCACAGCCAAACAAGCATTCATGGACCATAGCAATTTGTACAGTGTCGAGCGAAGGCTTCGTAATTCCAGAAGTTCCGTGGAACTGTGCGTTGCTCGATGCTCCATGTTCGCGATACGTCACAAGATTGCGGAGGACGCGGTAAATGCTTTGGGGATGCTTCGGGGGACCTGTAGAGAAAGCGGGATAGGAAGTATATCGTACCTCATCGCCGATAACGGCCAGGAATTGCCGGTCTTTGTAGGCAGCGGGAGCAGCCATGTTGGTGATGTAACGGAGGAGGTCAGCTTCAGGGCGGAGCTTGGTAGCTCGATGGCTGGGCTTCCCGGATCCCGTGACAAGCTAATGCAAGATTCCTCTGGATAGGGTTAGTGCGGGGTAGGGGCATGCTGCAGGAGCTAATTTTTATGCTCGCGGGGCACCTCACCTCAATATTTACTTCGCTGTACCGTGACCTCGACAACTGGATCAATAACGAAGTAACGAACCAGCAAAGAAGAAAAGAAGAGATATACAACAAAATGGACTCCGACGAGGATATTCAGGATTACACTGAGACTACTGTCTTGCTTGGTTACGCAGAGGAGGACCCGGTTGGAAATGACACTGCTTCCCACCTTGGTGGCGCTCCTGTATGCTTCCCCAGTCCCCAAATCTTTAAATCCCATACTTCTTACTCATCTCACTTCCCTATTATCGTGATAAAAGCTGATTGATTCATAGACATGGCTCGCCCCTACCTCCCCCGCCGACGCCCGCCTCGCAAAATGCACCTGCTGCAACAACCTCATGACGCTCCTCCTCCAACTCGACGGCAACCTCAAAGACTACCCCCACGAGCGGATGTTCTACGTATTCAGCTGTCCCTCCAAGACCTGCCGTCGCAAGCCCGGTTCAGTCAAGGCCCTCCGTGCCGTAAAAGTTTCTAAAGACTGGGAGGAGCGCCAAAAGAAGGATGCAGAAGAGAAAGCCAAGAAAGAAGCAGAAAAGAAGGCAGCTGCCGCCGCTGCACCAAGGACAGGAGACATGCTCTTTGGAGGTGGAGGATTCGGAGGAGGAATGGGAGGAGCCAACCCTTTCGCTACTGCGGGAGCTCCTGCAAACCCTTTCAGCACCGGAGGAGCTTCTGCGAACCCCTTCGCCGCCAAACCCGCCGCTCCAGCACCGGCTCCTGCAGCTCCTACTCCAGTTAAGACCTTGGAGAAGACCTTCGCAGAGAGCTTAAACATTTCTAAGCCCGCTGAAGCCGCCCCAGAACCCCTTCTCTACGGTCCCGTAGAGCCATGGCCCACACCTCTCCCCCACCAATACCCCAACTTCTACCTCGACGCAGACTACGAGACCTTGGCACCGGAGGAGAAGATTGATGTCCCTAAGATCCAGGAGATTATCGAGGAGGCTGATAACGCTGGTGACGCCCCCGTTTCTAGTAGTGATGCGGATGATGGTGTGCTGGATACTACGTTCCAGAAGTTTGCAGACAGAGTTGGACAGAACCCTGAGCAAGTGCTACGGTATGAGCGTGGGGGACAACCGTTGTTGTATTCCGACAGTGATGAGGTGGCGAAATTGTTGTTGGAGAAGGGAGGAAAGGAGTGTTCGATGAAGAGGGTACCGGCTTGTAAGGGTTGTGGAAAGAGGGATAGACAATTTGAGTTCCAGCTTATGCCGCATGCTATTGCTGTGTTGGAGGGGGATTCGATGAGTTTGGAAGGAATGGAGTGGGGAACTATTATTGTGGGGACTTGTAATTGTACACCCAAGGCTAGGGATGGTAATGGAGTTGGGTGGTGTGAGGAGTGGGTGGGTGTGCAATGGGAGGGACAGAAGTAAACGGAATAGACTTTGCTGGGGGGATTTGAAGGGAGGCGTAGCATATGGGGAATGTTTAGGAATGTCTGGGAGATGTTTGGGGATTTCACGAAGGGTTGGTGTTGGCGTACAAAAGTTGCTTTTGGATAAAGTTTCTGGAATATCAATCTTTTTTTTTCATGATTGATGGTGCGGTGTTGTTAAATGAATCCTTACGGAATTCTTACCTGCATGGATTATTCGAGTAGCTAGACCAAGGCAGCCTCCACCAACATCTACAACGGGAAGCCCACAATTCTCGAGTGTAAATCGTGGTCCCCGGCAAAATGACGAGCGGCTAACAAGTAAGTCTTTAAACAGCGTTCAAACCTCGTAAGCACTTCTCAGAAGTAAGATTATGATGCGTGGTCCACACGACCTAACGCAAAAAAGCCCAGCTTTCTCTCAAACAGGGGCGCAAATCCTGTTTGAGAGGAAGCTGGGCTTCTTTGCGGGGATGATTCTCGGCATCCCTAAGAAATAAGATAAACTATGGATAAGAATATGGATAAGAATAAGATAATGTCCAGTCCAGAGGCGGGGAAGTCGAGAATATATACTAATTACCAGGCAGCCAGCGGCAAAACCTCACGTATCACGGTAGAATCTTGCAACATTGTGCGCCTTCGCGGCTGCCGTGATGCGTCTCTAGTAAGTTACTCGCGGTTACCTCGTGGTAAACCGCAGATGACGTTCTAACGGTACCAGCGATCGTTATGGTTATGGAAGTTTCGAGATTCATCAGAATCATCACTCGTCACACGCCGGACGGGGTACGGTTGCCGCAGTAAATTAAAAGTTCAAATATTGTAGAAGTCGGAATAATGGCTATACTGTTCCTTACGTGCAGGTTAATGTTAAATTATCTAATTTCTTGGCACGGGTCTGTCTTACTTCACATATATTACACAGTAATCTGGGAAAGGCGGCTGGCAAGGTGTAGCTATCCCAGTCTTTCATAGCTATCGATATCTCTAATGTACCCTGTTCACTCATTCATAAACCGACGGCACTAAGACGTTGTTACGCTACTTAGCATCAACAGTACGCATAGTATCGCACTAGAGATATCAAAGCTTGGATGCATTTACACAAAATAATTAGTGGAGGGTGATAATGAATCCACTTTTCATTTGTTTTTGTTTACATCATTTATCATTCTGTCCCTAGTCCGGGGCATGCTAATTAATTTCCTAACTGCTGCATATTTTCCTTTTCTTTATTTTCTTTCCGCGTTTTTTCTCTAATTCGTGTCACCCTCCAGATAGCTTTTTGATTCCTTTGGGGTTATGCTGGTCATATCTTCTCACCCGGATATGCCTGCCACACTCACTCCTTTTCTTTCTCTTTTTTATGATTTACATTAGGGTAGATGGAGTTCCCCGAAGATTTGTTCTATGAATTCCGTAGCCTCTTGCGGTTCCCTCTCTCCTTCCCATTTTGGTTCTTCGTTTGGTACATGACCGTTTCCTTCCCATTTCAAAAGCTCGTCATCACCCTCTTCTTCCTCTTCCCCGGATTCGTCCCATGAATCCTCCATAAGTTCCTGCCATTTGTATGACTTGTCCCTCTCTTCTTCCAGCTGCTCTGCCTCCTTTTCTGCAGTCCTATTTCCCACTTCTGTATCTTGTAGGTATTTCAAAATCTATTCAGTTAATCGCTTGTCCGCAAACATGTGCCTCATGACCCAGTAATTCCATAGCCCTGATTTGATCTCTTTAGCTAGCGCTTCTCATTATCATGGCCATTTTGAGCAGGCTTTGAAGAGATGCTGCACTGTTTGTCGTTCGCCGTTGTTACACCACCAACAGCTGTTGTCGTCGATGATGTTGATCCTCTTCAGGTATGTGTCGACGACTGTGTGTCCCGTTTTAGTTTGAAGTATCGCGTCACTAGTGTGTACAGCTAGTCTATTTGAGGTTTTCATCGCCATTTCATCGGGTTTCTGTTGTTTTAGCAGTAGATATCTGGGGCTGTCGCCAAGGGTTTCACTGAGCCATTTCTTTGTTTCGGTCGTCTTTGTCTCCTTAGTTTTCCTGTGGGGATGTGAAAGTGCCCTGAACTGCTCTTTCGGGGGTAGTCATACTCATTTTGCCCCTTTTAGATTGGTGTTGTGGCTGCTTCCTTTGCGGCTTTTTGACCTCTTCGTTTCCGGTGATGCCCTCTGTCCTGGTACCCAGTGATATTCCACTGTGTAGCCGACAATCATCAGGGCCTTCTCCCGCTTTTTTGCTATCTTTCAAACAAGCCATTGGCCGGGCCCACGTACATCGTCCTGAATGCTGCGCAGTGCCCATTCGGAGTCTGTGAAGATTCTTATTAACCTTTTGTTGAATATCTTTATGTGTCGTTCTATGGTCTCTTTTAATGCTTTGGCGATTGCATATAACTCTGCATCCAAAATCTCTTTCCTGTTGCCTAAGTGAAATTCGCGCCGATTCCACACCTTTGTCTCGGTCATGCATACCAGTGAACATCCACAGTGTCTCGTTGGTAGGCGGGATCCATCGGTGAAGATGTTTCCTGGTATGACGCTGGCGATCTTTGCGGTTGCGGTGGCGTGTTCTCTGACTGTCATAATGACCGTTCCTTTGATCCGGAGTCCTTCTTTAATTTCTTCGACTCCATACCATAGGTTTAAGCATGTTTGTCTTTAGGTGCTTTGCGAGTTGTGGAGTACGTGTGCTTGTTTTGAATTAGTGTAAGGATTGGAATGATAAACAGACGAACTCACAATACCATCAATTTTTGACCATCAGACAACTGTATTTCCAAAAGACTGATCTAGTCTAAAGAGGTGCCAACCAGTGCTGTGCCGCATTTCTGCATGAAATCTCACGCGACCTCTCGATTTCCCTGTCA
The DNA here is from genome assembly GCA_024516145.1 of Pyronema domesticum. Taxonomy (NCBI): domain Eukaryota; kingdom Fungi; phylum Ascomycota; class Pezizomycetes; order Pezizales; family Pyronemataceae; genus Pyronema; species Pyronema domesticum. The sequence continues at coordinate 1,186,021 of JAJJXL010000010.1, read as the reverse complement.
GCTTAAACGCTGAGATGCGGGGAACCCTACTAACCATAACATACATTTCCTCTCATCACATAGTTGACGAAATCCTAAAACCGGAGCCATAAACATTCCAACAAAAACTGCCGATACATCCTGTACATACAGCTACAAAAATCCTCGTGAACCGCACCTGTGGCCCAATACCCAATGGACCCCCTCAGTCTTTCCGCCAGCATCGCTGGCCTCTTGAGTCTTTCTCTGGAAGTCACCAAAATTCTCACCAACTTTTTCTCCATCGTCAAATCCGCTTCCTCAGAAGCCAGTTCCCTAGTCACCGAAGTCACCGCCCTCTCTCACGTCCTAGAAACTCTATTCGAAATCCTCCGCAGCGATGATCCCGAAGTCACTACGTTTAATGAGCAGTCGGTTCTTTGCTCCATCATCAGTGCCTGCCAAGAGCATATTGGCTCCCTTTTTAAGACGATTATGAAGTTGCGGAGTGTTAAGACGGAGGGAGTATTGGGGAGGTTGGCTTGGCCTTATAAGAAGGAGGATTGTTTAAACCGCGTACAGATTCTGCACAGATATGTTCAGACGCTGCAGGTGCTGTTGATCAAGAGTAATCAGTAAGTTAGCCATCGAATCTGTGCCGGTGATGAGTGATGGGAGTGGTTTTGCTAATTGTGATCGCTGTACATGGCGAAGGTCGCTATTGTCGCAAGCTTCGGATATGGTTGCGACGAAATTGGAGGAGTAGAATAGGACGGCTGTTGGGTTGGTTACGGATTTGGCGAAGGCCCGAGTGGTGTTAGAGAAGATGGCTGTGAAGGTGGAAAAAGTGCATGATATGCTGAAGGGTTTGTATTCGAATGACATGGGTGTAGGGAACTGGAGCGCTAACTATTTCTAGATGATGAATTCGAGAAGGTGATGGAATGGATCCCGCCTCTGGAACCTCATAAGAGACATAAGGATGTTAAATCCAAGTGGTTGGAAAAAACTGGGGTTTGGTTTTTGGAAGCGGCGGAGTTTAAGGCATGGTGCGATGGGGATGGATCCGAGGAGAATTTTAGTACAGTTTTGGGGTGCTATGGGATTCCTGGTGCTGGAAAGTCGGTGATGAGGTAAGTTGTTTAGTCGGTTGAAGATAATGACAGACGTAAAAAAAATAGTTCACTGGTGATTGATGAGCTCTCGGAGAAGCTCTCTAAGGATGGGAAGCCTGTCTGCATGGCTTATTTTTACTGTGATTGTCGGGACGAAGCGAATCAAACTGCGATTAATATAATCGGCGCTTTGCTAAAGCAAACACTGATAACGTATTATCAACATCTACCGGTTGATATCATCAGCTCCCTATCGGAACGAAGGAGGAAGGGAAAAAGTTTGAGCCTAAAAATGCGTTTGGATTTCTGAAATCAGCTCTTTTCAGTTTCGAGCGGCCGTATATCTGCATTAATTCACTGGATGAATGCAACGATAACCAAAGAAAGAGCCTACTTCGGCCCTTCAACGATCTTCTAGATGATTCTACGCAATCCATCCGAATATTCGCCACCGGAAGGCCTTACATGGAAAAGACTGTTAAAGAAGTGTATGAAGTCTCGCCGTACACTAACATTACAGGCAAATGCAGATGACATCAGGGAATATGTAGCCTGGCAGTTGAATATGGACGACAACTACGATGAAATGGATGAATGTTTCAAGAAGGAAATAACGATTACAATAATTTCGGCGGCCGATGGAATGTTAGTTTGCCATCCCATACTCACACAATTGAAGCGGAGAATTAACCAGGCAATCAAGATGTGTTTAGTTAACATATGAGTGCCGACCGATCAATTTTCCCCCGTAATTGTTGTCAATTATCATCATGAACAGTGCTAATACATTGTGACCCAGGTTTTTACTTCCAGCCCTACAGATACGATCTGTACTTGAGCAAACGAGCATTTCGAAGAGATGAGCGGCACTCAATAAGATGCCTAAAAAGCTTGATGATACGTTTCAATCCAGAATCGAATGGATAAACCAGCAAACACCTGCGAGGTCTAGCCAAGGCATGGAAATTCTAAAATGGACATTCCTTGCCGAAAGGAAATTGAGCATCCCAGAGCTTCGCCAAGCTATTGCGGTAACCGACATTTCTACCGATACGTTGGATCAAAACGACCTGCCGTTCGAGAGATCCTTGATTGACTGCTGCTGTGGTCTTTTGTTCTCGATAAACAAACTTCGACTATTCGTCTCGTTCACAAATATCTACAGGACTACCTCAAGCAGCAGCATGAAAAGTCTGAATTGTTCAAAACTGGACATCGCGACATTGCTCGTACTTGCCTTAGATATCTAAGTTTAAACGACACTGAGATTTTTGTGAACAGCAATATTGCACACTATAGGGAAACTGTTACTTTCCTGCTTAATTCAAACCCCTATTCGAACGACGCCTCCCAGTCTTCTCGAAACATCGAAAAATTCCCTTTTCTTAGATATGCGATAGATTTCTAAGGCGATCACTCAAGAAAGCAGTAAGACCAATGGGACACGGATCTAGCAGTTGATTTATTGCTGAAGAAAGATGATTAGAAATGCATTTCACGAAACCTGCACGTAATTCCAATAATATACAGAACTCCAAGCCTATCCGTGTCAATCGTATTTCCCCCTAGACATGGAATGTGCAGCACTATTTGTTGCTGCTTTTTTCGGCTTAGTCGATATTGCCAATATTCTGATGGAACCACCAATCAATGCCGATATTAATTCCGATATTCTTGGATGCACTTCTCTATACATAGCCGTTTCTCAAGGCCACAAAGATTTTGTGCGTTTAATTCTTGAGACGAAGGGAATCGATATTGAACCCAGAGGGTCAGATCCGCATGCACCATTTCTAGTAATGGCCTCCTTTTCTGATCACGCAGAAATTGTGCTTCTTCTACTGAATCATGGTGTGGATATCGAGAGTAGAGACAATCGTGGACAAACCGCGTTATCAAACGCTGCTAAACGTGGAAACGATTCAATCCTGCGCCTCCTTTTGGAAAAAGGCGCAGATGTTCACTCAGAAAGCACGGACGGACTAACGCCATTTTTACTTGCTGCTCAATACGGAAATAATACTCAAACTCTAATTTCCTTGCTCGAACACGGTGCAGATATCGAATCTCGCGATATGCTTGGGCGCACGGCATTATCACTTGCTGCGTTAGCTAGAAACATGGAGACGGTACAATTCTTACTTGAGAAGGGCGTAGACATTGATTCCAAGGATAATCTCGGGAGAACCCCATTGGTAATGACAGCTCATGCTCATCATGGGATCAGGTATCCTGTCTTCAAGTATCTCGTGGACAAAGGAGCAGATGTTCATTCCCAAAGCGATGACGGAGACTGTATAGCATGGCACGTAGGCTTATGTTCGTTCGTACCGTAGACGACACGAAGGCCATGATGAGATATTTGCTCGATAAAGGTGCAGATATCAACGCGCCAGATAGTCGTGGGAGGACACTGCTCACGGGACTCAAAGAATTTGGTTTTCCAGATTCACATTTATCAATTCAGTTTCTGCAGAAGCTAGGTGCCAAAATGTAAAATGGTTTTGGTTGCGTGTTTTTTAGTTAGTTTTTCTTAGCGTACCTAGCAGTCAGAACACTTATAATTTGTTGGTGATAATGTATGATCAAGAAGAAAAATGCTGTGAATAGGCCCGTAATTCACCCTTAAGCTCCCGTAATTATAAACAACCACGCGTACTTCTCTCATATTCCCACTTCACTGACTCACGATACCATTGGTAATTATCATAATTTGTTACCATAATTCTCATTTCGTCATTACTCATTACATTCTTAACCACTTCCCCTTCCCTCCAAATCCTCTCCCATCTTCATTCCCGGTTCCTTTCCCATACCAACACCCTTCGATCCCTCCTGTCCCTCCTCTTTTCCCATTCCGCTCATTCCGCTCATTCCGCTCTCTTCCGATGACATACTACCAGTCTGTCCCTCCGCATGAGGCAAACCCGCCGCACCCGCAACCCAATCATCAGCATCATCCTTCTTCGCCGTCTTATATCCACTCATGGGGGCCTGTCTGTCAACGCCCGAGCCTTGCGCTCCCTTTGGATTGTGATGATCCATTGAATCTTGCTGAGAGGAAGACATTCTGATCAGACGGAAGGTATGTACTGTAAGTAGTAGTTGTGGTAATTTCGATGTAGCTTTCAGAGATGGTATACTTTTCAATAAGAGGTATGAAGATAATGGAGAAGGAGATATAGATTTTCGCGAGGGCGAAAGATGATGGTTTATATCAAAGATATTGGGTAGGTTTCACTAAATGCGTCATGCCTCATCTCTGGGGAGAACTTGCTTCCTGCTTCTCGCTTTGATATGGTGGTGGTATGATTTTCCTCGGTAGACGTAGACGTTTTTGGTTCGAATAACGGCGCTCTTATTGATGGGTGCCGGATTGGGAGATGCGCTGCGCTCGCCGGTGTTCAGGGTCGACGATCGCGAGCGCGGTTGGTCAACACTTAGCGACACTAACCCGGCGATTGTCACACCCTGGGAGGTTGTGGAGTGCATCTATGAAGGATGTACGGGCTGCGGGAAGTGAGTAGAGGTGACATTTCGGATTATGCCGACCGCGGATCGAGCCATGAATGTTCATGGTGTATATCACTCTTAGTTTTAGCGTAGCTAGAGGAAAGGACGGACCGTGACTGTGCCCCATCCCGTCCCGGGATTTTTGCTGCACGAGATTCCCCAGTAAATTTGGAAGTCCCTAGAAGCCTGCCATACAGCATCCATTACGAATGACAGTGAATAGCATAACATTGGTGATAGGAAGATAGCGGGCCCTTTTCAGGCTTTCCTACATGCTAAAGGTGGTAATACTGTCGCCCAAACAGGCATTTAGAATTCACCCCGGCGAAAAATTTTCGGCTTTGGAAACAATAAACACCTAGCGTATATCTCCTGAGTGTCCCGGGACATTCATTCCTGTGCCGAACGCTAAATACGCTACTTAATTACTGCTTATATAAGTATGTGAATTATCGCCGATGCACTTTATGACGTTATATCGCTTCGATTGACCTTGAGCTTGTAGAAGATTCATCATTCATGCAGGCTGCTTGAGATTTCGGCTCAACTTGATTCAACTCACAGTGACCTTTGTCCTAACGTTGTCGAAGCTTGACGAGGTGTCAATGGTAGTTCTTGGGACTTATGATCGCCCTGGAAGAGAACGGGGGATGTAAAATGTGGCCCTAGTGACACGCTATTTCATCTGCCGAGACACGTGGAACAATATTGCTACCATTCGATTAAACAATACACTGTGAATGGCTACCTCTTACCTACCAAGTACCTCGGATTACACTTGGTACGCTTCACCAACCAATCGGAGTTACTTAGACACTCAGGAGCTGCATGAACATGTGGTACGTACATCGATGCGTGATGTCACGCAGCATCTTGCGCAGAGTATCAAGAGTATTTCTTTCGTTAGATAGGTATTTCCACTAGCTATCTGCCTAAGTAATCATCGACTAAGTTTTTCTTCAACAGCAGCTACATGCGATTACGACAATCACCATGGTAAATCCGAGCCTACGGCATTGATACTTTTTCCACATGGACTCAAGACTAGTCACTAAAGCTTCTACTATCTAGGCAGGCATCATTATCAGACGGCCCTAAACTTTAACTTGCAGCAAAAGGTCTATCCATAGGGCTATCTGGGCCACGACTCGCCTCGTGGTCGCCTACGGATGATCAATGAGATTAGAGTAAGTGGCGTTTGCTTCATCAATCATCGATCATCGATATCAAGTTTCCGTTTGTTTTTGCGGGATGTTGAAGATCATCTCCCGCGGCGGGGGGACCGCGGCGGCCCAGATACCGAATATTCCGCACCGTATGTTTACCCCACGTCGGTTGGAGATAAGTTCTAATTGACCGTATGGGCTACGCACCGCCCGTAAATGCAATGCGCTAAGAGCGTAGCCGTACTATAGACTACCGTATGTATTGCACGTTCAAACCACTTCTGGTATCCCATAGGGTACCGAAACTCTGGGTATTCCGTTTACCGAACCCGAACTTCTGTCCCCCACGGACCCCTAACTAAGGTAAGGCCCGAGTTCGCTGGTCTTCGCTGGCTTAACTTTTCAACTCCCGATCAGGCCATATTATATCCGGAGACTCGAGATCTCTTTCGACCTGGATCGGAAGCTGAAGATGCTGGTTCATTCAAAGTTCAAACAAAATCTAACGCTAGATACTCTACATAAAACCTCTAAAGATCATCGCGCATTAGCTCCCCACGCTATGATCTGCAATCTACACAATCAAAAGCCCGGTACCGAATAATCCTCCGACAATCTCTTTGGTCAACCTCCACATCATAAAACGCATCTCAAGCTTGCTTCAACTATTTGCTGACCTCAGCTAAGTCTGTTAGCATCATGTAAACCCCTCATCTAAACAATATTTTTCATTAGCGCACTTGATGAATACGTAGGCAATGGCAAACTACGGTCAAACTCATCGTATCGGACCATATCGTCACCGACTTTCGTTTGTACCCTATCCCGATCGATGACGATTGTCACGATACGGTCCCTTCCCTCGGGAGAAATTTGAGATATCGGATTATCATGGGCAAACCGACTCGTCACTCGAGTACCGGTCTACGTACTCGGCGAAGTCTGAAGACAGAAGACGAAAACAAGTGCGCCTGACCACTCGGAACTCGACAACTCCGATACCTTTACTCATGACGAAATCCCGAAAGCGAATGGACACGACTGTTAGGTACATCGTTCTCAGCCCTGCATCGTTCTGATGACGAAAGCATCTCACATGCCGAAAACGAATGATCGAATGGATAAGGCTGGCTGGATACGAATAACTTACCCTCTCATCCACTAGCTGACAGCTTCTAAGTCTTCGATTCGACTGACGCAATTATATTCTCCGAAACCCTTGAAAGATTAATCCCTTGTCCATAGAGGCAAGGTCACCGGAATCCTCGGGATCCGCGGGACTCGGGATAAGCATGCCGGTTGGTCGAGAGGTTCAGACAATGATGCAACTGATCATGATGCAAAAAAGATCTCTGATCAGATGAACCAATGTTTTAGAATCACACATAAGAACTTGAAACCTGTTTGTTATGCACGCATCCCGTATACGCTCCGACCGAAACCGTCAGCTGTCAGAATTTGCCGGACTTATCGGACGTTAACTTGTGAAGTTTCTCAAACGCGACCACTAGAATCACAGCTAGATCATGAGGTGTTAGAGTGTAGGAAAGACATGCGTTGCATCATGTAGCTATTTCATGCAATGCAGCTGGACCTATGGGGCTCGGGGCCACGCTAAAAGGGTGGTCAAATGCAAGTTGTACCTCCAACTCCATTGTTTTGCGCGATTAGGTCAGGTTTAAGCCCTGATAGCAACAGCTCAGCTAAACTAAGTTGCCTGTTATGTACGCAAAAGCTTGGGCTCCGCTTGGCTGGGCTTTTTCGAGTGATATGGCTGCCATAATTGCCGCTCGATTTATTAGCGCACTCTAAGAAGCGCCGTATTGTACCGTACGATGTACGTTTGGACCAGCAGAGCAGACTCGGCAGACTCAGCTACCCCCTTAGGCGACAGACTACATACGATTACATACGATTTTCCCTAGGACCTATTGGTTCACTTTAGCTAGACAATGGCTGAACTGGTCGAGAATAGAAGAAGCTAACTAGAACTAGATGCGAAGGAAATAAATTCGGGGAGGTATATATACGACTTTCTAGATCTTAATTAGCATACGAACTATTACGGGAACCAGATTTAGGAACATAGAGGCGAGTTGGCGTCTTCATGACTGATCAGAAGCGAGGTTCTACAACGGTACGGCAAAAACAAAAAAATGCACTCCGGTAAATCAAATCTTGCAACCTTAACCACAAGGCGGGCGTTCGGCTCTCCCCACAAATATGCACATACGCCACTGTTCTCACAGTCTCGCCATTTTGCCACTAGGTGGGCACCCCTGACTTCCCGACCTGTTATCGATACATATCACATCACGCCTTCGTACATATCGGGTACATGTCAGATACGCATCGAAGCCTCTCGGAAGGCTTTCCCGCCCGGCATCTCTTGATCTCTTATGTATTTCGCATATATCTGCACTCCAACACCATCATCATTTGAGGCTGTCGAACTTACATACCGAACCGGAACTCTTTAATTTCTTTGATTTGGGTTTTTACAACCATCGAAGATTTTAACCGATGGCTACAACTTGTGATATATCGATCCGTCTGATCTGATCTGATCACATTTTGTTATTTTATGTCTCGTCTACTTCTAATCCCTGATATCCCGAGCGTTGCTTAGCTGCTAGTTGGTTCATACCAAAGGGGACTAATTACTATAAACACGCTAATTTATTTTACCGCAACTTTTTTTAAGATCCTGGATGACAAGGTTCGCCGGACACCCACAACCTACGTATGAGGTCGGGTCATCCACCTGTTCGTCCCGTATCTGGATAAGGTCTGCCAATGATCTGACGGGGCAAGCTCAGTCCTGAACGATAGATAACCGAGATTGGATCCAGAAGCTACCTACCTGGAGGTCACCAGCTGCTGCTACCGAAACTCTATCTAGACTTCCCGTATCCATCATCGAAAGCCCGGCGGTGTGCGGTGTGCGGTCCACCGTCTCCATCGAGCTCGTCTCGCAACAAGCCCCCGATTAGGTCAGTTCTTGTTTCAAGAACATTCCTTCAAAGCAGGAAACAGAACGGATAGTTCGTTCGTTTGTTTATTGCAGGTGGAGAAGTGGAAAGTAAGTAGCTCACCGTCTGAGGTCTCGAGAGGGACCGTGTTCTGGGCGGCGACCCTTACCTTACATTGCTTCTGCTTCTGCATAGCATACTGTTACCTTTTCTTTGGTCGCGACTCCGTCTGGTTCCTTGTGATCCCCTGCGAGGTTCCCTCAGTTCCCTCAGTTCCCTCAGCTCCCTCAGCTCCCTCAGCTCCCTCGGTCTGTGGCTTTTGCTTTTTCTCGCGTTGGTGGCTGCAGACTTGCAGTTGTAGACTTTGTTATTGCGGATGCGGATGTCTTTATCCATCTCTGTACATGCCGTATCTCGATATACCCTTTAGACTCACAAGGTCCAGCTACTTAGGTGGGTTAGGTACGTGTTCCAGGTCTCTGGCTTGTATCTGGGGTTAGTCCTTAGTCCTGGTACCCTAACTTACACTAGTGTGTGTGGTAGGCCCTAAACTTTTATAGTGGATCTGAACCTATGCGGGTCATGTATCTAGACTATCGGACTATCGTTCTTCGAAGCTGAAAATCCCTGCTTGTCTACCTCTGTCTTTGGGCAACCCGTGGGCAAGCAAGCAAAAACAAGTGCAAAACCGAGCTTATATCTCTCATCCACGGCCACCCCGCTTGTAGATTGCAAGACAAGAGTCACTACATCTACATCTACATCTACACCTACACCGCTCCATCTTCAACTTCAACTTCCATCACGAACTTGATCCGTCTTCTTCTCCGGAACTCGAACCCTCGAACCACCACCAGAAGTGTCGACACACCACCCACCGGTAACGAGGGAACAAAGAACAAACTCGACACTCAACCACCCCAACGAAATCGAAAGAAGAGAGAGAGAAAGAAGCCTAACGTTATCAACATGCCGTTCTCCCACCACAGTCACTCCGGACAGTTCTGCATGCATGCAAAAGACACTCTAGAAGAGATGATCCAAGAAGCCATCCGACGAGGCATGAAAGTTTTTGCCCTTACCGAGCATGCCCCGCGAGACCAGATGGTAGATTTATACCCCGAGGAGGTATGTTTGATTCCCCTGCCTTGACGCCATCAGCCCGCCCTGGGGGTGTGGCCCTCGTATCCCTATCACTAAGTCCAAAGGCCCGCTGACACCCTCTAGGTCCGCGCCCAACAAACCCCCTTCGACCTCTTCAACACCTTCCTCCAATTCTACAACACAGCGCTTCTTCTCCGGGCCAAATACTCCTCCCAAATCCACCTTTTGGTCGGTTGCGAAGCCGAATACATCCGTCCCACCTCAATCCCCTTGATGCGAGAACTCTGCGCACAATTCCGCTTCGATTTCTTAATAGGATCAGTACACCACGTCAATACCATCCCTATAGATTTCGATAAAGAGTTATATCAAAAAGCACTCCTAAGTCTTGGACCGGATGCTACGGAGGATATGTTGTTTGAACAATATCTTGATGATCAACTCATTATGCTGGAGGAGGTTAAACCCGCGGTTGTTGGGCATTTCGATTTGATTAGGCTTATGAGTGATGACCCTAAAAGAATGATGAGTACTTATGGGGAAAGGGTTTGGGCTAAGGTTTTGAGGAATTTGGAGGCGGTTAAATTCTATGGTGGGCTTCTGGAGATGAATTCGGCGGCTATAAGGAAGGGGTGGGATACGCCGTATCCTGGGAGAGATATTTGTGAGGTGAGTGCCTGAGTGCCAAAAGATGTGTTTAAATGCGGCAGTGGGTGGTGGTTAACACATGATAAACAGACATGGATATCCATGGGAGGCCGCTTCACCTTCTCCGACGATTCCCACGGCGTTTTCCAAATTGGCCTCAACTACCACCATCTTTTGGCCTATTGTCAATCCTTAAACCTTAAAGAAATTCACTACCTAATCAAGCTACCCATGGGAGAAATGGCAGTAGATGTTTTAGACGCTTGTGCTGTTAGGGCGTTATCTTTGGAGGAACTTGTTAAGCACCCGTTTTGGGAGATGGATAGAGAAGAGAGGAAGAATAATGAGCAGGAAAAGGCATCTTAGGAAGCTGCTGAGGATGCTATTAAAAGGGCTATGGGGGAGGGGTTTTATGAAGGGTTGGGGGAGGTGGTTATGGAGCAGCCGGAGGAACAGAAGGAGGAGTTGGGAGAGGAGGATGCACTGGGTGAGCCGGAGGATGAGACGAGTAGTGGGATTGATACTTAGGGGTGTGGATACAGATACATAAGATACCCGGGGATGTCGAGAGTTTAAGAGTTTTCAAATTACAGATTATGGTTTCTTTATGGTTATGAGGGAGGGGGGGGCGGGCGTATACATATTTTGAAAGAGCGTCAGGAGTTGTATGGCGCAATAGAAGAGGGGTTTTATACATGCATAAGAGATACATCACTTACTTTGTTACTTGTATTTTTTTGTACTAGAAGAAATTTTTGAGTTCGCTTGTACAACTTCAAATCAAATCGAATTCTGAAAAAACTTTGAGTCAGCTGTTATCTGGTACGTCATTGCGGGGGTCGGGAAAGATTCGAAGGACCCTGGGGTGGTTGTCTGATGCTTAGTGGGGATACCTTGGTGGTGGGGTGGTGGTGAATACTGGGCCGATGTGGGTGAGTTGCCAATGCGGAAAAGTAGACCCGAATTCCGGGAGTATGGGGATCGGAGAATCGGGGGGAGAATTTCCACGAATGGAACTAAATCCTTATCGATATCTTGAAAACACAAGTGGTGTGAGCGTGAGAGTGAGCAGTTATGGTATGAGTGTGAGTACAAGCAAGTGAAGAGGAGTACTGTTACTAGAGAAAAGCACAATTATAATTTCTCATATAGAGATAGATATGTATTCTAAAATATTGCCAATAACTGTAATTACACACAAAAAACTCCAGTATATCCTCCCAGAGCTAACCCTTATATCCCAGATCTAAATTTCAAATGTTGAAAGTTCCGAAAAGCAGGGGATCCCTAAAAGTCCCTGAAAGTCCCTAAAAGCAAAATAAACGCCAAAAATCTATAATGACTGAGAGATATCTCTTGAAGCTACTGCTGCAGCCTCACAGCCCCCAATCCTGGCCCTTCAACGAAGCTTCAGTGACTTTAGCTGTGCTGGCAGCCTTCTGCAACTCACAAGCTCGACACCCCTCACAGCTCACTGCTCACTACTCACTACTCTCGCTGTCTTCGCAACGCTTTACATCATCATCCACAAAGGCTTAGGAACCTTATGTTGCGCCGTCTCAGGGGTTTTGGCAATGTATGCGTATCGAATAGCGGGAGTACCATGTGTTACGGACCAGCTATGGATTCCGTAGTAGCCTGCGAGAGAGTGGACTAACCATCTTCTGCAAAACAATATTAGCCCCCAAAATCCAGATAAATTTGGTCCCAACCCTCTCTTGACCATAGAGCAGTTGAGCCCCCCCCCCCCCCCAGCAGTGGAATAAAGAAACATAAACTTACCCAAACTTCCCACCCTCATCCCCCTCCTCAGAGTGATAAACACACCTCTCTCTCATCGCTCCATCATGCTGCTGCTGCCGTTCCTTCCTAGACACAAACACAATCTCCTCCTCCCCCTCATCTCCACTATCTCCATCCACCGACTCTTCATAATCCTCTCTATTCTCCTCTCTATACTCCCCGAACTTTCCGTCGATTTCCATTCCCTCGCCATCCCTATCAGACCCCTCGCTAACCTCCCCATCACTCCCCTCCAAACCTTCACCATAAAGGAACTCCCTCACCTCCCGTTCCAAAGTCTCTAATAATGCAACTGCGGCACGACTCTTTTTCAAGCGGGCCTTTAGTTGCTTAGGGACACGGTCGTGGTCGGGGATAGGAGCTGTAATGGGGTGCGGGAAGGAGGGGTGGGAGTACAAAGAGGCGTATTGGTAGGGGACTATGCGACGGGGGTGGAGAGGACCGGGGCGGAAATCGGAGGCTTTGGGGGCGGTGAAATGGGGGTTGTGGAGGAAGCGATCTGGAACACGGGTGGGTTAGTTTGGGTGCTCGGGAGAACGAGCGCAGGATTGGTAGTAGTAGCAAGAGTGGATATAGCAGCAGTGAGGATGGTGTAGTAGTGGTTGTAGCATAATGGAGTTGCAGCAAAGCTGTTGCATGGGCGGTAGGGGAAGTGCAAAGCGGGCGGAACATAGGCCATGGCCGCCGGGGACAGCAATCACAATGGAGATAGGCTGTGCAGCAGGAGCAGCTTAAAGGCCTTCCCTCGGGGTTTCGTAGGTAGTTGCAGGCAATTCGCAGCAGGAGTTTAAATCAAGCAGGACATCCTACCATTTTCCCACCTCTGTCTCTTCCTACTCCCCTCCATACCCCTCGCTCTCATCTCCCTCTTAGTAGGTCCCTGTTGCTGCACCTTCTTACTCTGCTGAATCCTAAGTTTCATAATCGCCGGTCTAATAGGCGCTGTATCCACTTGCTGTCGCATTCTATCCTCTGGTAACTCGAGGGGAAGCTCTGCAGCATAAGCGGTGGTACCACTCAAAGAAGCGGGGACGGCAGTGGTCGAAGGGGACTCGAAGACAGGACGAGGAGGCGCCGCTCCGAGAGGCAGGGAAAAGGCGGAGGGCTGACGTGCAACTGGTGTACCGGCTGGGGAAGGGGCCGCGGAGATGGCCATGTTGGGTGGGGTGGTGTTGTTAATTGGTATAAAAAACTGTAGATGTTGGTAACTATTTCGTCGAGTCTGGCAAAGCGGGGCGGCGGTATGGTGTTGAGAAGCGAGAAGCGAGGTAAAGATGGTGTTGTGGTAAGACGAGGTCGGTTGGAGTGGAGGTCAATTGGGTGCCGGGAGAGCTCGGAGCTGTTGTTGGGCTTGAAGTGAGGAGGTAGAGGTAGGTTGGGAGCTTGGGTCTCCAGTTCCAGAAGGAGTGAGCGGAGGCTAGTGGTGTAGTATCTATGCACAGATACCGTGGGATGAGCAGGTTAACGGTGACTACCCTACGGCCAATCAAGAGGGTTGGTGCCGGCATGAGGCGTGAGTCATTGTGACACAGATGATGGGCTTGGCGTCGGTTATGCAGGCCTTGATTGGGGAGCTGGGATGCGCAGTGGGGTATAAAGGGGATGCGCAGTCATTATTTTGTTCTTTTGAGATGAATTCTGGGATTTAAGCAGCTGTTTTCTTATTTTCAATTGCGGGGGATGAGAGAAAGAATACTAGAAGAACCCCCGAAGTTGGTAAGAAACTGGGGAACTGGCGAAGCTGAACGGAAGCGAGGAAGCAAGGACCCCAATGTGTGATAAGGCCCTTGCAGCAGGTATTACGAGGTGCATGCAGTTTATGTTTCGTTTCAAAGCATCTGGAAACGTATCCGCTTCCCTAGCGACAAGGATATTGTAACCCGGCGATAGACATTCCTATTCCCCGCAACCAAAAAAATCTGCTCAAAAAAAAACTTTGACAAAACAATTCTTTTCCAACTCAAAAAACAGCAAGTGATATAGCAATAGATAAAAAAAAAAAACAGTTACACCCCCGCAAAAAAACCAACCAAAGACCAAAGCCCAAATAAAGGATATCCCCAGTCACATCATCCCCCATTCCACCCCTATGCATTCCCTATGCAGCCCCCTCCTCAGCTACAAATACAACCCCTTCATCACATCTCCTGCATATCTTCCTCAACCTCACTTTCAGTAACCGCGTCCGCTCTTATCGACCACCACCTATACATCCTCTCCGCCGTAACCCAGTTCCCATCCTCTAGAGCCTGATGCCATCGATCCCACTCTTCACCAGTAGCCCAAGCCCTATAGTCGTCCTCATCCTCATCCTCATCCTCTGATATCTCCGTATCTGTATCCGTATCCGTATCCGTAATCCCATCAGACCCTTTAGTAGATAAAATCTCCTCCAACCGGTGATCCTCCATGTTCATATCCCTATTCATATCCCCCTCTTCCAACTCGTAGCAACTCTCCCTCACCCTCACATCCTCTGACTCGTAGCGATGTTCCCTCATACCCTCATCCTCTAACTCATAACCCTCCATATTCATATCCCCCTCTTCTAACTCATATCGACGCTCCATCCACTCCTCAACTGACTCGTAACGACGGTCCATCCACTCCTCCTCAGATTCGTAACGACGGTCCATCCACTCCTCCTCTGACTCGTAACGATGCCCCCTCATATCCTCCTCATCTGACTCGTAACCCTCCATGTTCAAATACCCCACCTCTGGCTCGTATCGACGCTCCCTTATCCCTTCATCCTCTGACTCGTAATCCTCCATATTCATAGTACAGTACCCCTCTTCTGACTCGTAGCGATGTTCCCTCATACCCTCCTCCTTCGACTCGTAATCCTCCATATCCATACCCATATCCCCCTCTTCTTCCTCATACCGACACTCCCTCTTTACCTCCTCCTCATCATCATCACAAATCGCCACCACCTCCCTCCCGCGCTTGGAGTATGAGTACTACTCATCCCCTTCTGCCGTAACCATCGTATCGTCCTGTTCCTCCTCCTGTTCCTCCTCCTCCTCCTCCGTCTCCTCCGCAGCCTCCGTATACTCCGTCATCCTCGTGACATCCCCGGCTTGGGTTTCCGCATCCTCCTCTTCACTCTCCGTTTCCTCCGCCACAAACTTTTTATTCAAAGCCGTAGAAATATTCCTAAAGAACCCAAAAGCATGAGCCCGGGTGAAAGAAATCTCTCCATGCAAATAATCCGGCAAAACACTCATAACGTATTGGTCTTGTTGAGCTTCCATGGGGATGAAGATGAAGTCTTCGTCTTTATCTTCTTCCGTGGAGGGTTGGCTTGCAGAGGGGGCTTTGGGACGGCGGGTAGAAGTGCTGGGGTCGCGCATGGAGAGCTTGAAGGAGAAGGCTGGGGTGGGTTAGCGAGATACATTTGGAACGAGGTCCCAAAGACGGGATTAGGAGACAAGAAAACTTACAGCCATTTACACCGGTCTGAATACAAGTATAAGTACACCCCCATTCTTCTTTACGGACATTATTAACGATCAAGTTCGTAAGATCAGCATAAAGGTCTTCTTTCGCCTTCATTTCCCAGCCGGCAGCGGCAGCACCTCCAGGTGGTGCAATGACACCGCGACCATTGACGGTTGGTTTCACAGCACTCCCGGGGGGTTGAGAAGAGCCATAGGACGAATGGGAGATGGAAGCTTTTTGGGCTTGGGCTTGGGCTACGGTTAACTTTGTTTGTAGAACGGCATTTTCTGATTTCAAAGTGGAGAGTTGTTTGGTGAGATCTGATTTGTTGGTTTCCAGGGTGACGATACGGGTTTTGAGGGTTGTGATTTCTGAGTCTTTGGAAGCCAGCTTTTTGCGGATGGCTTTGGTTTCAGAGGCGGCGGTGTTGGCAGCGAGAAGCTCCGCACGGAGGGAGGCGATTAAGGCGGCGGATTCTGTGGATCATTCATTATTAGCATGATTCCAATTTTCGAGTGATGGTTGGTAGATATGTGTTGCAGGGGAACTCACTATCCATAACCTCCTTAGAACTCTTCTTGAATTCCTCCAAAGCCTGTTCTGCAGCATTTGTCCTCATTTCTTCAAGTGCCTCTGCAAACCTCTTCGCTTTCTTATCCTCAGCATCAGCCTTGCGTCCTTTAGTAACCGCCGCAGAAACCTGCTGAGTCTCGGCAACCTCCAACTCATCCTCCTCCTCCTCTTCCTCATCACCAAACACCATCTGTGTCTCCGCAATCTCCGCCACTTTTACAACCTTCTGCCTAGAAGCCGCAGCCTTCTTCACAGCCTTAACCGGTCTCTTTGGTGCAGCAGCTTCCTCTTCGGCAGCCTCCTCGGCAGCTTGATCCTCCTCATCTTCCCTCTCCCTGATAGCAGCAGCTTCTGCAGCACGGGCTTGAGCAGCAGTCTGCTTTTTGGGTGCGGGCTTCTTTGCAGCAGCAGCAGCGGCTTTTGCGGCAGCTCCCTTCTTCGGCGCCTGGGCAGCTATCTCATCCTCCTCCTCTTGATCCTCCTCCTCTTCCTGTTCCTCTACAACAGGGGCGGAACCCTTCTTCGCCCTCTTGGCCGGAGCCTTATTCGCAGCAGATTCCTCGGCATCCGCAGCTCTTTTTCTCTTCGCAGCCGCAGCAGTAGGTTTGGCGGTCTTGGGAGGTCCAAAAACATCATCTGGATCGCTGATTTCCTCGGCGTCGGCGGCTTCTACAAGGTCGGTTTCGATATCGTCTTCTGCTGGCTTCTTGGTTAGGTTGCCCAAGTTGAGGCGGGTGGGGCCTTTGATGGGCTTCGCTGCGGGCTTTGCGGCGGCGGCGGGCTTTGCGGCGGGTTTGGAAGCTGCTTTCGCTGGGGCGCGTTTCTTGCCGGCTGGGACGGCGGGGGCGGGTGCTGTGGGTGGTTAGTAGCTGGTAGGGCCCGGGGGATTTGGAGGAGGGGCTTGGAGAGTGGAGTAGGGGAGTTTGGAGTTAGAGGAATTTGGGGATTGGGCGCGTAGGATATTCTGAGAGGTACATACAAGAGGGGAGGTTTTCATGTTCGCTTTCCAAAGCGTCAGCTAAGGATTTCTTTTGTGCGGCGGCGCGACGTTTCGGCGGCATTTTGGCTGTTGGCTGTATTAGGTGTTGCTATGTGTTTCTGTCTTAAAATTCTCGAAAGTGAGCGTGTAGTCGTGCGCGGGCGCAAATTCTCAAGGTCTTTGGGTTCGCGCGAGTGAAGGTGGTGATAGGCGCGCGCACAAGTGAAGGTGAAGGTGTTGGAGCCTAAAGGTGTAGGAGGTTGCGATGGGTGGACGCGACGTGAGGCTGAGGCTGGCTGTTGTGGCCTTTGGTTCGTAAACAAACTTAGATAGCTAGGGGGTCGCCAGAAACATGAGTTGTGTGCCAAGCCGAGTTCGTGGGGTTGGACAACGACCCCGTTGCGTTCAACGGGTGGATGCTTATGATGTCACAAATCCCGTAAGTGGAAAAATTCTCACATTCCCAAGCTTATGTGTCATCTATTTTGCCTGCCCTAAATTCTAAGCCGGTACATATCACAAGAAATCCCGATTGTACTTGTATGATAGCAGTAGATATCTTTGAAATAACCCAACAAACAATTCCCCTTAGATATTCACAAAAATTCCCATCTCAGAAAACAAACGCGGAGAAACAAGCAACTTTGCAGACTTCGCGAAACAAGTAAAGGTAGTAAGTAACCCAACGGCCTCATTTTAAAAGGACCCATTTACAAAAATGACGGTAACAAAAAACAAAACGCAAAAAAAAACACTGACAGCTACAAACACCTTCCCCCGCGCGGGACGTCCAAATCGACCTAGAAATGTGCAATCAAGTCGCAACATATCCCCAACGGACTTCGGCCGTCTTCGAGCGTCTCTGAGAAGCCCCACCAGTTCCTATGCACCCCCCTCTACTCCACCCTTGCTCCAAAAGCGAAAACAAAAGTACTGCAACAAATAAGGTACGCCTTCCAGTTGGGTATCCCTTGGTATATTGTCCCTTTGTCCCCTCTCTTCTCCTACTCCCTAGCTTATCCCCTCCCAAAACCCGTTTAACCCAAGTGTGAAGGGTCCCTAACACTTTCCGGAGCATTCGAGCTCAACTGACCAGGTCTATTGTAACTCCAACCATGGAATTGTTGCTGAACTGACTCGGACAAGAAGTTACCATCGACGACTGAATCTGTTGGCATTTCCTGGGTGAACTCGGGATCAAAGTTTTTAGTGTCCATTGCGTTTGTCTGTCGGTGTTTGTTAGCCGTTGTTCCAGCAACCAATTTTGTTATCCTGCTTGTCTATTGAGCTGCGGGACAACTGGAACAAGCTACTTACCACATTGGGACGGAATGTAGGTTGGATCTTCTTCTGCAAGAGCTTCCGCCAGTCGATGGTTTCAAAGAAGCGATGGGATTTAATTTCCGCCGCACCATTAGCACCGAGACGTTTCGCGGGGTCACGATCCAAAAGACGGATCAGCAGTGACTTTGCGTTGGGGTCCATATCAGGAGGGAATGACAGTGGGTCCTGGAGAATCTTCTTGTACATATCGTTGGTGTTCTCGTCGTAGAACGGCGGAAGACCAGTCAACATCTCGTACAAAAGAACTCCAAGGGTCCACCAATCAACAGTCTTGGTGTATCCTTGTCCGAGGAGGAGTTCTGGAGCCAAATACTCGGGAGTACCGCAGAAAGCTAGCTGCGGTTAGTGAAGCCCTAGGTAAGGGGTGGGACGGGCTTACTGTTAGTCCTGTCGTCTTCCTTCATGTTCAGCTTGCAGAGTCCAAAGTCGCACAATGCAATGTGACCTGTGTAATCCAACAAGATGTTTTCTGGCTTAAGATCTCGGTAGATGACGTTGAAACCGTGCAAACATTCTAATGCGCAAAGAAGCTCTGCGGTGTAGAATTTTGCCCGGTTGATATCGAACTTTCCTTCTCGCTGGAGATGGTGGAAAAGCTCTCCTCCGTTTACAAACGCCAACACCAAGTAAAGTTTCTCTGGTGACTGGAAAGAGAACTTCAATGGTACGATGAAGGGATTGTTAATTTGAGCAAGAACCGTACGTTCCGCCAGTGTGTGGTTTACTTCCGATCTCGAGATAATGTGCTGCTTGCGAATAGTCTTCAAAGCGTATACCCGCTGAGTATCGCGCTTCCTGTAACTCTGCATTAGTCCTGTCGGAGAAAATCGTTGTCGATGTGCACATACTTGACCTGCATGACCTTTCCAAAACTGCCCTTACCAACAACGGTCATAAGCTCGAAATCGCTCATTGTTAAAGGCATGTCCTGGTTTCTCCTGTACTCGACTCCGACCTTGACCTGACCTCCATTGGTGTTTGCTAGAGGAACCCACTCAGTTCCGCAAAGTCCTCTTGCAGGCTGTTGCTTTTTCGCATTCGGTACTGGCTCCTCGAAACTAGGTAAGATTTTACAGCTTCCCAAAAACATATCCTCATCGCTGGATCCTCTGGGTCCAGGATTTCGCATGTAGATTCCAACGCTGAGCTCTGCTTCCCTGCTGACATCGAATTTGAACTGCGTGGTGTTACCAGCAAAAACAGGAGCCTCCGGGATACCAGAGTTTGCATTAACGACGACCTGAGTTTTATCAAACTCCAAAACACAGTAAGTACGGAAGATCTTAGATAGCTGTCTACTGTGCCCATGAGCGCCTCCTGAAGTTCCCGGTCGTGACGTGACACTTCCGGCGACCTGCCCAGACCCAGAAGATGGTGGTCGTCCTCCAGCCGGTATTGTCAGACCCTTGGCTTCGTGTAGAGTAATGATTAGGAGTCCCGGCTTCACGGTGGATGTCGCACCGGCATCTCCGGGGTTCGAGGAGGTGGCCACTGAATCGGCATCGGTCTTGGAGGATTTAACAGAGTCGGGGGTAATGGTGGATGTAGATGCGGAACGCGATTTCTCGGATGATGAGGTTCCCAGATGGGTCTCCTTAAGCTCTGTACTCGAGTCAGTTGACCGTGCACGTTGCGTGGGAAGCTGTCCCTTGAGCCAGGGGAAGGGTGGAACAACGTTTGAGAGACTTGGGGAGTTTCCACGACGACATCTTTGCTGGTGTATGTGTGTTGGTGGTTTGGTAGGTGAAGGAGATCGCAATCGACTTTTGTCAGGAGTTCAGGAGGGGTAACGCCGACAGATGCGTATCTTGTTGATATCTCTGGTCAGTATGGGGGCCGGTTTCCGTTCCGGGGTTGCCTTGGTGCTCGTGAAGTGCGGGATAACTGGTCGGTCTCCTGTATGTTTGGTATTTCTCCTTTGTATTCCTAGAATGTCTCTGCTGGGTTCCGGGACAGGAGAGAAGAAGGGTCCTGGCTTCTTGATGGCGTCCTTGGGTCAGAGACTCGGAGCGATAGAGTAGGTACCAACTGCTCTAGTATTTGGCGTCCGGGGGTTCGGGGGGTTGGTGGGGCGGAGCTAGTTGTTGCTGCTGCTCGTTGCTGGGTGCTTGCTGGGGGGGAGGTGGCGATGGGATTGAGCGGGAGCAATCGTTAATCTCTGATTGAGATCCTGGGACGAAGTTGATTTCCAGAGAAGACAATTCACTCTTCAAATCCGCTGTCGTCTACGTGACGTGCAATGTTGATGATGCCTACGCCTGCGTTGTCCCGACAGCGAACACCGAGCTCGATTGGACGGATTTGATTGATTGCTTCAATGATTGGGGGCGCTTGGGTTAGATTTGGGGGGTTCATAGGACACCAGTGGGAGTAACGGGGGTAACGAAGTGAGCAAAGTGCGAAGCCCGAAGTGCAGCGAGGGAGTATCTAGAGTAATGGAGATCTTGTGAAGCAAATCGAAGCAAAGTGGAAGTGGAAGACGTGTGGAAGATGAAGCAAGACGAGAAGATGAAGCAGGGCGAAGCAAAGTGAAGCACTGCCTCACGATAAAACGCTTCTGCTACCAGGAGTTCTGCAGCATCTACTCTACTCTATCTACACCTCCTCACTCCGCCATCATCCGGGAGCACAAGATGAGGGGTGATCGTCACGTACACGCACGTTACTAAGCGTCCATAATACATACAGGCACCCGTAACTGTGGCAGTGGTACAAAGTACACGCAAAACGCGAGCAATCCTCTTTCTTTCCCAGAATCCAAGATTCTAAGATCCCGGAGAGTTGGATGAACGACCGGGAAACTACAGAATTACGCCCGTGTAACCCCGGAGAGCCCGGTGTTGTGGCAAGGAGCCGCGACGCTGGACGAACGGTAGGCAACCACACACGCGCGCGTTGAGGATCAAGTGTCCGCCAGCTGTGTCCGCCAGCTATGTCCGCCAGCTATGACCAGCGAAGTCCAGCGAAGAAGGGCTACAACGAAGCATGACTACATAGTAAAGCTTTACAACGAAGCGAAGTCTACCGAGTCTGAAAAGTCCGAAGAACTACATACATCCAATTCAGTCCAGCAATGAATAACTAATTTACTTCACCCGATCCGTTGGCTCATGATAAAGTGTACAAAGCAGATCGTCAGGGTTCCTGACCGCCTAGGAGCTTGTCAACGACCAAAGACAGTGGGCGGCGCGTTCGCTGGCCCCTATAAAGCACGGTCCTCATGAGGCTCCTACCAGGGCAATAGAAAGTATGAACCATGGGTAAGGGTAGTAATCTTCAGATGTAATTTCGTGGCAATCATGAAGAGGCTCACAAGGCCAATTGATGATGGTGATAACGGTCTTTGACAGGGTTCATAAAAGTTAGCGCTACTGATGCGGCGATAAGCGGGCATGGTGCCAGCTCCTAAAGGTACGATGGGCAAGTGCGGGCATGCCACCAACTAATTAGATTTGTCCACAAATGCCCGTCTTCAGCTCCTAGATGACCGAGATTATGTGGCTTTCAAAGTAATACCGCGATAATTGGAGGTTGAAACATGAGGAAAACAACTTACAAATCCGGAAAGTGAAGTTCGAGAGTTGAGATTGATGATGCCCTACCGCGTCCACACATCAACGGGCAGATCTGCCGAGGACCGAACCGTAGAAAGGTTCTTGGCTGGGGGCCCGAAGCAACGAAGGGTATGGATGACATGAGCACGCGGTTGCGCAAGGAGTTTATGGTGGGTAAATTTTGTTCTAGAAAGGGTAATAAAATTTTTGATGAACGGCACGGACCCGGAACGATGTTTTACTCCGAAATCAGAATTTCGAGTGATAGATTGTGATCGCAATAGTAACAGCGTAGGCCATGGGTCAGAAATCACGCGTTGTTTTCTCCTGTTTTACTACTTCCGAGACATAGTTCTAGAATCAGCCCGGTTGAAAATAGAAACTGAAATTTTGATACTGAAGAAATTGAGAGATCGGCGGGAGTAATATCGTCGAACTTTAAACGGGCGAAAGTACTCTGAAACGATCGAGCGCTTGTTTCACACGGACTGGCTTGGGGATGGTCCATGCTTTGTATTTTGAATTTACTTTGTTAGAACATCTAGCTCCCTCGATTCTCTCCAATTTTTAGCGAGACTCTAGCGGTCTCTTGCATATGAAATGGATGGTTCGTTTCTGAAACAACCTTGCGCAGCTGCGCTTGTTTACACGGGCCTGTTTCGACGTGGTCAATGCCCGCTTCAAACGTTCTCGAACTTCTAGTGACAGCTCATGAACCCGTCATGAACTATTTCCCGATACTCTACTCTTGCATAAATCATGGCCCCGAGTGGTGTGCTTCTAAATCGAAATGTTTAACAAGCCGCAAGTGTCCAAACATATGCCCAAGCAATCAATCGAACCCCCAAGACCTGTCAATGTCTTTAATCCTGCCCGGTGCATCCGAGAGCATTTCGCTTCTCTAGTCGCAATCCTTCATATTCTCTCGACTCCTGAACTCCTTCGCCAAACACCCTCCCAGCGTCGGTAAGTAAGTAAGCTGCAAAAGTCAAAGCTCCTACTTACTATGTACTACCACGATTTTTCAAGTTCTCAACCCCTCGCTTGGAAACGCCGCAAAGAACCTGCTCGCTTCCATAGATAAGCTATATTCCCCGCTCTCGTCTGGGCTACCCCATCAATTCGAGTGTAAGGCATCCTTGGGTGTAGTGGGTCTAAAGCAAGTGCGCTCGCCTCGGAGTCGGTAACTGGCCCCCGTAAACTTTAATTGAACTCGAGAGTAGAATTCCGTGAGCCGAAGCAAGGAAATTTGCGGGCCTCCACCTTCATCCTCCAGTGTCTTGTGCGTATCCAATCCAGTACCGCATCTAGGTTTCTTGGACCGCGGAATCAACAGAAACAACTGCATCGCTGTGATATTCGGTCTCGAGGCGTTGCTTAGCGACTTTCCTACACATGTCGGTATACATGAGAGGTGATCAAACTGCGACGGAGATGTTTTTTTTTTGAAAATAAAAATGCTAGCGTGAAAAGTTAGCCAGTTATAAATTAGCCATTTCCAGGCAAAACCACAAGAATAATAATTTCAAATCCGTCAAATCCGTCAGTAAAAAACCCGCAACGGACCCGACGGATTCAATAAAATAAAATCAAAAGACGCTAAATCCGCGCCAACTAAGCCACATTCAGCATAGCAACACAGCCACTAGTAGGGGTGTATATGAAAAATTAATCTGTATCCGTCGGGGTCAGTCAAACTGGACGAATTTCAGGTATTATCCTATTGGCTGGATCTCTTACTAAGCTACGCATTAAATCCAAAAAAAAAAAACCGTTTCCGTCGCAGTTTGATTACCCCTATGTTATAACTCTAGTTCCATTATACTTTTGCAGTGAACGCTTTTGCCTTGCTGTTGAGTAGATGCGGTATCCATCGCTGTGGCGGGGAGCGGGTATTGGGGGTTTGTGTTGCGATTGAAAGAGAGAGAGAGGCGGGGGGAGGGGTGTGGGGGTTCCGTCATCCAGATCTAACGGCAGCCAAGAAGCAGGATCTGATTGCGTAGTTCCGTCTCCCGAGATCTCTATCAGACCAAGGAAGGTACTTAGCGTAACATGTACCCCATCGAATCGAGTTCAAAATACGATCTCGTATGATCTGAGGAGGCTTCGGTCCCGCTATCCTGTGGGAAATCTGGGGTCTTAGAACCACGGATGCACCTAAAATCACCACAAAAACAGGGATTTTTGTCCAACCAGGTATTTTAGCGACGCCACTGCGCATTTGATCTCGTAACTTTAATTCAATATCATGCAATAGTATCCTACGCCCGATTCGATGGTGTGTTGTAGCGTATGTCTAAAGTGTGGCCTTTTGTCACCGGTAGCTCTTCCTCCAACAATAGACTTGCTTTAACTACCACAGGTGTTGGTTGGTTTAGGGTTTTTATTTTTATTTTTATTTTTTGTAAAATACATCGGGATAACGTGAATTATTGACAGGTAGAAAGTGTTTCTGGTGGTATTTGGTGGAATCAAGTGGTGTAATTACCAGCTTTTGCTGTTTGTTTGGCGGAAGTTGATGATTTTGCGAGTGTGGGTTTGTTCGGAATTGTATCAACTCTTGCTCTGTGAAGGGTCGAAGAAAAATTCTACCGCTGTGACTGGTGATGGAGAATGAGATGGAGAATAACCACACCAAGCACCAGGTGGAAGAGCACACGAGAGCTTCCTCTGCCCCTCTTTCTCTCTCCGAATCATCGTCTTCCATCTCCACTTTTTCTGGAGAAAATCAATACCTCTTGGGTACCAATCACAACTACCGATTTTTCTCCGTCAACACCAAACGGCTTTAAAAGGATGAATCCTATGGAATTATTGCACATCCCCTCTCCGTTGTGCGGTCCACATAATGTCGCTATCTTTCGATATTCTACGGCGATCGGTCTTTCGCTTGGAGCCTCAAACTTTTCAGTAACCTCAGAGCAAACAACAATTACGGGACGCTCTACATGCTCTACATCATGAAGACTTCATCTTCATAAGCGTCGATAATCCAAGAGCAGAGCTACGGCTCTACAGAATTCTGTGGAAGGTTGAAGTTCGGGGAATAACTCCTGTGTTTGTGCGTATCTTGAAAATTTGTTGACTGAAGATGTTAATTACACACAGTTTTTTATTGTTCAATTCCAACCCAACCTCAAGTCAGTACCAAAAATTTCAATATACCGAAGGGAAGCTAACCTCAACCGGAAGAAGATTAATTATGTCTCACATTAGACATCCCCGACCTCTCACCAACCCGCCGGTCTCCAGTTAAGGTTAAGGTTTACTCTAATGCCATCGTGCCGCACCTTCAGCCCTGACGGAAAAGCCATGCAAGCCCGTGGCACAAGCATATGATGGCTTGCGGATGCTCTACATGAATACCAAACGGTAGCTTGTGCATAATGCGGCTTGAATGCCTTAACTACTATAGCGGATTCTCTCGGACTGCACATCTACGATTACAATAACCTCACTAGAACTCTAGCAAGTTTGTTAAGACATTTAGACTAAAGTAGCCGACCGTCAAGCGAACATAACGCGAGCGCGAGCGCGTGTTTAAAATGTGGGGTAACCCCCCAGGAGGATAGAGCCCTACATTCTCTAACCTTACGCCTTCCGTTAACTCAATAGCACCTATCTAATATTTAATGTCTAAACGTATTCGCAGCTTTCAGCAGTCATTCGCCGTTCCCAACCCTCCTTCTCGTCTCCAACAGTCGATACTTATACGCAGAAATGCCTCTACCAACCCTAGAGAGCTGCTCCTGAGATACCATCAACCAGGTGGCTTGACTGGCTTGCTTACTCCACCAAATCATAATCCATCAATTCATACTCCGGCGCACCAGGCAATTCCTCCTCCGGCTACGACAAACACGCCAGTTCGTATTCGGGCACACTCGGTAGGACTTTCCAACAGCGCCAACGCCGATGCCACTCAGCCCGAGACCGTTCAGTCCGAGACTGAGTCCGAGTCCGAGTCCGAGACTGAGGATGTCCAGTCCGAGATTGAGGTCTTCCAACCCGAGACTGAGACCGAGACCGAGCCCGAGCCGAAGAAGAAAAAATTGCGTCTGATTTAGAGCGTTTGATTTAGAGCATTTGATTGAGGTTTTTTAGCTTGTTATTGTGAGTTGGATCTGACCCTATCTCAGATGCACCTCTTCCTCATCGATATAGGCTTCTAATGAATATTACCGCGGCTCCGACGATTTCACTAAACTCGATCGACTCGATCGACTTACACCTACTACTTCATTACTAATAATTTTTATTTATTCTTTTTTTATTTACTATAAATATACCCATATATAGGACTTAAATATCGAACATAATCTTTAATTTTTAATCACAGTAATAGTCAATGTTTACGCAGTAAGTTAATCGAGTTAATCGACGTTGTTTCAGGTTGAGATGTGATCGACTCTGTGCTAATTATAGGATAGGAACATAACCGGGGAGGAAATACCGACAGGGATGCCGTAGTGCACTTGGATGCGGCGAAGGTCTAGAAGAAGGATACAGATGGAGAAGTGTATACACTTGTACCTCATGTTTCGATCATTCTACAATCAAACTGTATTTTTTCCTCGACCACGAATTGCTTCACGGGCGTCTGCAGTTTTCGAGTCTTGTTTAAGAAATGCCTCACGTCTAGGCTGAAGTATCAACCGATCCCCACACTCTCACCGGATCCATGTTTGTTTACCTGACTCGACGAGTTGATTGGCCGTGATGTCATCACCAGCAGCGCCAAACCCCTCAGCCTCAATTAGCGTTACGGAAACGAGAATAGCCGATTGATCTGTTGATGCTCGACCCATGTTGACCCTCTCGCACTTCCCCATCTCTGGCTTCGCGGTGTCGCGTCGCACGGTTGTTCCCACAGCAACGGACTCGATTCGTGCCTGACTTTGTTTATGTCCGATGGACGCCCTCATCCCCAGCGCGCGCGAGAAGAGTGCAGATAAGCTAACCCACATCTCATACATCGCAGCCACCACTACTGCAGGCAGTCGACCTGGACCCGCCACTCAAATACCAATTATTCCCCACCAAAGCGAAGAGACATCGATCAACTAACCACCGAAGGACTGACAACCTGGAAAGAAGAAGCGGTACCTGAATCCCATCGAAACACAAAGCCGGACATCGCGAAACGAAACACAAAAACGAAAAACACCACCAAAATGGACGGCCGTCCCCCTCTGGGTTACTCCGCTCCTCCACAATACGATGATGACGACGACATTGGAACTGGAAACTATAATCCAACTAGCTCTCACGTGCGACTTCTTCAGGAATCAGATGAGCATTTATACAGAACGTCAGTAGCAATCTTCAGCTACCTCTATCGCTTGATAGTAATGCGCTGACCTCCGCGATTAGCCCCGATACTCCGCAGCGGTCTTATCGCACCAACAGTCGCCTGTCGGTGTCAGACATGGCGCAACGATACGAAGCGATAGATGCGACAGCTCGGGCGACACCCGACATACCACCCTACAGCGGATCTCCAACACGAAACTATGCGCCCTCCCCCTCACCCAGCCCTACCCGTAACTTCTACCGCACCAATACCCTCCCTCAATTCGGGAACTATTCCCCATCTCTCTCCCGCGCTGATAGCCACAATTATGCGCCCTCCGCTCACTCTCGTAGCTCCGTCGATCCACCTGTCCACTTTCTACCCCCCGGGGGACCTGGTGGCCCTCGCGCTCTAGACCCTCCGAATCATTACGCTTCCTCCTCCCGTGGACCAAGTAACTCATCTCTGGCTGCGCCATGGAGCCCAGTTGCTGCTAGAGCTATCGAAGACGATGCCTGGGTGCGCCCGCCGCCACAGGGACTACAATTCGAACCCGCCGATTTGAACGGGTATCCGCGCCCTGCGAGTATCATAAGCCGGCAACGTAGTCGAAGCGCCGCGTCTTCTCGACGACCATTACCAGCTGAGCCTCCACATGCGCAACGTCGCCAATCAATGCATTACTCATCAGGCGATATGGCGATTCCAATTGATGACTATGATGATTATTCCGAGAATGCATCATTCGTAGAAAGGTTGGATTCGGAGCCATCGATTGATCTTAGTCATCGTATGGAGCGTATGAGGACGGTTTCTGGACAGACTTATGATTCGGGATTATGTGCTGGAGAGGAAGATGAATTGGATCCGAAAAAGAATTTGACAAGAGCTGTTGGAGAAAACTTTGGACCCGCACCAGCTGGAAGACAAGAGAGGAGAGGAAATCAGGGATTGGATAGAACGGCGCTCATGACAAGGAAACAGGTTAAGCTTATTAACGGATCTTTGATTTTGGATTGTAAAATCCCTACCATTTTGGGTGGATTTTTGAGATGGAAAAATCAGAAGGAGTTTACACATATGCGATATACTGCGGTTACCTGCGATCCGGATGATTTCGTTAAAAAGGGTTATTTATTACGCCAAAATATCGCTCCTACAAGAAGAGAAACGGAATTGTTTATTTGCGTCACTATGTACAACGAAGACGAAGTTTGTTTCACCAGGACAATGCACGGAGTTCAACGAAACATCGCGCACTTTTGTTCTAGAAACAAATCAAGAATCTGGGGTACCGACGGATGGAAAAAAATCGTCGTCTGCATAGTAGCAGATGGACGAAAGAAAGTCCACCCCCGAGTCCTTGACGCCCTTGCATCTATGGGGGTTTATCAATCCGGTATCGCCAAGAACTTAGTCAACGGTCGTCCAGTAAAGGCGCATTTATACGAATACACAACCCAGATTTCCATCGACTCCGGCCTCAACTTCAAAGGAGCCGAGCGAGGAATCGTCCCAGTTCAAATGATGTTCTGTCTCAAAGAAGAAAACAAAAAGAAGCTAAACTCTCACCGATGGTTTTTCAACGCCTTCGGAGCCGCTCTAATGCCAAACGTCTGTATCCTCCTCGATGTAGGAACCAAGCCTGGAAACAACTCTCTTTATCATCTTTGGAAAGCCTTCGATAGGGATTCAGATGTTGGAGGAGCTTGTGGAGAGATCAAAGCTATGAAAGGAAAAGGATGGATGGGACTCTTTAACCCCTTAGTTGCTTCCCAGAACTTCGAATATAAAATGTCAAATATCCTCGATAAACCCCTCGAATCAGTCTTCGGCTACATCACCGTGTTGCCGGGAGCATTATCAGCCTACCGATACCATGCCCTCCAGAATGATGAAGAAGGAAACGGTCCTTTGGCTCAGTATTTCAAAGGAGAAACCTTGCACGGCAAAGACGCAGATGTATTTACAGCCAACATGTACCTAGCCGAAGACCGTATCTTATGTTGGGAGCTAGTAGCCAAACGCAACGAGCGCTGGGTCCTAAAATACGTTCGAAGCGCAACCGGAGAAACCGATGTGCCTGACGCCGTACCAGAATTCGTATCCCAACGTCGTCGATGGTTAAACGGAGCCTTCTTCGCCGCAATTTATTCTCTTGTCCACTTCCGACAAGTTTGGAAAACCGACCACACCGTATTCCGAAAAATCCTTCTTCATCTGGAATTCTTTTATCAATTCGTCTCTTTGGGATTCACTTTCTTCTCCCTGGCGAATTTTTACCTCATGTTTTATTTCATCGCAGGTTCGCTATCCGATCCTACTTTAGATCCCTTCGGACACGGATGGGGTGGACGAATCTTTGTCGTCTTACGATTCGTCTGTATCTTACTCATCTGTACCCAGTTTATCCTCTGTATGGGTAACCGCCCCCAAGGTGCAAAACGAATGTTCACCTCCTCCATGGTGATGTACGCAGTGATCATGCTCTACACGACGATCTGTTCCTGCTACATTGTCATCAAATCCTTCAACGGGGGTATCGGCGGCCAAAAACTTGAACTAAGGCTAGGCGACAACCTCTTTACCAACCTCATCGTATCCACCGGTTCCACAATCGGAGTTTACTTCTTGATGAGCTTCCTATACTTCGATCCTTGGCATATGTTCACCTCCTCCCTGCAATACTTCATGATGCTACCTTCCTATATCTGTACCTTACAGGTGTACGCATTCTGTAACACCCATGATGTATCCTGGGGAACCAAGGGGGATAATGTTGTATCCGTTGACCTTGGTGCTGCGGTGGCGACAAAGAATGGTGCAGTTGAACTTGAGATGCCATCAGAGCAACTGGATATTGATTCCGGCTACGACGAAGCGGTACGGAATTTAAGGGAGAGATTACAGGTGGAACAAGTACCGGTTACGGAGGAGCAAATCAAGGAGGATTATTATAGGGCGGTTAGAACTTATGTGGTGGTGGTTTGGATGGTTGCGAATGCGATTTTGGCGATGATTATTACGGAGGTTTATAAGATTAATGATATTGGGGGGAATTCTTATCTGAAGTGTAAGTCATCCGGGGCGTGGGGGCGGTGGATAGGATAAGCACCAAGGGGAGTTTTGCTAATTGTGGGGACATAGTTACGCTTTGGGCTATCGCTGTGCTGGCTATCTATAGGATGATCGGGGCTACGGCTTATTTGGTTATTCAGATGCTTCATGGGTTTGTAGAGGGGAAAGTTAGGCTGGATCCCGGAAGGCTTAAGCAGCGTTGGACTCAGCCGGCTTGGAAACGGAGGTTGGGAATTGGGAAGACGAGTTTTGTGAAAGTTTAACGAGCGCTCGGCAGTTCTTCAACTGCTAGAAGCTGCGGGGAGTGGTTATGGGTTACTATATGATACCAATGGGCTTTTATGTACGGGGGTTTACTGTTTTTCTTTTGGGTTTATTTTTGCGCTACTTTCATGTCTATGCTTTTGGTTACTTTTTAGTGTTTTTTTTAGTGTTTTTAGTGTTTGCTTGTTTTTTTTTGCGCGGTTTAGCGAGGTGGTGTGGTGGGACCTTGAAATGGCTGGAGGGAAAACGGTTGAGAGACAGATGAGATGAGATGATACCCAATGTTTGTTACAGTGCTATCACGAGCTTCAGTGAATAAGAAGTCATAAGTAAAGAAATGTTCACTTTTACCACGGTCCACGAGTTTTCGAGCGATGAAACATAAGTCACCAGGCGTCTTTCCCTAGTTGTATGGCTCGTGCAATCTCAAATGTGCCCCTATGTCCAAGTGAACGTAACAAGTTACAACTTTGTGCTCTAAATTAGGGCGTCGGAAAGCGAGTGGATAGAGGACTGCCGCAGTTGGTAACTTGGTCAATTTAGATGGCGCGTCTGCCATGGAAGCGATAGCGGGTAGAGGAGCGAATGTGCTATGGGCTTAGAAAGGTAGCAAAGGTTACGGAGCAGTCAGCGGAGTGAGGGGGTGGGTGAGTGACGCACATGTTGAGTGTTGTTGAAATGGGTGATTTTGGGTGATTTTGAGTGTTGTATACTTGTAGTATGACATGTAGAGCAGCTGTAAGTAGATTGTGATAATTCTCATAGTAGCGGGCAGGTTGAAGAACTGCGATTTAACTGCTGACAACAAGTTTAGCAGTTCAGTGCAATTCGGGTTTAAATTCGAACAGTTGCGATGCGATGCCTTGCTTTGGCAATTGAGTTTGAGCTGCTACTGTATGGGATTTGCCAAAGCTTTCTTCCATGTACTCTACTACCATCAACATTACCCATCCACTCACCTCTTTATCCCATCTCCATCTGCGTCGCTCTCAATCCTTCGTTACTTCCACCTCTATCTTTTTGGATTTTTGGAAATGTTTACTAATTGGAACGCGCCTAATTGGAAGCCGCCGAAACCCACGGGCGGCAATCCTCAAAAAGACTCACCTTATAAACCCAGAAAATCGTCACGTCTGAGCATCTCCCAATCCGCCAGCGAACAACCATATATTCCGCCAGCGACTCCTTCGAAACCCCAAGCAACGGTACGTTCCAAATCTAACAAATCACCATCAGATTCCCCTAATGATGACCGATAATAAGCAGGCTTTAGATAATCATACTCCTACTCAAGGGGGTCCTTCGAAACACCGAAAATCTGTACGCTTTGATCCCACCGACTTGGCCATTCACGATTCTAGAACACCGAAACTTCCGAAAGCGAGGAAGCCAAAATCATCGATACCACACAAACAGAACGATGGTGTCCCTTTAGACCGCAGAGCATTTTCACCAAACGGAGATGCGATTGTCTACAGCGATATAGACCTGGAACAGGATGTCGTGTTTGCTGAAAGGGAAAACTACGTAAGGTAGAATGTAAGTATAGCCTGTGTTGCGTTTGGGAGAAATTGCTAATATACATGTCGTCTACGTAGCTTGGTGCTTTCCCCACTTTCATAGGCGGAGAGATGAGAGATATGGTCTACAAGATAAAGATGTTCAAGAAAGCCACCTACATTCTGCCACATGTGCTGATGCAGCGTGCGTGGGTTATGTTATCGACGTGGAATATAGAAAATGGCAAGCTTTGCGGGGTATGGAGTTACTGACCTAATTCATGTAGGCTGATTGATAAAGCATGACTGATCAAACTTCTAGTGGATCCTTTTTGAACCGAATATGTTTCAAAATATGTTAAAGTTCATTGTGTCTATGCAACGGCCGAGATATTGCGAGGAAAAGGATTGGAACGTTATCGTATGTATTGAACGAGTCTTTCTACCGTTATTATTCCTTCATTACCGGTCATAGAGTTTCTAGTGCACCTAGCTAACAATCAGAATAGTTCAAGCCATGGCCTCGCCTCCCTGGGAAAGGACTTGAAGTCGATAGTCCTGTGACCGAGGTCCGATTAATCACGGAGGGGTGTGATGAAAATAGAACATATTTGTTTCAACAACTCGATAAGTACAACCCAACAGTCAGTAATCTTCTATCAAAGGTCCAAATGTGATTAATAAGATAAATACAATGGCTAACTAAATTATCTTGTAATTGTGATAGTGCGATCCGAGAAAACCAAATTTAATCGCCATGACGCATTCCGGAGCTTGGAAGAATTTCAATGAGATTGCGATGCAAGATATTATGCACCAGTTCGAATCTATCTCACGTATCAAAATGTCAAAAATACTTGGGTATATTGCAGACTGTAATCATTGCGAAATGTCTCCGGAACACCCCTCTCATCCTCCCAGCTTTTGCTCATACACCGAATATTGATAAGCAAATTATGGGTATTATATGGTATTCTTGATGAGAAGAATTGGGGTTGGCGAATCTTGTGTTGCGATCTGGGGGATCACGTTCAGATGGATGGTACGACGGGTTAAGCTGCTAGCGTCCGCTGCGCTGTCATGATTCAGTCTAGAGCCAGAAATAATGAGAAACTGTATTGAAATATATGGAAGTGTTACTTTAGTAATATGCAACAGTTCCGAGTTGCCAGATAGTCCCCAGTGAAGTGTTGTTGCAGCGCGCGAAGTTTCAAGTCACTTCCAAGTTCCTCCCCGGTGATGTGCCGGTCAACCCGAACCTCGCATGTACAATTACACATTCTCAATATCACATGATATGAGATATGAGATTAGGAGCATAAATTAATTATCAGTTATCTTTCATGCATAACTTTATCTTGATGTGTTATCAGTCGCGCTTCCACCCCTGTCACTCGCGGTAAATTGTGTTGGAGGGTCGGGTGAGAGGGGTAGTCCGGAGCCATTTCGCAAGAACACCCGTTTCTCGTGGCATCGAGCAAGATCTACCCAGAAGATAGACCGCGAGACGAGTGATCGAGTTTAACATAACTTAGATGATTGTTGCACCCGACATCACTCTGGCCTAGCCGACTGCCTTCCGCTTCATCTTCTCTCAGACAGGGGCGCAAATCCTGTTTGAGAGGAAGCTGGGCTTCTTTGCGGGGATTATTCTCGGCATCCCTAAGAAATAAGATAAACTACGGATAATAATGTGGATAAGAATATGGATAAGAATACGATAATGTCCAGTCCAGAGGGGGGTCGAGAATATATATTACCAGGCAGCCAGCGCGCGCGGCGAAACTTCACGTGTCACGGCAGAATCAACATACTACTGCTTCGCGGCTGCCGTAGTAGGTGCTGTAGAGCGTGACTGGTTTACCGTCATATGCATAGTCACAATGCTAGCATCCGATATATGCGCATGATTCACATCTCACAAGACTCTAGAATATTAAGCTGTGCGCAGTGCAGTATGTACGTAGTTTCTATAATATTGGTCCCCGCGACAAAACTAAGAGCCTCGCTGACTATCTCGTAATAGTTCAAGCGGAAAATATTGGAGAGATCGGAATTATGACGACCCGAAGGACAGCCTTGGAACACATGTTATCGTAATGCATGTCAACCACTAACCGTTCAAATCTTCCAATGGCCTCGAGGCTTTTACAGTCCCTATATGATGTCTCTATTATATTATTATTGCGTACCGAGGCCTCGAAGAAATCTGTAACCAAGAACTCATATAAGTATTTCCCTCTGACCACCCTCTCTCGCCCTCCTTCATTATCATTCTCAACATCTCTCTGAATAAATCCTCCTTACAAAACTTTGCTATATACAATCAAAACCACATCTTCATTTAACCACTCAACCAACGGACTTGTGAGCGGCCCCATTCCCAGATTTCTTACCAGTTTTATTAGTTCCTAACCCCATCAGAACCCTCTAGCTTCTAATTCGAAAAATGGCAACACTTGGCCCCCCTCTATCTGGAATGGCATTCATGAACTCTGGCACCCGCCGTGCTCGTTCCCGCTCTCGTGGCCACCGCAGCGAATTCCGTAGCTCATCCCATGGCGACCGTACAATTCTTCGCACTCGCAGCCCCGGCCGTTACGGAAGTTACAACAATGACCAGCATTATGGACGAGATAGACAATCTATTGTCTTGAACAGTAGTAACCACGATCCCTTCCGCTCCGCCAGAAGCCAGGGGTACACGGTTGACTATCAACGTGGTGAGGAGTGGAGAGGAAGATCCTCCGGATGGGATTATCAGGGAAAGAGAAACGGTTGTACCGATGAGAGATATGGAGTTGATCATGATGCTGAGGAGTGGAGAGATAGATCAAGGAGGAACTGGGATGGGTGCCGGAGCGAGGGTTATAATGGGTCGAGGTCACAGGATTGGGAGTATTCTAGACAACTAAGGGAGGAAGGCAGGAGAAGGATAGAAACGGATACGAGGAGGACCAGCGGATACAGTGGGTACGAGGGACACAGACGATGGC
Source organism: Pyronema domesticum (assembly GCA_024516145.1). Taxonomy (NCBI): domain Eukaryota; kingdom Fungi; phylum Ascomycota; class Pezizomycetes; order Pezizales; family Pyronemataceae; genus Pyronema; species Pyronema domesticum. The sequence continues at coordinate 1,150,718 of JAJJXL010000010.1, read as the reverse complement.
AGGCAAATCATAGGTGCTCAAATGAAGAGTGGGATATGTGCGAAGATCACGATTGTGAACGGTATCATGATTGTTAGGTAAGATTCAGGAGGGGTGGGCCATGATGTCACGGGCTCTAGGAGGAGCTATGTAGAAAGCGGGTGAGATGGAATGGATTAGGGGCAATGGGACTTGTGGGATAGGACTGGGAATTTTGGAGGGCATAGTCGACTGTGATTATTGTTTTTCTTATTTTTACGCATGTTGTTTTGGGGGTTGGCATTGTGCGGACTGTTGTGATTTGCGGAGGATTTCTGTTATTTTGCTGTATCGCGCATTTGCTTTTGTTGACGACGCCACGAGAAGTGCACCCTCAATGAGGCGAGAAACTTACGAATTTATGAAAACCTTATTTGAACTTGTCGTGCCACATCTTGCGTAAAGTTTTAATTTACCGCCCTGGATTTGATGAGGTGCCAACAAATAGATAATCTCCCGATAAACGGAAGTCACCATGAGATAAGCCTCTTAGGCACACCACCATCCTTCCGCGTTCTTCTCTGCGGAACAAAGTGCTGCGCAAATAAGGTAGCAAACGACAAACCCTAAAGTAGGTCGTACGGAATAACCATCATAACAGCCCTAATCCATCATCTACCTCAACTCGGTCCCAGGCCTAAAACTCTCACACTGGGAAAGCCCAATCTCGGGGTTTCGGCTAAGCTTAGGCGAGCTGCGATACAAATACGAGAAAAGACCTTATGCGTTTACTCGTCGTATTTTTCTGCAGTGTGCCTTGGCAGGATACGCCTATTTGGCATCTGTTGGTTACTCCTACGCATGACGCTAAAACTGCACTTCGTCGGCCCAGAACCTTCCATCGGATATGGTTAACACCGCCCCCGAAATTCTCATATTTAGGTCTACAATAACGCCCGTCCGAACCAATCGCCCTCAGCCCTGTATGAGTCGTAAGCCCATATATCGATATAACTCTGCCTTGAGTTATATGATCTTCGTTTGAGGCTTTGAGCCACTCAGCTCTGGCCAAACCAAGTGTTATAAGTAAGGTATTTCAGAGTACATACTGCATGCATGATCACTCAATGAACCACAGCCCAGTGATGTGGGAACCCAGGTCCCGTGGTAACGGGTAACTACAGGTACATACCATGTAGGCACATAACTGGAGATAATGCTAAGCCAAGACCCAGTGCACTGCGCACAGGTCTCATGCTGAGCTCACCGACAACATACCGTCTCTAGTAAAACGACCCCAAGTATTAGATGCTGTTGGCAACTGTGCTAGATGTGCAGGCTGAACAGCTTGTGGCCGAGATAACGACCAACGAGCACGTATTTCTGCTGCAGCAGCTAGAGATGGAAAATACTTAGATGAAGGTTACTGCACCGAGAGAATAGTGATGTAATCTTATTGATTAGAAGCAGTTAACTCGAATCTATGACTGTGCCGTATGCGAGGTTCTGCAGCAAGTCGTTGATGGAAAACAGAGTGATTACCCATCATTACGACTGGTAACTGTTGGGGGTTGTTTCGAACCATGGACGTGTAAACTATTCCTTGGCTGTTCTGGATGCATTCAATCCTTCGGTTCCAAATCTTCAACTAGAGTTGTGTACCACGTCTCATGTGCCGAGACTGATACCCTGGGATAACTTTATGCGCGCGCAGACGCCGCCGTTAGGTAGCGATGATGCACCGAAAAAGTTTATAACATGTTACTGTCTCGTTCTAATATAAACTCGATACGTGTTCATCCCAACGTGTCATCTCGGGTATTTCATTAAATTCTGTATGCAACATATTACGTGGCCTTGGCTTGGCACATGAGGGCGAGTGATACCCGGTGCCCATGAAATCGATTGATTGCAAAGGACTTCAAATTCGGCTACATATGATTAGAGAAGGAGAGAGACCTGGAACTTACGGGTAATATGACCATGATAGCCCTGAAAATACTATATAGCTGAACGTGAAGTGATTACCACGCATCACAGTTCCCAAAGTCATGATTTATCGCGCTGCGAATTCTGGTACGGTACATAAGTACTTAATGTAACGTGGTTTTTTTTAGTATTTAGAGTACATTACTTCGAAAATAACCACAAGAATCAGATGTTTAATACCTAGATAATAGTAGACTCTTACGAGATTGTCCAAGGATTTATTCAATGCGGTCTACGAATTCTGGAAATGGAAAGACATTATTAATGTTAGAAAGACTAGAAGTTACCTTTTAACAGCTACGGTCATAGAATCATGAATACAACGCATCCCGTCCGCTCTGCGCTATTTAAGCATGATATCGTCCGGCTAGTACTGTCGTGGGTGACCAGACGGGAATCCCGGATACTGTAGTTTTTGTCATCCTTCGTCATCTTTTCTTGCTGAAGTCATCTCTTTTTCTGTGGTGGAATTAAGACATAGATCCCCTCCGCTTTAAAATGAAGGCAGTGTCCCGGTTTCGCAAGTTTCATTACGGAAGGTGGAAACCCGGATGTCGGATGCCGTCAGCTGGAGGAATCAATCGAGATGTGAAAACAGCCGTACGCATGAATTCATCAACTTCGTGTTCTCATGATACGATGTGTTTTACTTTGTGAAATATCAGCAAACTCATCTGGCCCGGAAGTATCGCCTACCTGTCGTCAATGACCCTATTTCTAGGGTTCAGGGTTAAATATGCATGACGTCAACAGGGGTGACACGTCGCAGTTGTCCACCACCAACGGCATCTTTAAACATCCCATACTTGCAGCATAGTTGTTCGCTTCGAAGACCGGAGTAGGTTTTATTAATATATGTATTTCATACAATTTGTTTAGGCTGTTGGTTTCAATTGTTGTCTTCAAAAAACAGCTGCAGCTACGAGTTCCCTCACTGTACCTCCTTGCTTGAATTGTTGGATTGCAATTCACGCACTACACGTGTTTGTTCTTTGATAATTTGTTCGTTTGTGTACAATTTCTAACCGTAGACCAATTGCCATCATTCAACGCCACTTCACGTAATTATTCAAACACCTAATTCGCAGCAGCCGTTATCCACCTGACAGCCAGCGAGCTAGCGAACCTTAACCCCTCCTCACATCCTCATCTCGCTATCTACGCATCCAATGGCTTCTGCGCCACAACCAAGCACCTGACATCAAAAGTTAATCCTGCATCAATCTCCACGAACGAACGAAAGGATAACTGGGATACTCACAATACACCATACCCATGTACCTTCCTTCCCTTCACCTCCGCCCTACAATCATCCATCAATTTTCTAACCTCTTTCACATCCATATTCAGCACCCTCGTCAACAAAGCCAATCCATGCGCTTCAAACCCGCTATCTCCAACCAACGCAAACCACCTTCCCAATTCCTTCATCTTCTGTTCCGCCGGCCAAGTTCCTAAGGGAAGCTTAAACTTCTTTTCTGTCAAGTTTACGAACCCCGCATCCGCAATCGTCTTCCTGAATGGTTCCTTGGGAGTCAACGGACGCCCGGATTTGGCAGCAGCCTTATTAATGAGGTCATAGTAACGCCACATAGCAGTGGAGGAGTTGTAGGTGCCGTCATCACTGAAGAGGTTGAAATTGTGGAACTCGAAAGACTCGATGTAACCACCGGGTTTCAGGGTTTCATAAGACTGGTTCAGCAAATGAGGCCAGTCTTCGATTCCTCCACATAAGCCACGGAGATGGATGTAGTCGAAGGAGTTTTTGGAGAAGGTCCAATCGCTCTCGGCGTCGTCGACGAGGAATTGAACGTTAGGGGGAACCCATTTGGGCTGGATGGGGGAGAGGTCGGTGCCGATGACTTCGGCGGATGCACAGTTGCTACTCGGAAGAAGGTGGTTAGTGTATGGTACTGGGGAATGGGAAGGGAGATGGGTACTCGGCAAAGTCAATGGCCCAGATTCCAGTGCCGGTTCCGATATCGAGGACTCGTTGGGGGTTGTCGAGGGGGGCGGAGTATAACTGTCCACCGAGAAGGAGGAGGTAGATGTGGTGCATCATATCAAGGCTACGTCGAGTTAACACTCATGCTAATCGAATATACGTCGGGTAGGTAACGAACCGGTCCTGCTCAGTCTCATCGTTAGGGAGAGCATACGTTCCGGCTCTGTAGGCGTGGTACCGGCGTCTTTTGGCGAGCTTAATTTAGTTGATAATCCTCTAAGGTTTTCTAAAAGGGAGTAAAGCTAACCCGTTTTCATATTCATAGCTCCCGTTATCAGATGAGTAACAGAATTTACGCACTGGGACCTTAGACACTTACTGGAGTACCGAAGAAGACAGCGAAGTGGTTTCCGATTCGCTGTTTCCACTGTCAATCTCTGCCTCCTAAATACTCTCGAGCGTTCGTCGACATGCCTTCCACTTTCATAATAATCAGTCTCCTCCTGCTGTATGGAAGTTAGTTGCTGTTTCAAGATATTACTGTGCCGTACTGGGGCCCGTACCTTAGGATCGACTTCCAAAGTCGGTCCCTCTTTGTCGAATGGTGTAGGCATCTTATAAGGCTGAAGGATTGAAACTCGGTAAGATAAAGTTCGAGTAACGAATCGTGGTAGCGAGGTATCGTTGACGAAGGGAGGGATTCTATCGACTTATAAGTAACCGTCGTTCGCTAGATATCAGCCACAGTAGTATCCGAAGCGTACTATCCAATGCCGGCGATCTACGTGGGCTTTCAAATACAACCGGAGATTTTTCCCTGCCTTATTCTTTTGCCTTGCTACTGATGGTCTTACCAAAATGGCTATGGTACACCATGTCCGACCTTTAACCACTGCACTTTGAATTGGTACATAAGTTTCTCGTCTGACGGAACAAAGACAGGATCCGAAAATGCAACACCCCCCCTCCCCCCGGAATAGATAACTAGAATAGAACACGGACAGTTATGCAGAATATGTGTACCCTGCAAAAAGCCATCCGTGCTTGCATTGACCAACTCTCACACCCGTCACCATCGCTGCTCTTGTGCAAAGCATCCGAAGTCCGAACCCGAAACCGAGCTCCTTCTCGGTCGTCGCAAGGTGCACGGGTTTTTTTGATTCTCAAGTTCATTGTCGAGCAAGTTAATTTAAGCATTTTCAGCCCCCACGCTCCGTCTGCGCGGCATTGTCAATGAAGATCATATCACTTTTTTCTGCGACAGTTTAGATCCAGCGCTTAATGTTTGACGTTCCTCGTGCTTGTAGGAACTCCATATAGTAATGTGCATCGCAACGAGAAATTTTCCTCCGCTGCAATGCCATTTGAACCAGTGTATCGGGATTAATGCGTTTGCTCAAGAGCAGCGAATAACCGTGATCGCATCGTAGCATGCGACTGAGGGATATTATTTCTATCTTTGTGTTTGCTCAACGAGCTTCATTAGTAGCTGTTGCAAATAGCCGTTGTAAATCCTGCACAAGTAAGGTGACGCTATGCATGGCCCTTTATCCATAGCGGATATTGCGTCTTGGATGCTCTCGATTGTGAAAAAAGAAGCGCGGGAGATATGATAATTGACGGTTGCAGATGCTGATGGGGGGTGCGCTGCTGACATTGGATTAAGTTCGGGAAAATGTAATTCTAGGATTACGACTTGTCATAACCTTACGGTTGCATACAGAATGAAAAATTATTGTTATTATTATGCTGCTGGGATTAGCAAAAGGTCTGGAACCAACCGTATGCGGGCTGGTACGCATGCGAGCCAGGGATGCCCCCTGATCACTCACGTGGGATGTTCAACGGCTGCTAAAACAAAAGAGAATAAATAAATGCATCCGTCGGGAATCGAACCCGAGCCAATTGCTTGGAAGGCAATTATGATACCATTTCACCACGGAAGCTGATTGATGTGAATTAATAATTTTTGCAATTTATGACCAACTAGTTAGCAAACGTGACCTATTCGTTCAGAAGTTTCCGTGGGTTCACTTGAGCACACACTATTCACCGGTAAGGGGTTTCTTCACGTCTATTTCTCCACTTGTTCTCAGATCATACGCCTTAAGGATTTGTAACTTGTAGGATTGCTGTCGAGGTGGACTGGCTCAACGGCCACTGTGGCGTCTACTATTTTCATCCCAACGGGCTACTCCTTAGAAAGCATCATAGTAGGATTCAGGGACACAGCTTCCAAAAAGAACAAAGAACCCAGGTATATAACGCTTATAACGCGGCAATAACTTCCCGTCAGCGCAAACGAATCCCTCGTTTCTTTTCTACGGAGCTAAACACACGCCGTCCGCGGGCCCGTCACCGCCACCACTAATAGGGGCCGCCTAACAATAAACGGTGTCTGATCAACATGACGGACCCCCAAGAAGCCGAACTTGCGACCGACAGCTACATAGCTAGTAGCCGCTTGTGGGGTAAGTCGCGGGCCGCATCTGGAATTTGCGAAGACCGCGCGAGGTTGATGAAGGTTGGCGATGGAGGGATGAGTGGAGCGGTATCTACGAGTTATGGCTGATATCTGAGAGCAGAGACGGGTTAGAGCTGATTCGGAGAGTAGGCACATGAGCTTGAGCTCAAGCCACAATTTGGGAGCTAGCTATTTAGATACCGGCGTTCCTTCCGCTCGTTACCCAGGAAAGGGGTTAAAGTCTGAAGATGGTAATAGGGAATGCAATTATCGGTGGTTCGCCAGAGACGAGTTGAAAATGGGTTTCTGTGCAAAGTTGTGACATGGCTTGGAGTTTCATCAGAAACATGTTTCTCCGTTTAAGTTTTGAAGTCGACCAAATCGGACCGGCTTGAAAAGCTTAATCGCATCGAAATTAGACCAGCATTATTGTGGCGACAGGTGACATCGAGATCTGCACCTTGGGTCTAAGTATGTAATTGTATGTCGTGCATAAAGTGGATTGAGTTGTCGTCGGCTACTTCTGGTGGATACTGTGAATTCTGAAGTTGGGTCTATGCATGGCCGGCTATCTCTGAGGTATTTAAGGAATCTTCTCTAAAGGATTTTAGGTGGAGATGCTTTTGCCGAATCCCGTGCTTGAATTCTAATCGAAGATTCAAAATTGGATATCCTTGTTTGTCAATGTCGGTTACCATGGCACGGTGTCTTTACACCGGAGATCAGAGGTCATGTGCCGTTAGATACTCGATCAGAATTGAGATTCCGATGTTGTACATACCCCGCGTCACACAAGTGGTGCAGCGCGTTAACTGAATGATGCTGATGAGAACGTGTGTTCTTGAACAACAATTCAGGTTCGATTCAGCAGGAAAATGAGTCATACCTCATGTTTTCAACCCAGTCATCATCCGTCGAATAAACACAATCTCCTTACCACTTCCCATCAGAACATCGACCAAGCATTATTCTGAGAGCCGTGTAAGTGACAGCAAGCCTTGCCATCTATCCTAGCATGTCCCGCCTCCACTTCTGCATCGTGGATTCTTTCTATCAGTCGGTTATATCCAGAGAACTGGTAGATATCTGGTCAAAAACCCTGATTCCAGCACTGGAAGGACTTCTGAGCCAGATCTGTAGCTGTCACTTTATGCTCGGCAAAATATTGATGGAACTCCTGTTCCGTGGCAAAGTATGATATGCCGTCAGAGTTCAACGATGCGGCAGGCGGTGTGCTTTCAGTTGAGGGTCCGACGGGAATGGAAGGCTGGGTAGGAGTCGAGGGTTCATCAGACGTCGAGGGTGCTGGGACTACCGGGGATTTAGCCGTAGAGGGCATGGTAGTAGATAGCCCAGAATCAATCGAGGGAAGAGCCCTAGGAGAATCAAATTGTCTTCTCCGTCCTATGCCAGGTTAGTTTTCGAGCTCATACCTTCTGGACCCTGGTAAGTTCCGCATATCACGGGGATACACAATAAATGCGTACTCTTTCTTGAACGGGCATCGTCCCGTCGGTTCTTTCTCTTGGAGGTTACCGCCATGTTCTGCGAGTTTGGTTCCTGTGAGCTTTTCTGATGGGGTATCAAGATGGAGATTGACAAATTGCCAAAGGATTTCGAGAATCAAGATAGTGCGAGTCAGCAAGTTGAACAAGAACCATATTGATCAACAAATGTAAGAAAACTTACCGCCTTCGATGCCGAAGAAAACCCGTTTTGAATATGATGTTGACCATGCACAGGGTGCTTAGATTGGATAAGGCCACGTGAGGGCTGCTTCTCCAGTAAGTAATAGCCGAAGAAACACAGGATATTGAGGAGACGAAAGCAAAGGTTGGCGTACTGAAGCTAGAGGTTGACGATATATCGACAGAAGGCTGAGAAGGCTGGAGGATCGAGGTTAATGTGGAGTGTGTGAAGTTCTTGATGGATTAGGGTTGAAAACATGGAGAGAGACGGAGGAACCAGGGGCAAAGTCAGGAGACTTGGAGAAAAAGATAGGGCAGCTTGACTGACTGATGCTGATTATACGAAGACGCAAAAGCTCGGCCAGGTTTTTACTTTGTTTTTGATTTTTCTTCGTGTTAATGAGGCTATCGATAGTGCTTGCATAAAAGCGTCAATGAGTTGATTCGAGTGAGATGAGGTGCAATACGGCACTGCCAACACCGACCCGTCACCCGAACGCGAGATCCCCTCACAAACCACCCTGGGACACAGTCTGACCATAGAACCGACGCTGTTGGCATCATACACCACCGTCGCACTGACTATCTGCACAACGACTGTCAGCCGACAAGAAAATCGGCTGTTGATTGCAGCTCATGCACCCTGTTTGAATTTTGAAATGCGACCCATCGGCAGCCACCATCGGGCTGCTTCAGCGTTACTCGTAGGTTGCGTTTCATCACAAGGAAGTCACTTATCCGCTTCAGCTATGAAAAAGCCATAAGGCTAATCATTGGTGCCCGCAGACATTGCATATTTCATGCATGCCTTGGCAGTAAAAAAAAAACAACTGCAAAAAGTTATATTAGCAACTTGACACTCCTTCGCGTTTCGCAACGAATGATCGAGCTACGCGTTTCAGCTGGAAAGGAATGTTGTTTTGGAGAAGGAGCACAATGTGCGTGAAGATATAAGCCGTAATATTGATTGGGAGCCTACATACTACGTGTGGGTCATGTTCAAAGCAGGCGTATTCCCCGCAAAAAGTACTTCATCAATTTATTTCCCACTGCAGCCTCGAATAATATGAAAAACCAGAGCCCCGGAAATCCGCGACAGAACGGCACCCCCCATAAGACACTCAAGGACCAACACGATCGAACATCACAATCAAAGTCAAATCTATTTCATGAAACTGCGAAACTTTTGCAGGCCGAATGCAAAGTTTTTCCACGGCGCAATTCAATCGATATACCCATCCAAGCCTACCAGACATCTATGCAAGCAATTCGGAATATCTTTTCGACGTCGGTAAGTTGGGTACCGAAGATGTTTGGACGATTGATAGCTAAAGCGCCGTTAGGTTAAGGGAAAGGCTGCCGACCGGGTCGGCGAACCACAGCCCCCTCGTCCATCGGGCAAACTCAATAGTCGCCTTCGCCAGAAGCTTTCCAGATATTCGAATAAAGCCCATAAACCGTCATCACCATCAAGGACACCTGGCTAATTCTAATTAATTCTAATTGTATTCCCCTACTGTAGTATCCGTGCAGGATTTTGGGCTTAAGAGCTTAAAGGACACCTGGCTCACCAAGCGACCAGAGTACCGATGGCCGAGACCTTCAATCTAAACCGTGTTTAGAATCACCCGCAGAATCGGATTCTATCCGCTCACCGGGTAGCAATCTGCGTCAATTGTTGACATCGGCAAATTCGAGTGGTTCAATCACAGACACAGGCGAAGCCACTAGCGAGGACACCGATGCTGTCTCTGAGGCTGAATACGACCCCGAGGCTTGTCCCACAATCGGGTCAGAAGTTCCAAAGCCAGAGGATGCCCTAGAAGTGGATTTCAAGGATCCACACAAGGACGGTGGCGATTACATATTGCCCATAGGTGAAGTTCAGTCGCAGAAAACAACAACGACAGCGGTACAAGTCGATGATCCGAATCCAATTTCAAGGGAATGCAAACAATGCAAGGCCGAAACTAGTGAAATATTTTGGTGCGGCTTATGTCACGTGTCCGTATGCTCTCCGTGTTGGGATAGTCTACTTCCCTACCAAAACAACGATAGTGATCATCGATGCGCCGACTTGAAACACAAGGAGCTTTTGGACTGATTCAGCATGCAACAGCTGGAGATAACGAAGATTACCTACACCTAACCGGCTATAACTCCAAGTGGTTTGGAGTTTTTTGTTTTGAATCAAATTTTATTCTGCGACTATCACTCATTTATGAGTATGAAACCGCCGAGTGGTTTGGTGTAAGAGTGGATCGCCTCGGGGAGGTTGATGCGGTCTTAAACACGACGAATCGATATCGAGAGCTGTCGCTGTCTGCAGATACCCATAGAAAACAATACCCGGTGCTGATAAGCTTTGTTGGGGAAACCGGCTCTGGAAAGTCATCACTGATAAATGCCCTGATAAAATTAGGTGGCCCAAGTATTTGAACTATTTTACTAAAGCTAATACTGGGCTTCTATAACTATAGATCAACAACCAAAAATCGCGTGAGCATCGCGAACCAATTCATACACCGGTTATTGGGAGGGAAAACAATTGATGTACACCAACGAGCGGCGATGTTCATCTATTCCCAGATCCTTCAACACTCAACAACGAAAGGCCGTATTTGTATGCGGACTGCAAAGGCCTTGAGGAGGGAACACAAGTTCCTGTAGCAGAAGCTACGGTAAAAAGCATGCTCGGAAAAGATTGGACTGGGCCTCGTCATTCGTTTTGCCAGAGTACCTTGCGTAGTTTTTGAAATCATAGGTTCAATACGATCAACAGCTATTGCCATTGTCGTTCAAAGTTGTTGGCTGTTGATGATGGTTGATGTGAATCGAGAGTGAGGCTGAACCACTAATTACGTTAGCGCGAAACTTGACAGGCACGTGTCATGAATCATGGTATGGCACTCGAGAGTTGTGAACTTTAATTTCGCGAATCTTTTTTTGATAAATTTATTAACGCTATCCTATGGATTTTCGCGTAGTTAAGTCTGATGCCCTATTGCCTGCGTGCTTTACATAATCTAAATCTGGTGTTACAGTAATAATAATAATAATCGTCCCCCGTGACCCTCTAAAACTCTCTAAACCCTCTAAAAGAAGCCTCTCTAAATCCTTCTGATAAATGCAAATTAACGCCAATCTATAGGTCTCCATTCTTGCCGCCAAACACGCTAAACAACCAACGTCCCGCCGCTTCTAAAGCCTCTTCCGGTATTACTGGTGCCGCCTCTGCCCCAATAAGTTCCTCATCCTCCTCCCATTCCTCTTCGTTCTCGTTCTCCTCCTCTTCATCCCCAATTTCGCGAATCACTTCAGTCTTTTATCGACCAAGTTGTCAGCATAAAACTGTGGTATTGTTTTCGCCAAGTTCCTTGTATGGTGCGGAAGAGCTCAGAATGAATAGACAACTATCTGCATACATAGGGTCTTGAATCTACGTCAACAGACACCACCGACAACCAATGACATGGCATACAAACATTTTTGCTTTAAAAGAGGGCTGATGTACCTAGAATCATAATTATTTTATCCCCAGGCCGATATTGCGGTAGAGCTGAGCTTATCAATTCGTAGTCCAGTCAGTAAACATCTTGGGACTGTGGGGGATAAATGGACTACTTGGCCCTATTGATCGAACCATGAGTTGTGCAGTCCCACCCCGACAAATTAGATCGACAGACAAATCATATACCAAAACTCAGAAAAGATGAACCACAACACTCTAGCAGACGATAATCCTGAACTCCCAGACTTCTCCACTAAGGAAGAGTTCCGTCAGTACCCCCTGACCCATAAATACATTCCCGTCAAAACCGCCGAAAAGAACAGTCAATGGTGCGCGACTGATGTGGGCCCAAAAGGTCCACACGAAGCAGTGAGAAAGCTTTGGGAAATTTGTCAAATGGGAGACACATTCAAGAATGAAGCCAAAGATTCTGTTAAGAAAGATATAAAGTGCTGTGCTACGCACTGGAACATGGTTAACAAGCGTGAATGTGCGGATAACTTGGGTGATGGCAATTTCTGCTTCCTTTGTGGAGACGGATACTTCTATTGCGTCTGCGAGAATTCGATGATTGGCTCACGGTCGCTACTTAATCACTTGATGTTTTGTATGCATCTTGCTAATCAAGGTTGAAGTATTCCTGATATCGCGCGATTCTGATCGGTTAATACATATCGTCACCAATAAAAGCATACGATGTCACTCGCCTGGTTTTCTTCTCGCTTCAAAAATCTCCTTTCGTTGGTTATGGGGCCCCGTGTAATCTCTAAATATTCTAGTTGGTGTCATTTATAAGTAGTAAATCACGCCTGATTTCACGTTGAACTTCACGCCGCGGTGACGAGCACCCAGGTCATGACGTATCACTCAATAGGATACAGCTCCGAGGCTTGGCACATTTGACGTATCGATCTGCCGTCAAGTACTTACCTCACGACTGCAATACTGGAAACCCTATTCCTTCTACACCAGCTTCCTGTACGTCACTATGAGGCACTGTATGGACGTGGGGATCAAGTGTCTTCGTAAGTGTGAGAGAATTGAGGAGCAATTTGTGTTAGATTTTCATGTGAAGCTTCCGTGCTACTGTTTTGAGGAGCTTGGGGAAATGGAGGGGGTCGAGCATAGGTGCCAGGTTTCTCCGCCGCTCAGATTGTGACGGTGATTACCCGCTAGATGCAGCGGAGAGGACAAGGTCTTTATCGACGAGACAGCTGTTTGAAACCTAGAAGTTAGAAGTACTTTTTTTAATAACTTTATTAACGCTATCCTATGGATTTTCGCGTATCTAATTCTAATGTCCTGATGCCAGCGTGCTTTACGTTAAATCAAGTATGGTGTTTATTACAGTAATAATCTTCCTTGTGCCTTTCTAGTAGCCCTCTAGCCCTCTAAACCCTCTAGGATTCAAAATTAAAGCCAATCTATATGTCCCCATTTGTGTCTCCAAACTCATTAAACAACCAACGTCCTGCCGCTTCTAATGCTTCTTCCGGTAGCACCGGCATCGCCACTGCCCCAACTAACTCCACATCCTCCTCCCATTCCTCTTCGTCCCCCTCCTCCTCGTCTTCCCCGTCTTCCTCGGGTCCGCCTCCTTCCGCCTCCTCGTTGCCTTCTCTTTCTACTTCCTTATTGGCCCTCTCCATACGAGTTCCGATTCTGGTCTCGCGGATGAGCTCCGCAAGAGCTTCGTGTGCTATGTCTCTGTAGAGAAAGGCTTGTGTGTAGCGGAATGCGGCTTTTCTTCGCCGCGATGAGACGAGCCTGGGAGTAGCGCGGGCATTGGAATAGGAGGTGTTGGGGGGTTTCTCGAGGTCCGGAAGGGCAAGAGGTGCAGCGATCGCTATCCGGAAGCCCATACGGTAGAGGTAAGATGCGAAGTGGCCGTGTCCTGTCTTCACTTGCGTTACCGTTGAGCAGATGATGCGGTTTTCCAGGAAGAGCTTGTCGGGCTTCTTCTTCCAACTGCCCACGTACGAGTGTCCCTTCAAATCGAGCCGGATTGAATTCCATTTGGCTTCCCATTGGGTGTGGTAATCGGCGTTTATACATCGTAATAGGTGGGTTAGGGACGTCTCTCGTTGGTGGGGATCCGGCACGTTGTTGACTCCGGCTTTGGCCAAGGTGTCGGCTCTCTCATTTCCATCCACTTCGCAATGGCCGGGCAGCCATTTTGGTGTTGTTTGGTGGCAATGTCATGAAGTTTCCGATATAGGTATTGTCCTTGGCCTGGGCCCAACTGGCCGGCTCGACGCACTGCGGCTTGGTTGTCGGAGAAGATCTGACCTTGCTCCGGAATCGACGTTGCCCGCAGATGCGTTGCGCCACCTGGTAGATGCCCTCCAACTCCGCGCCATACACCTCCATGCCTTCCCCCAATGCCAACGATTCGCTAATCCCCGCCTGCGCCGAGTAGATACCTACACCCGCCGACATTACCGTATCTTCATCCCGTTCGCCCAACGACCCATCTGTATATGCGACGATGTTATTGGCGTCTTCGAGAGTGGCCTGAAGACGTTCTTTGTAATGTGCGGTTGCTGTAGTCTTGTCGTACGTTAGAAGTACTGTTGATAATTGAGGATAGCCAATACACAGAAACCAAAGATACCATTTGTTTTTCCTGACATTTATGACACGGTATAAGTAGAAGGCAATCGATATTCTATCCACATTTCAACCCCTGAGGTCGGGGGGTCAAGTTTTAATTTCGCCAATCAACTCTCTAGCAGATTCTACGTACTTCTTGGCACAACATTGCCTTTCTTGGCAATTGATCGGCGAAACCCTGAGTCTCAGCTACCCGGCTCGCCCAGAGTATAAAAACCCCCCTTTGTCCCCATCCTTTTCTCATCATCATACGCGAGCAACTTTGTCATCTCATCGTCCTCAGGATTTTGGGTAACTTTGTTGCACCCAAGAATATTTGGAACTTCACTCTTATATCCCTACTGGACAACTGGAGCGCGATCTGGACGATCCTGGCGGCAACACCACCGCCGGCGTAACCTCACTTCGACACCCGGCGGAAACCTCAACACCCGGCAGCAACTTCTACTCCGGCGTAAGCTTTGATACACGGCGGATACTTCGACACTCGGCGGATAGTGCCAACTGGGGGAGCTACGGCAGGTATTGGAGTCAACTGTCACGGACACTCCACCAATGGGCCTTGGGTTTTACATGTCTCCGGACTGTTTTTTCCTGTGCAGCCTCGGGTTCAGATCCCGGAAGCCGATATTGTTGCTCTACCTAAGGGAAGACAATGAGATCGAAATTCTTTACTTTTGGTATTGAGGGGTCGAGAGGTGGGTTCCGGGGGTGAAGAGTTGAAAAGTTTCCAAGATGGGGGTCGTGACGAAGAAGAGGGTTGAGTAAGGGAGTGATAAACCCCAAAGAGTCGAGCACTGCAGCGCCTGCAAGAACGTTCAAGCGCCATTTCCCCTAGAGGTTGAATCATCACCAATGACCATCCAACCGCTATTGACCTTCAACATCGACCACCATCCACAGCGAAGATACGATGCACCGAATCAGGGGCCATTCAACGTGAACGTAATCTGCGTATTTGACATGAAAGAGATGAGGTAGCTTTATGGGTTCAGGCATATATCATCATTAGCATCATGAACGGTTCGTAAACCTAGGGATACATAGCTTAACAAAGCAGCTAGGGGTAGTACTGCGTAATTTAGGTTCATGTTATCTGCACATTGATTATAAATAACCCAACTCTCGTCCGTCGGTTAAGCATCCATTCACCGCCAAGTCGACCGAGTGCAACTACAGTCTACAGTTACCATCAATTTGATCAACCATGACATTTCAAGAACAATTCGAAGAGCGATATCAAGAGTTGGCCAAGTTGGGATTACCCGAAATCCCCGACTTTGCGACCCAGGAAAATTTCGAAAGATACATACTGATGTACCAGACGGCGAAAATGGTCAACGTCGCCAAGAATTACCAGCAGTGGTGTAAGCCGGGCCATAGCACGGATGGATTATCACAGGTTCTTAGATTAAAGATGGATGGACAATATGCATTTTATGGTGAAGGGTTGGCTTCTGAAGAGGATGGGGGTATCTGTTGTGGTATGCACCAAAAATATGTCTGGACACGCCTTCCTATCAGATTTTAATGATTAACCAATTATTATTGTGGACAATGGATATATCTCTATGAGTACTAAATACCACATCGCGTGCAACTACAAACAATGCTAATTTTATCAATGTTATCCCCCGCATGACAGTCGACTTTGAAGATGTTAATGCGAGATGTTTTTGGCACTAAACGATAAGATAAGATAGTGGGTAAGGGTTGTGGATCTCGTATTCTCGTAGCCCATGTCTGGATGTACCCTCCCACCACAGCAAATGTCACTCAAAGGAAGCCAAACCAATGCATTATGCTTTCTTCAGGTCCCCTAAGAGACCGCTGTCAATCGGTGCATTTCGACAGATGCTCTTGCTATCACTCGGGACGAGTACCTTGCCCTTTCTATCGTAGTGTCCCCCTTATCTTATCTCTTAGTGCCAAAAACTTTCGCATTAACATCTTCAAAGTCAACCGTAATGCAAGGGATAGTTGGCGACGAACCGTTTGTTGGATTCGGTGATGCATCATGTGGACGTTGCTACCCGCTTGATTAGTAATCACACCGCCTTTGTGATCTTTTCAAGTCGAAGACAAAGGCTCCTCTTATATCAGCAATCCTAGACCGTGTTAATAGATCTCTACCTACAACAAATATCAATCAACCATGGCACACAATCAAGAACAATTCGAAGAGGAATTTCGAAACCGGATGTCATTGAGCTATTCAGAGCTCCCCCCTGACTTCGATACCCAGGTGGAATTTGACTGGTGGGTGCTGAACGTGACACATGGTGGGTTGGAGAACATTGCCAGAATCGCCACAAAGTATCAACAATGGTGCAAGCCGCCCGTTCCAGATCCCAGTGATACGATTAGTGATCGTAGTTTGTTTATTGGGGTCTTTGGGCGAGCCCCATATAATTCACCGTAAATACTACATGGCATTTTTCTAGCAGCATCAGAGAAGCGTTTGGCGTTAAATTGATCTATTGACCTCATGTACAAGTTTAATCGCGTTAATTGGATTTGCGTCACTTTCTTTTCATGTCACGACCTTTTGTTGCCTTTAGTCTGTATTACTATTATCTTTTGTTATGCCTCAGTTTCGGCCTAACTTCGCATTCTGTGTTGACTTTCCCTTTCATTCATTACCTTTTCTTTGTATCGCTATCTTCTGTTGTCTTCATTCAAGCTGTTCGCGCTGACGTTGTTACACGCTTGGGTTCTTGGGGTATGGCATGCAAATGCAACCGATCAAACCGTCTTGTCTAGTCGAAGATAAAGGTTAGTTGTGACTCTTTTTTTATATAAACTATAGAAGACCTTACAGCACGTTGATAGATCTCTATTTACAACAACCAACAATCAACAATGGCATTTCGAGAACAACTAGAGAAGCGATATCAAGAGCTGATTAAACTGGACTCGCCTGAACTTCCTGACTTTGCCACCCAGGAAGAATGTGAAAGGTATATGCTGATGCACCACAACAAAACGATCAGAATCGCCAAAAATTATCAGCAGTGGTGCAGTAAACCAGCTCCGAACCCTGAAAAAACTAATATTCGTAATTTAATTGACCAGGTCATTAAAATGACGAGAGATGGATACCGTGAACTTCGTCTGTACAGGAAAGCTTCTGAAAAGAACAGGGGTATATGCTGTGGTATGCACCAAAAATACATCTGGCCGCCGTTGCATATTCCTTCTATGGACGATGACTCTGATGACTCTGATGACTCTTGAGTGCTACATAGAATTCTGAGCAGCATCATGTAGCACAATATCGTGTATTAATTAAAGTACAAAATTTTCTGAATACAAATCCAACGCTTTTTTTCCTCGAACCAGCCCGCTCGAAATGCTCTCGTCATTGTAGATCTTTCACCAAGCCTTGCTGAATCATAGATTTGTCTTGGCGCGGCGTTTCAGTTCGCCGTTATCCAGAGCTCGCAGTTGCAATCGTTCCTGATTAACGCGACCGTTTTGACATAGCACCCCTCAACAAACAACTAACGGCTGCTTCGAGAATCTCCAAGACGCAGCTATTGTCATGTTGTGGATTACGAGAAACATCCTGGACCGTTCTAGAAGCCACCGGGCTTGGAGGACGCGAATACCCACGCACGGGTCTGTGAAACGGAACCTCCCGCCTAGACCTTAAGTTAAGCTTGTCACCTTCATCTTACACTCACCGTTACCTCTACTCGATACTCCGTCTTGCACAACTTCCACCCGTTCGAAAAGTCCATCGTCGGAAGCTTCATCAAGATTCACAATCTCGACAGCTGCGGCCCGCATCACATCGCATCGCACGAACTCCCTGAGCTAGACAGTTAGCGCCCGCGTTCGCGATCCTACCCGTCTCCACACCCGCGACACCTGCAGAACCCACAGAACAGCCAACTTTTAGAAACCTTCTAGAACTTATAAGCAATCGCCGAAGCTACACCTAGCTATGTCTACAGCAGAAGAACGCGCTGAAATCCTCGCAAACGCAGATTTTGCAGGAATAGGCTCGCATTGTGATCTGGATACTTGCAGACAGCTAGATTTCTTGCCGTTTACTTGTACTTACTGTAAAGGGTACGTTACCTAGCTTTTCGCCTGCTTTCTGGCACCCTGGAGATCGCTTCTGGAGTCCTTGGAGTCGTTTGGTTCACGGTTGAATTCACGGTCACTAGTTTGGCTCCATCTCCATCTTTGAGTGCGCCGCAACTTCGACCTTGACACCTCGACACCTCAGCTTCACCCGTAACTCCACCTCCATTTCCACTTTCGTCACCGCTGTCTAGTCCGTCTTCACAACTCCAGCCATGGCTAACCCCTTCACAGAACCTTCTGTGGAAAGCACCGCAGCGTCGCCGACCACTCCTGTCCGAAATACGATTCCGCGGCCGCCGAACGCGCCGCCGCCGCAGCCCGAGCAGCCTCCGTATCCTCCTACCGTCCACGGCCTACATCTATGCTAGCTGGCCTCTGTGCTGCCACTAGATGTAAAATCAACATCAACACAGCAACACAACCCGGCGTAAACTGCGAAAAATGTCGAAAGCAATACTGTATCACCCATCGTCTACCGGATACCCATGATTGTAAACCGCCATCGATACCGGTTATGAATCTTGCGGAGGAGAAGGGGAAGGCTGCGTTGGAGTGGTTTAAGAAGGTTACTACGGAGACGAAGAAGATGGAGGAGAAAACTGGGGGTGGGTTACTGGGTGCTTTCGGCGTCCAGAAGAAGCCGCCGCCAAAAACTTCGGTGGCTGCGGTTATGAAGATGAAGAAAGAGGCAAAGGGTGATGAGAAGGTACCCGTGCCGAAGAGGGTTTATGTTCATGTTGAGGCGGAGGCTAGGACGGCGACGGCGAGAATTCCGAGGGGTGTGTTTTGGTACTCGAAGGTATGTTACTTCGTCATTCTATCATAGGATATGGTTCTGACGAAAATGCAGGAATGGAAAGTCGGCCGAGTGCTAGACGCAGCAGCGAAGAGCTTACAGGTTACCAATGTGAATAACCAAGTAGACAGTGATGAGAAGAAGTTACGGATATTTCATGTTGAAGGAGGTCGAGTGTTGGAATTCAATGAGATGATAGGGGATATAGCGGTGGATGGAAATACGCTCGTTTTGATGAGAGGGTTGCAGATGCCTGATTTGTTGGAGGTATAGATACATAGTTTGTGGGGTAATTTTCGTGCGTATGCAGGGGTTAACTGAGGGTATGGAGCGGGCCGGATGGCGTTGATTTTGGTATTCGTTTTGATGGTTAGAATTTTTATTTGAGGGCTGTTTTTGGTCGGTAGAGTTCGAGTGATGGAGGCATAATTGGATCTCGAGTTGTCTGCAATCGATTCATTATGAGACCAGTGGTTTTTCGCTTTCTTCATGGTTAATCGGAGTTTCATATCTCCGCTTTATTATCCAAGCGACCGCCGCCGGGCGTTGTGGAGATATTTCCCCGACAATAATGGTGGCCTGTTTACTGTTACCGGCATTCACCCATGGTTGAGGTGAGATTCACTGGTACTGGTGACATGCCTCGGCTCCCGAGCATTACCGCACATGCTAGTCGCAGACTCGCAGTTAGTTCGCGGCACCAACGAGAGCTTCTTAAAGACCCTGCTCCCCCACACGCTAGCAGAGCTATCGCGAAGTCATAACGAACACACCTCTTTCTTCCCCTACAACTCCATAATACAATCAGCAATCATGTCTGGACGTAAGTCTATGCTCCGCCGCTCCTATCCCATCACGAGACACGCGACTTGCTCCAGCGAGCAGGTCGAGCGAAGAGGAACATCGAGGAGATGGAAGCTGACATGCCACAGCTATCACCACCGAATTCACCCAGCTCTTCAAGATCCAGCACCCCATCGCGTTGGCTGGAATGAACGTCGCTGCGGGGCCTAAGCTCGCCGCTGCTGTCACCAACGCTGGAGGAATCGGTGTCATTGGAGGTGTCGGTTACACTCCTGACATGCTCCGTGAGCAGGTATGAGTTCCCGATGTCCTGCGATGTCTTTTCTTGTCCTACATCAACAACATCGCTCCTGACCACGCGCTGACCTCATCCCCTATAGATCGCCGAGCTAAAATCCTACCTCAACGACAAAAACGCGCCCTTCGGCGTCGACCTCCTCCTCCCCAAAGTCGGAGCCGGAGCCCGTGCCACCAACTACGATTACACCAAAGGCAAACTCAGCGAGCTAATCGACATCACAATCGAGAGTGGAGCCAAGCTCTTCGTTTCCGCCGTCGGAGTCCCTCCTAAACAAATCGTCGACCGTCTCCACCAACACGGAATTGCTTACATGAACATGATCGGACATCCTAAGCATGTTTCTAAGTGTATTGAAGCTGGTGTTGATATCATCTGTGCCCAGGGTGGTGAGGGTGGTGGTCACACTGGTGATGTTCCTACTTCTATCTTGATCCCTACTGTGGTTGAGCTTTGTAAGAAACATAAATCCCCTTTGACTGGAAAGCCGGTTATGGTTGTTGCTGCGGGAGGAATTTTCAACGGAAAGTCCCTTGCTGCTAGCTTGATGATGGGTGCCTCCGCCGTCTGGGTTGGGACGAGGTTTATTTTGGCGGATGAAGCAGGTGCTCCTAAGGCTCATCAGGAGGCGGTTAGAACGGCGGGTTTTGATGATACTATCAGAACTATCATCTTTACTGGTCGTCCTCTTAGAGTTCGTAAGAATGCTTACATTGAGAACTGGGAGACGGCTAGACGCGATGATATTCAGAAGTTGACTGCTAAGGGAGTTATCCCGGTTGAGCACGATATTGAGAGGCTGGATGAGTTGGACCAGTTGGATGATGAGACTATGGACAATGCTAGACCTTTCTTGATGGGTAAGGTTGCGGCGGTTGTCAATGACAAGAAGCCTGCTAAGGCTATTGTTGATGAGATGGTTGCGGAGGCTGTTGAGATGCTTAAGCTTGGTGGAACTTTTTTGAAGGCGAAGTTGTAAAGTTGTAAAATGCTTGCTTGTTTTTTTCGTTATCTAGCTTTTGGGTCTGTTTTTGTTTTGTCTTAAGTACGATACCTACCTTGTTTTGCGTTGGCGCTCTGAAGTTATATCACAGATGCAATGAATATTTTATGGTTGCTTATAATTTTACTTGTTCATGAAACGTTCCTGCGTGATGATCATCGTGGGAATCATGTCGAAGATGCAATTCGCAAAATTTCAAACTCGAGATCAACAAACACCCTGCAAAGCAACTCGCATGATCCACCGTGGCAAAAGCCTCGGCATGTGGTATGCACCACAAGGTTCCCCAAAGTTGGCTAACATAATCTACCCCACATAGCCCTATTTTAGCCCCGTAAACTAGCCAAGAGGCGGCAGAACATTCTCCGGAGCCTCCGGCACCATCGTTATTCGGCTTTCGGATCAAGAGTTGGATATTAAACCTCCGTTCCCGAATTGCGAGGTGTGGAGAATCACGGGGTATGTGGACACGATTGTTTTATGGCATTTTGAAACTCGGAAATTGTACAATAAAGTAGAGAGAGTCAATTGTATGGCTGGAACTCGAATACTCACTCAGGTGGCGGTATCTAGAGTAGCTATGCCGTTTTCGATTGCCGGCGTTGCAGAGCTCGGACTTTGTCACGTTGACACGCTCGGTGCGCGTGGGCTAGCGGGGCGTGGGTTTGGGTAAGTAAGCAGACATATCGCACATGGCAAGCTCCTCGACCTCGGCAACGAACGTGTGGCCGAACGAATAGCCACCACAATAGCCAACCACACGTCATGCCGCGCCTGTGGTACGCGAGGTGGGTTGGGTGAGCCGGGAGCTCTCACATGTGAGCTGGTCGGTATATCATCCATACCCTCCCACAACCAACATCACCTTCATATCTTCACAACTCGAACTTCTCACGAACGTACGAGCAATACATCCAACTACAACAATGGCTTCACAGCAACTCAGATTCGATGGAAAAGTAGTGGTGGTAACAGGTGCTGGTGGAGGATTGGGAAGAGCTTATGCGCTGTTCTTTGCGAGTAGAGGTGCTAGTGTTGTTGTTAATGATCTCGGTGGTGGGGTTAAGGGTGAGGGAAAGGATTCTAAGGTGAGTTACGATGTTCTTTTTGCTTCTCTTGTTTTGCGGGGTGAAGGGCGTTGGGACGCGGTTGTGAAGTGCCCGGGGGCTCGCGGGGAGCTGAGGCTGGGGCTGTTGCCGAGCTTCACGGCTTTGGACCGCGTTACAGGCTGCGGGCTTTGCCGAGCTATCGCGAGCTCTTGGGATACACAGGCTTCATGAGCTTTTTGACTGCCCCGCATAGCTTCACCTGGCTGCCCAGTTACCGAGCACCCGCAGGCGGGAGCTCATACTCCCGTTGCCACTGCCACCGTAACACACGATGCTAACACCAACCAATCATAGGCCGCCGACCTCGTCGTCGAAGAGATCCGCAAGGCGGGAGGAAAAGCCGTCGCCAACTACGACTCTGTAGAATACGGAGAGAAGATTATCGAGACTGCAGTAAAGGAGTTCGGAACTGTACACATCCTCCTCAACAATGCTGGAATCTTGAGAGATGTTTCGTTCAAGAATATGAAGGACTCGGATTGGGAGTTGATTATCAAGGTGCATGTTACGGGAAGTTACAAGGTGGGTTTCACTCTTCTCTTTGGAGGCCTGACGGCCTCTGGCAAGGCATCAATGCTGATGAGAATTACAGTGCGCGAAAGCTGCATGGCCCATCATGAGGAAGCAGAAGTACGGAAGAATCATTAATACCGCTTCAGCAGCTGGTCTGTTTGGAAGCTTTGGTCAGACGAATTACTCTGGTAGGTGCCCATGCATGTCAGATGTGGGGCATAGCTAATCGATATTACAGCTGCGAAGCTCGGTATGGTCGGATTCTCAGAGACCCTTGCACGTGAGGGAGCCAAGTACAACATTATTTGCAATGTCATTGCACCAATTGCCGCATCCCGCATGACCCAGACCGTCATGCCCCCGGAGGTTTTGGAGAACTTGAAGCCCGACTGGGTTGTCCCCTTGGTTGCCGTTCTTACCCACGACTCCAACACCACCGAGTCCGGAGGAATCTTCGAGGTCGGTGGAGGTCACATTGCTAAGCTCCGCTGGGAGAGAAGCAAGGGTAAGGTCTTCAAGGCCGACGACAGTCTTACCCCCAGTGCTATCCTTAAGGGATGGAACGCTATCAACGACTTCACGAACCCTGACCACCCCGACGGTCCCGCTGACTTCATGGCTCTCCTTGAGAACGCCCAGAAGATGCCCCCTAACGAACAGGGAGAGCCCATTTCCTACAAGGACAAGGTCGTCTTGGTTACCGGTGCTGGAGCTGGTCTCGGACGTGCCTACGCCTTGATGTTCGCCAAGTACGGTGCCAAGGTCGTTGTCAACGATGTTGTTAACCCCAACCCTGTTGTCGAGGAGATCCGCAAGATGGGAGGACAGGCTGCTGGAGACAAGAACTCCGTTGTCGATGGTGAGGCCGTCATTGCCTCTTGTGTGAAGGCATTCGGAACCGTCCACATCATCATCAACAACGCCGGAATTCTCCGTGACAAATCCTTCGCCGCCATGACCGACGAGCAGTGGAACCAAGTTATGCAGGTTCACCTTGACGGAACCTACAAGGTTACCAAGGCTGCCTGGCCCTTGATGTTGAAGCAGAAGTACGGACGTATCGTCAACACTACTTCCACTTCCGGAATCTACGGAAACTTTGGACAGGCAAACTACGCCTGTGCTAAGCTTGCCATTCTCGGATTCTCTCGTGCTCTTGCCCGTGAGGGACAAAAGTACAACATCTTCGTCAACACCATTGCCCCCAACGCCGGAACTGCCATGACCGCCACCATTATGCCCGAGGAGATGGTCCAGGCCTTCAAGCCCGCCTACGTTGCCCCCATCGTTGGAGCTCTCTGTTCCGACAAAGTCCCCTCTCCCGGTACCGGCCACCTTTACGAGGTCGGATCTGGTTGGGTTGGACGTACCCGCTGGCAGCGTTCCGGTGGTCACGGATTCCCCGTCGACGTCCCTCTCACCCCCGAGGCTGTTCTTGCCGCCTGGGACCGCGTCGTCGCTTTCGACGAACGCTCCGACAACCCCGAGTCCCCCAACGACGGTCTCACCAAGATGATGGGTAACTTCACCAACCGCAAGTCTGGATCCGCAGGCAACAAGATCCTCGATGCTCAAAACAAAGCCAAGGCTGCTAAGGCCGCTGGATCTAAGTACACCTACGACGACAAGGAGGTTATCCTTTACAACCTGGGAATCGGAGCTAAGCGTACAGACCTTAACTGGGTCTTCGAGAACGCTGAGAACTTCGAGGCTCTTCCTACCTTTGGAGTCATCCCTTACTTCAACGCCGAATCCCCATTCACTTTCGATGAGGTCGTCCCGAACTTTAACCCCATGATGCTTCTCCACGGTGAGCAATACTTGGAGATCAAGAAATTCCCCATCCCCACTTCCGGAACCCTTACCAGCTACCCCAGCTTAGTCGAAGTCGCCGACAAGGGTGCTGCGGCTGTTGTCGTTTCTCGCACCGAGACAAAAGACTCCACCGGTGACGTGGTTTTCGTAAACGAGAGCACCATCTTCATTCGTGGTTCCGGAGGTTTCGGAGGCAGCAGCAAGATTACTGATCGTGGGGCTGCAACTGCTGCCAACAAACCCCCCAGCCGTCCTGCTGATAAGGTTGTTGAAGAAAAGACTTCTGAGGATCAGGCTGCGCTTTACCGTTTGTCTGGTGACAGAAACCCCCTGCATATTGATCCTGCTTTCTCATCTGTTGGAGGGTTTAAGGATCCTATCCTTCATGGATTGTGCTTTATGGGGATTGCCGGTAAACATGTTTATCAGAATTTTGGAAAGTTTAAGAATATTAAGGTCCGATTTGCGGGTACGGTTATCCCGGGACAGACTTTGAGGACGGAGATGTGGAAGGAGGGTGGAAAGGTTATCTTCCAGGTTAAGGTGGTGGAGACTGGAAAGTTGGCGATTGCCGCAGCCGCTTGTGAGTTGGTTGGTGGAGCGGCGAAGTTGTAGGGAACTTTGGATGGAGGCGTGTAAAACATGATGGTGATTGAAGCTGCGAGTGTGCGATTATGATATCTCTTTTGGTTTAGGTTTTTTATTAGTTGAAATGACATTTGGATTTGCATGTTCAAACTTCATCATAATTGTTCCTTGAGTTGGAGATGCATGATGTGAGGCAACGAAGTTATCAAGTTACGAAGTTACGAAGAGTCATTACCGGCCTTTGAATCCGGATTGACGACCGTGACCGTGCCAAGACTCTATGCTCATGAGTGGTGCACTATGATTCCCTTTGGCCCTCACAACGTCCATGTACAAGCCGAACCGGCACACGCAGCTATGTGCCCACATACAGACGCACCCACCACCACCTAAACCTTAAAACCTAAAACAAAGCCCCTCAAAACCCCCAGAACACACTTACATATCCCAAACTCCTAACACATTAAACCCATTAACCACATTCAACACCCAGCCCCACGTACCGTGCGCGATATTCACGGCCAAAGAAAAGCCGCAAAAAACACTCCCAGTAGCCTGTAGGTACGTCCATGACCCAGGGCTCACCTAAGGCCGGGTGCGGGTGATATTTCGTGCTTGAGCTGGCCTCAGCTGGTCTTAGCTGGCCACAGCTAGCCGAAACTAGCCGAAACTAGCCATAGCTGGTCTTAGCTGGAGAAACGATGGAAGAAATGATAGACCGTAGATCAGGTTACGGACTAGTCAGGTGATGAAAAACTGGAGATGAGGAATTCGTGGGGATAACTGTATAGTAGGTGATGACGGGTAACGGGTGCATGCGGAGTATGAGTGGGAGAAGATAATATAAGATACTGGAGGAATGGAATTTGCTTTGTTGATAGCCAATCATGCAGCCACCATCACAATCTTAGTGGTGTAAACACATGACACCTATACCCCCACTCCTTTGATTCCCTCGGTTCTTCAAAACAATAACACGGCGGCCTCATATGAAAGTCCCACTCAAAGTTCTCATCCTGCCTATTACACATGCAATAAAAGAAACCATCCCCACAGTTCATACACCCATATTTAAACTATGATTCATGCTCCCCCTCACCTTTAACCAGCATATCCCAATGCATCTGACAGCACTTGATTCCCTCCGTGACGCCAGCCTTGGCTTCATCCTGTGCCTCATGTCCTTCTTTCTGAATATGACATGCAATATTTAATTTCGATACTACTCGCCCATCTTAAAACTCACCGGGAGAGTTGTATATTCTCACACACCATTGTCCGTATTTATTGTAAACTTGCACACCGCTGGTGACGTGTGATAGGAGGAAGCGATGGAAGTCTTCTTCGGTTTCGAAGTCGGGGAGGGAGTGTGGTAAGGTGTTAATGATGGCGCGGTGGGCTTCGAAGGTGTTGAGATTATAGTAATTGGCCTCCATTGTCAATAAGGTAAACGTAGGTTGGGCGTGGATTTGCGGTAACCGGATGCTAGGTTTCGACGGTTGTTGTAGGTGTCTAGGTGTGAGAATGAATCAGTATGCTATCGAAGAGAGTATTTATATAATCGGAGAAGGTGGACGTAAAGATTGAATTCTGTAACTTCTATTTCTAAAGAGAGATCACGTACTTATAACGCCATTTGGTCCTCACAGACTAATCCTCACATGCTTTCAACATTGATGAATTTTGCACAACCCTTTGTAGGGTACAGCTACAGAAGGGACATGTGTACTCTCGATCTATTGAGTTGCCGGGCGGAATCTATAATTATCACTCGGCAAATGTCAGGGAGCTGTTGCGACAAAACACGCCAAGCCTTTTGATTCTGTGACGAGTGATGAGTATCGATAGACGGTCTAGAAGCCGCGTTGAAAGATCATTGACAATGATGGAGTATCGATAGACGGTCTAGAAGCCGCGTTGAAAGATCATTGACAATGATGGAGTCTCAGCTCTGGTAATAAATATTTTTTTTTTGTTTTTGGTTCAACTGAATATTGTAAATGCATTGTTGCCTACTTATAAGTACGATCATGTGATGACTAACTGGGTCAATTTCTGTGGCCTGCCTCACCTAGCTCAGGGTTCCAAGCTTCAGATAACACCACCATCAATCCACTTCCACCATTCGTCCACAAAATCTTCCGTCACTTCTTACAATCACTTCGAACGCATCTCCGCCGTCTATACAAATCCTTGAAACACTCACCGATGGATCCACAAAGCAGCGACGGAACACACTCCGATGACGAATTGACGATGAGGATAACCGGTCATTTCGAGCCACGTACAGAAGTATACGACATTGAAACGGAGGAAGAGTTTCATAAATATCTTCTCCACAAACGAATAAGGAGTTTCCCATGGACCGGTCATCAGGATAGCCTTAGACTATATTGCTTGTCGCTCATTATGCTGAAGGAACATTGTCAATGGTACCAGAAACCTACAACTGTTATGGGACGTTATAATGCTTTGCTTGTGGCCCATGATGAAATTTTGAGGCAGTTGTTGAAGGCACGGGATGAGTCAACTTGTAGGGTAAATGGCAGGATTTGTTGTGAGATGCATCGGGATTTTGGATATCTGTTGCACGGACCGATGGATCGCGAGTAAATGCTGAGATGACTTGAGGATATCTGCATGGAACGTGAAATTTTTATGTTGTGTGGAAGTGTCAGAAATGAAGCGGGAAAATCGGTATTAAGTGTGCAGAATAGACGATGTGATGAATCACAGTTTTATATGCATAATGTATGAGATACCTATTATTTTCTGGACAGTAGATTACATAACATGCAGGGAATTCACGGATAGCGCGGTACTGGCACCAGAATATAGCACCTAACAATGAACCCCCCGGTAAATAACTCTCAAGCCATGATTCAACTTTAAACCAGCGAACAGTATTCATCACACCATGTTCCAGCACTGGGTACAGCATTTATCCCATAGTATGTCACCCGGCCAACGTCCAAACAACCTCAATAGACTTAAGCATGAGTGACGTGGTAGTATCTACTCAAGACTAGTGCGGTACTAGAACATTAATGCAGCCACCAGCGCTTCAAAGCAGCGAGCTCCACTTTCATCAATCCGTAGCGCACGTTCTTATTAAGCAAACTCAGTATTTTCCGGGTAAGGAAGCGCTGCGTGAAAAGTAGGACAACTGGCTGCTGCCTAGGCCTAGCTGTATTCCATCTCCATCTCTACCTCCATGTTGGCGGCTGGCCTCGGAACTTGACCCCGCTCTCTCTCTTTCTTCCCCAGAGAAACTTTTCACTGACTCGTTTCCCATAGATCTGCAAAGAGCAATAGTAACTTGAACGATATTGAATGAATGGAGGAGAAATGCTGTTGATACGAAGACGATGAGAATGATGAGAAACGAATCTAGGCATCATCGGCGGTGCAAATTTGACAAGTACAGCCAGACCATCCTGGGGAAGTTTGAAACCGAATGAATTGGTCAAAGCACGGAAGAAAGGGATCTTGTGGAGATAAGGTCAAGCATCTCATCTCCGAATAGTATCGAGATGCATTTGCAATTTCATCGAGGTACGTTGATTCACAACTCGTTTGATCATGACTCGATCGACAAACTAAGCCAGCTACCATTCTAATAGCATAGTCTCGCGGAATGGTGCATCGACTAAGCACTTCACTGGTTAGAAACTTTGTCCAAATAGTGATCACTACCAGTTTAACAATTTTTCCTGATTTGATCATCTCAGTTTCAATGGATGTCGCCCATTGGCTTTCACTGAGAGCACGAACAGCATTCTGTAGCCCAACACGTCTTGCAGTAAGAAAGAAAAGGATTTTATCCAAGCTTCGACTGCATATTTACTCCGTACACTCCTTGGGCCATTGGTGATAACTTGTGAGTCGACCGCTGGTTCTGTTATACATGGAAGCTACACTTTGTCTTCACGTCTACGAACCTGGTAGAGATGAATAAAGAGAGGGACTATGGCTGTAGCCGCTAAACGTTTAACACAGTATGCACACTTAGTACCCTCATGTACGGCACGCTCACTTCATCTCCACATTACTTGGAGTCTGAGATCAACGTATGGAAGTCTTCGACGCCTAAATTTCATACGCCCATCAAATGCTTTGGTTCTATCAGCCCTCAAAGGTCGATCAGCAATCGACAGTGCTTCCTGAAGGCTGAAGCCGCAACATCCAGCCAGAGCCGAACCAGCTACTACCCAGAACGTGCGATGCGATTCGAATGCACAATGTTTCGTCAACTCAACATCACGGATCTATATCCCGGTAGTGGTACCAAATAAGCGATATCAAACAGTCAGATCAAAGCCCGATTCAGAACGACAGGAAAAGGGGTAGGAAACTATCGACCAAGATCCAAGGTCCGTCCAATCGGAGATAATACAACATCCCACACTTCAACCCCGGTTTCTTATCTTCTTGCTTCTAATATACGGCAAGCTATCAGCACCCTGGATATGTACGGTTCCCCGCTTCTTCCAACCGCCCAACTTACGGCAGCATGGGGTGTCACTCGCCAGCCCTCGGCAACCCTTGCCAAGGTGACGACATCCTGCTGTATCTAGTATCCTACGCTTACCTGCAGAGTTTCTGCCGCCGACCGGACTAAAACGGAGAAAACGAAATGCTTCAAAGCCATAGAAGCCTTCGGCAAGGCGTTCCCGCTTACTCTCCAGCCGCCCGGTTGGGTACTTGGTGATCAAGAGGCGTCAGAATAGCACTTGGTATCACTCGGATCGGGATAACAAACATCGGTCTTGCTACTCTACAAGTTTGTTTGCACGGACTACGATGACGGAACGTATTCGGATTCTTGCAGGAAAAAATAAAGTCGCCTAACGAGTAGGAAACTGAATATTAACGCCATCGGAATAACAACAGCTTCCGTACTACGCGCGTACAGCCCATGATACCTCTATTTACCGAGGATAGTCACTGAGATGCTGCGCAGTATTGATCGGATGTTGATCGAGATATTTCGTAGACCGAACGCTGCTCCAGCCGCCCATATTTACATACGTACAACATCACTTTAGAAAGACTGCACGAATAGCTGGCGATCGCACATTATGCGCCCAACAAAGCCAGCCCGACGACCAATTTATGTACCCAGAACGTGGCCGTGCATCTTTGGTCGGGGGGGGGGGGAAAGCATGCAGCGTTACGGAGCACGGTGTCGCTGTATTGGTAGGTTCCTCAACGGGTCTACTTTATCGACGGTGGACGACGTGATGGTGCTTCTCCCTCAGTTCTCTGCAGCTTCGGCTGGTAGACAACAACAAGGCACGTGCTGAGCCAGTTAGAGGCTTCCCGATGCAGGCCTGAATAGCACGGAGAAATGCGGCTGAGGTTTGCTACTCGTCACAGCGACCACTCACTCTACTCGCATCTACTTCGCGACTTGTTATGTTAGGCTCATGCACGTCTATGGGGCGGGTATATAAGTACCCCGGATGACTTGTGTGGTGGGCAGCCCTACTTTACCGCACCCGGTAGAAATAGCGAGAAAGCCCCGGAGAACGCAGAACAGCAAAGAATTCGAAACCCAACTTTCTATTTCGCCATCTAAGTCCAGCATCTATCCGTTCAATTCAACATCGTCTAAGGCAGACAACCGAACAAACACCGTTTACCGCTACATCGCTACATCGCTACATCGCTACATCACTTGCTTAGTTCTTGACACAACAGCTCAACTACCAGCTCCACCTCGTCACAACACAACCCAAGCATCTCAAACACTGCAAATACCAACCAAAACAATGACTAACACCCCCACCCCGACTCCTCCCCCCGCAACAGACGCCTCCATGCCTCCCCCACCGAGGCCCTCCCCGCCGATTGTATTTGCACCGAAACCATTGCGTATCCCGATGGCGTACTTGCCTCTCGTTGCTCGTACCCCGAGTCCCGCACCTGTTATGGCTAGAAGAGGAAGCATCCAAGAGGAGGGAGCTATGAGGTAATCCCCCCATTCCGCATTTCTATCCCCAAGTCTGCGATCGCGGGCATTATTCGAAAAGGGGATCCGGAGCTGGTCGAAGCGGAGCGGAGCGCAGAGGAGCTATACTGGCAGCTATGGTAGAGCTAGCGCAACTCGACAAAGTCCGACGAAGCGAAGCGTGCAAAGCGTGCAAAGAGAGCAAAGCGAGCAAAGCAAAGCACCACTCAAGACTTTCTCGAGCTTTTCGAAGGCGCCAAAGCTGTCAGTTGTTGCATTCTGTGGCTGCTTATGGCGACTTTGGAACTTGTCTTTGTCTTTGTCTTACGGTCTTACAAGCTGGCAACTTTGCATGTCTGAGAGCTATCGTGGCTTACGGAATGGTCGTTTTGCGCCTTGGATCCGAGCTATGGCTACTGTATCGGACCCCCCGGGCTCTTCAGGCTGCACCGTACATGCGCCAGGCTTGCGCCCAGCACGCTTTTTATGCACCTTGCTTCCAGCGGCTTCGATGGGCGTTCCAAATCTGCACCTAGCTCTAGCTACCTATTAACCATCCCAAGCTCCGGGTCTAAAAGCCTAAGTTTGAGGCGGAAGATGTCTCATGAGCTGTCACACTTCATGTGATATGGTTGACTATCTTGGGTTACGTTGAGCAGAGCAAACCCAAGCGCCGCTGTCGTCTGCTCCGGTTCTAGCAACGCCTAGCAGTCTAGCAAGTAGCCGCCGAATGAACCTGCTCAATGATCTCATAGCTCACCGTTTCTTATCTTTCGTCTCTTTGTCTTCTCTTCGCTTTCGCAGCTTCGCTTCGTCGATCATTAAGCTAACCAACGCGCCCAACTAGTCCTACTACAGAAGCTAATAACAACAACAACATTCTTGACGACTTCCTGAAGATCGTACGTTCCCAACGTGAAGGACGTAAAACTGTCTCACCTTTGAACCTTCGCCGTCGCGAGGAGGGTCGTGAGAGACCTTTGATTCGTAAGTCTAAGTCCCTTTGATATTTTCGGCGTGGGATTATTTGCTGATACCTGGGATACATATAGCCGCCTCTCCAGTCTCTCGTCAACTCGCTCGTAACCCAATGATCTTCAATACACAGTTCGATATGATGCCTGAGGAGGATAAGATAGCTAGCTAGGTCAGCTAGCTGTTCTTCCTCACGGTAAATAAATTCTTTGGTGGACAATTTATAACGGGAAATCTAGGCGCAGTCTAGCTTTCCGTTCGATATCGCGATGCTTTTTTTTTATGGAATATGTTACAAACTACGGTGTTTATGGTTCTGGTTGGTTCTGGATTACAATTTTTTTTTCTTTTACTTTCTTTAATTTCTTTACTTTGGATTTGCTTTGGATTTGCTTTGGACTTTTGGGTTAAAATAACCGTTCTTAACAAAGTTCGGGATGTCTTAGAATTTTTTAATCGGCAAATATATGGATAGGATAGGATATATGGATAGGATTGTCATAGTGATATTAGGAAGGGTGGAAGGGTGGGTTCAGGGCCCAACGGAATAACCAATGGAAGGGGATGGGATTGTATGTAGCAGTTGCGAGTTACATAATGGAGAAGGAATATCGGACGAGAAAAGCGGCTGAGAAGCATGGGGAAGCCTGGCGAAGTATATCAGTTGGATTGGGTTTTATGCATGGTCGCTTCTTTTGGCCGATTTGGAGGCAGCTATTGTTGTATTTAGGAACGGAATAATACAGCAAATTGCGAGTAAAAGCTTTTGTGTCGACGTGAACATGGTGCTGTCATTATCAGGAACAGGAGGAGCAGCGGGTGAAAACTGGATTCCTTCTAGAAGTATGCATTTCTGGACTATGCGATATGTATGTAGCGAACTTCTGTACCGAGCGCTGAGGAAGAAGCGTCATCACTTCCATCGTTCGATGCCGCTTTACGAATCTAGATACCTACGCACGTACTGAGGCCACCGCCGCCTCGTCACCATGGACATGGACCCTAGATCTTGCAGGCTAGGGCCAAGCGAAAGTATCAATCTCACCCCCCTCAGCAACTTATCCCAGGGAGCCCGGGTTTCTTATCCCCCGCAGCCCACAAGTAGGACTATGAAACTTCCGCAGTCGCAGAAACAGCCGGGTTGCTGCGGTACGAGCTGGTAGCGGCTAGGGATACGGCTTGGGCTTGGCGGTGATGTGGGATGTGTGCGTTCCTGGGAGTCGTAGGGAAGGGAAGGGAAATGGCGCTTACGGGATATTTGTCGAGCGGCGAGCGCAGCAGGGTGTACTTAGGGCGTCGGCTTCTTGGGCTCCGTGGGGATTCCAAGTGAACTGTGAGCGTGCTCCCAGGGCCCAGGCATGCGCAGTGAGATGTGAGTTGACTGTTGACTGTTGACTGTTGAGTTGAGCCACATTATTAAAGAAGTGCTTTGCGTGGGTGGGATTCTTGAGTGGCTTGAGTGATCGTCATCAGAGTGGCTTGACGACTGGGATGGGATGGGGATCAGTAATCATTACGCCACTCTGGGGCGTCGATTTTTTGAAACTGTGGCTGATACTTGAGGCTGGTTCGTGCGCATTTTAGTAACTTATCATGTCTCATATAGCTCAGGTATTATAGGGCTGGAGCTATGGGGCTAGAGATATGGATAGTGGGGCCCAGGCTGAAGAAAGAGTGAGACAGTATGATACCGATTCCGCCACTTCAGGGTCCATGTCCATGCTGGTGACGAAAGATGGTACGAAGATGCGGAGCTTAGCTTGCAGGGTGTGGGGAATGTTGGGGTTAAAAGGGCTGTGAGCCGCGGTGGCAAGAGTACTCTGTATGCGTCATTGCTGCTGGGAGGAGAGAGTTGGGGCATGGGGAATCACTCGGTATTTCTCAGACAGGAGGTAATTTTGATTGGGGTTATGGAGAAGTGTCGATGGGTTTTATGTGAAGCGTATATCCTTGATGCCTTGAAGGTTGGTGAGGTTGTTTAAATGCTCTCGGATCGTGGGAGTTCATGTCGTGTGATCACTCGAGCGACGAGTCGAGGTTTTGTCAGAACGCGTCCGGTACTGTGTTTGATTTATCGGATTTGTTGTTTGTTAATGATGTTCTGGTAGAGATTATAGTGGAAATTCTGGCCAAAATGACGGAATTAGTCGTTCACTAAGGACAATCAGCAATAATATGTATACATGGCTTCTGCAGATTCCTAGCTACATAACACAACGAAATCCCCATCGATTACATATGGAAAAAGAAAATAGAAAAACATAATCTCCAGCGGGACCATAGATTAGCATTCAAACTTTCTTACATATTCCAAACTCCATCATTGTTTGAGTGGCGGTGACCATGCCAAAACATGTGGCGACCATAGTACATAGGCCAAGGATTATAGTGAACCCCCCCCATACAATAAAAACCATTTCATCAAATGCATTCCTCCTAGCCTCCCGCCGGGCCATCCAGAAGCTAGCCATGGTACCGTGGTAAATGATAAATGCGGCAAGTTGGCTGGAGATGAACCAGGCAATCATGGAGGCTCGCTGTCTGCGTGTGCTCTTTGTCCCGCTTCCAAAATGGGTTAAGACATACACTAGAACATAGGGTGCGATAAGTGACAAAATGGTCGAGATAATCAGGAGCGAATAGTTGAAATATCGTGTTTTGGGTTTCTATCATTCACACGTTGCAAAAGCGATTAGTACTTTTGCGCAGTCATAAATGTACATCCTGAGAAGTGCGGGCTAGATGCACATACCTTATGAGGTTGTTCCGAAAAATCGCCGTACACGATCCCGACGTATCCTGAAATTAACTTTTCGAATTCCCGATCATCTTTATCCCTGTCTTCGAGGTTTATTTCTCCCTCTGGCCTTTCTTTTCCCCCATATAAAACCAGTTGAGCCTTCGGATACTGCCGTTCACAAATCGTGCAAATGAGATTGATGAACGTCATCCAGAGGTAAGGGAACACGATCAGCGAATACGACGCATACCCGTATTCCTCAATCTGTCGGCCCCGGGAATCGTAAAGCTCTTTAGACGTAAATACAATCTGTGCAATTGATGCCATAGATTTCAAGAGGTTGTAGTTTGCCGCAATTCTTGTGTCGCTTATCGTCCTTGCAGGAGTTGTTTCCCTTAGGGGATAAACTTTAAAGTTCGATGGCACGACCAGCAATGCATAGCCGTCTGTGACGTTCCTAAATACATGTGGCTCGGGATATTGTCCTTGAGCTTCGGCATCGGTAAAACCTCTAGCGCCTCTGTGGCCCGATTTCAAGAGACATTAGCATGTCAAGTTTATTCAGTTATGAGATTAAAACTTTGGGTAGTACTTGCGATTTGAGAGACTCCAATCTTATTTCGAGGTGGCTCCGTCCCCGTAACCTGATGGTACTGTGATATTCTTTTCGACAACTTCAACAACTAGACAGAGTGCTTGACTCTGCAAGACTTGTTCCAGCTCTGTTTTTTTCCATCTAGCGCAGCGGATTATTTTCCATAGGGATTTGGAAATGACATGGTAGGGCGCAAAAAAGGCTCCCGCAATAATCAAAAATGCTCCGTAGTATCCTACGCCAGGTGGTAATGGGGTTGTGATTGCATGGATACCGAAATTAAGGACGAAGAATGTACATATATCAATCCAGGTTGCAGGCCTACAAACTACCCGAGAATCCGTATAGTTGACAATATTTCCTCCCGGGATAGCCATATGTTACGTAAGCCTTGATTGTTGTGAGAAATATTCTGTTCGTAGGCGACGCTGTGAAACTGAAATGAGTACTGGGTGATGTTTTCGGAGGGAACGGGACGACTGGAGACTTACAAGAGAGGATTTGTCGGCCTTTTTGTGGACTTGCTCTCGTTTGAGTGGGGCCACGGATTTGCATTCAATTCGTTGTACTGTTTGTGCTTCTAGGGCCCGCCATGCAGCTGAATTCCTCAAGGTCCGCATAGCATTAGACAACCCTTGCCTGCATATCGCCTAAACGTCAACCAAATGTGCCAGAAAAGCGACGAAACAAGGCTCCAGTTTTGACAACTTACACTGGATTTATTACCGAGCTACGTGTATTGCCGTTCAGAATTTCTTGGAATCTTCGGAAGCAAGGATATAATCGAAATTTTCACACCAGTCGGGGGCAGTAATACTATGGTCCCAGGTCATGCGCTAATAGGCCCGTTTATCTGTTGGCATTGTCGATATGATCTATTGTATCCTTCACATCGGTTGCTTGCTGCTCATCCGAGTGATCTGATCCTGCGAGGTGATTGAAGGCCACATTTCAGGCCCACGGATTGGAAATCGATGGAACGTCAAACTTCTGTCAGTGTGTCAAAAATCCGCAAGAAATGATAATAAAAGGCTACATTTACTTAACCAATACTGATGAGTGAGGAGTACGAAGAAGAAATGGAGACGTAACGAGCTCGTTTGGAGTGGAACGGCCGTTAAGAGGCCGCCACGTACTCTATGTTGTAGTAAAGCGTCAGCCTTGAACGTACACCGCGCGAAACAATTTCCTCAGATATTTGTACCCAGTAACAGCATACCGCTGCGAAGGAGATCTGTCGTAAGCCATGATGTGCTCGCTGGATTATGAGGCCCCTATCTGTCGATTGAAGCGATGGGGTAGTTCACCTGACGGCTTGGATCTGTTGACTTCCATGTATTAACTCGTTCCCTTGTTCGATCGGAGCAGGTATACATGCCGCGAAGATTTAAGTAGATGTTCTCCAGCCATCTATCAAAGATACACATGAGAATAGTGACGCGCGGTTGAAACTTGAGCTGTAGATAGATAGAGATGGAGTTTGCAACTGTGAAGTTGCAGAATGGGTTGAGGCGTGATACTCGGAGGTTCATTGTTACAATGAGGATGCTCCAGTTCATACACGACTGAATTCAAAACTCCCCACCTTATCCCTGTGGATGCCGAAAACATTACTTCGTGACACCGGTTGACGAGTCTACAAGAATTCCATCGTACAGTCTGTGATTAAGTAGTTAACGACGTTGACTGCGCTTTTATCTGTGTCAACACCATCAAGAGGTTATATGAGCGTACCCACGTCACTGCATACCATTTTATTCTTCACCGAGATCAGTATCATCCCCATAGATAAACCAAAAGACTGTTAGCTGATCACGTAGATCCACAGTCCGATGCTGTGGTAGAGGTCCTAGCGAGCGAGCGGTCATCATCTAGCACCCACCAATCTCTGCTCGATTGTTCTCATTGTAATGCGCCGCTCACTCTACGCCTACGTTGGAGCGTATCAATGTCTACTTTCTAAGGTCTGGATACCTCTCGCCCATGTCCCAGTTTCTGGGCCTTGTCAGTTTTCCGGTTATGAACTCGCGCAATCTCAACCCGATACAGCCGGATATTTGATGCTCGTGCGGGCCCGCAAGGGCATCATATGACTCAATCGTGATTCGTACATGCTTTAATCTTTAGAACCAACGATTCTTAATGACCTACAAAAATATGACTACAGTGAAAACAATGAGTATTTCTCGGACTACAGCCGCTTGCAAAGGTACCCGTGTAGGTTCGTTATTACTAGAACCGTGAGGTTCAATCCCTGTTCCATCACTAAAATATATAAAATCTCCCATTGGCAAGAGACAAACACGAGATCTGTTCTGTAACCTCCGATTCGGTCGTAACATGATCATTCATGAATCATGACGAGGTGTCACCGTCGCCGCGCAGTGATTCGAGTGTGCCCGGCCGGGCCTGGCCGGGCCTGAGCTGGCCTGGCTGGTCATGTTTTACATAGTAATACGTTGAATATTTTGAAGGGTTATTCTTGACCCCTATGTTTTGATGAATTCCAAGCGGTAAACCATAGTGCATCACAGCCCGGCCTTACATGTCCCATGACTTGTCTCTCAAAAGCCTGCGGGCGTTCAGACCAGGCTTGGGCCTCCCTAAAATCGGCTCGGCCTGGCCCACTGCAATCACTGCCGTCACATTGCTTGTTTCCACATCTCTAACTATCCGTATTCTATTGCTAACTGCTCGTGTATAATCGGCAAGCTCCTCAAATCCTCGACTTTCACAGAATGTAATGTTAATTGCCCAGCTGTTACAAGCCACAAGGGTTCCCGATGCTACAATGATTGATTGTTAGCCGAGTCCTTCCAGCCCCAGTGTAGCGAATGACATCCCATGATTTCCCCATGCCAAGCCACAATAAACAGCACCCGCAAAGCCCGCACCCAGCCCAACTAATTTTCATCAAAAACAGTACAAAAAGTGGTCAGAATCCGAAGAATCCAAAGAATCCGAAGCTACAGAAGCGATATCAACACGTTCAAAATCTAAACATGAAAGACCCTCGCTCAAAGTTTTATGAATCATGATATCGGCCGGCCGCGGTATGAGCTCTTACCCAGAGGCTCGGAGCTCAAGTCTTCGGGTTATTGTTACGTATACGTCATTTACAGCGCCATAGCGTAGCGAAGATACTGCGAAGAGGAAGCTGCGAGGAGGAGACTGCAAGTCTGCCATGATGAGTTGTCTGTCCTGGGTCCATGGCTTTAGTAGTTCTACGGGGGATCGTAAGTTGTGACGGTGGTGTGAGGTTTGTTTTCACGGTGCACCATTCAGCACTCGCGATCGCTCGGCATGAATTCGAGGTCAACGAGCAGGGGGTTCCAAGTCTACATGGAAACCCAAGTAATCATGCCCCTGCCCGTCAATGCGGGTCGGGTCGAAAGCTCGTACTTCATAGTAAGTATCCACGCCCACACAATCTCAAGCTTCATCAAACCACATTCCAATGCGATCAAAATCTCCCATAAGTAGATACTTTCTAACCCACGAATCACAATTCTATTAACCCCCACCCCTCCCTAACTAGCGCCTGTAGAAAAGAGAAGAAAAAAACGAAAAAAACACAACACGGCTGAAAATAATTTTCTACATAACCATAATCCACCATCAGTAAGGGAAAAAAAACAATATGGGTATCTCAAATGAATCTGCTTTTCCTATGATATTTGTTATGCAGAAAAGTAATAGTAAGTAGAAAAAAAAAGGTTAAAAATGTGTAGGCCACCCCACCCCCACTACTGCTAGGGGCTATATAACAGACAGCTTCTACGGCTTCCACAGCTTCTGCCACTTCTGCCACTTCCGCAGAATTCGCAGGCTTCGCAAGCTCAAGGGGCCAATAATGATACACCCTTACTAATGAACAAAACAACAAAAAATGGCAAACACTAGAGTAAAAACTGACAAAACCACAATAAAAAAATCAAAAACGCCTAACCATGGCCTCCCACGCCGCTAATAACGACTAAATCTTAAACCTGACCCTCGAAAATGCAACTTCCAACTTCCATCTTCGCTCTTTGGTATCCCCTCCTATCCTCTCCTATCCCTCCTATCCCCTCCTATCCCCTCCTATCCCCTCCTATCCCCTCCTATCCCCTTGATATCCTTCACTGTATCCCCCACGGGCATCGCATCCTATTAATCTTCATCCTCGTTCCCATCTTTTATAGGACCCCATCCTTTCCTTCGTTTCTTGGATGCCCCTAAATCTCATGTCTTGACTAATATCTTCCTAAACTTCCTTCCAAGTTCACCATGATGCCTATCATTCCCGAAACCCGTAAATCCACCTCTCGCACTAGCCGCCGTTCCATCGAATCCCGCTCTCAATCCACCATCATCTCTTGACAACCTCTGCTGTCCACTAGCAATCAACGCTCTCTCCTCAGCGAACGCTTTCCTTCTCTCCGCACGTTTTTCGTCTACAGTTTCCTGACTTAAATGACCGAAACCATTTCTGCGACGATAACAAGCTTCAATTAATGCTCCTGCGTCTAGGAGTTTTCGAGGAATCGTTTGAACAACTTGGAAGATCTCCATAGGGTCGTGTACGGATTTGATTTGATGCTCGCCGGTTTTGAATACGGTTAAAGCGATTCTAAATAGAGTTTTAGAACCGTCGCTATTTTATAGTTAGCAGCTGATTCCAAAGGGTATAAAATTCTGGATTTGGAAGGTTCAAATGAGATTATTTTAGGAAACATACTAGAATAAACAATCCCACACACGAAGCGTTGTCTCGATGGGAAGGGAACCGATAAATCCGGACATGAACCAAGACGAGGTACAGAGAGTGACAGGGGGGAGTTTTGTTGAGCTCATATCGACTTCAGAACCGTCGAGGCCACCACCGATTTTCTGCCAGATGTGGGGAAGAGAGTCGCGAACAGAGGACATAAGCACCTAATCAAAATCACGTCAGCAGAATTCATTTTTTCATAATCCCAGGAAACAAACCCATTGGTCGACGGAGCTTCCCTCGAGGTTCAGCTCGTGAGTTCCAGGAAGATGAGTTTGCGTCAAAATATAGAGCATCCAGAAAGCTTTTTCCTCCTCCATAAAAAGTAGTAGTAAACCGGCCAAAAAGTTAAGCGACTGGCAGTAACCAATTTTCGGGACATATAGAGCGAAGGCGAGCAAAACTCTTCTCAAACTCTGCAACATAGGAGTTTCGAACTGCTTCTCCTGAAGCTTAGACATTCTCGTAACTCCTGGTGGGGGATCTGGTTTGAATTTGATATTATCCGGGAAAGTTCTATGCAAATCTCTTTCGATAAGTTCAGAATCACTTGGTAACGTTGGCGAGTTAACAAGTTCTTCATATTTGCCCTGGTATTTGGTAAGAAATTTCTGACCTCCCGCATACCAAAACCATGCAGCTCCTCTCCATTCTGGCGGAATTCCCTTTCTGACGTAACGTTTGATCTTGTTGGATTTCGGGGGAAAGCGAACTGGGCCTCCTTCACCGGGGGCCAAGCCGGATTCTCTAAGCAACTGCTCCCACTTCTTCCTTCTCCGGTCGAGATCTCCGTTGTATCGACCTTCCCACTCTTCATATTCAGCCAGGGTAATGTATTGGGTTTGTTTCTTAAACCTATAAGATTACGTTAGCAAGCCGTCGCATAAACATCAAACACAGCCATCTTACCCATAACGATCCCGCTTTTCTACTGGAGGTAGTGGTGGTTCCGTGGCGACAGGTCTGAGGGATTCTAAATCTGCTTCTCTCGGGGTGTATTGAGGCGCAGGCGACTCTGGTTGCGGTTCTGGCTCGTCCTGCTGTGCGGGTATTGTTTCCCCTTCCTCTTCAGCACTTTCATGTGCAGTTTCAGGAATTGGTTCCACTATCTGGGGGGCTGGTCTCGAGTTTAGAATGATTTCTCTTGTATCGGCGCTAGCATCATCTCCGGCGGTTGCGTCGGCATCAGCATCTTCGGATACTACTGTAGGTAACTGTATCGATCTTCGCTCTGTTGGTGATATTGATTTCTGTGAATATCTAGCTGAACTTCTTGAGGAGTGGTCGTCGCGATCTTCGTTGGGCGTTGGTGG
This sequence comes from Pyronema domesticum, assembly GCA_024516145.1. NCBI lineage: Eukaryota > Fungi > Ascomycota > Pezizomycetes > Pezizales > Pyronemataceae > Pyronema > Pyronema domesticum. The sequence continues at coordinate 1,109,200 of JAJJXL010000010.1, read as the reverse complement.
TTCAAGTTGGGAGCAATGCGATACTCGCGAAACTTGAGATTGCGCGGAATTTCGTGATCTCGTATCTGGCGACGTTTCTCCACCCAAAACTGAATCTCCTTTTCGTCGGTAAACAAATCCGCCGTCGGAGAAACTGGATCCACCCAAGACAGAGTCACCCTTACTTCGCCGATATTCGCTCTCCATACCAGATTGGTACATCTCCTCATCGTCGGTGTCTGAACCGTACATCCCTATCGCTTCGTCGACCGTCATCGCATGGCTATCGTCCGTCGGCGCCTCGGAGGTTGTTGTAAAGCTGCTCGTTCGGTTCATATCGTCGGAAGGAAGCACCGACCGGAACGACGCCTGGAGCTCGTCGACATTACTTACGGCGAAGCCGATGCCGATGGAGCTATGCGGCGAATTATTTAGCGATATCGGGGCAGAGAAGGGTGGTTGTATTGGGTAGGGGTGTGATCGCGGAGGCTCTCGGTGGAAGAGTCGCTGGTTAGTCTGTGGTCGGCTTTCGAAGAGGTCAGGTGCAGCAGCTGTGCTTGCTGGGGGTGTCGGCAAATCACTTCCAGGCGAGATCCTTTGCTGACTGCGTCCACCATGTCCACTATGCACCAGCGCTTGATACGGCTGATGCTGCGATGATTGTGAGCTTATTGAAAAGCCGCGCTCACGATTCATGCTGTTGAATGCAAGGGGCATCTTCAAACCAGCTTGTGCATGCGGCGGCTGTGGTCGACTTTGTTGTGGCATTGCGGAGTGTGGGAGGTGTATGTCGCGACTTCCTGGCCTGCTTCCAGTTCTACTTCCGGGCCTACTTCCAGGTCGACTGTCCCAGCCAACGCCCTGCCCGCCAGGTGGTCCACCTCCGCTTATTATACGCTTTCCCGGCGACGGCCTTGTCATTACAATCCCTCGCTCAATACTCTTTTGCCGCAACAGTCTACTTCCCCCCTGCCCAATCTCGTACGAAGGAACTCGGTGGCTGTGGGTAACATCGCGCGTATTGCTGCGCTGACGACTGTGGATATGCTGTTGACTCGGGACTCGCTTTGCGGGGCTTCGTGGGGTTTGACCAAGCTCTGGGACTGAAGACATTCGTCGGACCCCGTAGGTCGTTCTCGAAACTGTTGGTGGTCGACTACTTCTCTGCTGTGGTGGCGGCGCTCTCGGTGAATCTGGTAACTCGAAATCAAAACCTTCTTCGCTCTCGTTCTCCTCCTCGTCGTCGTCGCTCTGGAAGTATGCGTCGATCGGATGTGTGTACTGTTGCTGGTGTTGCATCGGCCTCGGAGGGGACGAGGGCATATTCGAATGTTCGACCCATTGTTGTTGCTGTTGGTGTTGCGACGGCGGCGCTTGCCGTAATCCTTCGTCTAGCGAAGGTTCCCTTGACGGTTCTACGCTCATTGTCGTCATGGTGGTTCAAACCCGAGATATTCCAGTCTCGGCGGCGGGAAGGTACTGTGCTCGAGGGAAGGAAACGCCGCCAGTGTGACGCACCCAGCAGATGGGCGGCGGAAGCAAAATAGCAGGTTGTAAGGACTGGTGTTTGGATGTTCTTGAACGCTGTTTGCGGTGTAGTGCTAAGGTGAATGAGTGTGTTATTAGCTGTTGGTATGGTCGGAATTGTGGCTGTCGGTTCTCCTGAACAAAGCTAGACAACTGACAGATCCGAGCGGGTAGAATATATTAGAGGACCACCTGTAACATGCTCGGGCGGGAGGGAGGCAGGGTGGGGGGAGACAGGCGGGAATTAGTGTTTTGTGGAAGTAGTCGAAATTCAAAGTCGAAGGGAATCGAGAATTATGAATAAGTTAAGAAGCGGCAGTGACGACCAAGACTAAAAAAGAGCAGCTGGAACTTTCAATGGTAATGTGCAAATAATCTGCAGTGCAATAACAATCTTGCGGCAACCAGCCGGCGTGGGTGAGTTTGTGTCTCGGTGAAACCGTAATCCTCCAGGGAATAGAGGCAGATTAGAGATATAGCGGCATTGAAGTTAAGGAACGGTGATGAGAAAGTCGAAGATCTGAAAGAGTGGAGGTGGAGTGAAGAATTGAGATGTGGAGATGGTGCGTGTGGGCGTGAGCAGTTGGAGCAGTTGAAGCAGTGAGCAGCTGGTGAAGAAAGATGTCCCTAGTGTTTTGCGAAAAGTTCTCAGACTCTGTGAAACGGAAATGTGCGGTATAAAGTGCTAGTATTTCGTAGTATTGCGCGGGTGGTATTTTCCAGTGTTAAGAGTAGTGAGAGTAGTATTACTGAAAGAGGCAGAGTAGAGAAACACCTAAGATAACAGGGCTGCCTTAGATGGAATCGGAGAAGATAATTGTTGACACTGACTCGTCTGGCACGCAACCCGAGCTTTCGCGGAGGGAGGGAGTTGGGGGAGACGTGACAGAGACGAAGAAGGGAAAATGAGAAATGAGAAAATGGAAATGGAAAAGTGGAAAACAAACGTGGAGGACGAGTGAACAGCGGGGGAGGAGTGTTCGAGCGTGTCGTTAGGAGAACACACTCACGCAGCTTTCAGGCCTTCGGGATGTGTGACGGTGGCTGTTGATGGTCGGGTCGGGCTTCTTTGGATCCTTCGCACGCACTGGCACACACTTCCTGGTAAAGGCGGAGGAGCATTCGCAGCTCACAACCTGCCACCCGCCATCGCGCTGGGTGACATCTATGCCAGATGCGGGCAAGACACCAAGACCATCTGAGGACGTCGGAATTGGGACGACAAGGTCTGACATTTAGCTCGACGCCGAGTTTGGGTAGGCGGGAATCAGATCCAATCAATGGACGAGAAAGTTGATAAAATCATCAGTAGGATGCGGCTGATTCGGTCGTTCATGATTTTGCTGCTAATTATGAATACATAACTCGAGGTATTTCCATCAGGGCTATCACGACTCTCAACTTTACAACTCTCTCACCTGCCAATTCTCGACAACAAATCTATGGAAATTACCCACCATCAACGACCCAACCTGCCGGGACTTCAGGTACTATGGAACTTTAGGTAACTTAAGGTACTTAGGGAATTTACATGCATACCACGCTGATTGCTCCCCTTTGCTTAATTAGTTTCATTAAGAATTTGGTGATACTATGTCACAAGGGGTTTAGACCCCGCTGTGATATGAGCTACTCTAGTCTAAAATGGTATGAGCTAGAGCCAGTCTAAAGCTAGTTAAATTGATTGCCATGGATCTTGATTCAAGGGAAGCGTGACCTGGAAGAGCCCTGGGAGCGCAAGGAGCGCAGGGAGCCCGTCCGGGACAGCCGCCAGCCAGCGATCAACGACGTCGACGGAAGCCACAAGAATTGTGGGGAGGTCTCAAGATCAAGAATAGAAGAGCACCTGTACGCGGAAGTAAAATTTTCAAAGCTTCAAACGATGAACCTCATCTCGTGAACAAAGAAAACTTCAATTGTCACCGAAGATATAAGGTAGCGAAGGCGAAGGTATCTTCAATGTCCGAAGGTATTCAATGCTTTCATCGCAGTCGATCGGAGTCGCTTCACCAAAGGGCATCATTCTACGTTTCCCGGCAAACCCATTCAAGTACAGGAAACGCAACGCAAGGACACTCACTAGGTATAACGGGAGCTGAACCTCATTCAGTGAATTGAATCGAAAGTTCGGAACAACGCAGGTACGTGAGGTATCTAGTAGTGGGTACACAATAGAGCTCTATCGGGGTAGCGAACTTCAATCATTGTGGGGTATCTGCCTACGTTTACAAAGATAACTACAACGTCAGCACTTCTGGGTACCTGCTTAATACCCAAACCAGCATTTCCGTGCTCAATCCAACCACCGACCTCAAACCAGCAAGCGAAGACGAATTAAATTCTTGAACTCGGGGACCTAAGGAACGCTATGTGCATCTAAAGTGCATCACAAGGCATATCCTTTAAAAGTTCTCTAGATCAATTAGGCCTTAGTATAAACCCATTGAAATCAATTGGTAGTGTACGCAACAAAAGTGCAACGTTAACCCAAAGCAATCTTCAAGGTGCAGTATACAAACGCACGACACATTGAAGGTGAAACAGAAAGCTTTCCGAAGTCCCCCATTAAAAGTGCGTATCCCTGGAAGTACGACTTGTTGAGAGCCTTTGCAGATTTTTGCTGTGAAAATGCAAATGCAAAATACACAACAGATACTCCAAAGGGCCAAACTTACCTTCAATACAGTAGTTGGTAGATTTAATATCGCCCTTAGCTCCCAGGATTCTCCGGGGCCCTAGAACCTAGGGAGCCCAAGGAGCCCGGAGAGCCCATGACGTGTCGATAAAACCTTACATGGCATTCAGATGCGAGTGCAGGTGCAATAACCCTAGAAAAGTTGCGTCAGTTGTGCTCAGGGAGGTGTCAACTCAAGGTGACAAAGTGGCTGTCTTATGTCAACTTCTCCTTAGCTAGCTAGGTATTATAGATGTCATCAACTCCTTCGGCGGCTGTTTTGAATTTTTAGATAGATAGATCCCGGTGTATAGCTCTCCGAGGCGACTGTGGCAACTGTAACATCGTTACGTACGTACGGGTGACATACGAAAATGTCGAAAAACATTCCGAAACACGTAGACCCGAAGCTAGGAGGCGGCAAAGATGCGGATATGGCTGTTCTGTAACGGTCCCCAAACTTGCCCGAGGCGAGCTCGGGTGGGAGAAAAGAAAATAACTGTAACAAAAGAAAATAGAAAACCATTAGTTTCTTTGCAATTCCCATATGGGCTGTGTGTAACAGCGGGCTGGTCCCCAGATGTCTCTACTGCAGTGTGAGGGATGAAGGAAAGTCTGTTCCGTAGATAGTGCAGTTGCTCTGCCTGCAGTGCACTGTGATACGGTCTGTCATACCGCCGGTGACGCTCCTCAGTGGTCTTTGGTGATGATGCCTGTGATGTGTGTAACAGTGACGAGTCCGTACGACGGGGTACGACCGTCAGCCACACTTGTCACACTGCCCAGATTAGAGACATTCCGCGGATCTCGCGGTTTTCCCCAATCATATTCCAAGACGAAATAAGGTTTTGGTACCTGTCACAGCTGTGAGCCGTCTCTTGGCAACCTATGGAATTCCCCAAATCCCAATCAACAATGCTGAAGAATGTAGAAAAATAAAAAAAAGATAGGGAAGGAAAGACAGCCCAAAGCCCAAAGCCCAAAAACAAACATTAGCACCCCACAGCTTGGCTTCAATATCATTCCATCCAGCTAGATTATAATTCCAACCCCCTAGGGATCATCGAGGGGTCATTCAACTTCCCCGAGTCCATCGATTGATTGGCCAAACCCGGAATTGAGGGACAAAAACACGAAATTTGTTTCAAGCAATAAGGGGATCACAAAATTCGCCACAGTTTGCAGATTGCGGGGTGTGCGGAGTGGAGTGGAGTGGAGGGAAAGCAAAGCCAGGAAAAGCGAGGCAAAGCGAGGTAGAGATGGCTTGAGCTGAGCTTGACCTGGAAGCGATGCCGCCGATGCGAGCGATGCCGATGTACGATGCGCGATGGTGTCGCTCGTGTCAAGAGGCGCGAATCGCGCGTGGCGAGTACATGCGGAGTAATCCAAGGTAAAATGACCCGGGGAGCCCGGGGAAGTCCAGGGAACTCGGGGGTTTGGTCTGGAAGTTTAGGGAAGCGATGTAAGCGAGCTGCAAAAGGTTCCGCAGGGACCGGATTGCGAAGGCAAACTATGACCGGGCAGCCGAAGTTGACATTCTACTGTCCGGTTTTCGCTTCAGGGATCGGGGATTCTCTGGAGTAGAGTAGGGGTTCCAACTTCCGGGAATTGCCACAGTTCCATGAAGCTGAGATGCAACCAGTGGCGAGCTGAATGAAATCGATGTAATCAAGGAACGAAATCAAGGAGCTTCAGAAGGGGGTATGGGGGAAGGTGAAATGGATATCCAGGGAAAGGAAAGGGGTGAAGAAATTGCCATTGGAATAGATAGATGTGGAGGTTGAAGGTTTGTTGGAGGCGGATAGGATAGGATAGCAACTCTAGGATATGGAGGTGGAGGTAGACTTGCGGAGGCGTCAAACTGCATCATACATACATTGTAGGCGAACTTGAACTCGAAACTCGGAACCCGGACTTCAACTCTGGATGTCCCCGGAGCTAGGGCCCCGTTCTTTTTCACTTAGGCCTTAAGGCTTCATTATTCAAGGTTTTTACATGAGATTTCGGTTTACATATAGATAAACACCAAGGCTCGCCGCTCACAAGCCAGCCGCAGAATCCCCGACATGATAACTGGCACCATATGTACAATGAGCAAACAGTGGCGCATATCTACACGGTCAGCATAAAAGTTACGCCGCGCGGGCTTTTGGCGTATAAGACGTCAACGCAAGGAAGGCAAAGATAATTCCTCCAGTAGTCCGTGTTCTATGATGCCGCCTTCCATTCTGGGTTTCTAGAATATCCGAATCCGAACCCACATCCATCCCACGCCACAACGCAGGTACCGTAGATCAGTTGTCATCATCATTTCCGAGGACGTAGCAACCATGAAGGCTCGCCAAGCCTTGCGGGCCTTGCATCTTCGCATTGCTTCGCGGGCTTCTAGTAAAACATCTTATTCTGTAAGCTAGTCTATGTTCGCTTGATATGAGAAAGCACCTTCCTCTGGGGAAATTCGGTCGGTTGGTATGGACATGGCATGTCATCAGGTATGTTCCATGTTCCATATTTAACTCTGATTTCTGGATAATTGAGGCTTGCCGAGCCTCATTTCATATCCCCGTATGTATGTATCAAAAGACTCGGGTTCTTTATGTAGGTCCCATTCGAAACCGGGCACCCACCTTCCTCGTCAAAACTCTCGCCGTGTCGTGATAGGATGGGGATAAGTTATTCGCCTCATTAAATCGGGTATCTATGCCATATTTCGCTTTACCTCGAGTTTTAAATCTAGCTGAGTATAAAACATCACCTTGGTGTTTTGAGGCTGTAGGTACTGGGTTAAAAGACACGGTATGTACTTCAAAGAAAGTATCATGCTTCTTATTCCGCTTCTAGAGTATTCACACTCACATTAAGTATACCTTCCTTCTAGAAGTTCTTGTGCCACATGGTATACCTCCTCCTTCTATCCCACATTTCATTCCTTCTAGAGTAAGTACCCCGACTCCAATTCCATTCCTTCTATCCCTCTTCTATCCCTCTTCTATCCCTCTTCTATCCCTCTTCTATCCCTCTTCTATCCCTCTTCTGCCCCACATTCATTCCCTCTAGATTACCCCGGCTCCGGTTCCATTCATTCCATTCCTTCCATTCCTTCCATTCCTCTTCTATGTATTCCTTCCACTCCACTTTTATTCCTCCCCCATAGTCGCCACGGGTACAAGGGGCATGGGCATGGGCATGGACCCTATAAACCCCAGAATTTCCAGTTCCAGATTCTTCAATCCGATACCGTGTCGTGTTGTGTTATGTTAGTGAGACGTCACATCAGTCAATTACCCCGTCCATGAATCCCGGACTCGGTAGATATCAGGATCCAGGTACAGTACCGAGAAGATGATCCAGTTCCACAAATCACCGGACTCCGGGACAACACCTGTCCTCTTGCTATCACCGAACAGCTATACCCCTGGAATACTTGGGAAATTTGCAACAGAAAATCTCTCGAAATTTCTAAGATCATCAAAATTATTGGCAGGCAAATGTTGCTAGCAAAACTCATTACTCGTTACTTTAGAACTTGATGGCATCCCAGTAGTAATATCATACTACAATCATGAACCATTGACAAAAAAAACAAACCCATTGCTTGTGATGCAGAAACTCAAACAACACACCCATTCCCCATCATTCCCCCACTCCTCACTCCTCACGATGCACCAGATACCCGACGACTGATGACTAGTCTTCAACAAGTCTTCGACAAGCCTATCCTCATGACGTCAGTAATCAATTTATCCAAAACACCCGCCGTTGCAAAGAATTCCCCGAGTTCGCTTAGGAAATGCGGTATGGATATGGGATGATGGAATGAGAATGATGAAAGGGGGGGATCTGTGATAGCCGGTGTCAAGATTCAGCAAAGCCAGGCAAAGCCAGGCAAAGCCAGACGCAGCTAAACGCAGCGGGAAATGCCGGCCGGGTCATGAAATCGGCTGTGTAGGAACAAAAGCGGGCCGACTTGAGGAACGTAGATATGAGGCGAAGCTGCGGCGGAGCTACGGCAGAGCTGGAGGGACGATAAGCCGGGCTCCCTGGCTTCACCGAGCTCATGGAGAGATAGGGAGGAGAATAGAAGATATGAAAGACTGCTGCGCTTTCGACTAGCTTTTCGGGACTTACAGATTACCATCTCAACATTTCCGCCGCGGCTGGGATCGAGACATCGCCGAAACCCTACTTGGCATAACTCCTTGTCCATTCCCGGGCGATTCTGTCGAAATTAGCACGGTTGTTCTTATACTCCATGGCGATGGAATTTTCGACTGCGTCCTCTCTATTTTATTGTTAGCTATATGTTGTCCCATGTCCCGTGCCGGGCAGTCGCAGAAACCAAGCTGTACAGCTGCATAGGGGACATACGGATTCGGCTCCAACAACAACCCCCGTGCCATCTCCAATACAGCAACGATTTTACAACTCGGCTTCCAAGCATCACTCCTCAAGATCCCCAAACACATAGATCCCTTATCATCATTCGAGACATTCGGGTGGTAAATTTTCGTCGCAAATGATAGCACCGGGGGCTTGAATGGGTAGGTTTCCGGTAGGGTGAGGTTAAGGCGGAATCTTCCTCCCTGTAACGACGAAGTACGTTCTTTGTTAGCCTTCTGTATATGGTGGGGCAAGAGTCCCCTAATCCGGGGTGAGGCCCTAAGTAAAGGTCCACCCAACGGTGCCAGGCGGAGGGCAGACTAACCTCATAAGGCGAATCCTTGGGGCCGGTAAGCTCAATGTTCCACTTGAACATATCAGCGTCGATAGGGAAGATGACGACACCTTCTAAAGGGTTTGCTGAGATCTCCGCAAATTCCTATCCTCCTGATCAGCTTCCCTCTTATCGTCGGCGTAGGGTAGCAAACACATACGCGAGTAATCCTCTTCAACGCGCTTCCTGACATCTTTGTTTGCTTGGGTAGAATAGGACAAGATAGATTTCGTGGGTATCGGTAATCGGTTGTCGCGACTTCGTGACTTCGTCGCGTTGAGGATAAGGATATCTACGGGTTGTTCGTTTGTTTGTGGTTATTAGATGCGTCGCTGTATCGGTGGTCGTGAAGAATGGAGGTGGTTATGGTAGGGAAATGGTAACCCCGCGCGTCGTGATGATGAGCTCAGAGGTGGGGCGAGCGGGTCGTCTAGCTTGTTCCCGTATGACACCCCCGGGTTCGCTGTCAAGCATCATGCAGAGAGCTGTTTGTTGGCTTGGCGACGCCTGGCAAGCGAGTGCTTTCAATGCCGGTCGGTCGGTTCGTCACTTCAGCTCACTCGGGGCTGCGAGTGCACTCTGCATTGCCGGTGAAGGTGTGTATGTAGAGGAAATGTTACATGACTCTTTACGGACATTTCAATTGGCAGAATGCGGTGGTGCAGGCGGTCAGGCGGTCAGGCGGGCACACGGGTAGTTACATCAAGCTAGGCCGCGCATCCAAATCCAGAATCCAGATCCAGCATCCAGATCCAGCAGCATATCGCATTGAAGCCCGTGAAGCCCGGTTGTCTGCAAATCTTGAAGATCTCAATCCTGTAATTCCAACTGCAACTGCATCCCACGAAAGCTTGTGAAGCTTGTGTTCAGTTAGGTAGACTGTACCCCCACAAATTCTAATAACATTTCCATATATAACCCAGTTTCTCCGAAGGTTTGGAAGCTACCCCGCTCTCAGCTTCTTTGGCCAAGGTTCCGAGCCCATCATTTGGTACATGACGAAACAAGCTTCTACGCCGAGCTGGTTTACCTAGTTCAGCTATGGATGAAAGTATGTTTATGTATGTACCTGGCTGGCCTGTCTCTAGGATCAGTTACCACGCGGGCATTAGAGGGACAGCGCTTCTCCGTTGATCGTCCTGGATAACGGATTTCGGGTACCTGCATTTCTACAGGCTCTGTTGTCCTCCATACATTTGACGCATTTCAAAGCTGAAAAAGTACGGATTTGACAAAAGTTGATAGGTTTATAAAGGATAAAGCCCCGGAACTCCGCGTGTTTATGATGTTTATCGGTATCTATGTACTTCTACTTCGCATTTCTTCGCAAAGCTGCAGAAGGGAACAGAAAGTTGACAGGCATAGCATGGCATAATAAGCTTAAGCACGAACAGCTACCTAAGCGAAAACTTATCCTTGGCTTTGTATGTTTCGTATTCCCTTCGTCCATGGTTGAGATGTTTCGTCTATCGGAAACCCACAGTGGGTTTTGTAAGAACTAAGAACCGTTGTTCCAGTTCAGCTCCGGTGTTTCGTTTCAAGAAATCCAGCTCGGGGATGTTTCCAACGGCGGCGTTTTTCTAAACCCAGCATTTCAGCTTTCGGTTCCAGAGTTTGAGCTTTGATATTCGCCACTGTAGATTGTCTCCGACGCTTTTGCAATTGGTTTCCATAGTTTCGATATTAGCGAATCTTAGGGAACCTTAGAGACATGAATTATCAGCTACTCCAAAACAAAGATGGTGGCTTCGCATTTCTGTGCGAAAATTCAATTTCGATTCGCCGACTTCATTCGCTCACTTTCGTTCGTTTCGCATGCCGCTTCACTGGTTTCGCTGCGCACGGTCATACGCACATGGCAAGTTGACAGATTTCCGTTCACGAGGTCCGAGTTTCCTGATTTCGGAATCGATTGAAATAGTTAGTTCCATTTCCCAGAATTTCCCAATGGTGTTCTAGTGGGGTTCGCTTGAACTTTTTAATGGACACGAGAGCACTGATCACGCAAAGAACAGCAAAGAATTGCGAAATTTAAGAAAATTCCATAGATGGATCAGTCAGGTTACCTGAGCACCTGGAGACTCCTGCCCTCCCGGAAAGGTTGGTTGTATCTACATACTTCTTTGAAAGTTAAATGGATCTCCTGGATACCGATTTGTATTCTATGCGGGTCCCATCACATCGGCCATCGGCCATCATTAATTTTCAGATCCGGGATCCACAAATCTGCAGCTGTCAGCCCAGCCTCTTCATGCAGGATGATGTGAAGCCCGGGGAGCCCGCAGCCCATCGCCATCGCCATCGCCATCGCCATCGCCATCGGATTTTTCTCCGGCAGCGGCGTGACGTATCCTACCCCTCTAGCCACGTTTCCCGCCCATCCGCGCATTCCGCCGACCTGCCGACCGCAGGGAGGCAGCCCAGTCCAAGAGATCTAGCTAAGGAGAAAGCCGGTAGGAGACAAGACAGGGAACCCATCTCCGGAAGAGAGCACACGACACGGTACCGTATCCGACATCGGTTATCACCGAGTTCACCGACGATTACCAAAGAGGAATAAAAACTTCATTCCGCTTCGTAAATTTCATCAAATTCCTAGTTTCTTCTAGAAATTCCTGACTCACCACTCACACCGCACCGCATAAATTTTTTTCCTTTAGACCTTAGCTATTTCGAAACAACGGATCATAACTGGTTCAGGTTTGGGGTTTGATCTGATTGAAATTAGCTGATTAGTTGAAAAAAGCCGGGCCGCTTTTGCACGGTAATCTCGGGACTTTGGACGCTTCTATGGCCATAGGCTTCTACGCTTGCGGTACGTGCGGCCTTACGGGGGACGGGGTGAGATTCCCGATCTTTGGAAAGCGGAAGGAAATCTGCGATTTCCCAGTTTGCCAGGACCATGGTTAAGAGTGGGGGTTAGTAGGGATGGAACCTGATGGAAGCATTGGGGGGCAATATCTTCGTTCCTTGAGAGAGACGACGGGGAGGGGAGATGGAGCCTGGAGGGGAGAGCGGACAGGGAAACAGACAGGGAAACAGACAGGGAAACAGACAGGGCAAATAGGAATGGAATGGAAAATAAAAGAAAAATATGTGCATCCGTCGGGAATCGAACCCGAGCCAATTGCTTGGAAGGCAATTATGATACCATTTCACCACGGAAGCTGGTTGATGTCATGTGGTAATAATTGTATATCAGTTTATATTTGGGATTGTAACCATGAATATTTCCAGCTAGTGGCGGCGGGTAAATTGTAACCAACAGTTTTTTTCCACCGTTCCTGGTAGTACTTTCTGAGTGAAGCCTGTACTCTACATAATCGATGAATTTGGAACCACGGTGCATCAGAAATCAATCGCGTCCATGCTTCGGATTCGTTATGGTACGCTCATGATGTCCAAATAAAAAAAAAGACAGAATAAGAGACCCAGGGCCCCCATCATGAAATGACGCACACGCTGCTCCCACCTCTATCTTTCGGACATCAGGATCACAACTTCTCCTTCCGCCAGATTGTCCGACTAAGGTTTCAAGAGACAGTCCGATTTGGATAAGCAGGAGTGTCTGTATTCCAAAAGCCCGTCTATGGGGTCAGGTACACGGGGTGTGTTTGGTGGTTGTAGCGGTTGGGTCCTGTGTTGAGAGGGGGAGGTGATGAAGGCACTGCGCAATTTGATTCACGGATTGTCACTCCCTATAACCTGACTGCGTATCCCAATACCTCATATTCAATTACTTATATCCTGATAAAACACGCATTATTTCGCAATATCTGTTGTCCATCACAGGCCCTGCGATTGCTACTCTAGTACTCGTACAAAAGTTCCAACAGCGAGTCACTGAGGAACAACCTCTCGTCCGCCGCCTCCATCGCCCCCGAAACCCCCGTCCCACCCGAAACCTCCCCATCCGCCGCCTCCATCGCCCCGAAACCCCCCGCCCCGCCCAAAACCTTCTCATCTGACTCCGAAACTTCCATGCTACCAACCTTCTTATCTGACTCCCCGCCCTCGGGCACTTGCTCGATTGTAGTAATTATCATTCTAACGTTTATAAGTAACTGGCGACGCTGGATTTTTTTTTTTTTTTTTTTTTGATTTTGTCATATTATCTGACCCCGGCACGGGGTATGCTAATCTAACTTTCTTCTTTTCCATCTTTAATCTTTTTTTCTTCTTTGCCCTCTTTTACATTCGCCTTCTATCTCTTCGTGTCACCTTTGATCTAACCTCGTTATTCTCTGGTTTTTACATGTTTGGCTTTACCTTGCCGTACACTGTCACTCTTCTTCGTTCTCCCTTATTCTCCGTTCATTTATTTTACCCATTTTCATCGAAGTAGCCGCCAACCTCCGCTTCTCTTAGCACCTCCGCGATAAATTCTTCAACTTCTCTTCTCCTTTCTTCTACGTTCTCCATTCATTCCTCTTCCTCTCTTTCTTCCGATGTCCTTGTCATCTCGTTTCATCCTAATATTTTGTCTCTTTCTTCCTCTCTTCTTTCCGTTTCCTTTTCTGCCGTCCTGTTGCCCACTTCTGTCTTTCCAGGAAGCGGCGAAGCTGGACGCTAACGCCTGGTAATTGTCAGTAAGTCCGGTAGAGGGAAAGGTAGCTGGTACGGCTATTACTGATGTTTTCTGTTTGGCTTTTGTGATGCCATTGCTCTGCGTGAATATTACCAAGTTATGGTGATATGGAAGGAGAAGTTCCGGTTATAAGCAAGTTCGAACGGAGCGAGAGCGTGGACCAAAGATCGTGATGGAGGAACCGTGCATCAGGCTGAGGGTGGAAGTAGTGGTGATGGTCGATAGGTTGTAAATGTGTCGTGCTGATTACTGAAGTCAGTCTACGGGACATAAAGTGGAACCATAGGATAGAACTTACCGGTTACTCTTACATCAGAAAACACCCATCGCCGCCAGGGGATCAATCACCGTCTTTTCACATCCTCCCAGGACCCACCAGCTCGGCTTCTTTATTGATGAGCTTGGAAATGAAGGTAACGGCCTCCTTCAACTCCTGGAGCTGAAGAAAGGTGCTGCGCCTGACCAGTGTAGTTGAGTGAGTCAATGTTGAACCTGCATCCTGGTGATCGTCAGTAATTGTAGAAACTAGGATGGTGTAGAGGGATGGATAAAGGTTGAGAGTATCACTGTCGTTTACTGTTGAGCGACTGTTCTCATCGGCGCTTGTTGTAGACCATTTTTCGTGAAGTTTGGTAGGTGTAGGAGGAAGGCCGTGAGGCTCTGATGAGAAGAAGTGGGAATAGGGAAGATGAAGTGAAAGAAAGATTCGAGGCGGTGAGCAAATTAGGACGGAACAAATGGAGGTAAGAATTAGAAACAATGGCAAAGGCTCGTTGTAATTGTCTTCCAGTTGGAAATAATCCGAGGTCGGATGAAAATAGTTGAGATGGCAGTTGAGATGAAGAGCGGACTGCGGGGGTGTAGAGCTGTAAATATAATGATGGAGGATCATGGCCAAGAGTGGATAGCTTGATTCGTGACACATGTTGGTTCTACGGAAACATCCACTGTGGCCGACTTTCTTTCGCCGCCAGAAGGATAGGAGGATTGGATAGCTTGATTCATGACACATGTTGGTACCACGGAAACATCCACCATGGTTGACTTTCTTTCGCCGCCGGAGAGGTAGGATGTCTCACTTTAGAACGCCTGCCACATACCGCCGTTTCCAGGTTAGTGATTTGTAAATATTCACTGTCGGTATCTCGTTCCGGTGACTAGAGACAAAATATGGCAATGATGCGCAAATGAAATTACCTATACATCATGATGCTGTACGCCAGCGGCCAGCGTCGAATTATAGCTAGCTTTTACAAAAGTAAAGATACAGCCAGTAGATGCACGAAGTTTGAATTATCTGGCATCACTCGGCCTTGGTTTCTGAGTTGCACCGAGCTTCGTGGCAAAAAGATGGCGTATCGGAGTCAGTGGTCACCCAAAGAACATCTGGGCACACCTGTAACGAAATACAAAAAAAAGTAGGGTTGGCAGGACTTGAACCCACCCCTTGAAAGATTTCCATCTGGTACCTGCAGTTTGCAGACTTGCGAGTACGTCCATCGATCGAATGCTATCCACTACACCACAACCCTTTTTGGTGAAAGCACCTTTGCTAAAACAATCTGAGTATCATCTAAAGCCCTAACAACGTACAAATTCTGCCAGAGTCCAAAAATAAGTATAAAATGTTTTCACATTGTTTTGATAGATTTTACGAAATAAACAACGATTGCGAAGAAATAAGTACTTATGGGAATATTACTTATTGAGGCTCGAGCAGATCGCGCGGGTGATGACGTAGCTCACGGTAAGCAGCAGGAACACGCTGTAGGTAGCTCAAATGAGGAAATAAATAACGGAGCAAGTTTTAAAGAATGTAAGCATTGGTGAAATCAACATGACCCTCGCATGGGTTTTGATGCAGACTTGGACGTGTCATGGCCACGACGACGCGAGACACTTCTGATCACTCGGTCGGCTTATGTGAGCTTCACTGTAGCCAGCAAAGCCACACACTTTCTCGATTGAAATTAGCAGCATCGATCTCCCCTTTATGTATATATAATTTTTGAAGTTATGTGTGCTTGACATGCAGCCCGAGGGATGCGTAATCACGTGATAATATAAGCCTACAACACGTCGCACGACGCGTTAAACGCGTATCCCCGCATTCCCCCACTACCGTCAAGCCACTCCACAACCCAGTGCAGATCATCACGGTCCACGATGCCTCCACGCCAGGCAGAACCCAGCTATGCCAATCCACTTCTCGTCAGGTTCCTTGAAGACTTCTGGCGTGCCGCCCAAGACAACAATCTCAAGATTGCGGATTCTTATAAGCGGGCGTTGAAATCGCTAAAAGAATGTCCAGTTGTCTTTCAGCACCCAAGCGAATGTAAAATTCTCTTCGGATTCGGCCCAAAATTTTGTGAAGAGCTCACGAACGAGCTTACGGCATATAATAGGCATAAAGGTCTTCCTCCTCCGGTAATACCGAAAGCCCACGAGGTGCGGCAACGCGTACAACAGTTCAAACAATATGAAGAAGATCAGGCTAGGAAACGAATGGATAGAAGACATATGCAAAGGGCACAGAAACCATACGTTCCGGAACCTAGGACTGGAGGTTGGGCTATTCTGAGAGCGTTGTATGAGGTTGATGATGCTAGAGGCGCTTTGACGAAGGATCAGATCATTGCTAGGGCACAGAAATGGTGCGATGCAAGCTTTACGATTCCTCCGAATCCAGCACGACCTTATACGGCATGGAATTCTATTGAAACCCAGAAAAATCATGGCTATGTACGGGAACGTAAGAGAGGGAATGAGACAGTCTACGAGTTGACAGAGCCCGGACTACGAACTGCTCATGAGATTGACGAGAATGAGAGGAATCCCGATGGACCAATAAATGCTGGAGGTGCCAGAGACGGCCCTGGTGATGGTGGAGCATCAAGAGCAGGTAACGACAGGCATCCAGTTCGACCCCAATCTCCTCCAGCACCAAGAGCAGGCAACAACAGACGACAAGAACGACTTCGATCCCCATCACCAATCCTTGTGGTGGAAGGGCCCCCACCACAGCGTCGTAAACGACCTCTCGGTGATATTCCTGAAGACAATGGAGGCTTTCGGCGGAAAACCATGGATATCCCAGCCAACGTCAGCCTTGCAGATATTCTAGGCGTAGGTCGTAATGACGATCTCGAAGACGTGGTTGCCGTTAATACTGCAACGGCAGCTGCAGGACGCCGTCTCGGGGGGGGCGGCTCCAGAAAACCAGCTTCCGCATCGGCCGGTAGCTCAGGTAGACGTCCGGGGCCCGAGATCATATCTCTCGACGACGACGATGATGATTATATGATCGCCAGAGGCTTTAACACGCTAGCTACTCCTTCTGCTGCTCTACCTTCTCGAACACCTATAGCCGGATCCTCCTCTGGAAGAAACAACAACGCCGTCGCAGCTCCTCGAACACCTACAGCCGGATCCTCCTCTGGACGAAACAACAACGCCGCCGCAGCTCCTCGAATTTTCGGCTCACCACCCAGTCCACTTCCTGCTGCTTTACCAACTTCCAGCCGCGGTTCTATGCTATACCGTACCGTCGGTTCACCGCCCAACCCCCTCCCGGCCGCCCTACCAACCTCCAGCCGTGGTTCTATACTGTCCGGTGCCCCCGCTGCTCGTACACCAGCTGTTCGGCCGGAACCCCGAGCACCCCCAGCAGCCTCTGCTCTTCTCTCCATCCCTCTCCCTGCTCCCTTGCCGGCTCCAGAATTCCCCGACCTCGACCTCAACAACATCACAACCTTCAACCCCCCCGGTGTTCGTGGAACAGCAGCCACCTACATGGTGCAACTCATCGTCGACAGCCGCGAAGTGCGCACCATCGAAGATCGACAATATTTCGCCAAACACCTTCCCGACAATGGAGTAATCCCCGAACAAAGGATGTTGAACGTTGGAGATTTCCTATGGGTTGCACGTTCCCGGGAAGCGAGATTAGTGTTAGATCATGTGGTTGAACGGAAGCGGTTTGACGACCTCCTTAGTTCGTTGATTGATAATCGCTTTCAGGATCAGAAGGTTAGGTTGAAGAGATCTTGTGTGGAGAATGTTATCTACTTGATTGAGGATTTCCAAATGCCTGCTCTGGATCCTGAGACGCAGCAGAAGGTGGATGGAGCTATTGCGGCGACTATTACCGTTGATGAGTTTTTTGTTAAAAATACAAAAGATATCACGAAGACAGTTGCGTACATAGCCACCATGACTCGGAGGATTGAAGAGCGCTGGCGGGAGCGGAAAATAGCACAGATCCCATCTCGTTTGGTGGATCCCAAAACTTTACCGCAGTTGAAAGCTTGGTTAGCGGATCGATATTCAGAGTATCATTGGTGCTTGAGCTTGGATGATTATAATACAGTGGGAAAGAAAGATAACGCGGCAAAGGAAACGGGTAAAGATGCATATTGTAAGATGCTTATGTGTGCGAAGGGTATCTCGGCGGAGAAGGCGAATGAGGTATTCAGGATTTATCCGACACCGAGAGACCTCATTGAGGCCTGGGAAAAATGTAGTGGTGAGGATGAGAGAGATAGGTTATTGGCGGATGCGACTAGGGCTCAGGTGGGGGCGAAGAAGATACCTAGTTCGGTGAGTAGGAAGGTTAAGGAGATTTGGTGGGGGGAGGACTAGTGGGGGATGGAGGCTGAGGAAGAGGGATTGGAGGGGAATTTGGATGGAAGGGATACTAGATAGAGAGGGAATGAGGTAATTACCAATTCATGGCGGTATTAAAAAAAAAAAAAAAAAAAAAATGACATTGACCGTACCATTGGTAGATTGCCAGAAAAGTCTAGCAATTCTTAGGGGTCGTTTTCGTTGAAAATGATGATTGTATAAACACGATGTTCACTTTCAACAACAATTAATCGAAATGAAGCCGGGTCATTCTATCGAATACAGCACCATTGGGGGATCATTTGGTCAAATACAGCACTATCAGGGGTCAGTCTTTCAAATTTCCCAGTTCGACTCCAATATGAACACTATTGGACATTTAAAGCATGATAACCTCCACTGGCATTCAGCCATACCTCCTCTGATCCTACCTGCACACACCTATATACCTTCATCTTGATTACCGATATTCTCCACTTCTACAATATCCAGATAATTACCAGCCATGGCTGGAAGACAGTCAATCCCCCTCTTTAACAAACCCAAACCCACCGCCAACAAATCCAAACCCGCCCTCCAGCCCTCAAAACCGCAACATTCAGAAACCACCCCGCTATTCCAAGCGGTCCATGACAACGACATACACACCGTCCTTCAACTTCTTTCTGAAGGCGTAGACATAGAATCCCGAAACCCCCACAGCCAGACCCCGCTAATCTCCGCTGCCGCATCCGGCCACACATTACTTGTGCAATCGCTACTATCCCACGGCGCATCCATTGATGCCAAAACCACCGACGGGCATGCCGCATTACATAAGGCCTGCTTCGCAATGCATGAACCAGTCATCAACCTTCTTCTCTCCAGCGGGGCAGACTGGACAAGATCACCACCCAGCCCATTATTCGCAGCAATAGAAGAAAACGATACATCCATCGTCCGTCGACTTATTACTTCCGGTGTTTCCATAGAATCTAGAAACTGTCATACCCGTACTCCATTAATCGCAGCCGCCGCATATGGGTACACATCACTTGTACAACACCTCATAACCCGCGGGGCTGATATTAATGCTAAAACAGTATTGGGGAGATCAGCGTTACATGAAGCCTGTTTTGGATGGTACATAAGAGAGGATTTAAGGGGGGATCAGTTATCTGTCATCAAAGTTCTGATTGAAAATGGGGCTGATAAAGAAGCTAGAGAACCACATTATGGTGGGACGGCATTGACAATCGCTGTTATGGAAAGGAATATAGAAATGGTTAGGCTGTTGTTGGAAAAGGGTGCGGATGTTGAGGTGAAGGATCATAACAAGAAGACACCGCTGGTTTTGGCAAATCCGTGTCCGGGGATTAGGGATTTGTTGTTGCAGTTCGGAGCGAAATATCCCGAGCCGGAGGTTATAGAGGTTAAGAAAGCTCGCGCAGAGAGGGTGATGAGGAGTGTACATCTCCCTCGGTTGCCGCCGCCATCCACGCCCTCGCCCGCTCCCTCGCCCCCGCCCTCACCGGTATCCCCACCTGATGGACCAGTTGCGGGGAGGGACACTGGAGTCGTGGATATGGATAAATGGTGTGCGTTGTGTGTTCGGGATGGACATAATAGTGGCGATTGCCCTTTTGAGACCGATAATCTTGCCGCAGAGACAGAGAAAAAGATGACTGTGCACGAGTTGTCGTCCTCACCAGAGCTCCCAGCTAATGGTGGGCCGGTTGCGGGAAAGGAATGTGGAGAGGTGGATATTGAGTGTTGGTGTGCGTGGTGTTGGAGGTATGGACATGATAGTGCCGATTGCCCTTTTGAGACGGATAACCCTTTCGCGGAGAAGACGGGGAGTGTGCGCCTCCCCCAGGTGCGGCCCTCACCCGCACTTCCAATTGAGGAAACAGTTGTGGAGAATGATAGTGATGGCATGGAGGTGGACCGTTGGTGTTCGTGGTGTGATAAGGATGGACATGATACTGTTCATTGCCCTTTTAGAGACTGATGGTTATTAAATGATTTGTGACGGTGGGACGTGTGATGCTGGGGAAGGGACTTTGGAGATGGGGTTAGAACTGTGGAGAGAGATGTTGTTTTGAGGGGATTTGATGAGGGTTACGGATTAGCCTTGATAATTGGGCGTTTGATGGAAGGAAGGGAGCCCCAGATCTTGCGCAGGAAGCGGCAGAGGAGGCGGAATATAATATGAGGACATATTTTAGCTTTGGTTCTTAAGATAATCGAAACATGAAAGGTTATCTCACGTATCAACGTCCAATGCACACACACGCATGTCCAGCACACAGTTTTATTTTACCGTGATTAGGCTGATAGGAAATGTCTCAAATAGAGCCTGGAGTGGTGGATCATCATGTTCTTTTTTTTTTTTGTTACAGTACTAGATCAAGATCCATTTCTGCTTCAGCTGTTTGCATATACCCTTCTTACTATAGTTTTCAGTCCGGCGCTTGTACCTCTTGGCAATCATTGTTGTTGAATCAGAAAGTGACCATAACGGCAGTCACGTCCATATCCACGCTCACGTTCACCATTCCAAAGCCCAACCGACATGAGGTTCCCCGCAGTTCTCCCACCATCATTACAACATTATTTGTGTCATCTCATCACCTCACTGCCCTACGGCATGAGGCAAACGTAGAAACTCAAAGAACGAAAAAGAAATACTACGCGAGTCAAAGAATAAATGAAATGACATCGTTGATGCAAAAAAGAAATCAAAGAAAGGGTCATCAAATCGTAAATACATAATTCCAAAACCAAACTAAAAAACCCTAGCCCCAAATAGCAAATTCAAAGATCAATATGAGCCCGTGTATTTGGATTGTCACGGCAGGCCGAGTGAAGACTGATGAACAGAGGAATTTGGTGTAGCAAGTTGGAAGAGTGAGAATGGGTGATTGGATAAGGTTCGGATGATCACGGGGGAAGTGGTTTGAAGGGATTGGGAGTCACGTCACGTTGGGTTAATAGTTTATCGTTTTGTTATATCATATTTATTATTGTATTCTATGTACATGGGGCGTCACGATGATTGTACACCCTTCTCCAGCGGCATCGCGATAACGGCGGGGAAGACACAGGGGAAGCTCAGACGGACAAAACGGAGGGCGAACAAAAAAAAACACTTTGCAATTTACTTTCTCTGTACAATAATATCTAAATAGAAATGCTGCCACATGTAAGATAATTAAAGAAGAAGAAGAAGAAGAAGAAGAAGAAGAAGACGCATGGTAAAATCATGTGATCATGTACGTCATCAACTCGCGTAATTACATTCTCGCGTAAAATGGGCCCCGTGGAAACCAGGGAAAGGAACCCCTGAATAAATTCGTTTTAGCGAGAATTGATATTCGCTATGAGTACTCGTTTGAATTGCCCTGACCTTAACCTTATTTCACGCGAGGATGTATTATCCGCAAGTTGATGCTGTTCCAGTACTCTACACATTCCGTCCGTCACACTCCCGCAGGTTACGTTTTTGCACCACTATTTTATCTCCTTTCTAGTTCCTTGATATCATCCCGCGTAGAACGTTGAGCTTCCTCCAAAGCTTCGCATATGAAACCCTTCGCTTCCATCATCTCGACATCTCATATTCCTTATCCTACTAAATTCCATCGGACCTTAATACTTTAACCTTTGACTTCATTGTCTAATCCCTTCCCTTCGTTATTCTATCTCAATGGTTTATCCTTTGTCGTCTATCTTCTATCTCTTCTTCGTCAGTCCTATTGCCGACTTCCTTATTCTTCCGAAATTCCAAGGTTGTTTTGGCCGGTGGAAGTCGGATCCAGGCAGTGATGTAGACGTGAGTAGCTTTCCTAAACGAAGCGGGGATGCTGAAGCTCATAGTTTTATAACGGAGAACGTTCAACTTGGACTGATTTTAGAGCAGGTTTCGGAGTGCGGCTTTGGGTGTGTTTCTTGAGGTGATGTCATTATGGTCGTACCCACCGCTTTCCCGCCCGCCGCTTGCCACTCGCTGTCGTTGATACCTCGTCTACGCCTCTCTGAGTTCCCCCCTCAGACGCATCACAACGTACAACGCCCCGATTCGATTGCCGCCCACATCACGAAAATACACCGCAATGTCCAGACATCTCTTGTTCTTCCCGGCGGAAATCCTCGTTCAAATCTTTTGTGAACTTGATGGGTTCGACACGGCCTCCCGCTTGGCACAGACATGTACCCATCTGTACGGTATTTGGAGGTCTTTTTCGGGAGCCATTATAGATTGTCTTCTCCGGAAAGATCGTCGCATCAATGGGGAAACAAAATCAGAGCAGATTTAGTGTAATTCCGGAAATGCAGCCCAGGACGCTGTTGAAATAATGTATCCGGAGTTGAAGAAGAAAGGTAAGTATTTTAGATCTCATTTTTATTCCGCCTTTCTTGCTAAATCACTGAAAAGGTCCCATTTCTGTTGCTAAATGCGTTCTCCGGATCCATTTCGCAACGATTGCCCCCTTGGCGAAATTAATTTACAAATTGCTCCGCTCGATCCATAAACGCGAGTGCCTAATTGTTGCAAACGGCAGGATCCATCGCCTAACCTCCTGCCGCTGCATCGAGAATTTGTGGACTCAGTCTGGGCATCACGATCTACGTGAGCCATTCCAACGAATGGGTTGTTCCAGTATCCGAAAAGGCCTCTGGAAGTTTTGTTTTTGCGAACGATCGGTCGGAATTTCCCCAAAGAATATGCCCGACTTCTTTAATCACGAAGACAGCCGGGTTAAGCACCCCTCTGCGACGATCGATATGGCACGTTTTATCGAAACCATACCAACGCAAGCACGATTCGGGTATCCGTGTCTAAAGCAATTGTTGAGTGGAAGAGGACATTCCTTCAGCACTGAGGAAGAGGAAGACGAATTCGATTTGAAGGGGCGATCACCGCATGCTGTGATCCCGGGTTACAGGCCGCCGCTCGAAATTTGCCACCAGTTGGAGCTTTATTGCTGGCTGCGGGAGTCGGGTCCGGAAATGTGGACACCGCTGGAGGACGATGACGCAGAGAGCTGGTACTCCCCATCGGATGATGAGGGAGATGCCGATGATAATGGGAGAGATTTTGATGACGATGAGGGAGAAGTTTTGGAAGATAAGGGAGCCGTCATCGACGACAAGGGGGATTCCGTGGATGATGAGGGGGGTACGGTTGGTGAGGATAAATTGAACGAGGAAGATGCAGAGCCTTAAGTCGTGCAGACTGAGTAAATCAATAAGACACGGATGATACATGGCGGTGGCGCGGGGGAACCTAATGCGGTTCCTGTAGCGGAAGGGTGTGGTGCGTTGTTTACTATTTAATTTTTTTTAGTCAGTAATGCTTGGTCTCTTTATTCACTTACGACTGTCGTGGAACGTACACGCAACAATAACACAATGTAGAACCGAGATGAGGATGTAGATAGTCCGTTTGGAGGTTGGAAAGGGCTATAGGTCTGGTTCAGGCGGGTGGATTGCTGTACAGGAGGGATATGATTGATTGTGGGGTAGAACGGCGGGGAACCTCATGTGGTTCCTGCGGCGGAAGGGTGTGATGCGTCGTTTACTGTTGAATCGTTTTTTTCAGTAATGCTTGGCTTCTTGATTTACTTACGACCTCTGTAGAGCGTTCAGAGAGGAGGTGACAGGATGTAAAACCGAAAAGAGAAGATAGATAATATTTACGTTCAAAGATTCTAAAGGGCCATGAGCGTGGTTTTGGCGGGCGGATTTTCTGTCAAGGTGGGATAGGCGATTGATCGTGTGGTAGAGCGGCGGAGCACCTCGTGTGGGTTCGGCTTTGGAATGGTGGACGTAGATGTGCAGGTGGAGGTGAAGAACCACGATTGCCGAGGGCTACAAAAGGACTGAAAACTAGAAAAGACGGGGATATACAACTACGTACATACATCATTTCTGAGCGGCTTCAACAATAAGCTCCGACCCTTACATGTAGCTACCTCGACGACGAGCTTAGTCTACGACTTGCTATCCCCACGCTCTCTCTCTTCCGGCGCATAGCTATACCATGGTCTGCCTGTATGAGTATCTCCCTCTGATTAGGTATTACAGTACGAATACCTAGCAGTATGAGGACCTCGCTGCTCCAGGAGCCTGGGGGACGCTCCAACGATGGTTTGCTCTTTACATAGGATTCTAGGCAGACGTCGGTAGGAGAACATTTCTATCGTAACTTAATCCATTCGTTTCAAATAGAAGACGAGAAGTGGTAATCCAGCATAATCCGCGGTTAATTGTCTGCCTTCAGCGCCCAGATCATCGAACGTCGACGAAACCCTGAATGAAGAGCTCGATATGAGGAGCTCACGGGCTACGAGGGGCTCTCTGTGCGGGTGACGGGTCGCGCGCTCCGACGATGGTCTACTCTATAAACATAATTTTAGCCAGAACTACCATTTCTATCTGATTTCGTCTGTTGCAAATAGTGAACTGAATTGAGAAGGAAATACATCCATCGCACGTGATCTACGACCAATAAATACAGTGCGCGTATCACGCCGGCTCACTCGGTGTCGAGTGACGAGGAATGGTTCAATCGAGTGATGGGTTCTGCATTAATTAGCGCGTTGCGCACGCTTCGCTATGATGAAGATGATCGGCCTCAGGATCCGGTTTTTCTACAGACATTAACAAAAACAATGGATATTAATTGGTCAATCTTGATACATTTTTCCCTATTTCATCGCGTAAACATCCCCTTGAAGTCTGGACCCCGAGTAAATTTACGCTGCCGCGGCTGTTTCGGGCTAATCACGTCACACCACATGCTCACCGCACGCGTTTTAGTACTCTAGGCTGGCTATCTTTTTGGCGGGGTGAAGAAAACCAAACCAACCCCGCAGCGCGAAGCCTCACTACCAGCCTGCTAATCACCTGCCCTCCATCTCCACCCGCCGCAAATCAGATGAGCCTATGAACCGCCAGCTCTTCCCCCGCCTCGTCCGACCTCTTTCCTTACCGCGTTTCGAACCTCCTCGACTTCCATTCCGTTTAATCCCCCGCCGAACCTACATCACCGACACGATGGAGAGCGAAATCCCCTCCTCCAGCGATCGCGATCTTATCTTTATTCACTCCCTAAACTTGAAAGCTACTACTGGAGTCGATAGATGGAAACTACCTAAGCCCCAAGCAATCCTCGTCTCCCTATGGCTTAAGACCTCTGTCGCCCTTGCTGGATCTACCGATCACCTACCCTACTCGATTCACTATGGGCTGCTATGCAAATCTGTCACCGCCCTCGTGGAGGGAAACACCTTTACCTCCTTGGAGCACTTGACCGAGGAAGTCGCAAATCTTGCTCTTGGTCCAGAGCTTAATGGGGAGTGGGTCAAGATTGCGATTGAGAAGCCGCGTGCGCTTCTCCGGGCCGATGCTGCGGGAATGAGCATTGTTCGTCGCCGGGAGGGGAACAAGATTGTCAAAGAGGGAGAGGATAAAGTTTTCATCCGGGACTTACGTTTGGTTACGATTATTGGAGTCAATCCCTGGGAGAGACTCGAGAAACAGAATGTTGTGTTGAACCTCACCCTCTACGAAGCTGTTGGGGAGAAGTATGATTTCCGGAAGATTACTACGACTGTCTCGGAATATGTTGAGAAGAGCGATTATAAGACTGTTGAGGCGTTTGTTACCTCACTTGCAAGGGAAGCTACCGTCACCTGTGGTGTCGAGAAGGTCTCGGTGAGAATGGAAAAGCCGTCAGCTCTCACTTTTGCGAAAGCTGCGGGAGTCGAGATTACGAGAGAACGCAGCTTCTTCGCCGCCGAGTCAGACGACGTAAAGCTTAAGGCGGGGGAACATAATGTGTACATCGCCCTTGGCTCAAACCTTGGAGACCGTTACGCCAACATCACCACCGCCGTCGCGGCCATGGAGGAGCGGGGAATCAAAGTCCTCCGCACCTCCTCTTTATACCAAAGCGCCCCGATGTACGTAACCGACCAACCCACCTTCTTGAACGGAGTCGTCAGCGCAGTCACCACCCTTTCCCCGGAGGAGCTATTATCCACCCTCCAGAGCATCGAATCCGGCGTCCTCAACCGCGTCAAGACCCAAGTAAACGGCCCAAGAACAGTCGACCTCGATATCCTCCTCTACGACACCCTCGTCATGTCAACCCCCAGTCTCACCATCCCCCACGCCTCCATGCTAGAACGCAGCTTCGTCCTTCAACCCCTCTGCGACATCTCCCCCAACCGACCCCACCCCCTCACCTCAACCGCCTTCAAACACCACCTCTCAACTCTCCCTACCGGCCAAGACCCTCTCCAGATCTATGCGCCTTTAACCCGCGCTGGATCTGTATCCCTAGATCCTATCAACCCCCTTAAAGACACTCTCATCATGGCCATCCTCAACCTCACCCCCGACTCCTTCTCCGACGGCGGCGCAACCACCCCTTCAAACCTCCTCCAAAAAGCCACTTCCTTCCTCTCCTCCGGCGCCAGCATCCTCGATATCGGCGGCCAAAGCACCCGTCCCGGTGCTCCGGACGTCGGCGCCGACGAAGAACTCCGCCGTGTCATCCCCGCTATCCAAGCCCTCCGCGCCGCCGGCATCACCGCTCCTATCTCCGTCGATACTTATCGCGCTTCTGTAGCCGCCGCTGCTGTGGAGGCTGGCGCTGATATCATCAACGATATCTCAGCCGGTGCTCTTGACCCTGAGATGTTGGGGACTGTCGCTAAGTTAGGCGTGCCGGTTATTCTAGGGCACACAAGGGGGACACCGGAGACTATGAACTCGCTTGCGAAATATGGGGATGATATTATTGGGGAGATTAAAGGGGAGTTGGGGGAGAGGGTTAAGGAGGCGGAACAGAAAGGGGTGAGGAGGTGGAATATTTGGTTGGACCCGGGGTTGGGGTTTGCGAAGGGGAGGGAGGAGAATATGAGGGTTTTGAAGGAACTAAGCAGGATGACTGGAGATGGATTGCCCTGGGTGCTGGGGCCTAGTAGGAAGAGGTTTACGGCGGCGGCGGGGGAGGGGGCGAAGGATAGACAGTGGGGGACGGCGGCTGCGGTGGCCCTAAGTGTCCAGGGTGGCGCGGATGTTGTTAGGGTGCATGATGTAGAGGAGATGAAGAAGGTTGTTGATATGGCCGTGGCTGTGAGACGGTGTTAAGAGGTGTTGGAAGATGTCGATATCTGTTAACCAATGTTAACAGTGCATGGGAAAGGGGGATGGGTAAAGGGGGATGGGAATAAGCCATGGGGATGCATTGGTAGTGATAGGAGGGATTTGAGACAAGGATCGTGATGAGGATATGAAGCATGGGGTTCAACAAGGGAATAGGAAAATATCGGCGTTTGGGATTTGTGAAATTTATTCAACATCAAAATATTTCTGTAGTCTGTAGATTTGGGTTAGATATCATGTTTTTCTTTACGCATGAATTATAAGGAAGTGAATTCAGCTGGTTCTGTTTGAAATTCAGTTATTTACGGGTATTGCGAGTGCTGGAGTTCCTCCACAATACCTGAAGTTCGAATATCACTCGGTCGGAGTCTGTAGATCGAGTGATATCTTGCGTTCTCCCTTCCCCACCGAGCCTGGGCTCCCAGGGCTTCACGGGTTCATAACGTGTCAAGTGTTAACCAATAATGCGGGACTATGGAACACAATATTACTGTGTAATATTGACATTCTAAGAGCTTATTTTACATGACAGCTAGAAAGAAAAAGGCATAGCTATGTATAAGGCATGTACAAGAAGCAGTGTGACCTGGGTAAAGGGGGTGCTTTTATTATGGGTATAAGGCCGAAGAAAGCAAGAGGCTATCCGACGACCGGCACGTTGAGAATGGATTAAAGATAAAGGATATATTAGATTAGATTTCTATTTTTGTATAGGCGTTACATTGTCGTGCCTCGGACTGGGGACAGCCAATAAATGATGTAATCAAAAAAAGGCATAGCTATCCGATGACGTTCCAACTTCCGCCACCCTAGCTCTCCACAAGCCACCCGGGCCACCCCAACGCCGTGGTATGGTGAGTCGGTGGCGTTTTTCCCCACCGTGGTTCGGAGTTCATACACTAGACACCTTCCGCACACCAAAACGAGTTTGCTGGCGGCTAGTAATTACTAGATACCCATCTCTCTCACAATCCTCTATACGCCATCACGAAGATTCACAAACACCAAACTCCTTCATCATCCCCGCCACCTGCCCCAACCCCAAAACAGTCACCGTAACCGTTCCCAACAAAAACGTAACCAAACCAACACCATACAATTCCAACCTCGATCATTCTCACTCTTTCTCTGTTTTCCAGCCCGCTTGACAGGGCTTTAAGGAAATGGTAAAATCTGGGAAAGTACCAACCAAGCAATTAAAGAACCTCTTTGTAAAGCGGTACTCTGCGTCCAGGTGTCGAACTCGGCTAGGGCGTAGAGGAGACGATAAGGTAGGGCATAGGAGAAAAGAATAAATAAAGTGATTAGAAGGTTGCGAGGTTGGAGTTAGAATGATATTTCGCGTCGCTGCATGCAGATGCATCAAATTAGCGGTGTGAACATAGCGGTAGGAAAAGATATGCAACATTCTATCGCTAGTACATACTTTCGGCGGTGTATAATCCCAATCCCCATAAACAACCCCAACATGTCCCTTAATCCTTTCCTCCAATTCCCTATCAATCTCACTCTCTGGTCCAGCATGTTCAATACACGGTGGTTTTACTTTCCCTCTATACAAGACAATGAAACAAGAAGGATATTTCCGTTCACAAAGCGAGATTATAAGGTTTATAACCTATGCCCATAGGTACGGAAAGACAGTTAAAGAATATGTTGCATATCCGTAATGCTGTATAAGTGATCCACGGGAATCATATAACTGTTTTGATGCAAATATAATATGCAGAATAGCTGCTACAGGTCGAAGGAAACTGTAACTTCCAGGAAGACTGGTTTCAGATAGCTAGTTTTGAGAAGTGGGCATGGAGGTGGAGTGGATTGAGAAATGTAAAGGGACGGTGATGAATGATTAGCCGTCTTGCATGGAAGCACCTTCTAGGCGATTGGGATTTCTCGTATTTTGGTATTGACCTAGAATACTGCCGTAGACGTAGTTAAGTTCTCTATGGTTTGAAAAAATAACAGATCGATTAACCATTAGCCACAATTCAAATAAACTAAGCTTCGCAAAAAAAAACTTACGGCCGTAGTATCGTACCAACTTCCCAATTCTTCAATCCCCTTAAAGCTGTAGGTGCAACAACTTCACCCTTCTCAAACTTGACAAGCACACACACAGCGCGACTTTGAAACGCTTGCTCCAGTTCCGTTTTCCACGGGTTTGAAAACCGGACAATCCTCCCAATCGAAAGCATCATATGACCATATGGTGAACTGATGGTGTACATAAATAACACTATTGCTTCCTTCCATAGGAGGCCTGGTCGAGTGGGTATTGTGGTTGCATGTAACCCGTAGTTGAGAATGAAGAATGTGAATATTTCAAGCCAGGTTGAAAGTCTGCAAATTATTTCGAGATTCGAGAGGGGGTGATCATGGCGGGGAGCTTGGTTTCCGTGGGGTGCCGTTCGCAAAGATCGGTGAGGCGGATGTCGCGCGCGTAAATGCCCAGTTGGCGAGGAATAATAACATCGGGGTACTCTACTCGGCTTTTAATGCTCCTCGGTCGTTGGGTTCAGTAACCGCTAACATGCATCTGATTACTTGTATGCAGGGATCTGTGCTTCTCATGATCGTCTGTGTGTGATTGGAGTAGGCGCAATCAGGAATACCGACAAATCCACTTCCCCTATTAAACCTAAGTGTCCATGCCCTAATTAACATGTTATATACATGCGGCGCAGACGCGAGGATTTTACCTGTATATATTTCCAGAATTCTAATGTATTGAAGGCGCAGGATGTATTCCTTATGGATATAAGTAGGAGTTCATGACTGACAGAGGAAAAATAGAGGTAGGTGGATTTGTGGTGCGATTCAAGAAGATATCAAGGACACAGATACCGGCGCCTAAGTAGAGTCCCGGGCGGTTGGTTGCCAAACCTCGTGCACTTTACTCTAGCCCAGTGCCATGAATGTAAAACATATACGAATAGTGTTTCTGAACGAAACTCGGTAAGTATGAATGCTCAGCTATCATACCGAATCGAAGCCTGGCCCGTGGGCGTATCTAGAATACCTGGCGCGCCAGTATTTCAACTTGTCACAATATATCACTCTACATTAAATCTTTACAATCTCGGCATGCCGCATCACAGTTAGAGTACTCGCCATCAGTCACAGCCCCGGGTGCCCGGAAATCCCGTGATAAGGCTGACACGTAGTCAACTTTCACCAATCACAACCACCACCACCATCACCACCACCACCATCACCACCACCACTTTTACATATCATGATGATCTTATTTCAACATCAACATCAGCAACTGACGACAGTTATGAAAGTCACGAAAGTCAAAAGTCACGAAAGTCGAAAGTCACGAAAGTCACGAAAGTTACGAAAGTTATGAAACTTGCCACTACTGCCGCGGATCATCTTGGTCCTTGGAAAAGAAGCAGTGGGGATACGGTTTACACTGCGGCATGTGTTGCCAACTTCTAGCTTCGATTCCGACGTTGACGGTCGTCACTGTGATGGCTCAGGTTTTTTGTCTTTTGCGAGCGGAGCCCGGGCTTTGGAACGAACATAATTTCGATATCGGCGAGCTTTCTATTAACTCTTGAGGCTCTCCTAGTAGACTTGGACCGACTCCTGGCACCTGGGTATCACTACTTCTCAATACGTAATACAACCCACTCGACTCGACCGGGTGAAATTATCCTAAGGTTAACCGGAAAGCTCGCAATGCCCGCATCTGAGTCGGTAAATGGATTTATTAGGTCTATTTGATAAACCTGAATTGAACTCAAGAGCAAAATACCTTCCGTGATCCAAAGCAATTTCCAAGTTCCGAGTTTCAAGAGGTCTAAAAGCATGCTTCCAGACACACTACCAACCATAACCAAGGTCCATGGAACCCGGGAAAAAGTAATGGGAAATTCTGAACACACGGACTTTGGCGCAGGTTTACACCGTCCTAGTTAGGCACATTCCATCCGAGAGTTGTAATTTGTGCTTTAGTCGAGTGGATGCTATTCACGAGTTATGTTCACCCGCAGCCACCAAACACTTTCCGAAGCAAAACCATATCAATTGGCAATTTCGAATCGGATATTCTACAAAGAAAGAAAGAAAGTAACCCATACAAGAAATCATAAACAAGAAAGTAAACAAAATGATGGACCCATACAATAAGAAAATCAAAAAAAAAAAAAAAAAATAAATAAACAAGAAAATAACCACCAACCCCACCAATGCTATGCAAGTAGCGCCATTGAATACTCCAAAGTTATGAAAGTCTTTAGCCGTCCGTCCCATTGGCTATCAATCCATATTAAAGTGCCATAAAAGCCATCAGGGCTATTGGTTCGTGTGATACTCAATTACAATGTAAGAAAATCGGTCGTTATGAGTCGTTCGTCGAAATTATGACTTGTAAAATAATCTCCTTTTGTGTTCTCCTAGATGCTCAGGGTTAATAGTTGGTATCAACATCGGAGCTGTCGTATCCCCGCGAAACATCTCATGGCGATTGAAAACGGGTGATTCATTATGAGGACTCCAGAGCCGTTATTGTCAACCATGAATTATCGCATCTGAATCGCTGGATGCATTCTCCTCTGCTGAAGATCCACCATATATTCGACGACTCCCTCGTTTGTAGCAATATACCTAGTTTCAATAATGTTAGCATCCCGAACTTTTAAAGAAAAGGGAAGTAAATAAAAGGTTATAATTATAATACACATCCTCATCTATGGCTCCAAATAGCTTGTCGAAAATTGGGTCATGAATTGACCGAATGATGAAAGAAATGCTGGGTTGGATAAAGACGTCATCCGCTCTAAAAAGCTAAGGAGTCGTGCCCCCCCCCCCCCCCCCCCCCCCCCCCCGCCCGAGAAAAAAAAAAGAATATAGAAGTTTAATACTTACAGTTTTCTACCAGTCGGATCAAGGGTACAGCCAGTGATATCTATTCCTTCGATGGGCAAGTTATTATCTCGCTCCGACATCCATCCACTGGTATTCGCACGGGCGTTCCTATTGCGTGCTCGCCGCCGTTGCTCCGAAAGTACATGATCAATCTGTTCTATAGGCCGCCTTACTGGGGGTGTCTGGGTGACGACTGGTCTTCTGGTAGGTGCGCCGCTTACAACAGGCCGCAGTCCATGTCGTGATTCATGTCCGTCTCCACTTCTCCGTATCGTCCGACCATCATCCGCCGTATTGTCCTCGGGGTTGGCCCAACCAGGATGCACAGTCCTTCTTCCCATTGTGCCCATGGGCCTTGAAAGCGGGTTAAAAGCTGCATCCATATTTGCCCTAATATTCTGATTGGGAGGCGGCAAGGCAGTACCGCTGCGATCTCCCGTTCGCTCTCTATGAATTTGTTCTTGTAAAAGCGCAAATGAGGCAAAGTTTTGCAGTGCCCCGGTTCTGGGTGGATCAGGCAGGCCCGAAGGGGTGGGCTGTTGAACTGAGGGAGCCGCTTGTGGGACCTGGGGGGCTGCTGAGGTGATTTGAACCGGGTTATGGGATGGGATCGATGGAATCAGAGGTGGGATGCGAGTTCCGGTGGGGGGTTGGGCTCCCCCGGCTACTGCAGGTGGTCTCATAACTGTGCAGCAAAATTAATCAGCCATGATATCGCGATGAGTACCTCAGGGAGTGCCAGTAGCAACTCCCCTGAAGATACGATTGGGTATTCAGGTACCTGTCTCTACCCCAGCTAAGGTGGCCAAGGGGTCACTAACATGTCCCATGGCGCCTCGATCCCCGGTGGCTACGGCACGTCGGTTGGCTTGGACGTCACCTATATTTGAGGTAACGGAAACCCAGGCAGCTGGTGTCACAGGAAGCTCTTCGAGTGGTGCTTCTGTGATGTCATCCTTTTCCTCAAAAACTCTGATGACTTGGCGACGCGCAAAATCAGTGCGCGAGTCAGCGATGCACACTCTTCCGGAATGCTCAGACCACACCAGAAGGTCCCAAGGCGAGGGCGAGAATTGAACACTGCGGATGGCACCCGCATCAGTGCCAGGTCTTGAGGATGGTATAACCTGCGTTATCGGGTTGCATAGACCGTCGCGACAGAACAACTTTGAGGTGTCAAATATTGTAATTTGACCTGTTTGCGATGCAACAGCACAAAAATTTGATGAGGACGAGAAGCTTGTAGACATCAACGCATCTACATCCGTACCAACGCTGATCGGTGGTCTTGTTTGTTTCCAGCAGCTGTAATATTGTGCACTATCGGAATCTCCATATCTTCCGCTAGCCAATGACTCCGGGTGGTAAAACCATACATTTGGAGAATCACCAATAATAACAAGATGTCTCCCGTTTGGTGAGATAGAAGCGTGGTTTGCGGAAACATCAAGTGTAAGCTCCTGAAGAATGCGGTCTTGGGCAAGGTGGTAAATGCGAACAGACTTGTCGTTGTTCCTGCATCTAATTAATATCGTCAAAATCCTGGGCTAGGGCTAAACGTACGTCATGATGGCAATAACGTCATTGTCGTCTGTGGAATTCGGTGACCGATGCAACGTGACGGAGTTTACTATTTGCCCTCCAAGCTCCTGAGCACTTATAAATGGCTGCTGACTGGCATCGGATCTGTTTGGCGAGCTAATTCTGTGCTCGGTGTCTGCTGTCCTAATTGACACAAACTGGCCACGCTCTGGTCCACCCGCAACTAGCCATCCCCATCGAGCTCCTATGCATCGTGGACCGAAAGGAAGGCAAGCAACAACTCGTCGGGTTTTTGATCCGGTATTGATGGAGTAAATTCGATTATTGTTGGGGTAGTATAGTACGTCGGTTTCCGGACAGGTGATTAATGACCTAAGTTGCCAGTGTCTTGCAGAGTTTAGCTACCGAACATGGCGGCTAACACAAGTGCGTGGGGGAGGACTTGAAAGGGATCTTTGCGTCAAAGAATACCGGCGGATCTTTGGCGAGCAGCTGAGAGCCTATACTGGAAGACAGAGTAAGTAAAGCTCTTGGGTGAAGGAGCTTGGAGCTTGTTTGGTTACATACCTAGGATCGTCGATAGTCATCTGTGGAAGGTGAAGGTGGAGGAGGGGATGTTGCTGAGAAGTGGAGAAGGGAAGGGGCTTGAGCGGTGCATACAACTCTAAATCCTGTCTGGGTGGTTACACTATCGGGGACCGTGCAGGGGACCTCCTTTTGAATTCAAATTTATTGACAGCGGGCAAATCATCAGCTTGAAAAGAGGCGAATCAGACACACGACCAGCCAGCGCAGCGGCAAGCGGGGTAACTAGAGTAGGTAACTAGAGTATCGCGGCATGACGTGCACTGGCAAGAGGGGCACGGACGACGAAGCTTTTCCTGATCGTCATTCACATCCAAACGGTCACCGAACGACGGGGACGCTTTGTCAGCGAGACGGACGCGACAAGAGCGGAGCAGTGCGGGAAACGCGGTCTACGAGTACTGGCTTCGGAGCCGCATCCGCGGGAGAAAGAGCAGGTTCTCGATCGACAATTGAGCCAGCGCGGTCGGGTAAGAAGAAGAAGAGCAGTTTGCTGGCTTTAGAAGTGGGGTCTGTACGAGCAGGTTGGAAACGCAAGTCTGCTGGATTAAGAAGGCGCGTCTAGATACACGGGAAACACTGTTCCTCGGGGACTCTCCAGCTCAGCGACCGATCCATAATCGAGCCGCCACGATCCATTTGCGAATCTCCAACGTGGCAGCGGCAATGCGTCCGGCGTGATCGTGGACCGAGTCTTCATGGTGGTTATTGGACCGTTTCCAGTCAGTGTTGTATGTTGTGGCGTTCCGTAAATGGGATGAATGTACAGTTACATCCGACTTGTACCTTGTAGGACAGGTGAAACTGAGGTCACACAGGTAAGCTTGAAGCTTGAAGCTTCTTGAGATCTTATCGAAAAGATCATATCTTATCCACCAATCGACATTTCCGCCTGTTTTCTGTGTGAGATTGCTACCCGACGAGTTATGCTCAAGCTTCTCGAGATCTTATCGAAAAAATCTTATCTTATCCGCCAACCGGCATTTCCGCGGCGAGCCTGCCCCGCATCTAGAGTACAGCCAAAAAATTTTCAATTGCGACAAAACGGTGTCTCAAATCCACTTCTGGCCCTTTCTAGATGCAAGACATCTCTTCTGAAAAACCCTCCGAAGCATTAAAAACTTCAACAGCTAAAACATGAGTCGAAATGTGTTACCACCGGTGTTCTCGCTTGTCACGAGCACAGCCACCGGCCATCACTCGCCATCTCCGGCTCGTCTCGGGCCAATCCCGGCATTATCTCATCTCGTCACCGACCGAAATCAAAGGACGACCGGCGGCGGCAGGAGTTGCGGAGACTGTGGCCTACATTAGCCTTTGACACCAGACAAAGGTAACCCCGCTATTGGTGAGATTGTGGCTTTCCGTTTGCACCGAGCAAACACCAATGTCGCATCGGACATGAATTGCGAAGGGGCGAGGTAGTTCGGTTGCTCTCCGTCATGATTCTCCGAGCGCAAAGCCAGTCTTTTGCCACCGTCGTACCAGTACGGCAACAACAAAAAAACAAAAACAATCCCGAATATGCACCCCGAGTTTCGTAAATGCACAAATAAACAATTAATCCTGTGAATGCCGGGCTCCGAGATGTTCGAGACCGACTTGTGCTGTGCTTTTGCTGCTTCGGGCGGTGGTTGTGTGGAGTAGTTTCCAGGCGGTTCTGCGGATGTTTTAGCGGCAGGCTTGGCTTTCGTAGTTCAAAACTTTTCTTTCGCATCCTCATCCTCTTCCCGCTCCCTCTTAAGCTCAGCGATTACCCCGTGTTCCCACCCTTCACTCATCCTTCTCAACACACACGTCCACCACTACAAAAGGGCATTCATCCTCCTTCCCCCCGAGGTTGAAATATAAAAACGATTTACACACGACACCTATCGCCTCGCGATCTTCTTACCCCACACAGTTTCTTTGTTCTCGTAGCGTTTCCTGTTTTATAGTTTCTTCAAAATGATCTCCCGCGTTGTAAGTACCCGCCTGTGAATTGCATCCATTGCAAGTTTCGCTTCCAAAAATGACCGTAGACTGACTGAATGACTTAGATGTCCCGAGCGATCCCTCGCTCCACTCTTCCCAGAGTCGCCCGCCCCGCTGTCAACTCCTTCGCCCGCTACAACTCCACTGAGGGCAAGGTCCAGGGTGCCGTTATTGGTATCGACTTGGGAACCACCAACTCCGCCGTCTGTATTATGGAGGGAAAGACTCCTCGTGTCATTGAGAACGCCGAGGGTATGTCAATCATGGTACCCCGCTTTTCTCTACATCTCTAACATATTTCAGGTTCCCGTACCACTCCTTCTGTCGTTGCTTTCACCCAGGACGGTGAGCGTCTCGTCGGTGTCGCTGCCAAGCGTCAGGCCGTTGTCAACCCTGAGAACACCCTCTTCGCCACCAAGCGTCTTATCGGACGTAAGTTCACCGACATTGAGGTCCAGCGTGATATCCAACAGGTTCCCTACAAGATCATCCAGCACACCAACGGTGATGCCTGGGTCGAGGCCCGTGGACAGAAGTACTCTCCCTCCCAGGTCGGAGGATTCATCCTCCAAAAGATGAAGGAGACCGCCGAGGCCTACCTTAACAAGCCCATCAAGAACGCCGTCGTCACCGTCCCCGCCTACTTCAACGACTCCCAGCGTCAGGCCACCAAGGACGCCGGTCAGATCTCCGGATTGAACGTTCTCCGTGTTGTCAACGAGCCCACCGCCGCCGCTCTTGCTTACGGTCTTGAGAAGGACCAGGACCGCGTTGTCGCTGTCTTCGACTTGGGTGGAGGAACTTTCGATGTCTCCATCCTTGAAATCCAGAAGGGTGTCTTCGAGGTCAAGTCCACCAACGGTGACACTCACCTCGGAGGAGAGGACTTCGACATTGCCCTTGTCCGCCACCTCGTTGCCCAGTTCAAGAAGGATTCCGGTATTGACTTGTCCGGTGACCGCATGGCTGTCCAGCGTATCCGTGAGGCCGCTGAGAAGGCCAAGATGGAGTTGTCCTCTGCTCTTCAGACCGACATCAACTTGCCTTTCATCACTGCTGATGCTTCCGGACCCAAGCACATCAACCAGAAGATGACCCGTGCCCAGTTCGAGGCTCTCGTTGACCCCTTCATCACCCGCACCATCGAGCCCTGCCGCAAGGCCCTCAAGGACGCCGGTATCGCCGCCAAGGACATCCAGGAGGTTATCCTTGTCGGAGGTATGACCCGCATGCCCAAGGTCACCGAGACCGTCAAGACCATCTTCGGACGTGACCCCGCCAAGTCCGTCAACCCCGACGAGGCTGTCGCTATCGGAGCCGCCATTCAGGGAGCCGTTTTGGCCGGTGAGGTCATGGACGTCCTTCTTCTCGACGTTACCCCCCCTCTCTCTCGGAATTGAGACCCTTGGAGGTGTCTTCACTCGCTTGATCAACCGCAACACCACCATCCCCACCAAGAAGTCCCAGATCTTCTCCACCGCTGCCGACTTCCAGACCGCTGTCGAGATCAAGGTCTACCAGGGAGAGCGTGAGCTCGTCCGTGACAACAAGCTCCTCGGAAACTTCCAGCTTGTCGGAATCCCCCCTGCCCACCGTGGTGTTCCCCAGATCGAGGTTACCTTCGACATTGACGCCGACTCCATTGTCCACGTCTCCGCCAAGGACAAGTCCACCAACAAGGACCAGTCTATCACCATCTCTTCCGGATCCGGTCTCTCTGACTCCGAGATTGAGTCCATGATTCACGACGCCGAGAAGTACGGTGAGGCTGACAAGGCCCGCAAGGCCGCCATTGAAGGTGCCAACAAGGCCGACTCCATCGCCAACGACACCGAGAAGGCCCTTAAGGAGTTCGAGTCCCAGATCGACAAGGAGGAGGCCAAGAGCATCCAGGAGAAGATCACCGCCATCCGTGAGATCGTTGCCAAGGCCCAGTCTGGTGACGCCACCGTCACCGCCGAGTCCCTCAAGGAGCAGACCGACGCTCTCCAGACCGCTTCTCTCACTCTCTTCGACAAGATGCACCGCGCCCGCGCTGAGCAGAACAACAACCAGCAGAACCCTGCCGACGGTGCCCCCAAGCAGGAGTAAGCTTGTCGGACGTTAGAAAAATAAATGGCAATTGTACTATTACTTCTTTTTCCATAATATCCCCCCTCATCTTGTAGACGTTGGTTTTTTGGTGGTTTTGCCAACTATCGAAGTATCAATGTGTGTTTGGAAACAGCAAAAAGGAGGCGAGATACTTAACATCTTGTAGGTTATGCGGGCTGTGGTTAGAAAAAGGTTGGCGTTTCTGTGTATATAATTTCGGTATTTCTTTTCCTTTACGACTAATGAATGGTTCTTGGGTTTCATTCCTGTCCCCTTTCCCTTTACCTTTCATGATAGCAAGTGAATTTGATGTGCTTTGCACACGCCCCAATATCTCCGCGTTAATCCTCTTCATTGGTTAATGCGGTAAACGAAGGGCGGATATCAAACAACCTAGCATACAGAGCGGTTCCTAAGTTACTATAAAACCTGCGGGATTCCGTTTTGATTGTTAGTGACATATCCTGCTTATGTCTTCCATAGTTTTCATAATAAAATATTATCCTCAAAAACGAAATTTTCCTCTATTGATCCCTAACTACGCCGTGATGTCCGGTGGAATTTCTTGTCGTGCCGGCTACGTGGAGTACAACTACTCTAGAGTACGTCTGCATGTTCGCCGACGCAGCCATAAAAGTTCCGTGGTCGCGTTGCTCTCTAATCTGTTAAGTACTCCGTCCTCCACCTCTACTTCCACCTTTTCAGCTTCAGAAATGATGTCCCTCCCTCGGAACACCCGGAGCAAACTGCAATCCGGAACTCAAATTCAACCAGCTTTGACAAATGATGTGTCGGTAAATAGTGAGTGAGATGGGAGTAGATTCTGTCTGTCACGGACAGTGTTCATGTGCTTCTGCTAAGTGGACGCTAATACCAGTATGTTAGGTATCGGCAGAAGCACGTGTCTCACGAGAAATGGCTATAAGGTGTACTCGCAGGGTGTGTTAAGTCGGGCACACCCTATACAATTCACACATAGCAACAGTACAACCATAACTTCAGAGGTTTCCTGAGAAAAGGTAAAGGATTAAGAGCCCTATGATAGCCAATTTTAACCATAATCATCAAAAGCTATTTGGTACTTTATGGAAGGCAGTGGTCTTGGTATTTCCTATTGTATGGAGGGAAAAAGTCGGGCGCGGTAATACAACAGAGCGCCGGACTTACCCTTGTACCCAAGTACATACCCCCC
Source organism: Pyronema domesticum (assembly GCA_024516145.1). Lineage (NCBI taxonomy): Eukaryota > Fungi > Ascomycota > Pezizomycetes > Pezizales > Pyronemataceae > Pyronema > Pyronema domesticum. The sequence goes on along the minus strand of JAJJXL010000010.1, from coordinate 1,069,668 downwards.
ACCTTCGTAGGATCGGATGAACCCCCCCCCCCCCCCCCCCCGGGCCATGTCTTCTCCAAAAGTTTGGGACCTGATTACAATTCATGCACTTTCTTGGGAAGCAATAGCATCTTTTCAACAACTATTTCATTTCTTTGACAACTCCACTGAGGATGTTCCTGACATACTGGCCGACGACTTCGACCGCCTGAAAGTATGGGCTGAGAATGTTGGTGCACACCGCCGAGGAACCTTGGGCCTTGATCACCGTCTTCGAGAAGCATCATCTGTTAAGGAGTCGGCTAAGAGCTTATTGAAAGACTTGAACGATGTTTTGGAGGAAAGTAAGTAGTACATGACCTAAGTAGTGTTGGCCATGACGGACTATGGCTAACAACATGTTCAATTTTTAACAGCGGTAAAAATGGCGACTAGCAATCCGTGACCAGAAGATTCAGAAACGGATGATTTCGACATCGGCTCGACAACACCTCTGAAAGAAGCAGTGAAAGAAATAGGGCTCGTGGTAACTTGTATATACAGGCTATCCATTGCTATTCAAAGTCCAGCCTCTCGGGACCACCTGGAAAGAATGGAGAAGATCGATGTGTCGTCTTTTGAGCCATTTGATATTGCTCATGTCAGCAACAAATACCCCCTCAATACCGAGCAACAGTACATTATTGAGCGCCTAGGAAAAGCCAATTCCAAAAGGCGACAAATTCTCAAGTGTCATCAAGATCGTCATGAGAAAGTCGTTGGGTTGCGGGTACCTACAGCTGGGGCGGTATCGGCCGATGGATCCCAAGGTGTCGAAGGAATCGATATAGATGAACATGATTACCTGTCAGAAGCTCCATCAGCGATGCACACCATCGTTTCTACGGTTTAAGAATGAGACTTTGTTATGGCGTAAGTTTTAAACCTGGACAGCCGATCTGAGGCAGATTTTTCGCAAACGTCCTACGTATCATCCGCTATTGATTCCGGTAATCTCAGGGTTCCAGCACCGCCTCCCGGGTTTGACCAGGGGCCTTTTCAGTGTCCCTATTGTTTTTGCATTGTTGAAACCGAAAACCGTGTGTCTTGGAAGTAAGTGGATCCTAGCATGGATTCGGACTCACTCCCATATTAAGGTTCTCAAATTAACATCATATATTAGAAAGCATATCTTCCAAGATTTACGCCCCTACATATGTACCTTCAAAGACTGTCCACAAGCATCCCACCTTTTTAAAGGTCGCCACGAATGGTTCAATCATGAGACGGAGATGCACCGACGAGAGTTGTTTTGCAGCAAATGCAAGATTTCAGGTGATATGTTTCGGCAACACCTCGAAAAGAAGCATAAAAGTCTTTTAAAAGATGGCCTTGATGTTTGGGTTGACCGAGCCGCGAGATCAGTGGAATCTAAACAGCAATGCCCACTTTATCTGGAAAAGCACATGCCACGACAGCTATGAAGCCATTTAGGACGACATGGAACAAATCGCACTCTTTGTTCTTCCTGGATCCTCGGAGGAAAAAGGCAATGAAGATTATCCAGACAACGATTCGGACGACGGTGCAGACCCAAGCAGACCTAGTGCTAGCAGTAAATTGAGAATCCTTAGCAAACGAGCCATTTATACCGCACAAACATTTGTCAAAACAGGAAGCATAAACAGTTATGACGATGGCGGTTACACTGCTCTTCATAATGCTGTTAAGCTCGGCGATATAAAAACAATCGCACTGTTCCTGGAATCTGGTGCCAATCCTACCGCTGTTACCAAGCAAGATGAATTACAGCCGATACACATTGCTGCATGACAAGGCCATACCTCTGTTATGAGCCTACTTCTTGCGCGGCAAGATGTTGATGTCGATGCCCAGTGCAGGGGGGAAGAAAGACAAGCACTCGCATACTCGTGTATAAGAGGCCATGAAAGCGTTACCAAACTACTTCTAGCACGCGAGGATGTCAACATCAATGCTGAAAATAAGATGGGATGCACGGCACTCATAGATGTAGTTGTCAGATATAAGACAAATAATAGAGCAAAGGAGATTGTCGGACTTCTGTTAGCACAAGACAACCTGGAAGTCACCTACCGAGATCGTAGCGGAATGACGGCGCTCATTATGGCGTGTCAGAAAGACTTTAAAGAGGGTGTAGTACTGTTGCTTGGACGGGTTGATATCGATGTTAATTCAAGGATAACACTGGAAAGACGGGGCTCATGTACGCATGTCAACACGAACCAGAGATCGTGGCGCTATTACTCAAACGGGCCGATATCGACATTAATGCGAAGAAGATGCGCACGATGGAAAACTCGGGGATTGCAGTTGCGGTCATCACAAGACATGCAAAGCGATAAGTAATCTGGTCTCTGGTGACCTGGTCGGAGGTGATATCAATTTCCAGAAGTAGGGATTGCCTACGGTGACTGGAATACAATGCAAGGCCTTCCGAGGGTATGTACATTTCCAATGTTTGTACGTCCATAGCCCTGATCTGACTGAATTAAAGATTAGAGGTCAAAAGTGGATAATATGCATCGCATTATTCGCATATTATTTGATAGGGTTTTGTTTGGCCGGTTTGTCCCTTGCCCTTCCTTATCTTGTGACATATAGATTAAGTGGCTTTAAACATGGTAGCAATAGCACCTATGCCCAAGAGCTACCATACTTACCTGGTGCTTACTAGGCCAGATAGTGCCTAGTTATGCTACTCTGGTGTATAGAATGGAGATAGGAAGGGAGGATCCTCCAATATCCATGAGGTATATTACTAGAATTATGTGGCAATCTTTCTTGCGCATTTGCTTCTTATTACTTAGCACATCACTTGTAGTGGTAACGTGTGTTGGTATGGGTAACGTGTGTTGGTATGTTCAGGGTGGCTCAGATGATAAACGATTTTGGGAGATATAAGAAAGTCTATTTTTCTGGATTTCATTCTGTATTCTGCTTTGTAACCTTTTCTGGTTCGGGGGATTGTAATGATTAGTGGCACAGACAGAAGTGGTTGAAACATGAAGGGGCAAGCCGTGGCACCAAATTGCAATAGGCAGTGCCGATCGAGATTTTGAACGACAGATAGAGAGTGGGTATAAAGAATTAGGAGCAAATCAGAGGAGTTGGTAAGTTTTACAGCCGGAGTCATTGGAACTTTTGGTTTTCGTTGATTAATTTCTGAGAACTAGTTATTTATAGCTAGATCGAGACTGCAGTGCACCAAGAAGAATACCGCGGAGGTATATATACAGCACTCATCTGGACATCATCAACGCTCGAGATTTAGCGGGTCTTGCTCGTGTCTCATCCTGGAACCAAGTAATATAGCTCCGGTAAATCTATGATTAGACATGAGGTTTGTGATTCGTAGTTGCTGAAATGTGATTTAGCGTATCCCCCGCATTACCGAGACATGCAGAATGTTGCCACATTCTATAGTGCCTCTCTTGTTACTGTTTACGTGGTATGTACTAAGTATTGAATGGGCTCTCCGGGCCACCCAGCTCCGGAATCCGAAAAAAGAATGATGTGTTCGAACTTTGGCCCGTCAAGCGCGTGATAAGTGATGAATTCCGAAACTCTTTTGGCCACAACGATTGCCGGCCGGCGCCGCTAGAACGCCATCCGCGAAGCCGCACGATGTTGATTCTGCCATGACACGCAAAATTCTGCCGCTGGCTGCCTGGTAACTAGTATATAGTCTCGACTTCCCCCCGCCCTCTAGACGGAACATCCATATTCTTATCCATATTCTTATCCATAATTTATCTTATTTCTTAGGGATGCCGAGAATCATCCCCGCAAAGAAGCCCAGCTTCCTCTCAAACAGGATTTGCGCCCCTGTTTGAGAGAAAGCTGGGCTTCTTTGCGTTAGGTCGTTTAGACCATCGGATGAACAGAGCAGCGCTTAGTACTGACGAGGTTATTACTACTGTAGATAGTTGTGGTCACGGCTTTTCGGTGTTCAGGAATCAGTGCCAGCTACTTACATATCGAAGAATGTTATGGCATACTGCCAACTCAAGGGCCCCTGGTCAAGGCTACATAGATTTATCTTGTAGACAACCCGAGGGAACACGTCAACAACCTCGAGCTCTGAGTTTCATCACAGGAGAAGAAATGGCACTATCGTTTGTTTGAATACCTGTTATGATTCAGGCCTACAACTACGCTCTAACGTCCAATATTCAATTCATCTCTTCGGCTTCAGAGTGATCACCTGTCAAAATACTGGGCTGGGTTCCATACACGTCTTTGATATCTAGGTTGCAGTAACGAAACATTGACCAAATTTTCACATTCAAGCTACATATCTGTGGAATTCTAGAGATCTTGTTAGAATTGTGCCAGATCGACTACACGGTATACCTCTGATTTACATTTCGATTGTGTTCGAAATGAGATTTAGTACGCATTACTTACACTACTACAAAGGGTCCTCAGATTCACCAGGGCCCGGGCATACCTAAGAATATCGAACAGAATCACTCGGCCAACTGATATGTACAGATTTTACACTAAGTAGTGTAACGCATTTTCCTCCTACCGCTCTTCGTACAGTATAGCTAGGTGCTTGCACGATATAATTCATTTACTACCTCAATTCAGCAACCTATTTCCACCAACCCAGTTCCCATCAATCTTAGCACTGAATTGATACAGCCCTCACTAAGAGTCACTATGAAAACCTAGGAGTCCACGACCAAACTGAAAGCCACGAGCGTCAACATAATCTTGTTGATTCTGATTCAATCCCCCATCCCTCCCCTATCCTGTATGTAGTCCCTCCCAATCCACCCCAACCGCAGATTGGTATCCATCCCGCTCCTTCCGTATTCCTCCATAGCATATCCATCCATCCCCCTCCATCCCCACCTCCCGCCGCTCTAATCCCTCCTCTCAACAGTCCTAATCTTCGGCACAATCTCATCCAGCTTCCGTTTATCCTCAGCAGTAGGAGTAAAGCCCAACTTTTCCTCCGCTACATCGGATAGGTAAAGTCCCAAGGTTCCGTAGACGATTACGCCGGCTCCTAGGAGCATACGTGTACGGGGGTGGAGGGAGCGGTAGTAGCTATTGATTTTGATTAGTTAGCTGGAGGTGGAGAAGTCGAGGTGGGAGGTGGGAGGTGGGGGGCAGGAGGGCAGGAGGGCAGGAGGGAGGGGCTAGGAGGGTGAGGGAGGGACGTTATCTGGACAGCTGTCAAGGGAGCTTCAGTGTTGAGAGGAATCGGTGGTGGTAGGAGCACTCTTCCTGGAGCAGAATTTGATCCTGGAAGAGCTCATGTTCCCAAGCTCAAGTTCTTAGGTGTTACAGGAGGCAGTGTAGGTCAGATAGCACAGCGGGGCAGCGGAGAGCTCACGACTGCCCCGCCAAACCCCACCACAGTCCTCGCGTCCTCGCGTTCTCACAGCAGCAGTGAACAGACATACGAAGCCCCTCTCTCACCAAATGAAGCGAATGAAGGTAAGGGACAGGACTTACTTAATCAACGACATGTTGACTCTTCTCTTCTTCTCTTCGTGATCGCGTTGAAGTTGCGCGTCTCGTCTCGTCTCGTCTTGGCCTCGGAATAAGCCGCAGTATCGCTGTATCGCTGTATGTACTAAACGCGTGCCTACGTGCGCGCCTTACCCGAGCCTTGCACCGTACAGCGACATTCAAAGCTTAAACACACTGCTGCCTAGCGAAGATGGGGTACAGACTACAGAGTACATACATGACAGACGGTAAATCTGGCATTACATACATATGTAAAGTACATATTTTAGGTAATTCGACACGTGGTTTGGAGTGACGTCGTGTAAATGTCAGTCAGATGGCAGATGCTACTCTAGATGGCAGATGGCAGATGTCAAATGCCGATGTCAGAATACCGGGGGGAAAGCGGGTGTAGCCGGATAGTGCAGCAAGAGGAGCACGGATGGAATCGCAGAAAGGTACATTTGACGGTTGAGTTTGTTGGTTGGGCCTCTCACATTTGGGCCTGTTGTTTATTGGCAACAAGCTTGCCATTTGAACATTACCAAATCCTATCTCACTTCATCAAACTTTTTAGACAATCACTAGCTTTAACGTGTTCAATTGATTTGCTTTAAATTCGATGAAAAAATATGAAAAATCCCTCTTTGCCAACCTCTTGCCTGTCTGTCCACAGTTTTACAAAACACCCCTGCAATCCCAACCTTTCTCCTCCGTTGCCTTGATCCATCCATCCCATTCCATCCTGGACCATCCATAACTTACAAAACATCTGTGTTTCCCTAATTCCCGAAAACGCCCAAGAACTCCAACTGAAGCCCGAAAATCCCATCTAACTTCCCCCCCGGCTTCGCGTTGTTGCGAGATCCCTTAAATATCCCCGCCACCCAACTGATCGAAAAATTCGATTGGTTTCTGTTTTACTTCGTTTGTTGAACTTCGTTCCATATCCCGAGTAAAGCGAAAGTATTTTGGAAAACCGATAATGATGGATGGATTGTAGTGTAGTGTAGTGTAAATTCGAAAGCAAAAAAAAAAAAAAAAGAATTTGGTAAGATGATTTGAAAGACCGGTTCTCGAATGAGTTGTATTTTCGGAATTCCAGGTCAGGTCCATCCATGTAGAAGTGAAGTGTAGAGCATGTTGATAAAATGCTCAAAAAACAATTCTAGAAACGAAAAAGAAAACAAAACATGATACAAAAAACAAAAAAAAAAATGTTGAAAAAGTAAAAGAAAATGGAAAGGTAACTTAGTCGAATTGATGTTAATGAGGTGAAAGAGTTGAATGATGGCTAGTATTTGTGCTGTGCGAGGAACCGCGCGATAGAGAGATTGATACTGATAGGACTTTGGGGAATTCTATCTGAGGATCGCCCGGTACACCAATCGATGGACCCAATTCCGAAGGTCCAAACCGCGAAGAGCCTGAAACCATGAAACCAGCTATGAGAGCTGGAATCCCGCACGGTTAGGTGGACACGTCATACAGAGATGAGTTGGCGTAGCTGTTGGTATCCCATGAAATCAATTGCCCGCCCGAATAGGCGTGAGGCCGGTTCCAATTGGTTATGCACGAATGAAGGTTAGTATTAGCTGCGAACATTGCCGCGTCATCAATAAGTCCCGATTCCAAAATGTTTGCGGAAGATTCATTGAACCGCCAAAGTAGTAGGGTTGAAGTAAGATCGAAGGGGTTGAAAAGAAAGAGAGAGGGAGTGAGCGAAACTTGAGAGGTTCTTGTCGAGGTATTTTGTAGATACTCTAAGCATTCGAGGGAGGAAAATTTACAATTGCCCCTTAATGTCGACCTTCTTGAATGCGTTTTGTTTCGCTTGTTCGAAGATAGGGCTCGCTTTCTGGGTATTTAATCGGATGGACGTAGTACCATTGTCCAAAACCTTTTGTTGGATGAGCTCTTCGGCCCCGTGGTCACAGAGGAATTCAACACATTCTTTGTCGGATTCAAAGCCGAGCTCTTCTGTTAAAAATCGAATATCTATGTCGGGACGGTAACTAGATCTGCAGTTAGCACAGTAACAATCTTGATAAAAACGCCTCTAAAGCCAAGCGAGGACAAAAATCAGAAGCTCTGGGAATACGGATGACGTATGACAGTGCGTCCACTACAACAAAAAAGGAACCTACGCTCTACAAATGCACGCAAGAGCAGCAATTCGTTCACGTCCAGCGAACGAGTCCATAAGATAGCCACCCATTGAAGGGGCATCCAGGTATAACCGGAAAAACTTATGGTAGTTTCCAGCGGCCAAAGCCGATCTCACTTGCAACGAGTGCTGAATGTTGGGATGTTGTTTGTCTGTTGGAGTTAGGATAGCCAGCAGCTCGTTCATGTCGGCACGGTTGCATGTGTGTAGAAGGTAAAGGATACGATACGCCTTAAACTCCTCCTCCTGTCCGGTGAAGCCCTCCGCGTAAAGGTTTGCCAGTTGGGACTGGCACTGATTATACTCACCAAGGTCACCCTTTAACACCCGGGTTAGTAAAGAGCTCTTCACGTTATGTACTGAACGCGTCAGAACTTACTTTTTCCAAAGCAATTCTAGCGTGGATTTCATAGACTGATACGGTAAATTCGGTTTTAATATGCTGTACGGTTAGATCTTGACGAAGTGATTTGAATTGATCGCAAATATAAGCGTAGTTTTGTTCTTCCCTCCATTTCTTCTTTAATAGTTCCAGAGTCTTTTCGAGGACATGCAGCGGCCGAACGTTGTCCGGGTCCGGCGCGGATGTCAATCGAAGGTATCTTTTCTCGAGCGTCATACACCGTCCTACGAGCGGTTGAGCAACATCGATGTCCATATGGGTGGTCGAGTTTATGTTTCTCTCGATTGGTGGGGTTACGGCCCTCAGTTCTTTTGCGAACCGAGTCGCACGCTTTTCTTTATCACGTTGACTTAGCTTATCCGAGAAGCCCGTGTAAGGGCTCTGCTGACGTGCTTTCTTGTCAGACCTCTCGGTGTATTTATTTGTAATCGTAGTGTCATCTCCAGCACTACCACTTGACAGTTAGCTCATGAAACTCGAAAGACTCCCTCACATCTCAATCGGCGTTATCACTGACCTTTTTCGCTTTTTAGTATCCGATATTGAAAACTTCCCGAAAGACTTTAGCGGAGGACTCTTATCCGAGTTCGTCACTTGCTGGCCCTGGGAATTTCTCCTCTTTTGTAGAATAACTTGAGGGAGAGGCATTTCATCCCAGTTGATTGACCATACGACCTTCTCATTGAAAGCGTCCGTGATGATTCTTTTAAGCTCGATTTCGACATCTTTCTTATCTGCTTCCGCGATGTTTTCGAAAGTTCGGGCGACATACTGCTTTAAAGGATCGGGGAAAGTTGTTTTCGCGGCTCCACCACCAGTTGGACTCGTGGCTGCAGCTGTGGTTGTCGTCTGTGCATTTTGTGTTAGCCGAGTTTGCTTTGTTGTTCTTTCTCAGCCCCAACAAGGGTCCAAGTGAAAAAGAAGCTTACGGTTGAAGAACCAACAGTGCGGGGTGCAGCAAAACTTCTACGAGCTTCGACAGAGGTATATCCGTTGCTGGCTGCTGATACTGTTGTTAGCGAGGGGCCTCGAGAACATGTGCGCGTTGCGACCGGGGAATTACCTCCGGATCGCCATGGGGGAGGTGCGGCCATTTCTGCTGTTAGAGTTTGTAGCTAGATTTGATTCTTGTGAGAGTTAGCTATTTGCTAAGTTAGTAGTACTGAGCGCGAGCGTGATGTAGAATCTCCGTTGTTGTGGGGAAGGTGATGCAGTGGAAGGTTTAAGTCCCGTGGAAGAAGAGGAGCGAGGAAAGAGGAGGAGTTGGAGGACGCTAGGCAGAAACGGTTTTAGTGTGTGGAACTCATCGAGGTGCATAAATCCACCGTTCGCGGTTGGTCATTGGTTGCGCCTCAACTGAACAACACAGAACTGTGTTACGCCTCACTTCTCAGGTGACAAATATAATTGCCGAAAGAAAACAGCTGCCTATAGTACACTTTCACGGGTACGTTCAACGGATTTATTTGCCCTTTCAGTGAATGAAAGCATATTGAATACATAGGAGTTCACGGGGTCATTGTGAGGATTCCGAGCAGGTCGAACAGCAACACCATTGCCCCTATGCGGAAGGACCGTCACATACAACCGAGCGCTTCACTGTCCACTGTGCATGTGCCACATCGTGGATGACTAGAGGATTCTGCCGAACCGATACGAGAATCTCAAACTGTGAAAGCCCAGTGGACTTCCTATGCTAGACTACACCAACACCTCACTCCTAAGAATATCAAAGAACATTCCATAACTTGTGTACAACATGCTAGGTAGAACTATGAAAAGAAAAAAACCCAAACGGATATAAAATGAACCGGAACCGTTGCCGCCTCCGAGCCCACCGGATATTGATATCATCGAAGACAGAGTGAAAAAACTACAGAGTCGCACAAAATAAAAATCAAGTTAACACCGGCGATAAAGACAAATAAACAAAACACAGAGATATCACAAAACTTAGGAAAGCAGATAATAAACAAGACCATAGACCAAGATCAAACAAAAGAAAACGCACAAAAGGCAGAAGGCCGGTACAATATTGGTGGCCCCTAGGTAACCCGCAAACTTTACCAACCTGTAAAACGCAAAAAATCCCTGGACATCATCCTACTAGCTGCTTCCTCTCCTCGAAGCTGATGATACCCAAAATAACACCCACGGTAAAAAGCACGTACACCTAAACCACCCACCCAATCGTTTCGCCTCATAACTCGTAGACAACAGCCGTATAGGAAACACACCAATCACCGCCTCTTTCTTTCTGCCTCTAATATACCGCTCCTGAAAAATGCCGAAAATTACAACAATCTTTGATATATTTAGCTAACGAAAAGCTTAAGCTTAGGGTTCCTGCTGATGGCCTGGCTGAAGTCGGCATCGTTCGCCATGTCGAGGACCTGGGCACTAGCCTCATCCTTGTATTGAATGCTACTAAGGTTAGCGGTACCAAGCCGCTCGTTCAGTTTGGCTTGAAGCATCTGGAAGGTGGCATCCACCGGCAGACGAACAGCAAACATCTCGTCCTGGTATTCGATCTTGATCTTTACGAATTGCCCGGACATCGAGCTCATTGCCGAATCGTTACGCATCATCCTAGGCGGCTGGAGGTCGGATGGTGACCGGTAGTGCACCTGTTGGGCTTGTGCAATGCCATTGGTTCCTCTCATCGAGCCGGAGGTGCGGGGTGGGGGTGCCGAAAGACCGGGATATCCATTTCCAGAGCTGCCATTAAGGTTATGAGCCGAAGACTGCCGCGATGGCTCCCGAGATGAGTCGCTGGATAGCTGCGATGCCTGTGATCTTCTGTTGCCGTCGGGCCCGGAGAGCTGTTGTGATCCCCGGTAATGCGTAGTTTCAATGTCGCCCGGTCTTGGTGCGAACAAAAGCTTGACCAACCTACACTTTGAGATATAAGGGGCCATGCTTAGCAACTTCTTGATGTATTCGTCCAAGCTCTGCTTTCTCGCGGCAGAGATAGTGTCGGTAACGTATGTCACCGGACCGGGCATGTAGGGTAATTTCCTGGGGTGCCCAGTGTGCCCCGCTTCCTCCTTGAATTCGTCCAAAAGCGCAATCTGGAAATCGTAGAAATCCTCGTAGAATCTGCACAAACTCCATGATCTTCCGTCCTCCATTGTGGCGTTCACCATGTACCAGTAACGACCGTTCTCAAAGTTGTAGCTGTCGACTGACGCGGTAATGGGAGCTGATAGGGGTCCCTGAGACGATGAGCCTCTCGACTGGCGATTGTTTCCATTGCTCATGTCCTGACTCCCATGACTGCTGTTGGTTGTGTATGGCTGCAAGGTCTAAACCGCGGATGTTAGCAAATTGTCCCAAGTTACACTATGCAATAACTGCGACATACATTTCTGTTACTGTTGGTCTCGGAAGGTGACTTTGTCGGTGCTCCTTCTTCGTCAAATGTACCCAACGCAATGCTGCTGTTCTTGTACTCCGCAGCCATCTTTTTCCACTCCTCCACCTTAGGAACACCAGCCCTTGCGACTGCTGCCTTGGGATCTTCCACAGCCTTTCCGGTGACCATGTCACGAATCTCAATGTATTCCACCGGAATCAAACCAGGTCCTCCCAATCTTCCAATCGGCTTCGCGACGAACCACTCATCATTACTCTGTGCAATGACGATAATCGGCTCTCCTGTCTTCGCCTCCAGCTCGTCAGGTCGCTCGGCGTTAAAGTCGTAGAGCACAACTCCGTATAGGGGTGCCCCACCCTTTCCGCCACCGCCGCGGGTCGTCATCGTCGAGGAACGATCGGGAAGCATTGTCGCTCGTTCGGAGTAGCCGGAATCCTTGTCGCTCGTGTATCGTTCAGTGTGGTAATGGGATCCAAAGGGGGTCAGCGGCGAGGAGGAGTCGGAATCGCGTTCGTTCTTGCCGATAACCTGAAAGAAGGGTACAGGTACAAATCCGCGGGCGCCGGTAGCTGGGTTGCAGGCTTCGTACCACTCGTTGTCGTTCTCGTTGCCGATAACGTGAAAGAAGTCTCCTTTCTCAAAACCGAGCTCTGTCTCGCTTGTAGGTACGTATCGCTCGATCGCTCTAATAACCTAATTGCCAGCCACTTTTCAGCCCTGCTTCGTTAAGTTTTCAAATATGAACTCGTTCGGCACGCGACCAAGGCCCTGAATATGCACCGAATATCTAGGGCGAGTCGAGGGGGGAAGGCGGGAGTGGGTATATATGGGCGTAGGGCCGTTCTCGCCGCAGCGACCTGACTGCTATGTCTGACAACTTTGGAGGGAGTCTACCTTCTTGGGTGGGTTGATGGTCAATGCCGACTTCGGTGTTATTGAGATGTGCTTGGGGCCGCTGGAGTGCTGGCTCCGGTCGCCCTTAATCGATCGTCGGATGTTCTAGTAGTTGGGTTGGGTTATTAGCAGGAGGCCCTCACTCACGCTGGTATGCACGGCGGATGTTGGTGTTGGGGGGAAAGGACACACTTTCATCATCTTTGCGCTGGTTGCGGAGGGGGTGGCTAACGAATCGCCCTTGCGTGTGCGCTCAGTGCAGTTGAATCGCCCGCCTCTGGACAATAATTCGCCGATAGAGACGTGCTAGGAGCTGCGGGATTTGGAGCTTGGCCTCAACAAGAAAATGTTACGCAGGTGCTTTTTGTCACGGGCGACAGAAGAAGTTGCTTGCTACAGAGGGAAGAAGGCCGACTGCGACAAGAGAGGGTAGACTGAATGAATAATTGCGAGCTGAGCGCTGGTTGGCTGGCGTGGATGGAGCGGTTCAGTTTCCAGCGGCGACAGCGACGACGAATACCTGAGCAAACGGGTTGGGAAAAGGACCTGGGAGGGGTGTGGGTGGGGAGCAAGCGGGATATGGTGGGGGGGGGGGGGGGGGGGTATAGTGTGTATAGTGTGGAGGGGGAGGGGGGGAGGGGGGGAGGGGTGTTTGCGAAGGGAGAAGCGAGCGATAGGCTTCCAACTGGGGGACCCTTTTTTGATTTTGGCGAAACGGGGTCTTGCGTTTGGTTTCGTTTGGTGGAAGTTGGCAGTTGGTAGTAGCAAAGTTGGTGGATCTCTGGGTCTGTCTTGATCTGTCCTGGCGAAATGATAGAGCAGGCTGTTTCTTCTTCGAAATGGTAGAGCAGTGTTTCGTTCAAGCAAACGGAGAAACAAGACTTTTGAGATTGAGCTATGACAGACGAAAAAAAAAGTGAAGTAAGGGAAATTTAACGAAGGTGTGAGAGCTGATTGTGGCTGAAAAAAGTAGTGGAGGGGTGCAGGAAGGACGAAGGATAAGAGTGAAGAAGCGTGGTCGAAGGAGGGGTGGGCGGTGAGGGTGTGGGGGGTGCTGTAGGTGGAGATGGAGGGGGAGAAAGAAGGGAGGAAAGGAAGAAAGGAAGGAAGAGAAGCGGTAGAAAGGGAACAGGAGAGAGATGGAAATGGAAATGGAAATGGAATGGAGGAGCAAGCAAGCAGCAGCCCTCGACGAGGAGGGAATATGTATGTAATGTAGAAACAGAAGCAGCAGCAGCAGCAGCAGCAGCAAGCAGCAAGCAGCAAGCAATGATAACCAACAGCAGCCAAAGCAGCCAGCCTGCCCTGTGGAGAAGGAATAGCTTCCGTGAACAAAACTAAAGCTTAATTTTCCAAAATCTCTAGCTGCCAGACACGTTGATTATATCTGCACAAATAATTCTACATTTTTTTTTTACTCTTCAAAACAAACCAAAACACGCGGTGCGATGCCCCACGGTCCTGACCATTAATTATTTTTGCATTATTCTATCATTTATGGAATAGTTCGCTGCTGCCTTCCCCCCCTCTGCGCGCTGCTGCTCACTCATCTCATCTCTCTCCGCCCCGCGACACCTCCAAGCTAAAATAAGAGTTGCCGCTAATCGACGTCGCCCCTCTTTGCGTGGGGATGCAGAGTGGCGTCTGGTTGGACCGCTTGTGGCCGGCTGACGATGACACCCCCCCCCCCCCCCCCCCCCCACCAGCGCAAAAATTAGAGGGAGACTTCTAGCCCAGCGACAAGACTTGCGCGACAAAAGAGCGGCAAGGCAGGCAAACTCATCAAGTCTCAGCCCAGAGAAACACGGTACTCGAGCTCCGGCAGCGGTTATGGATGTGATGAGCCTCAGTGATTCGCTGTTGGAATCTCATCTGGAAGTTACGAATTACGCCCAGAATCCACCGGCGAAGAGTTCCAAGTGCAGAGAGGATTGGTGCCTCACCACCCCAGGGCCCTATGATAAAGGCTGTAGATGCCTTTTGCAGTCAATGAACACAAGAAAGCTCGTGTAGCTCGTGAACCTAGGGATCTTTCACGGCACGCAGCATGCACACCCATCTCACCACCACCGGTCTTCTACCGAAACCTCAAACCAAAACCCATGAACCTCTGTTCTTGGGCATAGTTTTAGTTTCGTTTGATCCGTACAACGTCCTTGTTTTGGGTTCTTCAAAAAAGTAGGTACCACATCCCTGCGTCACGTCTCCAGAACTTTCAACTTTTCAACAACAGCACTTTTTTTTTTGTTTTCCAGGCGTGCACATTACAAGGCTCCGATCCTGCGTCCAAAAACAAGATTCACTATTGCACCTTAGTGTGTCACCATCCAGAACCTGTCATCGCCCTCACTTCCCGGCAACACTGCAGCAAGAATTTACTGGAGGCGAAGGCGAACCAACGGGAATCAACCGGGACCAACGGGGGCCAACGGGGAGCAAAGAAAGCCACAAGGAGCTGAAAGTAGCCCATGAGAACATCGGAACCGAAAGGGGCCTACATACATACAGGTGACAAAAAATCCTTGAAAATCTGCGCAAGTTAATACTTACCTTGAAAGGTCCGAGGATCTTTTTTGATAAACCCTTTGAAATATGTCTCTAAACCCAGAACCCGGAAAACAAATCCCCAGCCATCTGTAGGATCATAGAATTCGTTAACTAATGTAGCGTTCTCCTAGATTCGCTCGTGATGCATGGTGGGTAGAGTACTTTATCAGATGTGCAAAAAACTTCTATGGCCATATTTTATGAAGAAATGCGATACCTCGGCTTAGGCTGGTAACGGGTTCAAGGAAGGAATTTACAAAATTCAAACAAAAAGCAACTACTAGATATTTCAAAGACTTGACTAGCTAAGCCAAAGTAATTTCGAACTTCTAAGTATTCCATTTCTTGCTTACATATCCATCGGCTATCGTCCCGAATTCTCAAATCGGTAAATAGAGAACATAATTAGCATCTTCTCTCTACGCATCTGACGCGCGGCAGATGCAGCTGTACCACTGTAACGCCGGATTCGATTTCAAATCCGATGGCTTCGGCTGCGCATAGGCAAGCACCGCCGCGCACCGCCGCATTTGAGATCCTATGTATGTACAGTAAATGCGATAAACTGCAGCCCGCTAGACTAACTCTATCTATGTACAGCGAATGCAGAATGCGGGCCCCGGAATGCATAGAGTAAAAGCCATAAGAAGTCTACTGACGAGCAAGCGAGCAAACAAACAAGGCCCAAAGCACTAAAAATGATTATCATTATCCGAAACGTGGCTTTGCGCATCTAAGAGCATCTAAGAAGTATGTATATAAGAAGCATTGTACATATGCTAGCCATGGCCCATGTCTTCCCGGGGGGGCCGGAGATCCCGGGGATTCCCAGTCGCTGTAAGTATACGCCTGCAGATACTTAGGGATACAGAATTAATCCGGTGTATCGAAACAAATCTCGTGGGAGTTATATTTAACATTTCCGGTACTGTACACTAGCTACTCTTGACTTAGATACCTACATTATGCTCAACGACGAAGGTCACGAAGTTTAAAAATCCGCAATGCCGGGCTAGAGTTGAATGTATTGGAAACATGATATTTACAAGCATACAGGCATCAAGAAGTAACAAGCAAAAAGGATCCGAGCGTTTGGATTTAGCACTTTTAGCACTTTTTTTTACCATCGCGCGCGCTGCGAGTTTGACATGGCCCATGAACGCCGAAACGGTGGGATTGTGGGAACAGAACTGAGCCTCAAGTCAGGAGTTCCGGGTGCTAGGTGATACACATACAGGGCTGAAACCGGAAAGTCGTTTCGTTTCGGATTATGGGTTTCGTAATCACGGCTTTATGTATAACCATATCACGGGATCCAGATATCCAAGCTAGGGTAACTCGAGTAGCTAAGCTAAGCTCGGATGAAATCTGCTCATCATTTCGCACTCGCTAGAGAGCGTTGCTGCGGCGTTGCTAGGGTGATCAGACAGGCCGGTAAGTAACGCTCTGTTCGCTCACTTCACACGGGATCCACAATTCCCGGGACGCCCACTCAGCATAGTACATAGCCTCAATAATTGCGACACGGAATGTCGGTGCATAATTACGGAAGATAGATGGAATTTTGTTTCCATAGTGACGATTACGGGACCACCGAATTTTGAAGTGTTTATTTCGTGAGTTACAGAGCTGCGGTCGATCGGTGGAGTAGATATGGCGTAGCACTTTGTCACGGCGGTGGTAAATAGAAGATCTACGGCACAATAGGGGACAATCGTAAGGAAATCGAAAGGAATCGAAAATAATCGACGATCCGATTGTCATCTGCGAGGACGCTCGTCGCTCGGCATACCCTAGGGTAACGGTTGTGGATACGAGCACGAGCAACAATTCCATGAAGAGAGTTCATTAAAAGCCTGTCAGTGTCTGTCCGACAGTCCGACTAGCTGTTAAAATCAATCTTACTACGAACCATATCCTGGTTGCGCACATGGCGATGATGGAATGACACGAGGGTCCACGGACGTCAATCTCGCGAACCCTAGGCAGCCCTTAGGAACCGACGAGAGACTGGGTGGTCTTTGGGTTTGGTAAGGGGACCTAGGGAACTTAGGAAACTTAAGTGGAACTCCCTAAGATTCAAACAAGGGAAGAAGTGATGAGGGATCTGCAAACGGGAGCTACACAAGGCTTAGCTTTCCCGATAGCTTGCAAACCCTGTAAAGCGAGATGGAATCTTTAAATTCGACGATATTAAAAGCCCGAGCTGTGATGAGCAGGAGCTTAAGGACTATTGCATAAAGGAGTATCTAATATGCAGTTATTTCTAATTCGAGTAGTCTTCTAGAAGCATTTGATATTACTGTAGTAGTGTGTCTAACACAGGTCGCTATTTGGATGTGTGCATGTACACTAGGGGGTTCATCGGCGACGGCTTGCCGACGGCCTGTTGGCTTGCTGGCTTGTTAGGAGATCTCATTTTTTTCATGCAGAAATAGAATTACAGATTCATAAAAGATAAATATGCTTAATTTAGAACTGCATGATCTACGCGGATCCTTTCGCCGCCGCGCGAGCATCGACGTCGTCAATTTGAGCCGGTTGATGCATCGGAATACGAGCACTGCAGTTGAAACTCCACAGGAAGGGCATACCCCAGAGTTGACTGGATCATGTGATGCGCGGGCGGTGAAATGAATGACTGGGTAACCTCCATCTCCATCCTGCGCGTGCGCTCGCTTCCGAGTCTTAGCTTCGCAAGGTTAACCTTCATCTCCATCCTGCGCGTGCGCTTGCTTCCGAGTCTTAGCTTGGCAAAGTTCCATCTCCATCTTGATCTGAACTCGATTCGCGAACCCGGCGAAACAAGTTCTCTCGACACATCTTTTTAACTTTATTCATATAATTCTAGCTTTGCTCTCTTATTCGAATTTCAATGGTATCTTCACATCTTCCTCTATAGACTGTTCCTACAGATCCTTGGTTTTGATAAAGTCAAGTGACGAGTTCGCAACCCTCATCTCTAATTCGACCTCATCAACCCCCGCCAAGCTCTGGAGTCTCCGATGAATCTCAGAGCTTGGGGCTGTTGGTGTGTTTCTTCGGACTCCGTATTATCCACAAGCTGGCAGCGTACCATAACAAATTCCTCGATATGTGAGCAACCTCGTAAGCACTTCTCATGAGTATAATCATGATACGTGGTCTAAACGACCTAACGCAAAGAAGCCCAGCTTTCTCTCAAACAGGGGCGCAAATCCTGTTTGAGAGGAAGCTGGGCTTCTTTGCGTTAGGTCGTTTACACCATCGGATGAGCTGAGCAGTGCTTATGAGGTTGTTACCACTGTAACTAGTTGTGTCACGGATTTTCGGTGTTCTTAGCCCGCTACTTACATATCGAGGGATGTTATGGTATGCTGCCAACTCAAAGTTCTCTTAGCTTCCTCAGCCGGCGTAAGTATTTGAGGAAATAAAAATACAAGTCAACAAAGCTCCAAATGGCATATACATAACTTCAGCCCATGTTTTAGAATACTTAATGTAACAAGAATAAAAGAGCAGCCATAGTACACCAGAACCTACTAATTATTAGCTCCTTCGGAGAATATAAGTGATATTAGTGATCGGGTCTCGCGACAGCAAGCACATCTTCATTAAACGCCACAGTAACATCGTACATAAACGACCAACTAACGTATAAAATTTTTATTCCCCATATCAATAGCTGCAGTACCTTATAATTACTTCGCATCCGAATCAGGCTGAGATTTAAGCCAGTTCACAACATCGGCAACAGCCTTAGGATCCTCATCTGTCCATGAGGTCAACAGCTTATCCATCGAGTTGCATTGCTCCTAAATCTTATCATCGGTAAACGCGGCCATATCCTGTTTTAGCAGTCAGAATGACTCCATCTTCCCAATGTTCCGGGATAGGCACTTACACTCTTGACACCATCCACAATCGGTGCAACCAAATTCTCAAGAACCTGCTTCGTCGCTTCCGGAGGCATGTTTGGTTGCTTCACCAATATATTATAAGTGGCAAGATAAGCCTCCACCTGACTGTGGTGAGACTCTGTAGCCATGATGTTGTCCTGGAGCTGCTTTGCTTGGAAGCGGCGACAGAATAAGCTCGTGATGGCTCTAGTATACCACGATTAGCCCTCCATGTATCACCAGAAACAACTTTTTTTTCATCAAAATAAGACTTACTCCTGCAACTCATCACGTTGCTTAGCGCTCTCGATCGCTGCAATGATGAGGATAATACCGGCCAGGACTACTCGGAGGACAGCCAATACGGTTGCGGCAGCCCGGAAGACCCGGACAAACTTGGGAGCTTCGTCGGTGAGCCCAACTCCTTGGGCGAGTCTACGGCCGGTACGAAGGGCAGCACCCATGACTGCAGCGGCTCCTTCTTCACCTGTTGAGGGAAGAATGTGAGTGATGATTCATGACTATCTCAAGATGTATGGCTGACCTCGAAGCATCATAGCAAACCCACGAGACAAAAGCTCAGTAATTGCAGCAAAAGCACTGGTATTGATGATAGTCACCAAATGGTGGACTGCAATTCCGGCTGTTCCGGTAATGAATGCAACACAAAGAGATGCATCCAAGATGGTGTCTAAGGTCTTGTTGTGTCCTCGAAGCTCGGAAACTTGTTCTTTTTATTGTCCCACTCATCTTTGGTCATCAATGCCATGAGCTTATTCTTCATTTCATCGACGGTTTTGAGATTATGGTATGCGAGGATCTGGTCCATGGTCTTGCTGATGCTGTCGCCTTTCTGGCCGAGGCTGAATATGGTGTCTAGAACTTCTTGTTGGATAGAGCCGATGTGGTTTGCAAGTCCGGAGACTCGGTTGGCACGGTTTTGGTTGTCTACGGGTGTTAGTATATCTAGAATACCGATGAAATTGATAAAGGCAATTCACCTGGATAGATGAAACTCGTGGCGAATTATGTTCGTATTGGAAGCCTAACTAAAGATGTTTGCTGATGGATAGAAGAAAATCGATGTGGCCATGTTGATAGTTATAAACATTGGAAGTCTGAAGAACTCACATCTCGAGCTCGTAGCTTGTGGCCATCTACTGACCTGAGACTCAATGCATCTCAGCATCTGCCGTGAGAGACACCCGATCGGCAGGTCGTAGCTGAATTCACCCACCCCACCGGCGAGTCTCGATCTTTCTCACCTTCCGACTCAATGCACAGCATCGACGGGATTCTCCAATAGGGCCTCCTACCATCGACTCGCGATAGTCTGGAACGGTGTAAGCGCTTAAATCTCGAAAGTTAACCTATAGGGCTCACCTCATCCTCAGGGTTGGTAAAATGATCTTCAGCTGGTAAAAAGCTTATTTTATGCATCAAATCGACCCCACTGAGCTGAATTATGCATTGTGTAACGCCTTAGCATGGCAGGGTATGAACCCTGTACGATTACGCGTGCTGATTCTTCAAGCGATGTGCCTCGTAGGATATCGCCTATATCGAATTTTGAAGTCGATTTGTGATATCGCGATGCGCCTGGCCCGGCATTGAGTTTCGCCGCTGCCAAGACTGATGCATAGATCACCCGTATGAACAACGTTAGTTATGCGTCCCGCCCCAATCGATTATCACCGTTCCACCTCTCTCCAACTTCTACTTCTTCGGATGGTGGGGAAACTCAGCCCTATGGATACCCCACAGATGCAATATATCCGTTCTAAATCAATCGTTTCAGCTTGTCAAGGTGCACAAAATGACATAAGCCCCGCAAAATCGCCTGTTGCCATTGAGATCCAGCAAAAGGGCTCTACGATCGTGAAGCGAATTAGCGAATCTAGATCGCTGGATTTCGATATCTATCAATCGGGGACTCCTCAAAGAAAACATCTCCACCACGGATATCGGATAACAAAATCCAGATGAGCCTGGAATTGCCTTTCTTGGTATGAACACCTTGATATCGCTTGTTCTTGAAAAGCTGAATCTGACTATCACAATTCAATAGAAGATGATGTTAAAGAATCTGTATCACTGGACAGACCGATACCCGTGCAGTTTCAACTCGGCTGTGTAAAGACATCGCGGAAATTCTCCAAGGGACACACATTTCAAACGTACAGAATGAAAGTAATCTGTGAGACGGTATCAAAGAGCTTCAATGCCGACATCAGTGTTTCCACACTGGGAGTCGATGCGGGGTAGTCTTTATCACTCAATGCATCTTCACCAGTCATGAACTCTCATTCATTGAACGAAACCGCAACCTCATAAAGGATTAACCATCTACCTTGCGATCAACTACCAAGACGCCTCTCTGTCCAAACTATCACTTTCATCTCTCAATCTTGATTACCTTCTACGTTATCACGCCTCTATCTTCATCAAAAACACTGTGACCTCCGATTTCGTGACGAATCACAGTTCATGAGTCCCTCCCATTGACACAACTTCATCCAATCTGCACTTCGAACCGCATCACTCGCATACAATAACCCCAAGCCCTACTGTGTAATCAACATCAACTAGGGCTTAGGTCCGTTTTGTGTAACCACCCGCATTGCAAAATTCCAAATGCGTATCACTCGGCAACATGGTACAAACATTGGTCTCCCCGAATCACGAGAATCATGAAAGCAGTACAGCAGCCGGGCCGATGATCAATCTTCCGGGTTGAAAATTTGAAAGCATATTTTGCTACAGGTGGCTTGGGGAGGGGGGGGGAGGGGGCGGCGCATACCACCGGTAGGCTATACAGTCTACTCTATCTTGAGTTCCGGATGCCGTTCTAAGTTAAAAGAATCTGTGGTGGAAACAAAAACTTAGATTTGCTTGCTGATGTCCCGGCGCATGCCATCGGTGTGAATTTCGGATGCCGTTCCGATCAAAAAAAATCTGTGGCGGTGGTGGAAAAACTCTGCCTGGCCTCGATGTTTTCGGGTGCCGTAACTCGGTAGGAAGCCGGTTATTACATGGTGACGAAGAGAGCAACGGAGGTGAGAGGCCAAGACATATGTTTGAAGTTTCTGAGCAGGAAATCAAGAAACGAATCGGAGGTCTCAAGATGAACACCTGTACCTGGTTGCTTTGGCTGGGGTTCTAAGTCTTGGTCCCTGTGTCGAAACAAGGTAGAGTTCTTGGAAACTTCTATGAGGGTACTAGTGTAAGGTTTCTACGCGCGTTCACGGCAGGTGGATATCTGGACTGCGCGGAGAGTTTGGGAGGACACCGGGACAGTTTGAGGGAACTGATGGGTCTTCCCTGTGTAGTATTACAGCGCCCGGTGAGATTGGGCGTATGTGACTCAGCCCTGCATAAATTCCCATGCAAAACAGGCGGGGTAAATTTCGACATGCGTTACACGTGTGTAGAAAGAAGATTTGTAGAGTAATCATAATTTATACAAAGCAAAGAGTAGAGTAAATGAGGGGTAAATAATGTAATTTCTTCAACCTCCCCAAATCCAAAAAGCCACCAAAATTTGGTATCCTTAACATCCCTCATAAAACAAAAAAACGCCCTTAACTATCCCAAAATGACAGCACATGT
The DNA here is from genome assembly GCA_024516145.1 of Pyronema domesticum. Lineage (NCBI taxonomy): Eukaryota > Fungi > Ascomycota > Pezizomycetes > Pezizales > Pyronemataceae > Pyronema > Pyronema domesticum. The sequence continues at coordinate 1,047,328 of JAJJXL010000010.1, read as the reverse complement.
ATTTACAAAAAAAAAAATCCCTGGATCCACCGCTTACAAGTCCTTAGCCTTAGCCAAAGTGATATCATAAGTAAGCTCATAAGCAACACCCTTCTTCTCAGTCTCCTTAAAGTCGACAATCAAAGAGTCCTTGACAGCAAAGACAGAGTCGTCAAGAGTGTAAGGGTCGCGACGATCGTAGATCTGAGTAGTCAAGGTAGCGTAACCAGGCTTACGGACCATGATGTGGATGTGGGCGGGACGCATGGGGCTGCGAGGTGAGATTAGCTGTTTTGTTCTCATTGTCACAAAATTTTGGGGATAACTCACTGTCTTCCCATCAACTTCAACATATCACCGGCAGGTCCATCGTAGGGGATAGGGTAGGAGGTAGGGCACAAGCACTCCAAAGAGTAGTATCCGTTGGCGTCAGTCTTGAACTTTCCACGGTTGTTGTACTCGGGCTGCTCGGGATCCTGCTGCTCGTACAATCCGTTAGGGTTGGTGTGCCACAAGTCGACCTCAGCGTCGGCGATGGGCTTTCCAGTCTCGGCATCGTAAATGTGTCCGTCCATGAAAGTTCTCAACTTCTCATCTCCCTCAGAGTGCTTCTGAACGATATCGGTTCCGTTCTGGTACAAGGGGGCATTCTCTCTGAAGAAAGGTCCCAAAATGCAAGACAAAGTAGCCTCCTTAGCAGCTCCCTCGGCCATGGAGGTCATGGCATCCTGGGTAATCTGGTCAACGAGGGCCTCGAGTCCAAGAACGTCGGAAACGAGGATTCCCTCGTTACGGGCGTCGTTGGACATCTGTCCAGCGCGGTTGAGGGTGTTGACTCCGAGCAACCACTCAGGGTGGAGGAGGTTGACATCGCGAGCGAAAGAGTGAAGGTGGCGGATCAAGGAAGTGAGGACAACGCGGGCGCGTTCGGGAGTCTCGGGAGACATGGCGTTGATGACGGCATTGGTGAAGGGGTCAGAGAGGGTGGACTGGAAGGTGGAGAGGGCGCGCTGGGCGGAGGCGTCGGTAGGAGCAGACATGATGTGTATGTAGTGAGCGGATGTGTTTTTGTTTTTGTGAAAGAGTGATGTGGAGATATTTTGACGAAATGCGGGGTGGGGTCTGGTTTTGAATGCCAGCTTAGACACCCCCTTCCACGCCTTGATCTAACTTCGGATCAACTTCTAGGCGACGAAGACCGAAGGGACGGAGTTGGGACGGAGTTCTGGGCTCTCTGGGAAGTTGTGAGATCCGGTGGCTTCGCTCGCTGGCCCCGCATCACCCCTCCCCTCAACGACGGATATCGGGGTCTTCCCGTTACCAACGGATTCCTGTAGGGATCCTTTCCTGTACCAAAGGACCTAAAACTAGCCAAAGCCAGCGAAGAGAAGACAAGGGCATAGCTCCCAAGCTCATCACGCTTGAAATACATGAAAGCTGGTAGGATAACCGATGTGTAGCCAAGGGACCGAAGCTACCGTGTGCATATCCGAAGCTCAGCTCTCACAAAGTCCGACCCCGCCTTCCTGGGGAGACTAGGCCTACCCCAACAGAGTAGCGGCCGTTTCACAAAACTCCGTGACAGATTCTGGGGTGCGTCGGATAGCTGTTGGATCCATGTTAAACTTTGATAAGCCCTGCAAGAACGATGCGCGCCATTGAGATTGGTAATTAGTGTATCGGATGTAGGAGATGCGTCGGATATTCATCGCGTCGTGCCACATCGCGGATGTCTGGATGTCTGGATATAGGAAAGATTGCTCGTTACGAAGCATTATGAAGCATCGGAAGGCTGATGACGGAGACCGTGCGTGGACAATTGGTGTGTGTTGATAACGAAGGTGTTATCGAAGCATCGTCGGATGAGAGCTGGGGACGCACTGACAGCTGTGGCGTTAGCAAATATTATTGAGTGAAACAAAATCATTTACCGTTGAAACTTACATTGGAAAAGTCACGCGAGGTATTGAGATAAGGATGAATGATGTCATCGGTGACGATGAGGTCACAGCTCGCATAGTTCACCTGTGGCAGCTGTGGTTGTCGCTGAGCTTTCACATATTCCTTCAAGCAGACTTCGGCTTGCCGTGAAGTCCATCTGTTTTTCAAATGCCGGGAGTCCGTTTTATCTGCCAGGAAATACCCTCGGAGCATAGTGAATAAAAATCTACTCATCATTTCAAGTTGGGAGCAATTGTTGTTTTAAGACTTGTTGGCGCTCTAAGACGAGGAAAAAGTGGAGATGGATGTAGGAAAGACAGAAGATGAATCGGAAGAGAAGGTTTTTTTAACGAGAATATCTTCAAGGCACAGGTGGAGTCGTTTGAAGCTCTTCCACCTTTGAAGCAGCCGCTCTTTGAGGGATCTCTAAGGCTCTCTTTGCCCGCGCAACCTCAAACTCCCTCTTGACCTCCATCATCTCACCTCATACCTCCCAGAACCAGGAATGCTACTGTATATCTCGAATCATTAAAAGAACATCATACATTTCTCTTCCATCATAACGCAGGTATCCATCACCATTCCCTTACAAGAACTCCCTAATACACTCTGCCACCTCCTCACCCGCCTCAACAACATGCCAATGTCCAACTACCCTTCAACTCCTTCAACTCCGCACCCTCAATCTCCTCCTTATATTTCAAACTTCCCTCCATCGGCGCACTCTTATCCTCCTCTCCAGCCAGAATCAGAACCTTGGCCTTCACCTTCGACAAATCTCCGGTAGTAGAAGTAGCAATAGCACCACACAACGCCGCATACCCCTCCGTAGTCTGCCCCATAAGTACCTCACGAATAAACGCCTTCGCCAACGGGCTTGCCTTGGAGCCTACTGCCGCATCCGGGATCACCGCTGCCATACTTTCCATTCCCCCTGCAATCGTGTCAGCAAAAATCCAATCTCCATTCATTCACCTGGAATGTTCATGATAAAACTTACCAGCTTTAACAGCCGGAATCCGTTTCTCAAACACCTCCGCCAACCCCGCACTTGGATACACGGGCCCCAACAAAACCGCTTTCTTAACAAGTTCCGGAGCCATCTGAGCTAAATGCAAAGCCACCAAACATCCCATACTATGCCCAACCACCGTGACGTCTTTTCCGATCTTAAGGTGTTCAAGAAGCTCTAATACCGTTACAGCTAACGACTGTACAGTAATCTCTCCGGTTGTAGGGAGGGGGGATCGAGCGGCTCCTGGGTTATCGAGGAGAATGAGGCGACGGTTGGAGTCCCGGAGTGCATAGGTGAGAGGAATATAGAAATTTTGCGAGCTGCCGAGGCCGTGGATGAAGATGATGGTTTTTTCTGCGGTGGGGTTGAGGTCGGTGAAGTGGACTTTTGCGCTGGGGAGGGAGGCGAATGGCATGGCGGCTACGGGGGATGAGGAGAAACTGCGGTGAAGGGGTTGGATTATTGGTGGTGATGGTGGTTTGAGACTCAAGGGCACGGAGTTTGGATGAGGCGGGGAGTTCAGTAGTCGCTTCCGGAGAATTGGGATTACAGTGCGCGGAGTGAATGAAGCGGAAGCGGAAGCTACCCGTCGAATCAATAACGTCATCGGAAGCTGAGTTATGGGGGGGATAGACTCTATCTCTAGCATCTAGCATCAGCATCTAGGCCACAGCTTAAAGCTAGGATAAGCACCCCGCGGAGATCAAGCAACCAGCTACCAGGTGACGGATATCCATAGCTTTTCGGATCCGGATCGAGGGGTTCTCCACTGGGCTTTCCGTAGTTACGCGTTACATCCGATGACTTTTTATTCCGGTCCGAATCATTTTGTCCGTCTTTTTAGGAGCTTGCATAGGCGGCATAGGATCTCTCATTTCAACAGAAAGACAACTCTATTATCCAATTACAACTACTACTCCTTAACCTTCAACCGATACCATTACTACAGCTTTACTGCTACGAATAACAATAACGCCGCCAAGATGCCCCACCGTGATCACGCTACTTTCATCAAACAGTTCTTTGCCACCAGTGATACGCCTACTGCGCATGCTGAGTATGTCGAGAATTTCACTCAAGATGCTACCTTGAAGATGGGTTTGAGAACTGCTGAGGGGAAAGAACGTAAGCTCTCCTTTTCCCTTCTAAATTCATAAACCAACCCTCAATCAATAATCCATCACTCTCGTCATCACTATTGCTCCCGTACCATAAGCATCCATCATTACAAATGATCCCCATCATCCCCAGCCCGCAGCCTGCCCGCAACTGCGCGTCTCGCCGCCACTCCTTAAGCTCGCTTACAACGAGGCCGAGCTTAGTTCATACCACATACTGATGACCAACCAAAACAGAAATCCGTACCGTCCGCGAAGGAATGTGGGCGGCAGTTTCCTCGCGGCACCACGTCGTCACTCAAACTTATCCCTCATCCTCATCTGAGGAAGATGCAGTGATGATGTTTGGATACGTTGACTACACTCTCAAGAATGGAAAAAGTTTAAGCACAGAATGGGCATCAAGAATGGTTTTTGATGAGAGCGGAGAGAAGATGAAGTTTTATCAGGTTTGGTTGGATGCCAGTCCTATGATTGTGGCTATGGGGAAGAAGATTCAGGCGGGTGCTCAGGGGGGAATGGAGATTGTTGAGCAGGAGTAGAGGGGGGGTATGTAGATACCAGATATCTTTAGAATATGGGCTTAAGGGTGGCGAATGCAACTGGGCGAATGGAATTGAGAATTATGATTCCGAATTATATACGGGATGTCTTGTAGAATTCCAAATACTGTAGAATCCGGGATTTCAGGGCTCAGGGACGGTGCGGTATTCAAGCGGCCATTGGCAGCCATTGTTCAGCCCCCGCCAGATGACGCAAACAAAATGTAAAAAATGTTATTTCCATCATCCCCACAAAATCAATTCGCTTCCCCGGATTTCCCGTAAATCCAGCTTCAGATTCTCACGTGCTTTTAAAATAAAGTTATACATATTGCGGGGAGTTGCCGTTGATCCGAGCTTGTAGATGTGTTGCTTGCTCGCCTGCTCCGGAGTTTCGCATTGATCTTCAGTTAATTGCCGTTACTCCTTAGGTCACAGCTTTGAACCGAACGCGCTCTTTGAGTCCATACAGCGACATACTCTACCTACACATCCGACACACGAACTTCGCGATCTGAATCTGTGCCCACCCGGACATATTCGTCAGCCACAGCAAATCTCACCTCAGAACAGCTCAGCGTAAAGCCAGCTCAGCTTCCATCCGACGCCCGATGCAGTCCACAACCACACCAACACCAGGCCAGCTGTCGCAGCAGGTACCACAACCAACTCAAGTCCACCTGTCGCAGACATCGCAGGCGTCGCAAGGTCCACAAGGCCAACCTCCACAACCGTCTCCCGTCTCTCCCAACGAAGCACGGAGCGCGCGTAGAAGAGTAGCAGCCAGCGCAAGAAAACGTATCGCGAACGCATGTCTCGCCTGCAAATCCCGAAAACAAAAATGTGATGGACAACAGCCATGTAATATCTGTTCAAGAAGAGGAGCGGCTTGTATCTATGTCGAACAACCGGCTAGGAATACGAAGGGTAGTAGAAGGAGGGAGAGTAATGTTAATGGGGATGGTGGGGCGGAGGGGAGTGTTGTTGCGGATGATGAGGGGGGAGTGACGCCAACGGGTGGGAACGGACAGCAGAATTTGAATCAGCAACAGCAGCAGCAACAGGGTCAAGGCTTGAATCCGGCGGCGAGAACTACAAGATCTCCAAGTACTCCAGGTCAAAGTCAAAACAATAATCAGCATATATTATCAATCCGTTCAGAACGTCTAGACAGCGTGGCTAGCAGTGATCATACAGATCCTCAATTTGCTTACCCGACTCCTACAAATCCTACGACACAATCTTTAGCCAGTGGAACAGAAGCAAGTGATGAGCTGGACACAGATGATGATAAAATAGAAGCTCCTGTGGACCACCGGACGCGCATGTTGAGTGATCCAAGTGGCAGATTACGTTTGTGCTCCTCAATCCCAAAGCCCAAAGCCCAAATTCCCCAATTCCTCCCCTATAGCTTCAAACTCCACAACTATGTAACCCCCATAACTAACATCCCCCAGTCTACATCGGCGAAACCGGCTCCCTCTCATTCCTAGCCCGAGTCCGCAAGCTCGCCAAAGACGCCCTCGGCCCCTCCAGCTTCACCTCCGACTCCGCGCAGTTCTCAATCGCCGACAAACCCATAATCCGATCCCACCACCTCCCCTCTACCCACGCCTCCTTGCCACCCTATGAAGTTGCCTCCACCCTAATCGACCTCTTCTTCACCCATGTCAACTCCGTCTACTATGTCTTAGACCGATCTGAAATGGAAGAAATCGTAACCGTTGTGTACGCTGGGCAGTTATTACACGCCACCATCACAGCTAGGAACCGTGACATCGGCTTCGTCAACGCCGTTTGCGCAATAGGAACTTTCTTCCTTTGCCCGAGTGGGGGCCAACAGGAGCAGCAGCAAGCTCAGCAGGATGGAATGTTATATTTCGACGTGGCTAGGTCGATGTTAGAAGATGTCTACGAGAGTGCTGACTTCTGGTCCATCCGTCTCTTGCTGTTATTCGCGCTATATATGCAATACGCCGCAAAACGTAACGCAGCCTGGACCTATGTCGGGTTAGCAATCCGAATCGCCGAGTCTTTGGGGCTGCACAGGATCTGGTCAATAGAGCTATCCGAGAAGCCCCTAGAAGAACGGAGGCGGAGACTTGTATTTTGGTCATTATATGTTCTTGACCGCTTCACTGGATGCTCCCTGGGTCGCCCGCTGGCTATTGAGGATGAGAATTGTAACGACCCGGTATTTTCTACGACGGCTTATACGGGGGATGATTTATTGGATAACCAGTGCAGCACGGAGCAAGGCCAGGAGCAGCATCAAGTTCATTTATTGGCTGCGAATGTGAGGTTGCATGTTATAGTTGGACATATTGTTAAGGCGGTTTATTTACGGAGGTCGATAAGTAGGGATGTAGCAGAGGGGTTAAGTGAAGAGCTGAAAGCTTGGTGGAAGAGTTTACCACCTTGTGCGGCGTTGAAACATGGCAGCGGGGAACAGGTCGTGGCGTTGCATATGTCCTATCTACATGCTGTTACGCTGCTTACGAGGCCGTTTTTGCAGAAGGTTGTGGAGGCGAGTATTGAGGAGGCCGCGCAGGAGGGGTGTAAGTGTAAACGCAGGGGATCCGGAAAAAGTAATGCGAAAAGGAAGATGGTGAGGTATGCAGCGGCTTGTGTGTTAGTTGCTGAAAGGACGGTGAGCTTGGCTCATAGGATGAGGAGGAAGGGTGGGTTACCTAGGAACGATGCTGCTTTAATGTTTGTCCAGCCCTATGCCTCTACTGGGAATATGAAGACCAACCCCCGCTAACCTCCCTCCTTTAGCTACTACATCTTCACCTCCGGCCTCGTCCTAATGTTCTCAGCCCTCCCTCAAATCATATCCCCTCGCTCTAGCTGCGGTCCCTCCGGTGAAGACGACATCACCAAATTCCGCTCCCGAACCCCATCTCTTTTATCTCTAATGTCCGACTTCGCCTCCGTAGAAACCTGCACAGCAAAACGTTACCACAGTATCTTATCACAATTCTCAGATGCGTTAATAGAAGGTAGAGAACGGAAACTGAAAATGGCAGCTCAACAACAGAAAATGGAGGAAGAAATGATGATGATGGAGGAGAAAACGAATGGGAAGGAGGCGGAACGGGATTTGTTGGATGAACTACAGGCGATGGCCGCGGAGTATGGAGGCGGATGGATGGGCATGGGGAGTAGGATGGGGAGTCCGGAGCCGGGATTGCATTCGGCGGCGGTGGGGGCCCAAGGGCACGGGCAGGGGATGGCGATGGCGGGTCAGGGACAGGCAAGTAGGGAAAACGAAGCGGCGCGGGTACTTGTCTCTGTGGCCGGGGGACAGACGCAGATACAGACACCCGTACCAAGCGCGCTGGATCCTAACGCGATGATAAGTCCGGGGTCTCATATGGATCATCCATCACCCTTCACCATTTCAGTTTCTCACGATACTCAGCATGGTGTACAAGCACCGCACGTTCATGGGGCTCCTACTCCGCATATGGGATACCAAGATCAGGGGGTTATCAAGGAAGACACGGAGATGATGGAGATGTCTGGGTTAGCGGGAGATTTTTCGAGCTTTTATGGGTGGTTGGAAAGTGGGTTTGTGGAGAATCAGACGATTCCTTGGGAATTCTCTTGGGATGCGCCGCCGAGTAATTATTTTCATAGTAGTAGGATGAGTCCGGGGACGTAGGGCCCCGCCTAATCGACGGTGATAGGAGAATTTGGACTGGGGATGAAGAGACGAGGAGGATAAGGAGATGGGGAGGCCATGAGGTATGAGATTTTGGAATTATACATATGGAATTTTAGCATGGCTTGCAAGAAGAGATACTTTACGCGGAACATACACGAAACGCATACTACAAAAGGAGAATTTGGGTTTTAAAACGATGTTTATTTACATTATGTAATTATTTTTGGTTATTTTTTCGATGAAATGTTAAAAGATGAGATGAATATGGGATGGAAGTTAATTTTTTTTTTGCTGTTTAAACGTACTCACATGCAATATTTGACGGTTGTGATGGGGCACGGCATGATCGTAAATACAGTTTTTTTAAGTGCAAGAATGAAGGCAATAAATCAAAGCCCAGGAAACTTTGGATGGAATCCGTCCTTTTCACCATCCTTTTCACCGTCCTTTGAAGTTATGGTAGATACATAATCTTTATTTTTGTGGGTGATGTATGTAGCTCAGATCTATGTCGTTCAACTCTTATGCAACAAAAAAAGCGAAGATACATAAAGGACTTACAACTTACCACACAAAGTGTCGATTCAAACAGAGAGGTTGAACTCGACGTTGATCAAGGCGCGTAACACAGACCTGCGCATGCGCATAGTGGTAGTGCAGCCGGAACCATTGACTGCCCTTTCCCAATCTATCATTGCGCTCGTCAATCTTTCAACCAACCACAGGCCAAAAAAGTTATCCGAACTTCTAATTAGTGGAACTCCGAATTCAATGCAGATCGAATAAAACACTTTCCTTTTATGTCTTGAAGTGGCTAAGAGCCAAGACTTAGTAGCTTCTGAACGATTAATAGGATTGACGAGTCGGCGACCTTAACAAACCTCTAATAAAGCACATAAGTATGGTATGTACCGAGACATCCTCAAACCGCGGAAAAACTCACTTTCCTCATCTCATAGGTCGACCACCTGCCGTGAACTCTAATTTCTGCATACTGCAGGGGAGGTAAGGTTCAGAACTGCATATCATATCGCAAAATTTCCGAACCATTTAACGACGCCCCGGTGGATACGAGCAGCCTTTTGCAGGGCCGCGCATTCGCTAGACAAATGCTAGCTCCATGCTAGCGAAGAGATCATGGGATGGGATGATCTCTTGGATGCTCTTGATGCGCTTTTGACGCGCAGATCCGCTGGCCTTATGGGATGGAATAGGATACATATCACAACGGTCAACTGGGCTATGGATTAGTAGGGATTAGTTAGGATTGGTACTCTACATACCTACCACTTACGGAATGCCCGTTGAAGCGATGAATTTTGTTATGCACGAAACACCCGCGCGGCGCCGCTTACAAGATGCGATACAGTAAAGCGCCGGCAAATACTACGGAACCCCCGTTGAAGCGCATACTCTAGACAGATGATCTCCGAACCAGTTTGCATACATAAAGTCAAATATCACAAGTTTCAACGCACGAAATATAATGACACCAAAAATGTATTAACGCCCATGAAAAACCCCAAATCTAAGAAAAAAAAGAAAACGACTCCTACCTAAGTATAATGTACATATCCACATTCCATTCATCCCATCTCTTCCTCATCCCACGTGCCTGCATCCACTGTGCAATGTTACCTTCAGCCCATCCCACGTACCACGTTGTGCTGCAGGTCCGAAACGAACGTACCACTACAGCCTAACAGACTACCAAGTTTCTGTAGCTAAACCACGACCCCCACTCTAAGTTGGGCAGGTCTACTTGCGGTCCTCCCCCATCCACCACTCCGGCTTATCCCAACCATTAGGTCTACTCGTCTCATTAAACCCATTTTCGGTCTTCGCCATTTTAACGACCGGTCTAACAATTTTAATCTTGCCGCCGAATCCCTCACACTCAAACTCCTGCAAGTATTGATCCTCCTCCTCATTCCAATACCACGGCGCAATCTGTTTCAAACCCTTCAAGGCAGTCTTGCCAATGTGGTCAACAGAGTCGTAGTATCGCAACTCAGAGAAGGCAGGATCTTGAGCGTCCAAGATGGGCTGCCAAACATCGGCAGTGTAGGGATTGAGGCTCATGAGATACATGTCGTATTGGATAAGGGATGCTTTGCCCCAGTAGGAACCGCCGGACTGAGCGCGGTGGAATAGACCAGCAAGGGCAGAGATGGCACCCATGCAACCAGTTCTAGAGAGAGTTAGCTTAAAGTTCTTATGGACAAGAAGTTTTATCTTGGCCCCCACGGCCACGAGGGTTGCCGATCCTCGGGACGGCGTGGAGACCAAAAGTCTGCGGTATGCAGGACACCTATGCATCGGATTCTGTAGGAAAAGGAAAGGAAGTAACGTACCCATAATCACTCATCGGGAACGGGGGAATAACCGGTTCATCCCTTCCCATAGCCTGACCCTGAGCCCAAGCGAGACCAGATACACAATCGGCAATCTGCTGCCATCCAGCGCGATGAGCCATAGGAGCATCATATCCAAAGCAGTTCTCATTAACATAAACGTATCCCTTTCCTCTCTTCTTCGCAAGTTCGTTGAGGGCCTCAGGTCCGAATCCAAGTTTCTCAATCGCACCAGGTCTGTAACCGTCGACAACGACATCGGCAGTGGCAAGAAGCTCCTCGAAGATCTTACGACCCTTGGGGGTCTTGAGGTCCAACTCGGCACAGTGCTTGCCGATGTTACCATCGACTTGGAAGAAGGGAACATCCGGGCCGGTGGGGGAGGTAATCTTCAAGACCTCAGCGCCGTACTCGGCGAGGATCCTGGTGACGGTAGGGCCGGCGATGATACGGCAGAGCTCAAGGACACGGATTCCCTTCAAGATCTGGGGCTTCTCCTCGCCCTCAACAGCAGGAACGAAAGGAACAGGTGGGGTCTCCTTCTCCAACTCCTGGAGCTGCCAGTAAGGCTGCTGCTGAAGAGCCTGACCATGGGGAGTGGCCTCAAATTCCTCCTTCTTGATAGCCATGATACCAGCTAGCTTGCGCTCGTTGTTAAGTTCCTCCAACTCAGCAACGGTGAACTTTGCGACGGCTTCACCAATGTATTCAAGGATACGGGGGTAGTCTTCATCGGTGAAATCTTCACGGTGGGTAGGGAGTCCGATCATCTCTAAGGCTGGGGAGGCAGCCAAAGATCCGTGGATGTGGTAGTAGCCGTTGTCTTTGGTCTTGTACAAGTTGGCGGAGAGACGGCGGTAGATGTTGGACTGGGCACGGTTGAAGTCGGTGTCCCGGAGACGGCTGCGGACTTCTTTGTTGAGTTTGGTTAGGCCGTCGACGGAGGCAAGGTAGGCCTATAGTGTCACATATTAGCTATGTTCATTGTATGATATTTTAATACGAGCTGCGGGATATGTTCCTGCGTCCGACTACGCAAGGCTGCGTCTACGGTACAGCGCGGTTACGTTGCTACGGACTTCCCAGCAGCTCCGTCCCAGCGGTTCGGAATGTTTTGCATTGCCTTGGGGGCGCGGAATATTTCGTACACTTCGGGGGTATTTGAAATATAGAACGGTGATCTCTTACCATGAACAAGAAAGCCCCCGCACGTTCCATATTAACCTCAATATCGTCCTCCTTCCAACCATATCTAAGCTCGCCGATAGCTGCTGCCATACCAGCCTCAACGGCCTTAAGAGCTGCAGAAGCCTCAACCTCCTTCATAACACAGGGTAAGAAAACGCTGTCTCTTCCCGTGAACTTGGTTTTGCGCGCATAGTCGATTGCAGCCTGTGGTAGGGGGAGGGTACGATTTTCGGGCTGGGTGAGGAGATGCTCAAGGGCATCTTTGGCGCCTGTGATGGTGGAGTATGCCATGTTGTGTCGTAGATAACGAATGTGTATAGTGGGGGTATAACAAAGATCCTAAGTCACTCAATAAGAGAGGAGCTCGTATAACGAAAGTAAGTGTCGCAGGTGATGACAATGAGGTACAAAGTAGAGTACACGACAACAAGAGGAGTACTGTTTCCTTTTTCTCGGTTTTTGTTACTGTTCAGCCGGACAAGAAGCGAGGTAAACCCGCCAATTTTGAGCAACGACCTAGGACCGGTTGGTGGTCATTCGGACGAACTTTGGTACGCTTCTACCCTGTGATCCGTCGGATGTCTACTGAAGCTACCACCACCACCTTGACAACTATCCTAGATCTCGGATACTTGTATAAGGGCCCTGTCAAATGCATAGGGTTGTCGGATAGCGGCCCTAACGGCTAACACCGTGCCCAGAACCTTGCTTCCGTAAACGCTAGGATGCCGGATACAAGGGTTAAAACCAGGCTTCCGACACACCAAACATCCATCCGACGGGTCACTCGTCGCAAATCCAGGCCGAACACCCCCCGAAATTCGACCACCCCAACACTACCCCATCGACGCCGAGCACCCCCGCAAAGCGGCCCCTCACTGATCCGGCCTTCCCCATGCGACTCGGCGTCCCAGCTGTGCTAAATTTCTTTTTTAATAGTTAGACTGTAAATAAAGCTTTGCTAGCGTTGTAATCCCTGGGAAATCGATCACCATTACCAATTCGTCGTCGGTGGTCTGCCCGGTGGACTAGCTCCCCCAGATGTAGCGATGCACAGCTTGATTATTCTCATCGATGGCCGGTCGGGGATAGTTTCTGCGACACACGGTCTAGAGCCAGGTGGGGTTTTACGGACTGAATTCGGTGTTTCTGGGCATCCATTAGAGTGTGAAGACGAGGGATCTCCTGCTTCCGGAGAACTACGCAAGGCGGAACAGAGAGCCGATATTGATACGAGCGAGCAACGAACGGGTGCCATATAACTGAGCAATCCTCTCCCCGGATTTTCCAGTTCCCCATCCTCTCCAACCCCCTTCATCCCTTCTCCACTTTAAATAACAACTCGCTTCCATACCCCACATTTCATTCATTCTCCACAACAACTTATCCACTCATTATCATGACCACTGTCACGAAGGAGTCCAATGTCGATGTTCTCATTGTTGGTGCCGGTCCGGCAGGGTATGTAACTTTAACGCCTTCCATTCCTTCCGATTGGGTTCAGATAGATTGGATGCCGAATTATCCATGATATCTCCTGGCTATTTCCGGCTTTTTGATACCCATTCATTACGTGATGGTAGGAGCACAGTGCTAACATCGATCCCAGTTACATGGCCGCAACATGGCTCGCTAGATTCCCCGGTTTGAAGGTCCGCTTTATCGAGAAGCGAGACGGAAAGATCTTCGCTGGACAGGCAGATGGTATCCAGTGCCGTACCCTTGAGGTGTTCCAGAGTTTCGGTTTCGCCGACCGTGTCTGGAAGGACGCAAACCACATGTTGGAGGTAAACATTATCCATTCCGGCTGATGTCAATGGACCCGCTAATACCTATTCTAGATTTCCTTCTGGAACCCTGACGAGAGCGGAAAGAATGTCGTCAGAACTGGACGTATCCCCGATATGCAGAAGGGACTCTCTAGATACCACCAGGTCGTCCTTCACCAGGGATGGATCGAGGGATACTTCCGCGACAACTTGAAAAAGTACAACGGAGCCACCGTTGAGCACAGCACCATGCCTCAGGAGATGGTCATCGACGAGAGCAAGGTCAACGACCTCGAGGCATACCCCATCAAGGTCACCCTCCGCCACTTGAACGAGGAGGGATCCCACGCCGAGCAGTTCGGCCACAAGGTCGCCAACGGATTGTTCAGATCCGCCAACTTGGTGAACGCAAAGGAGGAGGACAACGGATTGGCCGGAGAGGACAAGGCTGAGGAGTTGGAGGTTATCAACGCCAAGTACGTCCTTGGATGTGACGGAGCTCACTCTTGGGTCCGTCGCCAGCTCGGCTTCCAGATGGTTGGAGAGCAGACTGACTACGTCTGGGGAGTCCTCGACATTGTTCCCATCACCAACTTCCCCGATATCCGCAACCGTTGCGCCATCCACTCCGCTGAGGATGGATCCGTCATGGTCATTCCTCGCGAGAACGCCCTCGTCCGTTTCTACATCCAGATGAAGGAGATTGACCGCCAGGCCGATGGACGTGTCGACCGTGCCAAGATCACCCCTGAGAAGATTCTTGCTCAGGCACAGAAGATCATGCACCCTTACACCTTGAGCTACGAGGAGATCCAGTGGTTCACCGCCTACCAGATCGGACAGCGTGTTGTCGACAACTTCCAGGCCCACGACCGTGTCTTCATCCTTGGTGATGCTGCTCACACTCACTCTCCTAAGGCTGGTCAGGGAATGAACGTCTCCATGATGGACTCCTACAACTTGGGATGGAAGATTGGAGGAGTTCTCAACGGAACCCTTAACCCCAAGGTCCTTTCCACCTACGAGCTTGAGCGTTCCCAGGTCGCCCACGACTTGATCAATTTTGACCAGAAGTTTGCCAAGTTGTTCTCTGGACGTCCTGCCAAGTCCGCTGCCGATGAGGCCGGTATCTCCCTTGAGGAGTTCCACCGCGTCTTCGAGCTTTCCCACAAGTTTGCCTCCGGAGTCGACGTCGAGTACGTTCCTTCTCCCATCGTTGCTCCCGCCGCCGAGACTACCCAGAGCCTCGCCACCAACATCCCCGTCGGAAAGCGCTTCAACTCCTTCAAGGTCTTGAACCAGTCCGATGCCCGCCCTTGGGAGTTCCAGGAGTTGATGAAGTCCGATGGACGCTGGAGAATCGTGGTCTTCGCTGGAGACATGCTTGACAAGGACCAGAAGGCCCGCGTTGAGAAGCTTGCTGAGCACCTCGACAAGGAGGACAGCTTTATGAAGAAGTACAACCCCTGCTGACAAGCCCCGCACTGGTCTCTTCCACATCCTTACTTGCCACTCCTCTCCCCGCATTGAGGTTGAGCTCCACGACTTCCCCAAGGCTCTCCGTCCCGACCACGACTACTGGTCCGTCTACGTTGACGACGAGTCCCACCACGAGGGACACGGACAGGCGTACAAGAACTACGGAGTCGACCCCAAGCGTGGATGCTTGGTCGTCGTCCGTCCTGACCAGTACGTCTCCATGGTCGTCGAGCTCGAGGAGGTCGAGAAGGTTGAGAAGTTCTTTGCCGGATGCTTGGTTCCCCGCAAGTAAACGTCTCAGACTAGCTTTTGTATCTTTGTTGTATTAGGGATTGGCTTTGGATTGGGATTTTGTATAGCATAGTTTGTGCTTTTTGGGGTTTGGGACTCGTTTTGTGATTGTTTTTATTGTGTATATTCTGTGCTGGGTTTTTGCGTTTTTCATTCGTTGTATCATTTTTTGGAACTTTTTTTGATTGTCCGGTTTAACGGGAAGGATTGAGGATCTGTATGTTATGTATGATGAAATCTGAAGAAAACATTATCTTCTCGAAACGTTGAAACTTCTGCGCCTCTAAACTTATGTGATCCCCGGAAATTCTTTGTCCCTAAGACAATTTGAATCTTCTGTGCTTCTAAGGTTTCGCGATCCTCGGGAATCTTGTGCTCCTAGATCGGTATCCAAGTGTGCTCCTAGAAACTCGGAAACTAGGACACCCTCTCCGCGTGACAGACACGACACACACGTCGGATGACACTCTCGACCCCCAGGATTCGCTTATCTGTCTTCTTACGCTGAAAGTGGCTGCACGTCTGTCGGTCCTGCCTAGCGCAAGAGTCCATCGTAATTAGACGGAGACAGACCGACGCACGCCACGTAGAGCTTCGAGTTTGATCGACGTCATTGTCAGCTAAAGTAGAGGAGAGCTCTGAATAGCCTAAATGTAACCATCCGAAGATGAAGGAGCCGTGCGCAGGTGTACGTGTGGTTCTAACCTGATCCGCGCGCTGTCGAAATGGAGTTTGCCCAATCACCGTTGCATCGGCTTCGAGCTCATGCTGTACCGAAGCGATGCGGCACAAAACCCTGCCGACACATAGCCTCAACCGGCTCAAGCTAATCCCGAGGCGGGTCCGAGTATATCCAGAGCTGCCGATGCCAGTTCCGAAGACTGAGAAGACCCGTTCTTTGCACTGGACTAGGCGGAAGCTTCAGTACAATCTCGTCTTATTCAATGATCGGCTAGGACGGACGGTTCGGAACACTGGCCGATGGTGGGTGGTGGGGAAGTACTGCGGAAATTCTTTCGGGCAGCGAATTTGGAGACTCAATTCTGTTCCGAGAATAGTAAAATGGTTGGTGAGGATCAGTACTGATAAGACAAGAGTAACTGTAAGCTGACCCGAATACTGTAGCCGAATAGAAGAGGGAACTACGAAATGGTAAGCGAAGTCTAAATGAACCGGACACTAAGCCAATATGCCGTAGATAGATGTCCCTCCTGAGTTGGGAGCTTCTTCACCAGTGTTAAAGCTTCTAGCTGAAGCAGCGAGTGTGGGGCCGTGTCTCAAGCGAGTACATTAGTTCACTGAGGCGTGCAGAGCGACGTTTTCGAGTATTACAAGGCTCCTTAGCTACTTTCGAGCTGCTTGGTGCCTTGTGGATTGGTAAGTGGGGTGCTCAAAGTTCGAGCAAGTTCGTGCAGGTCGTGAGTAGTGGAAGATGGAGGATGGATATGAGATGAGAAAGAGACAGCATGTGCAGAGTGGGGCTGCTAGTGTTGTAGATTCGCCTCGTGACCAAACATTGTACCGTTTACCAGGTACGGTGTGGGATCTATGGGCGATCGTACATAGCAGATGGATATTCGCGTACATAACAAGGTAAATAGAATAGGAAAACAAAAAGCACATAAACGACTGTAACTAACGAACCCCATAAACACGATAAGGCTTGCCAAAAACTATCGCACCCCCCCGCCCTACCCCTGAACTCCATTTATATACAAAAATGAGCGATTGCCGTATTATTTACATAGCTTTTTGAAAGTCAAATTCCCCATTAATCGAAAAACAACGCCTCAATTCTAACAAACTCAGTCGTCATTAAACAAAGTGTCAATCCATGTCCTTGCGTTTTGAATTAGATCTGTGAAACTCCTCAGGGTTGCCTTGACTTTGTCCCTCATCGCCGTCATACCCGCTTTGAAAGCTGTAACACACATTTCAAATGAACCCAGAAACATTGCAAAAATACCCTTGAACCCCTCTTGAGCTTTGTTCCAGAATTGTAATGTGGCAGCTTGCAGAAAATCAGATTGCTGTCTGGCGATGGTCGAAACTACAGCTTCGCTAGTGTCCTGAATCTGTTTGTTGACATCTATCTTCATTTGTTCGGCTGCTGCACGAATACTATCTATGATATTTTTCGTTAACTCGAATCTGTGTTTTTGGGATTTTTTTGCTATTTCATTCCATCTGGGTTGGGACTTTTCGAAAGCGTTCAGCCAGGCTGTGGTTGTTTTTTAGAAGTTTTTTGGCGTCTTGAGAGTTTTTCACGTTCAAATCACTGTTTGGCCCTTGGCTGTTGAAGTAGATGAACAAGAAGCAATGCTGTATGTGGTTTGAGTGAATGTATTACCCGTACAGATCTGAGATACAAAGTAGGTGTGTATATATAGCATACGCCAAGGAGGCCGTGACGTGTGCGGCTTGGCTGCACCATGTCACGATAACTGTGGCATAGGGTTTATATACCCTATGCATCATGTGGATCAAGTGATACTTCATGACACAAACCCACATTTTCAAAACACCCCACTCTTCCTGTCATCCTTACAACTTTATTCCTTGAGAAACCATTTGGCTGAACGAAGGGAAAATTTGCCTTTCATTTATAAGGTTCCGGGAAACCTTTGCCAATCTGTCCAGTCCTGACACTAAAGATCTTCAGCAAAAGAGGGTAACATACCTAATTGTCATACCCCTCCTAGAAGATATGTTAAGAGAATGGGGATTCTCACAGGTAATGACTCAAGTCATAAAACAAGAGCCATTATGGGCCACCCTTCATCCACTTCCCACAGGAAGTAGGATAATGGGGGGCCAGGAAAAAAGAATAGTCAGTGATAAAAGGTGTTACCCTCTGATCTTGTCAGGCCACTGGTGCCTGTTGCAGGAGACACTCCTGGTCATCAGTAACTGACTAAGCAAAACCTGGAATACTAAGAACCTTGAGCCCTGACTCAGGAACATCTCAGTGGCATCTGTGAGAAAGGGGTGGACTACCTATCACAGTAACCCCTCTCTAATAGCCTCTGTGGTCCTTACTAGTCATAGTCAGAGTGGGACTACCCTTCACCATATTTGTACATTGTGTGCCTTTCTGCTTTCTGAGCCCCTTCTATGTCAGCCTGTTGGGGTGGTCCTGTGTGACATGGCACAATGTGTGAATATGGTGAAGGGCAGCTGTGGCTAGTATGGACAATAGAGGCTGTTGGAGAGGGGTTACTGTGATAGGTAGTCCACCCCTTTCTCACAGATGCCACCAAGATGTTCCCAAGTTGGGGTCCAAGGTTCTTAGTATTCCTGGTTTTGCTTAGTCAGTTACTGATGACCTGGAGAGTCTCCTATGAAAGGCACCAGTAGCCTGACAAGATCATAGAGTAACACCTTTTAAAACTGACTATTCTTTTCTCCTGGCCCCCCATTATCTCATGTCCTACAGGAAGTGGATGAAGGGTGGCCAGTTATGGCTCTTGTCTTATGACTCGAGTCATTACTTGCGAGAATCCCCATTCTCTTAACATATCTTCTATGAGGGGTATGACATCTAGCTATTGATCTTGGAGCTGCTTCTAAGCATGCCAACAAACCTACATCCTCGCCCGCCTCCCCCCCCCCCCCCCCCCCCCCCCCCCCCCTCTCCCAACCCTTCAAATGCCGTTCTGCAATTGTTCTACAAGTTTACTGATATCCCTCAGGTTACCCATCCATACCGAGAACATAATACAGGATGCTACCACAATTACGATTACTATCACGTGATGCATCCCGATGTGAATGTTACCATTTCGAGGCAGACAGTAAAGCTTGTTAAGTGAAAGGACATGCTGCGGAATCACAATGTAATGAGGTGTTTAACTAACTTTCTAAAGCTTTCCACTATGGTCGTCCTTCCTCCTCCCTGTCCTCGCTCCACCCTATCTATCCAGCTAGCAGTGATAAGCTCTGCATACCATCCGCGGAGCTGTTTCTAAGCTCTCAAAGGAACCATCAAAGCACCCCCCCCCCCCCCCCCCCCCACCTATGGGTCACTCTATTCCAAAACCCGAGCTCCTTTCCGAATCTGTTATGAATGGAGCGAGGGGGGGGGCTTGTCTGCAATGTATTACTCTCGGAGCAATCGTATGCAGGTGAGTCTTGATTACGAATAACCGAGCGAGTCAATCCTGAGTAATCTCGCAGAGATTACTAGACTACAGATTGAATTGACGGTTAACATTTTTTCTTGATAATAGTGATCAGGAGTAATCTTGACTGATGGACTCCTGATGATGACTGTTATAATCGGAAGTGATGACGAGTGATCTCAGATGAGATTACTTCGTAATCTTTTACCAACGAAGCTGAAGGGGAATCGAGTCTACAAACAAAAAGAGCGGAAATATCTTATTGTTCACGAATAAGACGTAGAAGAATTGGAAGGAGGGATTCTTCACAGGAAGGGGATTTCAAGAGGCAGTAGTTTGCTTGGTGAACGTAAAGGTAAAGGTGAATCAGAAAGTGAATTGCAAGGTGAAGAAGAAAGCTATTTACAAGATAATCCAACCATATATATACCTTTTGCTTCTTCAGTGCGTCATCTAAATATAAGAATCGTACGGAAACATTGAGGATAGTTAAAACAAGAAGCTCGTATGATAAATAAATGGAAACAAGAAAACAAACAAATCACTCATCATAAACTTGAAACAATAACAAAAATCGAAAATTTGAGAAATAGATCGCTATTTATAATTTTCTATTCACGGTACATTATTGTTAATTTGGCGCATCAAGAAACTAATTTCAATCTTACGCCACTGTAATACCAAGTTGCGGTCTTAGCCCGGCTGAAACCCTGATACGCGTATGGTCATATATGCATCATGCACTCATGCAAAAAGATATAAACGCGCCCGGCATGGTCACAGATATTTGATGGGTAGAACTAAGAGATTGGATGTAATTGAAACTAATAGGACGATAAGCCTTCCCTGCGTCGCTCGTCCAAACTCCTTTAAACAAAGAGACCATACATGAAAACAAACGAAGAAACGTTAAACTAGCTTTTCAAAGTCAAATCCCGAATTCCCCATAAATCCAATGAAAACGCCCTCCAATAATACTCCTAGCCACGGAAACTCAGTTACCCTGAAATAGCGAGTCGATCGATTTAACCTACCCGATGGCCCGTATCCCTGTCACTGATGATCTGTCACCCGACAGCCTACATGGTACTAGGCTCAATGACTAAGCGACCCGCGTAGCTCATTAGTACTCCATCTGGTGTAATACTCGTCACATTTTGGTCAACTGCATCTACTCTATGTAGTTCTGGGTTTCTCACGCTAATTCGACTGCAAAATACATACAGCCGCCCCAAGCATCATGCATGTGACCAAAACGATTGAAATCTTTTTAACGTTCGTTATTAAATAAAGAATCAAAACGACAGGAGGGGAAACTCATGAGCACGGCGTAAAGGACTGTCAACAAAGCTCAAGTGGATCAACTGTCAAATTTGTGATGTTTTCCTCCAAAACTCCATCCAGATACAAAAAATAATGTAAAGCATGAAACGAATGACACCACCCGAACCCCGCTAAAAATTCCCATCCACCCAGAATCCGCATCAATTAGAACAATCCGGAAACAAAACACATTGCGAAACCACAGATTTCCCTGATCTTCTGGAAGTAACTCTGAACCTCATTCCACGCCCTCTGAATACAACGGATGACAGCCTTTGCCAGCTGTTCAATCCAATGCATGATAGAATTCAGGAAATTCATGAAGCGGCCTGAAATCGTCTGCCACAAAGAGAATATGGCATCGTGCTCGTACTCAGGCCTGGCGTTAGCCTTATGAATGATACTTTCGTATCCTCGATTGATAACGCTGTCCATTTCGCCCTTCAGCTGTCTCTTGTGCTGATTCATCCTTTGCTCAAATGCACTTGGGTTGGTGTTTCGGTTTCTTTTCATGGATTCAGCGTCCGCCTGCATTCTGTCGACGCCTAACTTGGCCTGTTCCATCCATCTATCAGAGATAGCCTTCATGGCAGCTCGGATGTCTGGTGCGACTGGCGGCGCTGAGTAGTGTGAATAGGCATAGTTGCTAGGCTCGTGGTTCATGTATCCCGCGTAAGGTTGATATACGGACGACATTGCTCTTGGGCATCATTAGCTTCAGTGGACAGGTGAAATAACGTATACATAAAAGAGTTGGAAAAAACCTACTGTAGGTGCGTCGAGGGTATTAGGTGAGAAAAGGGTTGGTAGATAGATGATGAAATTCTTACGGCTATGGATGATTAGATTCTGTTACGACTAGACTGTCTTATTTATTTCTTCTTGAACTTCCCTAAAGAGGTTAGATAAACGACTAGGCATACCGTTCAATCAGGAAGGGATTGATTCTCAGTTTCAGAGGCACAATTTGGCTATAAAAAAAGCATTGTATATCGGCCAGCAGTGCCCCTGAAGATGGATAAAAGCTATTGGAGACACGAAGATAACCATATGCATCTAGACTCTAGAGAATCCTGGAATATGTGAATACGTATCTATGTATTCTAAGAAGACAAAATCTTACATCTCAGCTGCATGCAACCAAGAGTGGTCCTGAAACAGGAGGAATGGACTCGCATCACCTATCGGACTCCTATATCATCAACTGGCTAGAAGAGGTTGAGCAATCCTGAGTGAACTCCAGCCTACTTTCCAAGATGATGTAGGTTTCTGATGTGTCATATTAATTATTGAACATGTTGATGTTTTTGTACTAGCTGACATCAAACAACTCTTTAGCCCTGCATGCTTAATGTTGTTCATAAGAGGTTTTCTCAAATTTAGCAGCAAAAAGCCCGCATACATCCAACTGCAACAAAAAGAGATCACAAACATATTAATGCCTGTCCTTTCTGATTAACGTATATTGTACGTTCATACTGCATAGAAATGAACGTCTATCTATATTAGACAATTTTTCCGCCCCGAAAAGAGTTTCTTCTTAGTTCCCATTTTCTAGGCTTGGCTTTGGCATGTTCACAGGCTTCAGTGCATCCCGAGCTGTTGCTCCAACTAGAAGACAGAAAGATGCCGATCGAGCTGTCGATCCTCGATTGTGACTGCATCTTCAAGAACCCCCTTTCACGGCAGCCAAGCCGGGGAAATGGGAACTGAGAATAAAACCTTTTCGGTGAAGAAAATTCTTTATTACAGATCTGAAGTGCAGGAAATTTCAAGATCGATTTCGCCGTGTACCATTTTTAGTCATTTTTGATTATTCATTAGTCTTGGATAGATGAAATTTGAGTCCATCGGCCTCAATGAATCTAAGATCATGTGAAATGAGGCTCAAGTGGGGCCGGAAGAATGCATGCAACTTTCAGCTGGACGGGCGCATTAGCGCTATGCTACTGTACTGAATGCCATGTATTGATCGAGGTTTTGGTTGCGACAGCAATAAATAATCACGTGTTGACTTGGAAATCCAGCTATTGCATGTCGACTACTTTCTTTTCGGTAAGAAATACCCTGCGTTTACGCCCAGCGAAGAACTGGCTCAAATCGGGGATTGTGATGTCGCCGAGCTGAATGCGCAGTGCATTCCTTCGAATTGTATATCTGAACCTAGTTTTTGTTTTTGAAATACGAGGTCTCAAAAAGCAAGCGCACGTTTATCACGCCAACAAGTGGCCAGCGGAGGCCTATCTATTTAGGAGCCGCTTTTTGTGCGTTTGGCCTGCGGGTGAATGTGAAATATCAGCTATAGGATGTGCTTGTAGAAACCCGCAAAACAAATGACCGGATGCATAATGAGATGACAACGACAACCTCTATTTTTGTCCCCAATATTTGTAGTCAAGCAATAATTGCTTTTACTTGTGGCGTAATTCTAGTGCGCTCTGATGTACCGATGTCAGCCTCAATAGGTGTCCCTGGTTCCTCCACCTTTGACTACACCACGTCGCATTAGCTTTAGAGGGCACCATGCCTGTTAAGGACACGCTACGTTAAGGAGCGGTATCGTACGGTTGAGGTACTGCAGGGGATAGGCGTGCCAATCAAAACGAATATGCCAGGATAAGGCTCTTAATGAACGATGCCAGTGGTGAAGCTCCAGCCAGCACACCGTAAATGCCCACAGAAGCTCTTGCAAAATAAGGCGACGAATATTTGGCACTCAGAGGTACTGCGGCGAAAAATAATTGAAATGGTGCCTTTTCCCTTTGCCCGCTTTTTGACTACCTTCTCGTGCAATTCACTCATCATACGCCCGATCCCCACCACTCATCCCAGACCTTGATAAAGCTCTTCTGCCCCTCTGTGCCCTCACTTCCAGCTCATCTAAAGCATATCTTCTCTACCACAGAACAATATCTTTCTTCTATTGAAGTTATGACGGCTTCCTGGTTAACTTCGAAGATGGGGCTTCAATCCATCATTGTACCTAGCCTGCTCCCTCGGGAAACCTCATCAACCACCTCGTCCTCTTACAACCCACGACGAAAGTCGCTGGAGTATTCATCCTACGGTATCCATTCGTCACACGGTTCTCATTCTTCCCACGGCCCCTATTCTTCCAGCGGCTTCTATTCTTCTCACAACCGACAATCCAGTTCACGGAGCCACAGACCACCTACACCTGATGCCTCGAGGATCCCAACCGTCATTCTTAATCAGTTTCGTGAACTCCTTCAAGGCGCCATAAACGAGCAAAAGAAGGCAATCGACCTTCAGCGCACCACGTTCCGCACCCTTCCATACCAGTCCGACATGACGCAAGAAGAATTCATATCCCGTTTCCGTGTTTCAGCGGAGCAACTCAAAGCAACCCAATCCAGAATCATCAGTGATGTTACGAGCAGAGCGACATCTTGCATAAGTCAATTACCGGATTCTCAAAGGGACCATGCGGTTTCATACTGGCAGCAAGCTTTTGACAGAGTGCAGTGGTACTTGATTCAGGCCACGGAGAAGGTGTTTCAGAGCGAGGGTGAAATGATTGGCATGCTCCAGAAGATTTGGCAGTTGGAGATTCAAGCAGATAGAGACGTTAACGGTCATTGTAATGATGGACTTCAGTGGCTACACAAAAGGGTTGCTTGAATTTAGAGATTTATGTATTCTTTCATATTCTTTTGTGTTTTTTTGTATTGCTTATGAAGAATGGTTCGAATTTGGGCATTGCATCCGTCTAGGCCTCAGCTTTGGAGAGTAACGTCAAGTAAATTGCATGCGTACGAGTGATTAAGCGCGGTACGAATGTACGTGATGACTAATCATTACAGCGATGCGTTTTGCTCGATGCTGCCCACTTCTGCTTACCCCGCACCTTGCCATCCCCTCCCCACCATTATCATGGACTAGAACGGTCTTGCGACATAGAAACATAAAAATTGACATGCATGGTGGGGATTTCTTCGTAGATGTATGTACATCATACCTACCCGGCCGAACGGTATGGTTTGACCACGAGTCCACGGGCAACCTAGTCACTGATTATTTCACGCCGAATCACTCGGCTATCGAGGCAATCCCCCTATCCGTGATCAGGATCAACAAGACCACGTAGGGCCTATTGGACGTAAAATCTCCTTGAATTCATCCCTACGCTAAATAAGCCTGTATACTGTCGGCACCCCCCTCAGTTTTTGTGCTGGCCAGGACCTTGCCGCCTCCCCACCACCCCATCGCGGTCCCCGCTCTATTAAGCCTCTCCCTTTGCACCTCCGTCTCAATCAAGGCAGCTAGTCTTACCGTCTTTCATTTACCCTGTACATACAAGCTTTCGGGTTTAAATTTAGTGCGGCAACCGTACCTTGTCCGGCGTGTGATAAGTGATGAATCCTGAAACTCCCGTAGGCCGTGGTCATAACGATTGCCGGCGTTGTTAGAATGCCATCGGCGCTTTTCCCGCGAGTAACTTGCAAAAGACGCACTACGCTAGCCGCGAAGCGATACAATGTTTATTCTGCCGTGACACGTAAAATTTCGCCGCTGGCTGCCAGGCAATTAGTATATATTCTCGACTTCCCCTCCCTCTCTGGACTAGATATCCATATTCTTATCCATATTCCTATCAATAGTTTATCTTATTTCTTAGGGATGCCGAGAATCATCATGGGCCCTGCAAAAGAAGCCCAGCTTCATCTCAAACAGGATTTGCGCCCCTGTTTGAGAGAGAAAGCTGGGCTTTTTTGCGTTAAGCCGTTTAGACCACGCTTGATGATCGTACTTATAAGCAGTGCTTACGAGGTTTGAGCGCTATTACAAAACTTTGGAGGGTGCTACCTGAAACGGCCGCATATAGCGGGTATCGAGCGCCTGTATCTGAGCGAGGGTGACAATGACGAGGCATCACAGCGGCTTATCTTTCAACGGCGGATGATTGTATATCATCAGAGCCATAGATTAGCGTCTAGTTGTTGTAACAAATTTTGTAAACGTGTTTCCCGTTTCATGATTGCAATGGCCGGGAGGCAGGTACTAGTAAACAGAGCAAATATTTTCTCATCGTAATAATTTAGGTCCGAGATAAAACTTCAGTTGCAACCGCTCTAAAAATACTTACCTTACAAACATCATCACTGGAGTGGGCCCTTAAAGCGTACATACGTGGTTGCGGGGAATTATAGGATATTACATGAAGTCACCTTGCAACGCCGCAGCGCGGGATCCCGAGTGACAAGTGATGAACGCCTTTCCTTCGAGTCTTTGACCCCGCAAAGCCCCCTGGGCCCCAAGAATGGATGAAGGGATAAGCTGTTCTAAAGCTTAGTTGTCAAAGTTGCAGGCTCTAATAACCACTGATGGCGAGGTTACACACGCGTACCTCCTCATCTGTCGTGTGATGCGCAAAGCCAATACCCTAAACGACCTACTCACTGCTCTTGGGCCACGATTCACATCCTGGGCACTGGATAAGGTTATTATCGCAGGTCTTCTCATGGGCGTCCGAAACCCACCGAGCCTCCCTATCGTATTTAGAGGCCTATCAAGTCGTCCTCAAGTGTCTCTCCAAAGTTAAGGTCGGAAATCTCTTCCACGGTATGACAACCATACAAACCAGTCACCATTGGTTTCCCGTGATGTCCATCCGACTTATTCCGGATGCCTCCTGCTCGAGCTTTCTGTTCGACGAGGTGTAGAATAAACACCAAGCGGCTGGTAGGTTGCGTCTGTTGAAACCCGCTCAACGGTTACCTAACTGTCGCGAGTTATGAGTAGGGATGGAAGGATGAAGCTCATAGTCCTGTAGCTGTGTTGGGGGACCTAGATCTTGCTGCAAGAAAATTAGCGACTGAGATGCTGTGAGGATACACGAGCTGCATGGAACGATGGCAGGGCAAAGGGGAGTGATTGGGTGTACTTACGTAGCTGCGTGGATGAGGTGCGTAGTTGATGTGTGCGTACGAAGATTTGGAAAGATGGAAGATGGAGCTCCCAGCAGGCTCGGAGAGGTTGTCTCGTGAGCCAGCGCATGATACGATAGCATTCGTTATTCTGACTGCACGACATCACGATGACTGAGGGCCAAGTAAACTAGCCTCGATACCAGGCTCTTCTGCGAGGTGGTGGCGCGTCATGAGCAATCACTGATCTGACTTATGTCAGCGCGTGTTCTGAGCGCCAGCGAAGAACATACAAGTAAACAGCCTCAAGGCTTGCTCATCATATTGAATTATAGGTGATTCATTGGACGCCGTGGAAAGGTACACTATAACTCAGAGAATTGTGTTCGTGGGAACATCAATATCTCAGTCATACACTCTCACGCCCTCACATCGTCAGGTCGTCATCGGTAACTGTCACGGAAATCACTCAATGAAGAAAGCAATATGATTACAAAAAAAATCGGTATTTGATTTATCTGACCACCTTGTACATTTGCTATGTCGCCTGATTCCTTCTAGACCCGTCTACTAGCATTGCCAACCGCATCATTCATCATTTCCGATCAAAAAGAAACCCATGCAACAAAAAATCCAGACCCAAACCACCGTGGAAAAAACAATTAACCCGCTTTACTAACTAACCAAAGAACAGTAAAAGGAAAAAAATTAGACAGGGGGGATCAAAGAATTCTTGCGCTTGACGTTGACACCGGCGTGGATACCCTGCTTGATGCGCTTCATAGTGAGAGCCGCAATAAGCGCCGCACCCACTCCACTTCCGTCCTCAGAGGGAACAATCTGGATAGGGTCTTCACGGACTTCCTTGCCCCATCCGAAGATCTCGCGGAGAGCCTGGGCTCCACGAGTCTGGAAGTGCGGGTACAAGTTGAAGACGGAACCGTCAGCTCCGACGTGGCAAGAGGTGATTCCCTTCTTCTTGGCGATAGCAGCAACACCACAGGCGGAGAGGCGGGCGGCACGGGTTCCGATGAGCTCTGCGAGACGGCGGACGAGCTTACGCTCGGGCTCGGTGGTGTCAATCTTCAAGTTCTTCTCGAAGAGGGCGTGGGTCTCCATCAAGTTCTCCCAAGGGTCGCTGCAGGGGTTAGCATTTGGAGCTCTTAAAGAAATTGGGGAAGCTGCTTACTTCTCAATGTCAGCCAAGAAGGAGGCGTCCAAAGAGTACTCGTTCTGCAAAGCACTGATATCCTGACCCTCAAAGATCTTAACCTCGGGGTTGGCGTGCAAGTCAACAAGGACGAGACGGAAGAGCTCTCCAAGGTAGAGACCGGCGACCATCTTCTCGAAGATCTGCTGGCCGGGACGGGGGGAAGTCTTATCGATGTGAACATCGTAGACGGTTCTGGGGAGAACAACACGCTCGTTGTCGAACGCACCCCACTCGCAGTTGATGGCGATCTGGAGGTTGGGGTCAAGTCCGAGGTGGTCGAGCTTGGGAACGCATCCGACCTCCTCCATGTAGGCGGCGTTGCAACCGGTTCCGAAGATACATCCGATTCTAGTGAGGGGATCGGTGTAGGCGGAGGCGATGAGTGTTCCGGTCGTGTCATTGACCAACGCGGTTATCCTAATGGGCACACCCTGCGGTTATGTTAGTATTTGCCAAGTAACAACCCGCCTGCCGAGCATGCTCATGCTCACCTTGCGCTCCAAAGCCTCCTCGAACATGGGAACAACATCCTCCCCCTCAACACCGGAAATGTCAAATCCCTTTGTCCAACGCTGCAAGACTCCGTGGTCGATGGCGTCCTGCGTGCAAGGGTAAGAAAAAGTGAATCCCAAGTGAAGGTCCTTCAGCTCGCTAATGTCTTCTCCCTCGTGGTTCGCAATGAGGAACTGCTTGACGCACTCCGCAATGTAGTCGAAGAGCTGCTCTCCGGTTCCGGACTTGAGCTCCTCGGGAAGACGGTACTTTGACTGGTAGATGTCGTACTGTCCCTTCTCCTCAGGAAGCTCAACCTCGCAAACACGCAAGTTGGTTCCTCCCATGTCGAGCGCCAAGTAAGTGCCGGTCTCCTCTCCGGAGGGGTATCCGATGACCCAAGTAGGGTTCATGGGCTAATTCGAGCAACAGTTAGCACACGACGAGCTTCGGCAACGAGGAACAACAAGATACTTACGATAGATCCTCCCTCTCTGGTAAGTCCTGTTCAGATGACTTGTTAACTGGATGCTCCGTCGCTTTGAGCAGAGCTTCTTACCCTTCTCAAGCTCCGACTGGAACTTGGCAACGATCTCGTGAAGCTTGGGCGTTTCAACAGTAAACTGCGCCTCTAGATCCTTAATCTGCTTCATCAAGTCCTTGGGGACATCGTGCATAGAACCTTTTTGATGGGTCAGCTTTCAATTCCCGGAGCTATGACATCGTTGGTGGTGTCTTCGAAAGCTTCACCGCGACGTGGAGCAAGCTGGTGGAGCTGGTGGAGAACTAACCCTTGCGGCTGGGCGCTTTTCTTCCTCCCTGGAAAGACATTGATTCTGTATCTGTGTTGAAATGTGCCAGATTCCTCAGATATTGATGTGAAGGACTCCTCTTTTTGAAAGACTGAGGAGAAAAAAAGGTGGAGGAGTTGGTTGTATTTCGAATGCGGTGGTGGGGCCAGAAAGAAAGCTGGTCTTCCTGCACGGGACGGGAGAAGATTCAAGGCGGGGGTTCCAAGAGGGAGCTAGCAGGGGTGAGAAGAGGGGACGGTACTTGAAGGTTGACCAGGTCCGACAAGGACCGGCGGACAAGGGTCGACAAGAAGATGTGTAGCCATGCCATCCCACAACGGGTAGCAGCTGGTTATACGTCAATGATGATTGACGAGTAGAGCCATCACGCCTAGATATGGAAGATTAAACGGATTACAGATCTCCGGAAGTTCATCAAGTTGAGTTGGTCCGTGTTTCCAGCAGTTTCAATGAATCCACTGTCTCCAAACAATTCAGCCAGTTCAATGGGTTCACTTTGTCTTTGTTCCGAATTCCGCGCATCATTGAAAAGCAGGATTGGACAACGATGGGGTACATCATCAACTCTTTTGATCTTCCGGACTGGTTGGACCCTGGGGTGCCTGAACAGCACGCCGGGGGGCGAATTGAGGCACAAATTTGTCACGCATATCGTCGAAAGTCAGCCCCCACATCCCACGCAGTTTTGAGACATCTTGCACTTCTCCGGGGAAGAGCTTGACCTCGCCGAAGCATGACGAAGAAGCAAATTCAACTCAACACATGAGCAACCGTCCTCCGCCGTAATCTTTTGCATACAACCATATTTCTGCATCTGTATCCTCTTCCAATCATCAAGCTTATGCACATGACATCGGTCTACTTACATCGCTTGTCCCTCCCCGCCATCATCGTGGTGTCATCGGCGGTCGGAGGTCGGTGTTCACCCCGACCACAAACCCTAACCCAACCGGAAAAACCTTTTGGCGCGAACCTAGGGAACCAAGGCAACCAAGGGGAAGCAAGCGCCCCTTCGGTGAGACTTGTGAAATCTGTTAAATCTGTTAGTCGCTCTGGACTGCGGAGACGCGGCTTGGATGTGTGGGGATGCTGTCTCGCTCGCAGGCTCGGCCGGCTTAAAATTGCGGGGAACGGAGGAGGGGAAGTCTTATTCGTGTATCTAGAGTAAGCGGAGAATAGAACTGGATAAGAGGGGCCGAGAAACTCTGGGCGGAGGCTATGAGGAGAAAAATTTGAAAGAGAGAGATGTAGCCATATGCATGTAAAGAAGCTTCTCGTCTATGTGAATTCCCTACGACTCTATGAGCTCATACAGGTGAGAAAAAGTAAGATCGAGGGTTTTAACTTTGCATCGAGGGCGTTTGCAGGTCAGTACACAAGTTTTTACCAGGGAAAAAATTAAACTCCCGTCGGCATGCTTGCAGCTTGTCATGATGGCGAAATCCTTTCTAGAGTTTCTGTCTAGCTCTTTAGGTCCCTTTCCAGCTGCATCTCGAAAGAAAAAAAGTAAATCCGATGAGCTCAACAGATGCGATGCACATGGCGTTCGCGTAATGACTTTCTTGGTTCGCGGCCTCGCCTCCAATAGGATGGACTTTATGCTTTTGCTGGGCGCTTTATGTTTACTCTGTCTTTACTTTTGGTTAAAATTCCATTCGCCTACGCGTTCTAAAGATGGCTAAACGGCCAATGATAATTGCCGCGTAGGGTTGGACCTAAACCCTATTTGCCAGCCGGTAACTTTTGGGGAGAATCATGAGGCTGCACTCATTTTGAGGATATCAGTGAATTCGAACTCGTATCGCAAGATCTACATTGGGTGCTGTGCAGGCGTTCAGGATAAATCATTATCGATGCTCCTACAAAGAACCGACTTTGGGGCTAACCCGAACCTCAACCTCCATCTCCATGTCCACAGTCACAGTCACACACACAACTTAGACGGTCGCCTCGACCAAACTCTTACTGAGATATCAATTACTGCGCCTATTACAGCGTATTTCCGCTTTCCGTTACAGAATAAGCGGACAAATTTCAGTCGACGTGGCGTAAGACTGCAATATGCCTTGACATTACAAGAGCCGGGATATATGATGTAATTTGTGATACCAGAAATCGAATTTTCTAATTTGGATCTTTTGGAAACAATATCGACTTTCAAATTTTGTCTTTGGCCGTTCTACGGATTGGAGTATAGTATCATAGACTTGGTCTTTCAGTGATAGGTTTAGCCAACCGAATGTCCCAAGCGTGGGCGGGCACGTGAGACAAGGCTAAAGATGTGCGGAAGTCAAGTGCTTGATTGTGATTCTAACCAGACAAAATACATTGTACACCGCAGTCTGCTTAAACTACAATTCCATACAGACCTCTAGGTGCTGGGGCAACTCAACCCCCACTCTCTTAAAAAAAATAAGACGTTACAACATCACACACCAATCACACCCTCTCACTCATCTACAATCATTACAAAAAAGCCAGGACTAACTCCATAAAGTACACCAAAAGTCTCATATGAAATCGAAAAGTAGAGTCTAATATACACATTGATATCTCCTAGTTGATACACCTCCTCCTTATAAATCCCACCACCCACCCCCGCCCCCCCCTTGTCCTCATCATATCTACTCGTCAGTACGACATTCAAACCAAATCCTGCCTCTTCGGCGCCGTCAACCCCCTCTTCCCCCTCACCACCGCCTCATGTTCCCTACCCTGGAAAAGGTATTTCACCCTAAGCACCTTCTCCATACCGGGTGCGGGGTCATAAAACCCAATAATCCGACTCTTATCAATCCCCCCTTGAATAACCAATTGCCCGTTTTCCACGAGTGCTTGGACAGGGATAGCAACATCCGTCACCAACTCCTTCTTCTTCTTCTCCCCACCAAGAAGCCCAGTTGCAGTACCAAGCAACCCATTCTCCTCCCTCTCAACCCCCCAAGTGGCCTCAATCACCACCAACCCCCCTTCCCTACGTTCCCTATCCCTCCTTGCTTCAACACTAACCCTCATAATATCCTGAGCCTCCTCCGCCAACCTCTTTCTTCGCACTGTCTTCGCTTTATAAACCATCCTAGCCCTCTCCTGTTCTTTTCTCCGGATCTTCGAATCCCGGGGTCGCAGCCAGAATATCTCGGCTGCTATGTATGCAGCAAACGGAATTGCGGTGGCGTATATGAAGAGTTTATTATCCGGAACTGGAGCAATGATAACGGGGATATTGATTCTCTGACCTAGACGAGCCCAGGTTATACCAACGGTGACTCCCTTGCCGCCGGTTGCGCCGCCGGAGGAAACTGAGATACCGAGTGTTGTATTGGTGAAGACACGACGGGTTGCTTTAACAGTATATTGAGCCGCACCGGTGATGTGTAGAGTTCCTTCTACACCAAGACGGATACCTACGTTTCCGGGTTTTGTTTCCAGGGTTTTTGAAGGACTGGCGAGGGTGGAACCAAGGAAGAAGGTTCTGCCCCATGCGAACTTTGCTTGGATTCCTCGAGCCATTAGGCCCCCGGTTATCGAGACTTGATATGTTTCCGTTCTCTTACTTCTTGAAGTTTTAGGTTTCTTCACCTTCCCGTCTCTGCCTGATTCCTCGGCGTCGGCAAATACTGCAGACACAGGGTGGTAGATCCAGCCGATACTGGTGAATCCGTTACGAACTTGCCCAGGCTTGGCCATGGAGAATACTTCATTAAGCCCGGTAAGCCAGGTTACACTGCCGGTGTTGATACCGATGAAAACGGAGTTGCGGAGGTTAAGACGGCGAGAAAGGGTGACTTCGGTGATAGGGGCCCTGTCAAGACGAGGCAGCGCTATGAAGGTTGCTCGAGTAGTGAGGGTGTTTTGGCCAAAGTTCCGGGAGAGAACAGTGTTAACCATTGGTTGGGGGAGGATGCCGGCTTCGATGGAGACGGCGTTACCAGCCATCAAGGAGGCTACGCTGATAGGTGCATCGGGTGGTAAGGAGGGGAAGGAGTGGGAGAGACTTAATCCGAGGTTGGTGTTGGCTACTATTGTTGAGGGGAGGTTTTGGTTGGGTTTGTTTGGGACGCCGCCGATTTGGGCGGAGAGGGAGAGGGTGGGGCGGGGGCGGGGGTGGTCGGGAGATGCAGCAGGAGTTGGCTTCTTTTCATCGGGGGAGCTGGTCCAGAGGTCGGAGGGTTTCCGGGGGAGAGGTGCCTCGAGAAGTTCTCCAAGCTCCGGCAAGGGAATTTGGAATGTGTGGTTGACTTGGTATTGGGTCATCTTTCCGATGGGGTAGGATTCGAATTTTTTTGTAAATCGGCCAGTTTCTGGGTCTGCAGTGACGACGAGCTGTGTGAACCACAAACCGGAGATGTCGAATGCTGCTGCTACCTTTCCTGTAGAGACAACCAGTTCGGCAAGATCCTCTTCCTTCTTTTGCCTCATCTGCTCCTCTAACCAGATCTTGAATTGCGCTGGAGTCTTGGTTCGCGCTCCAACTTGTAGGGTTCGCTCTTTAACACCCTCTGCTCCAAACTGGTCATAAATCATCCTGTGCTTGGGATTAATGAGAACTTCATAGGCTTGGATAATCTTGTTGAACTGTCTAGTCGCCGATTCTCGCATGTCAGGCGTCTGTTTGTCCGGGTGGAATCGTCTCGAAAGCGCGTGATACGCAGCTTTGATCTCAGCGGATGTAGCCTGTGCATATCATGTCAGTTCTCTGTCCCAAGCTCCTCCGATTCCCGAGTTACTCACAGTTGGCGACACATTCAGCGTCGAGTAATAATCCTCCTCATCATCATCTTGCTCCTCCGCGTAGTCATCGTCTAATAGTCCCTCCTCCTCCCTCTCGTCAAGGTAAACACCACCCTCCGGCGGTCTCGCGGTTCCGTTTCCTCTCGCCGAGTTCCAGTCAGTCGAGTCGCTCGCCCAAGAGTTGTTCATGCCGCTGTACTGATTCGCCATTTACTCGGTTTACTCGGTGGTTCGCGGTATGTGTGCGATCCAGGTGCAGGTAGTTGCAGAGTGTTGCAAAGTGTTGCAAACAGCACCTTTCTTAACTTCCGGATTCAGTCGCACAGTATTGTAAATATGGTTGTAGGACAAAGAAAAAAAGGATTTCCTGTGGGTATCGGTGGTGGTGGTTGCGGAGGAAATCTACGATAATGACGTTGGTCGCAGCTCATCCCATTCCATTCCGAACCCCAGAATGCCGCCAAGCACAAGCTGTCGGGTAGCAGAGGCGCGCAGTTGGGTAGAGTGGCCGCGTAACTAATTCAACGCCTCAACCGACCGAGAAATCATCACC
This sequence comes from Pyronema domesticum, assembly GCA_024516145.1. NCBI lineage: Eukaryota > Fungi > Ascomycota > Pezizomycetes > Pezizales > Pyronemataceae > Pyronema > Pyronema domesticum. The sequence goes on along the minus strand of JAJJXL010000010.1, from coordinate 1,012,849 downwards.
GAAGCTTTTGAAAGTGCAACGTAATTCAACATAATTCAACATAATCCGATATAAACTTCTAATACACCCCACGAAACTCTATCGAAGCTACAACGTTCTACAAAGCTGCTCAACATGATGTCCTCAACTACTGACACCGATCCCTACATTCAATTCCAATCGTGAGCTCCCCCATCGCCTCCCTTCTCTCCCCCGGCCGCAAGCCGCCCACCTCGCCCATGGAGCCCGCTCTCCCTCCTCTTCCCCAGCTGAAACCCCCGCTAACTCCTCCTCAGCGAAGTCCAGTCTCTGCTCTCCTCCACCCGCGCCAGCTTCACCAACTTCCTCCGCCTGCGCTCTCTATCCGCCTCACCCTCCGATCTCACCAGCGCCCGGCACGACCTTTCCGAGAGCCTAACCTCCCTCTCCGACGACCTCCGAGACCTCGGCGCCGCCGTAAAAGCCGTCGAAAAAGACCCCTACAAATTCGGACTCGACGTATCCGATGTCGCCTCCCGACGTCGCTTCGTGGAGGAGTCTACAGGGGAGTTAGAAGATATGAAAGAAGAGCTCGCTAGTATAGATGCGGAGGAGAGTAGGCCTAAATATGGGGGTTTCGTGGGGGATGAGGATGAGGATTTGGCAGAGAGGGATGGGAACGGTATCGATGCAAGTGATCCGGTTTCGGTTTTTGAACATCAGCAGCAGCAGACGATTATGAGGGAGCAGGAACAGCAGCTGGAGGGGGTTTCGAGGACAGTGGGAAACCTCAGGGAACAGGCGTTCGTAATGGGCAGAGAGCTGGAGGAACAGCAGGAGATGATTGAGAGTTTGGATAATGATACGGAGAGGGTACAGGGGAAGTTGGGGAGGGGGATGAGGGATTTGGAGAGGCTTATTAAGGCGAATGAAGGTACATTATGCTCCGGGAGATGTGGGGGATGAGGGAGATTATGGAGCTTTACAGAAGATTATGCTGACAGGAGAATAGATAAAGCAAGCAACTGGTGTATTGCATTTTTAATATTGGTGCTGTGCATCTTACTTTTCTTGTTGCTGGTGGTGTAAAGGCCTTTAATTTCGGGCTTAGTTAGGAATTTTGTTAGACCCTTTTTTGCGGGAGTTTGGAGCTTTGTTTACTTTGTTCAATGGGTATGGGAAATAATAGTAATGTCGGTATTTATTTGTTCAAGAAGCCTGTAAAGAGTGGTGGTATAAAGAGACTGGTGGATAATCACAGCTAGCGGGTAGTTGCACTGGTGTACCGCTGCATCAATGAAGCTCGGGGATCCAGGGCTAGAGTAATAGAGGCTTTCCCCGGATTTATGGATTCAGCCCTACCACTACCACTACGCCATCTTGAATCTTGAATCTTTAATTCTCAATTTCCAGGTACCGACCTCTCCGGTTCACCTGGACTTCCCTCTTTCACCCATAGCTTTATAAATTGCCCACAAATCACCACAAATCAACCGCACGCAACTCTCCCCCCAAATTCCCCCATATAATTCGCAAAAAGCAAATAGAGACGCCCGGAATCTCAATTCCAATTCTAATACAGCAACAAGACAAAGCTTCTTTATACAGTTACACCAATTACTCCAAAGGGTAGTCGGATCCAACCTCCTGCAAGTACTTCTTGTTCTTTACGTGGGCGAAAGGAAGTCCACAGTATCCGCAGGGAGTAACCTCGGGCTTGTCAACGTTGATGAAAACACGGGGGTGTCCGTTAGGTCCTCCACCTGTAGCTAGTTAGCTGTATGCTCAATTCCCAGATCTCCGAATCTGCAGGTTCCGAGGCCATAGGTTCCAGATCGCCAGATTCTCAGCGTCCAATTCCCCCGGTCTTCAATTCCTCTCTAACCCGGATCCTCTTTGCCGCCGAACCTGTAGTCTTTGGGTTCCTCTTGACCTCGGAGCCTGCAAACCCGGAATCCTGTAGCCCCCCCGGCCTCTCATTCTCCCAAGAAGCACCTACCTCCATCACAGCACACAACCCTCTTCTCACTCCACCTAACCGGTTGCTGATGAATGAGTTCAATAGCAGCCCAAGGCGCGGGTTGTTGGGAGATATTAGTCTGTTCGAATCTAGGTCCAACCATAGCCTGCTCTTTAGGTCTTTGAGATTTGGACCAAGTTGTAGCTCTGTTTGGGGCCTGAAGATGACGAGCGCGTTCTGCAACTTCGATAGGTTCGGAACCCTCGGGGACGGCGGGGGTAGTCGCGGATGCCTCGGTAGAAGTGGCGGCGGGGACATTGGAAACAGCGCGGAGGAAAACCGTGCTAGGACGGCGAACCGCGGGAAGAACAGCCCGGCGGAAGAGCATGGTGTTGTTGCGTGAAGCCGTAAGTTGAGATGGCGATGCGGAGGGGATTGGGAAGCACGATGATAACTGGGGTTGTCTTCCGGTTAGGCGGCTTGGCATGGGGTCCATACCCAAAGAACGAGTTTAACGCCAAAATGTTACAACGCCAGACAAAGCGAAGCCCGTCAACCACGAAACGACAACTGAAGGCGACTACAACGACGTCAACTGCTACAACCTCACCCCACGGAACTCAGAACTACGCGAACTACCTATTCCAAGAAACTCCCCAAACCCAAACCCACCAGAAATCATGTCTCAAAAACCTGCGCCCGGCGCTCAGCCAAAAAACATGTCCAACCGCCTATTGACCATGAAGGTATTTTTCCCTTCCTCTCCACTGCTTCCCACGCGCTTTTGGGCTGCTCCAAAGCACTGCAAAGCTATTCCTACCAATTGGATTTAAACTACCCATGAGATAACTAACTCTTCCTTCTCAGTTCATGCAACGCGCCGTGCACTCCAACCCCGGCACCTCCAAAGCGGAAGCCTCCAAAATCGCCGCCGCAGCCGCCGAAGAAACCGCACGACGAACTGCAGCCTTGCACCAGCGCCCCCGACCAGCCGCTGGCTCAGCAGCCATCGATAATGACGAAGAAACTGAATGGGTTCTCAGCTATGTGCGCCCGGTTGTGCCGGAACAAAAATACGTCGACAACGTTGGATATTCTGAGATGTTTGCGTCTGATGGTGAAGATTGCGACTCAGACTCAGATCAAGAGGAAGAAGCTGGGGGAAATGCTACTAAAAAGGAGGGTGGTAGGATGGTTTTTGGGAATTTTAGCAAGAAGAATTTGGAGGATGACAAGAAGAAAAGTAACAAGGGGGATGGGGAGTTTGATAGTGATGAGGAGTTGTCTTCTGATGAAGAAGAAGGGGAGGAGAGGGAACGTAAACCTGTTATTAAGCAGGTTAGTTTGAGGGGTTTGACGAGTATATCGAATTCCGGAAACGCCGCGGGTCTAGCACAGATGAAGTGTCATAAGTGTAATGAAAAGGGACATAAGGCTAGTAGTTGTACGAAGGATGTGGAGTGTTATAATTGTGGGAAGAGGGGGCATATGGCGGGGGATTGTGAAGAGAAGAGAAGGGGGAAAAGGAAGGAGGTTGAGGATAGGAGGGATTCTATGCCGAAGAGGGGGAGACCGTCGATGTGAAAGTTGAGGGAGGTTTTGATGTGATGGTTTGCAAGATTTGCAAGGGCAGATGTAGACTTAAGGGGGATGGGTAGATGTAAAAGTTTCATGTATCTTTTTTTCATGGCGTTGGTTGGACCGGATTTGTTTTTTGTACCTTTACGGAGGCAGCGGATAGGATAGAACTTATGATGGATACTGAGTAATAATATTACACCGTATATTCTATCTTATTGGAGATATTTCCTTGTGCATTGACTGGTAGGAGAGATTTTTGGATGACGGCTTGTGACAACCATGACTTTCCCACGCGATGTATTGTAAAACACGGCCATGCTTGGAGATATGTTTGAAACAAAGGCAGACACGGCACACGACAATTGACAATCACAGGCGCAGCAAATTATTGTGAGAGTAGAAATCTTCCTGTCTCTTGTCCTTCTCCGTCTACCCGTAATGTACATTAGAGTAGTTGGTATAAAATACACGCTCCATCAATTACACCCTCCCAATGCACAAATATCCAATTCTTGCCCGAAGAAAAACTCCAACTTTTATGTAGATAAAGAAACTCTTCATACAAATCTATCATACAGCCAAACCCCTTTTTGTACCCAAACAGAAACAATTTAAAATAAAAGCGAAAACCCCGGGAAACAAGTCCAAATCTAAAGCCAGATGAACCAAGCCAAATAATAATAGTACAAGTTAGGTAAGAAAATCAAAGCAACCAAAAGACCCCACGATTTGTTTTAAACGTCATGATAGATCATTAATTCACCCAAACATCTTAAGCGGAGGGAGAGAAGCTGGGTCTCTCACGGCGCTCGTAAGGGGGTCTGTCACCCCGGTCTCCACCGAATCCACCACGTCCACCACCACGGCCACCGAAGCTACCACGGCTGGGACGGTCTCCGAAGGAACGCTGGGGTCTGTCTCCACCGTCGCGGTCTCCGAAGGAGCGGCGAGGTCTGTCTCCTCCCTCACGGTCTCCAAAGGAACGCGAAGGGCGGTCTCCGAAAGAGCGCTGGGGTCTGTCTCCACCGTCGCGGTCTCCGAAGGAGCGGCGAGGTCTGTCTCCTCCCTCACGGTCTCCAAAGGAACGCGAAGGGCGGTCTCCGAAAGAGCGCTGGGGTCTGTCTCCACCGTCGCGGTCTCCGAAGGAGCGGCGAGGTCTGTCTCCTCCCTCACGGTCTCCAAAGGAACGCGAAGGGCGGTCTCCGAAAGAGCGCTGGGGTCTGTCTCCACCGTCGCGGTCTCCGAAAGAACGCTGGGGACGGTCTCCGCCGAATCCGCCGCGACCACCGCGACCACCGAATCCTCCACGTCCTGCACTTCCACCGCGGCCTCCGAATCCTCCACTTGAACCCTGCTCTTCACTACAAATAACAGTCAGTAAAGAATCTTTAAATCAAGAGCAGCGGAAACTTACGGGTTGTAGGGTTTGGTGTTGAGGTTCTTGACGCTACCAAGTCCAATCTGCTGGATCAACTTCTTGGAGACAGAAGGAGGCTCAGGCATAGCCCAACCGACAGCAGTCCATCTGTTGATAGCGTCGACAAGGTTCTGCTTGCTGCGGACAAGTCCGTTGAAGTATCCCAACATGGAGACGTAGGTCTGAGACTTGGTGGAGTCGTCGATCTTGATGCTGGCCTGAGTGACGGCGGTGAGGGCGGCAGCAGCAGGCTTGGTGAGCTTCTGCTCCATGTCCATCAAAATGTCGGCGGTCTCAAGTCCATGGTCCTTGTCCATGTTCATGCCAGAGACGATGTTCTTGACGGCGTTCTCGCCCAACTCAAGCTTGGAAAGCATCAAGTAACCAACACCATCCTTTCCAGCACGTCCAGTACGTCCAAGACGGTGAATGTACTGCTCCTGGTTGGAGGGGGCGCAAAGTTGGATAACGTGGGTAACGTTGGGGAAGTCCATTCCACGGGCGACAACGTCAGAGGCGAAAAGGATACCACGCTTGCACATCTTGAATCTCTCAGAAGCCTTGGAACGGGCAGGCTGGGTAAGACGGGAGTGGATCTCAACCATCTTCAAGGAAGAGTAGAAGGGGTGAATCTGGTGTCCCTCGGGAGCAGAGAACTGCTGGAAGGTGGCGGCAGCAATGTTGGCGAACTTGGTGGTAGGGCAGAAGACGACGGCCTTGAACTCTGGAAGAGAGCTGATGTCCTGGGGACCCTCGTCGACCTTGATACCGGACTCTCTCATGACGAGCTCGTAGAGAGCGGGAAGCATGTTCTCGAATCCGTTGCACTCAACGAGGTGCTGCTTGATGCGAGTGTGAACAGCGGCCTCTCCCTTCTCAACCATCTTCAAAAACTTGTAGTCGGGACGAAGAGTCTTGCGAACCATGTCCAAAACCTTCTGGGGCATAGTAGCAGAGAAAACCATGGACTGTCTTCCCTCTCCATTGCGCACGTTGGACTTAGCACCGGGGAATAGGCGAACAATCTCGGCAATCTTGTCTGAGAATCCCTGGTCCAACAAAGTGTCTCCCTCATCGAGGACAAGAGTGTCAACCTTGGAAATGTCCAAGTTAACGTACTGGTCCTGAAGCAAGTCGTGCAAACGTCCGGGAGTGGCGATAAGAATGTGGCATCCATTGCGTCTCATGTCGTTGACGGCCTGAGACTTTCCGGTTCCTCCCACAGCGGACTGGCAAACAATTCCGGTACCGGCGCAAAGCTTGAGGGCGTCCTTCTGGATCTGGAGAGCAAGCTCACGGGTGGGGGAGATGATAATGGTACGGACGTCGATCCTTCTTGGCTGGATAGGCTCGGGGGAAGTAATAACACGCTGGATGGCGGGGAGGAGGAAAGCAATGGTCTTTCCAGTTCCGGTCTTTGCCTGAGCAAGAACATCGACTCCGGTAACGGTGGAAAGAACAGTCTTGCGCTGGACCTTGGTCATGTCCTCGTACTTCATTCCGTCGGTGATGTTCTTGATCACACGGGTATCGATAATGTTCTTGTCGGCCAGGTGCTGGAACTTGGTAACCTCATCGATAGTGCTCTCAACGTCGACCTCATGCTCGGAATCCTCAAGAATAGCGGCGTGTGCGGTGGTGTCGAAGGCGGCGCCGCGGTTGTCTCTGAGAGAAGCGTTACGCAAGATTGCGGAGATGGCGAGCGATCGCTGCTGCTGAACAGCGGGTGACGCTGATATTGCGGGCGCATGCTGAAGTAGGGTGAGAGCGCCTGTAGAAGAATTTGTGATGCTGGCATTGGCGGTGGTACGAATGCGTAGTAACCGGGAAGACCGGCGGAGGGCGGAAAACATTATTGTGGTGGGGAGGAGGTGAGGGAGGGAGAAGTGAGGGTGGTGAAGAAGAGGGAGGAGGAATTGACCGAATATACGGCCGGAGGTGTTGAGGAAATTTGTATCTGGAGGAGGTGGTGGTAGTGTGCGGTAGAGAGGATACTTTGAGGTGAAGGTTTTCCAGTCTTTTTGAGGGAACAAGCGCGTAAGCGTTTTTGGTTCTGCTGAAAATTTCATGCGGCTCGAATAAATTTCAGATGCGCCAAGCTTCGGATTAACTTTCGCGCTAAGATAATTACTTAGCGGCCCCGCTGCGCTTCGATGCGAGCCCCACTTTTGAGACACCGTAGGGCTGGATTGACTGCGTAAATTCATCAAAATTCACCAAGACAAGAATCATACAGAACAGTATCTTGCTAATGTTACTAATAATTTTCGCCTGTGATCTACTCAAAATTCGTGACTTTCGTTCCAATTTCCTCCAAGAACACTCAGAGCTGTAAATCCATGTTTCCGGCTACCAAATATTTCCCTAGACCCTGTCTAGAGTACAGGCGTTAGCCGGCGGCGGACCTTTTTTCACCCCCGATTCACCTTTGGACCCCGTCTAATCGATCGAGCCATATATCCATGCATCTGACCATAGTTTCGCCCCGATAAAACCCAGTCATTGGAATTCTCATGATGAGTACCATTTGAACTTTCATCGGTTGCCAACAAATCCTTCCATTCCCATCGTATCGCCTATTCGGATATCTTCACCCTGCCCTCTAGAAATAGTGTACAGCATCCTTCCATTCCATCTATCTCTGAATTTTAAAGCTCGCCAGTAAACTCCTTTTCCCAAGAAAAACACCCCATGCATACCAAAAGCCATAACAATGCGCAATAAAAAAGTACCGTCATAACATCATCGCATTAATCGAAATTTTCATGCCCACGAATAATCATAGACCCTGAGAATTCTTAGAGCTCGTCTTCGTCGCTAACTTCCATGCCACCATAGTCCCTGGTGACATCTGCGAGGCGTCTACGAGGAGCAGCCGGCGCGCGGGGTGCTTGGTGCGAGGATTGAGGCCTAGATGTACTGCCGCCAGATCTCTTGGACCTTTGCTCTCTTTGGTGGGAACGAATGATAGCGTCGACATCATCCGAATCCTGGGTGATCAATGTACCGTCTGTGTTAAGCATGGTAGTGGTGAAGATTGAGTCTTTGTCCGCGTTCTCCGCAAGTGCCTTTTCCAGTAGTTCGGTTGCCACTGGGTCCTGTGGACTGATTGCTAGAGCCTAAGGCAACCGTCAGCCATGTATCTAGAGCGCTCCATGTATAAAAACTTACCTCGTGAAGATTAACGATAGCCTCCCATGGTCGTCCGGCTTGAAGATGACACAGCCCAATGGCGCTATAAACCTGGGGATCATTGGTATCCGCAGTCCTGGTAACTTCCGCAAAGCATACCAACGCCTTGTCAAACATTTCCAAGCGCCGGAACGCATGTCCCAGATTTGCCTTGGTAGCCACCCATGCTTTCGGGTTTGATTCTATATCATCGGCGATTTGCAGAGCCTTGGTAAAGCATTTTATCGAATCCTGAAGGGCATCCTTGTGATAGAAGACTACTCCAAGTTCGTTCAATAAGAGTGGGTCGGATTTGCAGAGATTAAATGCGGTGTTGAGGTATTCGTCGGCGAGTGTCACATTATTTAGTTGAAGGTGCTGCATACCCAAAAAGAGCTGCGGCAGATGTGTACCCTGGAAGAGACGAGCAGCAGTGGAATACGCCGAAATTGCTTGGTCGTGTTCACCTTCCGCCGCAAAAGTGTGTGCGAATCCTATCCAAGCGGGTCCGAAATGAGGGTCCATCATTGAGGCCTTAGAAAAAAATCTTCTTGCTTCGGCAATTTTGTTAATCGTGAGATAATAAATTCCAACTGCTAGCCAAGTAACTGGCTCGTCGGGGTAGCTATCAGCCATGTCGTGGGAAACCAAAAATAGCTTGTTCTTCATGTTCAGCTCATGCATGCAAGCCAAATATAGCGGATAAACTGCAAAATTGTAGCTATCGTTCTTAATGATTCCCTCGCATAATTGCAAGCACTCCTTAAATCGACATTGAGTGAACAGTAGCTCCGATCTAGCGACTATCAAATCCGCGTTGTTCGCAAGATTGTAGTCCGTGCTAAGTTTCTCTGTGGCTTGATTGAACGCAGTAGGATTCTTATACTTGCTTAAGCGGGTGGTGTAGAGCATTTTGGCGAATTGTGCCTCTTGGCCCTGTTCTCCGTCGACACTCAGATTGGCAAAGTCCAAGCTCTCCAAAAATGCCCACTCCTCATCGGGACTCATTAAAGAGTTCTTCATCAACTGGTCGAATGCTTCAAAACATTTCACATCAATCAATACTGCCTGCTTGTAGCAATCCTTGGCCTTGTCGAATGCATTCTGTTTGGCGTAGATCAACCCCCGGAGATGACACATTGCTGCCTCGAACTTGAGGTTTCCCTTCTCGTATTCATCTCCCTTTCCACCTGAAGTTTTTTTCCGCCGTGCCGCTTGGGGAGTGTTAAAAGCGAGATGTGAGGGGTTCTTTTCGCCGAGGATGGTAAGAGCTTCGTCGTATTTTGATTGTTTCATAAGGCACAAAGCAGCGAGGTAGCGGCAGGATGTTGATTTCGAAATCAAGTCGTTACGGGTAAGAAAGGATAGCGCTCTGTTATAGTGACCGTTTCCGAAGTGGACCTGTGCTAGCCAAAAAGCATCCTTTGGATCTCCTTGAGGGGTGTCAGCACTACCAATTATCGTCGCCGGTATTGTGATTAAGAATACCAGTTAAGGCTAATAATTTATCTCCAACAAAGATAGCTGCATCATGCTGGTGCTTGTTGAGTGCGTCTTGTCGCCAGTTTCTGAGAAATTCCTCCATCTTCGGGTTCGAAGCTGGAGCTCCCTTCCGGCGTGATGTGAGATTCAATGAACTGCCCTCCCCGGCAGTTGGTGGGGCTGAGGCCATAGTTTGTTCCGCGGGTTGGAGTTGGGAATGCCGTGTTGTAGTAAGGTAGGTAGTTCGAGAGATGGGAGACGCGTCGTGTAAGTAACGTTTTTGACTTGACGTAGTGGGTCGCGATAGTTTTGAGGCTCGGTTCAACCCGTCATCAGTCGTTTGCATGCATACCAGACAGGGCCCCGGCTAGCGTGAGGTGGGGCTAGCACATCAGGTGACCTAACGTTACACATTAGAATACGCGTTTGTCGTACGCTTCTTCATGAGGTGTATCGAAGCGGCGAGTGGATGGAGTATCTCCACATCCACCCGGTTACTTAGTCCGTGATTTCGCTCCGATGTAGATGGAATCAACTATCGTTTCTTCTCTTTCCATCTCGTCCCCGTTTCGCGTACGTCCACGCCTGCTTTACGCGAACCGCCCGTCGCCCCACCCCCACACGACCACACGATGTCAAAACGGCGTGCAGAAACCCCCCCAGTGAGAGAGTCTGCAACCAAATCCATCGATTCCGTTAATGTGCACGAGGATTTCCTCTCGGAGCTTCCTGGTTCAGAGCTTGTCAAAACTTGGGACTCCACTACTCTTTTATCTTGGTTGAAAGCACTTAAACCGTCTCCTCTGGGCACAGTACATTTCGCGAATACTGCAACAGCTTTTAAGCAGGCCGATATCAGTGGAAGGGCTTTTCTAAGAGCAACTGCAAATTGGCTAGAAGAGAAATGTCATATATTTGCTGGACCCGCCATGGACCTAGAGGGCCTCGCGGCAGAAATCAATGCGGCAAAACAAAACGAGCAATCAATTACGGCTCCAAAGATGAGGAAGACGGTACTAGAGCATACTGCTAAAAGTAAGTACATAAGGGTCAATGGTATGGACAAACTTCGGAATTTACTAACTCTGATCCAAATAGTTCTCAATTCAAAAATCCATCGACTTCCTGTTGAAGTTGAGGAATTCTGTGATCCATGGAATCGTGAATATCTGCCATTTCCGTTTCCGGGTATGATACCTCTACATTTCAAGCTCGATAACGACCGGCAATTCTTCTACTATGGTCGGACCGACTTTCGGCTACTCTACGAAAAGGTGATACTATTGAATCCTTACCAAACAAAGAATCTAGCGGTTTATGGGCCTTTCGGAGGAGGAAAATCTCACATGTTGGCAGCTCTTGTGTGCCTATTGGGCCGGCTAAAGAAGACAGTCGTATACATCCCCGATTGCCACGGACTCAACACACCTTCTCGATATTCTTATCTAATACAAGCACTTGTGTTCGCTTTTGCCAATGACCATTTGCTTGGTGAAAAAATCACCGAACTTGCCAGAATCTGCGAAGATAACAGCGATCCGAAGGAACTGGAACCCAAAGTTATTTCTTTTTGCAACGAGGCTGCCTCAAAGGGGCAGTTCATCCTGTTCGTACTCGATCAAGCCGATTCTCTCGATGAAAATAGCAGCAAAATCATTAGACATATTATTACACCCCATATGACGATAACATGTTCGAACAAGAAGTCCGTGGACTGCCAACTCTATGTTCCTGCTCAAGCCTCGCTTTTCATAACCGGAGAACTTGATGAAGTACGTATCTTGCCTACGTACCTGGGTCTAAAAGTGTTAATCATAGCATAGGAAGAAATGGAAGCGTGGTGGGGTGACGAGCAGCAACTTTGGGACAATATTGACCTTGACCACCTTACTTACCTCGAAAACTTCACCGAAAGAATCCCAGAGTTCCTGAGTCAGTTGAGTGAGGTTGGGAATGTCTTGTACGGAGATAATCCTTCTGGTCATGAGGTCGAAAAACAGAGCAGATCAGAGCTTTCGGGGCTTAAGCATGACTTAATCACCGCATTAAGAGGAAAAAAAAGAGACAACCGAAGACAAGAAGTAAAAGTAGAAGGTGATGTGGCTGGAGAATTAAAGGTAGAAAACGAAGAGGAAGGGACAGTGAGAGAGGGTGAAGAGGGGGGAGAGGAGAGAGATGGGGGAATGAAACGGGGCCAAAGAAGCGAAGCAAGACCGACGAATGCAACAAAACCAGACTTTATACAAATATCCGACAGTGATAGTAGCGACGATAGCGACGATGATACCGACAACGATATTAGGTTATATGATACATTCCTAATGAGTCTAAATGAACCTATCAACAATAAAAGCGAAACCGAAAATGCCGATGACGATCCCGATGACGATGTGATTTACAAGAAACAAAATCCGAGTGGCCCGCGAGATTTGTGTGACTTAATCGCCGGGAGCGATCGTTTCCGTAGCATTGTCGACTCAATTAGGGCATTTGCTGACCACAAGATCGAGCAGCTAAAAGTTGATCCAACGAAACTGGCATAGTACGTCCCTGATACATTTACCCAGTTTCAAGAGTTTCACAATAGCTAACTTGGCGTCAGTTTTTACCGGTTATGGGACAAGTGTATCCTGGGTGCCCAAGTTGAACGCAACGCAATCGATAACGATTTCCTGGACGGTCGCTTTTTCTTCATCAAAGACGGCAGAGCACAAACTTCCTGTTGGCTTGCTCGCGATGTTGCTGCTTCCTACTTGCGCTCTGTGCAACACCTAGGGAATGACGATGCTATGACTGACTGGCTTTCCATGGGCCGGGCTTCTTCGGAAAGACGTGATAGATCGACGATGATGGAACTGGCGAAGAGGTTATGCCTCAGTCGATTAATTATTACAGGTATTAGTTGGTTTACGGCAAAAGTCGCTGATACAGGCATCAAACTAGCATTCAATAAGAGCATGCAGCCTACGTTTATTCGTGGGAGGAGAGCTGAAGAATTTGGTCAACACTTTCGTTTGCAGCCGATTGGTCAACTAGTGATACACATACCGACAGATTATGCCTACGATGGAGTTGACGCTATTGTTACAAGTATAGCAGCAAGGGGAAACGACAGAGTGGCCGTTGTCACTGGTATTTTTTTCTGCGACCATCAAAAAGATCAAGAGAGGTTTAGTTCGGCCGAAGTTATATTTATGGAGAACCACGCAAAGAGCTGGCAGACTGCAATGGGTTGTTCTCTTGGATTATTTTTCTTTCTATGGGTTTTACCTCAAAGAAAGGGCAATCGATATTGGAAGACGGTGGAGAGAAATCAGAATCATCCATCATACTCCTATGCATCTGCAACCTTCGAAGAGCTTTACCCAAATATGTTCCCAATAACTTGGGATTAAGTAGGAGTTGATTTGAGTAGTTAAGTGGCGGCTAGTTTGTTATTATTGTTGTCTAATTCTTTGTACGTGTTTTAGCGGCTAGAATCCTTGACTATTTGCAGTGCTAAAAATCTGGTAGAAATGCATACCAACCTTTGTGGACAAACTCCTAGAAAACACCTGCAACAAAACCGAAGATTATAAGAGATAGAAGCTGTTGTAAAGAACCATCATATCCCAAAAGCAACCCAACGCCAATCACATTAATGGCAAATTCTCTCGTACATCCAACCTTAATACCCCAACATTGCCCATAAAGACCCAAGTATCGTCTTCTCTCCTGTGAGCTCGAGTTGAAAAGCCCCCGGGTTCGAAGCATCCATGATCCTAATCCCCATCCCTGGTCCATGAATCTTCAACCACTCTTCAACCTCCGGTCTAATCTTGGCAACACCTCCCACACTATTCTTCCCTCTCCCAGTGATGATCCAAGTATTCCTGACTTTCCATATTCTACAAGCCTCCAAATGTTCCTCCATTTTCTGTTTAGCCTCTTTGACAAAAAGTCCATGAAGATCAATCTTTTTCAACCCATCCATCATATTTTTCCCACTCCAAAGTCGAGTAATAGTAGTCCTCCAGCTATCTCCTAAGTCCGGATATGAAGGATTATGTGCTGCAAAGATTTCCGCTGCTGCTTTCGCATTCAGTAAATCTCGTTCTTTGTGTTTTTCATCGACTTTTGTCCGGAGTTCTGTGACCTTCTGGAAGTCTCGGCTATTTTGAGAAACCCGGATTTGCTGGTGTAGGTCGGATAGTTCGTCGCTGCATTTCTTGGCTCGCAGACGGAGTTCATCTCCGGTGGGGGAGGCGGTGGAAACGAGCTGTCCCATTGTTGAAAGAGGAGTCCTGAGATGAAAGTTGGAAGGAGATCGGACAGCGGGACACGACGCTAATTAATGCCGGGTCTGAGCTCGTGAAATGCGGGGTATTTGGTGTGATGTCGTATCTATCAACCCTAAAGCTTCGGGACTCTTATCTAACCGAGAAAAGTTGTCTATTCTAGATGAATGTGATGCGATGATTAAGAAATAGCAACTCCTAACGATGTAGTAGGATGTAGGGACAAGAATGATGAGGGGATTAGAGGCCGATCTTTCAACAGTGGGCGAAACTTATAGCGTGTGGTATTGACAAAGGTCCAATATTGGTGCAACCGGCCAGGACTTGATAATGTCCTTATATCGTGGTTTACGTGCACGGACGTAATGGAATGATGAAAATAGAGTTTGGCGCGCGCGTCACGAGGGTCGAAGATCCCGGCGGAAGGGGGCCTAAAACCGCCCTACGGAGACGCGAGGCGCAGTAGGGCGATGGGCCGAAACGTAAGCTCGTTTCCTGGATGGGATGGGGTTCAAACGAAACTAGGACTGATGGTAGGCTATCCGAATTGATACGGGAGATAGATTGCGGCACCGAATGAATGGCTAGGCTCGCGAGGGTTGGATGATCCCGAAACTTGCGGATCATCGTCCCTCGCGTCGAAAATTGATTCGGCTACCCTGAGGGTCCAACCCTACAGAGTCGTTTTTCTGTTACACCGCTTGTCTGCTGGGATAGAGATTTCTTTCTTTGCAGCTAGCCTAGCTGAGTTTGTTGGAGCGGGGGCAATTACAATATGAGGCCGAAAAATCTGCGTATTAATACTGTTCCAATCTCGTTTTCGTAAGTTACTATTACATAGTTGTAATCCTTAGACTACAATTCACCCTGTTGGCTAATGCTGAAGGAATCGTACAGTGGCCTGTCAAGTCCCGTGCAAAATCTTTGAAAACAAATCCCATCCTAGAACCCAACCATAACCCCCGCTTTACTCAGCACCGTTACGGTACCTTTCAAATCCATCTTCCGCAACGCCGGTGTAACAAATAAAGCGACTTTATTTTTCCTCCCAGGTACCATCTGTTGATCGTCCTGCTGTAGCGGAGACATTCCGACCTCAGAAGCCTGCTGTCTTCTTTTCTGAGTCTCCCGATTCTTTCCAATGATTTGCCTGTTAGTAGCATCCCTAAACTCATTCTCGATCAAAGTGGCCATGTTTTCCCCCGGGATTTTATCATAGTCAGTACGCTCGAACATCAGTTCAGGATCAAATAGATCACACGTCGTGTGGGTGTAAGATTCCAAAAATGTCAGCTCATACAACACCTGCTGTTTTCTGAAAACAAAGTGGATCTCCGCCGCAGTCATAGCAATCTGTAACAGCGCCCTTTGACGTTCTTCTGAGGGCTCTCCACAGAGGGGATACACCATCTCATCAAAGCTATCCACAAGGTCTTGTAATGACTTTAGGCGCGTATCGTGCGAATCCGGGTTTCGGTACAGCATCCCGACTGTAAAGGCACGCCAGGCAGCTACAGTTTCTTTCTGTTCTACCGTAAATTAGTATTTGAACTACCTCTTCATGCATAATAATGCCTACCATGACGTGCCATCGTTGATTCCAGCTCTCTCAGTTTTTGATCCCAGTCTATGTCAGCACCAAAGACGTATTTCGAGAAGATTGAAGCATCGAGGAATCTCCAAAGAATATTTTCGAGGACGAAGCGACGAGGATGACCTGAGCGGAGCCAAATGTAGCCGTAGAATTCAAGATGATTAGTGAAATATGTCGGTAGTTTGTCAAGTTTGTCCGGATCTAGCTGCGCGTTTGAGAGGTGTAGGTGAACATAGCTTTGAACTTCGCGAATTAGAAATTCAAAGATTTCTGTGGCCTTGGCGTCAGGAAATGACGCATCTAGAGGGATATTGGATGTCATGGTCGGTGGATGATCGTTAAGTGGAAGTGGAGCATGTCTCGTGAAGGAAGTGGGTTTGGTAACAGGGTGTGGTCAAATAGGGTTCAGCCCGAATCTTCAAACCGCGGGGTTTTGATTCCGGCTTACGCATCAAAGGATTCGCGACAGAATGTGACCGTTGATCCGTTTATAAGGGCTTCGTCGGTTGTCTAGCAAGTAATCGATGTTCGAGGTGGGATTCTCAGCAAATATTAAACTCTTTCACCGTAAGTTCTCATCTGGTGCTCCAGTCGGCATCCGGGCTACGAATTTACGAGGGTTCAATATCAGGGACTAATTAGACCCTAATATTATTCTGATGTTTGTCAAAATTTAGACAGGTATTCACCTGCCCTTCATTTCATCTTTATTTTTATTTTTTTTTTATTTTCATCATAGTATTGTATCCCCAGCGTGGGGTATACTACATAATAAAATACACTTCTCGCTTTCTATCCTTGCTTCTAGTCCTTCTTCTTGCCTTTCTTTATGCTCGTTCGACCCGTGACGCCAGTTTTTGTCACAAAATTCCTCCGCTTTGGCGCTGGCCGCTCACTCGTCCTTGCCCTCACTTTATTCTGGTTCCGTTTACATTACTGTCTCCTTATCCATACTCGTCCCCGTCCCCTTTAGACTGGGCTTCTTCTGCAAGTACATTCTGAATAAAAGCACCTATCATTCTCTGTGTCTCCTGTTCTCTTTCACCTTGCAAGCTGTGGTAATCCAGGGGATAGTTGTAAGTAAACTCAAGAGCGGGCCTTAGTACTTACTCATGTAAACTCAAGGTTCGGTTTTGTCTTCTGTAGACTGTATTTTGAAGCTATGTAGCTAGCTGATGGTGGATGTGGATGTGGATGTAATAGAGGTGCCGTTCTTTGCCTCGCCTGTCTATGAAATTACTATGCGGGTGCCTGCCGTATCCATTCCTCTCTGTTAGTACTCAGACTTCAGTAACTTCAAACTTGCGCGACGCTTGTTAGAAATAGGTACCCAGAGAGCTAGAAGAAACTTACTTATTCAATACATCTAGAGTAATGCAACCATAGAATTGGTTTGTTTCTTTGAATTGATTCGAGGTTTTACTAAGTTGCGTTTTTGGCGTTGACGTCGTGATGGTTGATGGACGTGCCGCACCTCGTGGTGTTTATGTAGTACTAGTGATGGAGGCAGAAAGGAGGAAGGAAGGGAAAAAATGCAATCAGGGCCAAAAGTGTTTGTCTAGACTCCTAAAACCGCTCTGCGTGGAATTTCATGGACCTTGTCAGTGTGGTATGTAGGGAATATGCATAGTTTATCACTGGGGATTATTATCATCGGTAACATGTATTCACCGTTAACATCAACCTGCAGTAAATACAGCTGCGCCAGCCGCTCGAACTTTTCATTTAGTGCAGCTTCACTAGAGCCGTGACGAGTCCGCAACCCTCATCTGTAATTCTACCCTCGGTAACCCCCTGTCACGTACTAAAGGCCGTGAGAACTGTTCAAACTCCGTAAGAAGTAGCATTGCTCATAAGTATTGCTCATCCAATGGTCTAAACGACCTAATTCAAAAAATCTAGGCTTCTTTGCGGGGATGATTCTCGGCATTCCTAAGAAATAGCATAAACTATGGATAAGAATATGGATAAGAATATGGATAGGGATTCATTCCGGAGGGGGGAAAGTCGAGACTACATACTAATTACCAGGCATCCAGCGGCGGAACTTGATATGTCACGGTAGAGTCAACATCGTGCTGTTTCGCATAGTGCTGTAACTGTACCCCAGGCCCCGTCTGGCGTGTGATGAGTGATGAATCCTGAAATTCCCATTTGCCAGCGCCATTAGAACACCATCGGCGCTTTACCGCATAACTTGCTACAGACGCACCACGGCAGCCACAAAGCCGTGAAGCAGCACGATATTGACTGCCGTGATACGTAAATTTTCACCGCTGGCTGCCTGGTAATTAGTATATATTCTCGACTTCCCTCCCCTCTGGACTGGACATCCCCATTCTTATCCATAGTTTTTCCTATCTTTATCCATAGTTTATCGTATTTCTTAGGGATGCCGAGAATCATTCCCGCAAAGAAGCCCAGCTTCCTCTCAAACAAGATATGCGCCCTTGTTTGAGAGAAAGCTGGGCTTTTTTTTGCGTTGGGTAGTTTAGACCACACATCCAAGCTGCGAGATTCATCACAGGAAATAAAGCTCAATCCGGCATTATAAGTAGTATCTTCGGCTACCTGGATCATAAAGATATATAATCACCCAATTTCGTCGGCGGATGGGCAGCTGGCCTTCTCCATATTTTAACACTCGCAGCTACAACATACACCACCCACTGATCAGGATCAGCGCGGTTTAAGGTCTGTTGAGCCGCACTACTCTACTCTTATTGTCGACTTCCTGAAGATTATTGTCCTCCGGGGGATACCTAGAGGTAATAAGCGCGGATTTATGCACCTTACACACCCATCTTCGCTTACGACAGTTGACGTCTATGCAGAACCTCCTTACATTCCAATTCCCGCCATTCCCGCCATTCACGCCATTCACGCCATTCACGCCATTCACGCCATTCACGCCATTCACGCCATATATGCCACCCCGCCACCGTTATGCATTACTTCTACCTGCTCAAAGCTCGAAGCGAAGTCACAGTCACAGTCAAACAGGTCGTTTTAAGCGGGTGCGGTGCTGTAGAAGGAGTTTCCCTTACACTCGAGTTGATGGAGTAGTTATGGTCAATGGAACATCACTTTGCACCGGCCAGATCAGTTCAATAAAAATAGTTTTTGTTTTGTTTAATAACATGACATTGTTTATTTCCCTTCTTCTCAAGTTGTAATCAAGCTCCTCAAGTATAGTAAATACGTAATCTCCACCACTCCACTCCTCTCTCCATTCTAAAGCATCAAAGATATCCTCCGATAAAATAAAGGCCCCAAATTCGTCATCAAATCATAAAAAAAGTATCTACAAGCGCGTAGCCATCCACCAGCTTTTCAACAAGCAATAAGTAAAACCAGCAATCCGCCTTTTGAACAGTAAAAGCAAAAAAAAAAAAAAAAAAAAAAGGAAACAAAGCAAAGGATATTGTGTACAAATCGCGGGTTTAAGCTAGAAAAGAAAAGATTCCAGATCTTTAGACTTCCTATTTCTGCGGACCATTTTTCCCAAACACAAAATTCCAAGGTAGCTGCGATGAATAAAAAGAGGAGAAAATTCGATGTAGCTGAGGGCTAGAATTCCAAAAGATTTTTCGTATAAAAGGTCGTCATTTTTTCGTGTTCCATCATTTGTTGGTTAAAGGGGTTGTTGAGAGTTGGCTGGTACTCGGTTTGAAGTGTAACGGGTGTCGAATATCTCCAGATCTCCGGTATTGCTGAATCGAGTCGTTTATCCGGATCCCAACGTTCCGCCACTCCAACTCGTTCCCCCTTTCCCCCTTCCTCAACTCTCCCCATCCCGTCCTCGCCATTCTCAATTCCTCATCATCCTCACAATCCTGCCTACTCCCCAAACTCCCCACCCCACCACTCCCACAATTCCCACCCCCATCCCTATCCCAGTCAAATACCCTGCCTTCCATCCCGTCTTCCCTAGTCACGCCTCCTGCTCCCCCCCTCTTCCTCCCATAACGCCTACAGAGCTTGCAGCCCTACTCCTTGCTCTAATTCTGTTTCTCCCCTGTGTTTCGATTGGTGGAGCTGCGTATCCAGAGCAATTCCCGCGAGGTAATGTGGTTTCAATTGTGGTTTTTGTCTTGAATATCTCCTGGTTTATGAGCCTTGTGTCTATTTCCAAGCCAGCCAGGCCGGGCAAGCCATGCGAACCATATCCTGTGTAATCGTCGGGGGTAGTGGTGGAGATGCTTGTGGATGTGCTTGTCAAGGGTTTGGAAGGGGTGTAGGTGTATTGAAAGTTGATGGAACTATTTTTCGTAATGACAAGAAGAGTAAATTCTCAGCCCGAGAAAGAAGAGAAGAAGAAAAAACAGGCGGAGATGATTGGATGAATAGAAGAAGAAGGACAAATGATGGATAGTCAGAAAGATACATGACTGTGCTTCTGGAAGAGATGGGTGAAGGTAATGCAGGGATTTGCATATTTCATTTTACAAAAGAAGAAGGGAAAAATGTCATGGAAAGCACAGGTAAACGAACCTGGTAGAAGTCCGTGGGGTAGAACCCCTAGAAGGGGGGGTTATAATTCCATTTGCATCCGGGAAATCACTTAAAGTAGTAGAAGAACTCCAACGAAATGAAGGTTCTCTTTCTGCTTCATCTGATGAGAAGTCTATTAACAAAGCTTCTGCTTCATCTGGGGATAGAATTGTGCTGTGTCGTTTTTTAGGTTTAGAGGTGGTGGGACGACGTTCCATGGTTGGTGGGATTATCCGATCCGGTAAGTTGGCAGTTGTGGTGGACCTCAAATTCGATTTAGATGAAACTCTTCGTACTGTATTAGGATTGGTGCCATTGGCTGCGTTGCTTCCGTTCCGAGAAACACTGGGATACGCGGACCGAGGTGTATCATCGCCAACAGTTACCTGCTTAAGATCCTCCAAAAATGACCATAGACCATCCCTGAAATCTGCCGCGATTTGTTGTCCAGTTGTAATCAAAGATTCCTGTGAATTTTTGGGACGATCCGAGGGAAGATCTAAAGATTGAGCTCTTGCTGCAGCTGCCGCCGCTGCTGCTGAGGTAGCCGTTTCGCTGGCAACTGATGGTGTAATCATCGAATGCCGTTTTCTACTCGGTGGTTCTTCCCCTTCTTCTACATCTGATGTTCGAGGGAAGGGTTGACGGAAATCGGCTCTCTCAGGAGATAGCAAGGATAATGTTCTCTGGTGTCGTTGACTTGGTAGGATCTTTCGACCTGCTGCAGCACTGTTGGCAGTCTTTTGTCGCCGTTGATATTCTTCCCGGTTTGTAGGTGATGATAATGCTCCGCCGCGATCGCTTCCGAGTACTCGTTGTGGGGCGATAAATGATCCTGGGTTTAAGATCTCCATTCGTGTTTTGTTCGCTTCGTGGTTCGCCCATTGTCGTTTAAGCTTCGTTAACTCCGTCTCTGCTTTATTAAGCTCTTCTCTAAGCTCTAGTACTCTTCTTTCCTGTGCGGCAAGGACAGTCAAGAAAGATGCCGAGTCTTCTGGGGAAACATCTCCGCTTGAAGTACCCGGGGAGTCTCTGGTTGTAGAAGCGATAGACGGGGTGTAGGAATTTCTCGGCGGGGGGTCGTAGCCTGGTGGTAAAACCGGGAAGGATAACGAAAGACGTTTTCTTCCAGCTGGACTCGAAGTGGCGACAGAAGCAGCGCGATTATGAATTGGTGAAGATTTCGGAACGGTGACAGAGAGGGACTGAGTTCTATGCGGTTTCCTTTCGTCTGTAATAGAGTTTCCGTTAAGAATTCGTAAAGCGCTCGAACGATCTGTTGATATGGTTATTGCTCGCGCTGGCGTAGATGTCGCGGTTGTTGATGGTCGACTCCCACTACTACTCGAAGCTTCGTGAGACGTGTTATCGCTCGCCATAACTATTAGGTCGTCCATTTTTGTTGGTTTTGTTGTCGGATGTTGTTTGTTGAAACAAGAACACAATCACCAATGCAAGCACCCCAAACTGTCGATGGGAAGCTTTCAATGGATCGGTGTTGATGTTTTTTGTTTGAATTCGGTTTTGTGATAGGGGTGTCAGGGAGGCCAAGCCTGCGGGTTGAGTTAAGGGCGAAGAGCAGGGCGAAGAGCAACGGGCGAAGACGTGGAGCGTGGGAGCGTGGGGCGAGGAGCGAGTGTGAGCGAAGACACGACTGGAGCGGCTGGGAGCGAAGGACGAAGACACGACTGGGATGTAGCAAAGCGAGCCAGGCAAGCAAGGCGCAACAAGACAAGATGATCGGGTCAACAAAGGACGGGTCAGGCAGGAGTCGAAAGCGCGGTTTTTTCGGTCCCCCTCCGGAAGATCCACGCTTGGTGTCCATGTCCAGAACAGTTAATCCTAATTTCGAAACTCGGCCCTGGGAGCCCTGGGAGAGGTGTGAGATCCTGTAATTTGAGGCGACCCGAGCGTCCTGCTATTTTTATGAGATCCTTGTTGACATCCTCCTTTTCGAGTTAAAGCTGGTGTCCATGGCCACGGGTAGCCAAGTTATGGTGAGACATTGAAAGAACTTCCAACAGAAGTAGCTTATAACGGTAACGGCATTTCTTTTTGTGAGTGTGGGCGGGGTCTGCGAAGTTTTGCGGGGAGGCTTTGCGTTTTGCGATGCGGATACAGGTCCTGGTCTCCAGTTGTTGGTAGGGCTTGATCGTCGAGTTGTGGGAGCAGCTCAAACGAGGAACGCAGGTTTAGAGTAAGCCAAGCTAGAGTTCAAGAAGCTGAGGAGACCCCGCGTACCTAGAATATTCCTTGTGCCGCATTTCAGCTTGGCCTATCCAAACTCCACGATCCGATAAGTCTCATTGGTAGAACCGATCATCGATGATCACTGGGCGTTGCCACTGGCTGCCATGTGGGCGGGGCGGGATGCATAGCATATCGAGTCTCCTGCATACAGCGGCCAGCGTTCATGATTCATCACTCCAACTCCACACAGCTGCATCCCTCGTCCCTATTTCAACTTTTGTCAACTTTTGTCAGGCAACAACTATATCCCCAACCATCGACAAACTTAAATTACAGCACAGTGCACGATACACAAACATCGGTTGCTTCCTATTGCGGGGTGTCACCGTGCCACAGACTGCGGGATAGGTAGATAGACGGAGATTCTGATTCATCGGTGGCCGGAGAGGGAGATGGAGTGTACTCTAGAGTAGATCCGTCGGTGTCGGAGATGGAGATGGAGAGTAGAGTAAGATCAGAGCGGTTCGGGGGACCAGCTCGAGTATGCGGAGATGGAAGTGGAGGACTGTGCTGCTGTGAGACAAACCAACAGACGAAGGTTACAAAGCCTAAGAAACCAACCATGATATTGTTTCTAGAAAGCTCCGAATTATTCGCTAATAAGTCCTCCATCAACCCGAGTGCAAGAAATCCTCGCGTACAATGGGTCTACTCTAGATACGTTTGTAGAGCTCGCATGGAAGTCGGAAAATGACTTCAGTCTTCGGTAAACATTATTCAAACTCAAGAATGGTATTTCCGTGACCCGGAAAGATTTTTAAGCTGTGTGGGCTCTAAAACCACGGAAACCGAGGAGAGGTATCAAGGGCCTCGGTCGACCTTTGGCGAGACCTTTGGCGGCACTTTTGGCGAAGAACTTGGTTAAGAGCTTAGGCTTGGTCAAAGACACTGGGTCCTTGCGTCATTTCTAGAAACACATGGTTTCTGAGCCCTAAGATGAGCCCTAGCTGCTGCGACTTTAGGTGCTTGGATCTTCAAATTTCAGGGTCTTGGATATTAGGGAACTTGAGGGGTTTATAAGGATTGCTCCTTCCTCTTCCTCCACCATTCGTCTTTTTATCACTCATCTTTCACCCTTGATCTTGCGGTATAGACCTATTAATTCTTCTCACTTCACACAATTTGTTTGACAAGCTCAAGCCATTAAAATTCGTAACCCATTCAAGATTTTCCGAACCGAACCAAACGTTAAAAGTACACAATAAAAAAAAAGCACAAAATCTGGTATCATTTCCCCCGTTCACATCCCCTCCATATTCGTCGAAGTCTGCAAGATGTTGTCAGACCCCAATCCATTCACTTTCCCTTTGATTGTGGTAGGCGATGTGATGCATCCAAAATAACTTCGCAAAAAAAAAAAAAAAAAAAAAAACGCCGTGAAAAAACATAAACCAAGTTACACCTTAGACTAAGTAACGTCAACCGGAACACCGACACCGGACACCAGACACCGGACACCTGGGAATCTCTAGTACCTAGTACAAAACTCAGAATTCCAAGCTCTGGCTAGCTAGCTTAACGCCCAAATTCAATCTCAAATCTCAATGGAATTTGAGATTAAAACTGAAACCGGAAGAAAAGCTGAAGAAAAAGCTTAACGAGATGCAACAGAAGCAAACAAGCTATTCAAACTCTGCTTCTGAGGCGATCCACGAGCTCCTTGTCCTATCTCATTAGCCCTTAATCCCAACTACCCTGCTCCCAGAATCCCAAGAGAAGACTTCAGACAAACATACCCTTAGGAGACAAAATGCTCTTCTCATACGCCCACCTATTATCGGGAGTAACCGAGCTAGCACCCACCGCCGCGGGGGTCCTGAGACTTCCCCATCCCAACTTTCCACCACTGAGTCCCTTAATCGGCGTCTGCATAGGGCTCTGAGCCTCCGCCACACTGGCAGTAGAAGCGGCTGAACCTCTTCTCGCGACGGGGCTGGAGGCAACTGGAGGGGCTGCACTGCTGCTACGGGCCGTGGAAGAGGACTTGGTGTATCTCGGTGGGGTGTTCTCGAAAGACTGGGCAGGAGCAGGGGCACGGACGTTTCCAGGAGATAGACCGAGCAAACGACGCTGGTCAGGAGTCATGGGGATGTCGCTATAGTCTTTGGTAGAGGTGTTGTAGAGCTTGTTTAACATGTCGCAGATGTTATAGAGGAAGAGGAGGCGGATGAACCAGACTAGATACATGCCGTAGTTGAGGAGGGAAGGGGCGTTGCGGGCGAGTTTGTCATGAAGTCCACTGGTGGGGTGTTAGATGCTGTCTTTATGCTCGCCGAGAGCTCGCAGGAATTGCATGAGTTGGGACTTACGTAGTGCCACCGAAGGCAACGAGGATGAAAGACATCACCAATGCAAAGCCGTTCCATGTCACCTTGGCTAATGAGGCATCCGTAAATGTCTCCCGGGAACGACGCTGGGATAAAGCCTCCATTGCTGGGTGACGCCAGGTACCGGTTGGTGTAGCGGGTGTGGTAGGTACGGAGGTGAACATCTGCGACCGGGGTGTCGCGGGTGGTGCGGACATGGTGATTGTCGCGTCGGGTGCGGGGTTTGAAAACGAGTTGTTGATGTATAGGCTGGCGTTATGGTATACCGCTGATGCCTTCGTGCAAGATGAACGAGCCGAGTAGCTCTTTCTTATCTGCTGCTTGTTGATTGTCTCGGGCGTTGAGATGTGGTTGAGTGAGGTGGTGAAGTATGAAGGGGCCAACAACTTGTTGTTTACGATCCCTAGCGCCTTGGCAAGGAAGTTCGTGTTGGAGGGTTGGAAGGGTTGGAAGGGCAACCACCGTAACACAGTATAAACGCGGGGTTGCTGAACAAAAGATCTTCTTAGCCGCGATCGGAAGCCGAAGTTGCCGCCGCAGACCAGGGATTGAGATAGCTTACGGATAGGATGCCACACCGGTGTTTGTGCGACAACGCCAGATGGCTACATCATCATTTATCGTCAAGTTCTAAGGCACCAGACAACATCACCAACGAAACAACAGCGAAACGATATACCGTCGCAGTCATGTCCGGCGGAATCGAGCTGCAGTTCGATCTCATTTCTTACACCTTGATTGCCCTTCTCGTGGGTCTCATTGTGGTCCCTCTTATTCTCTCCAAAGACCCAGATATCCACCCATATGCTCTGCTTCGCCAGTCTTCTGTCGCTCCGTCAGTACCCCGCAGGCTTAATCCATTAGTCCAGTCTGAACTGATATCCCGAATATAGTGTCCGAAACCCCAAAGAATCCGCCGTCTATAGATCACTGCAGACTCCCGTTGGCTACCCACTAGTGTCCGGACTCCAGCTACCCAGTGTTCAAAAGTACTCTTCGCGCAGCGGTGACATCCGGGACATTTGGAAGCTCGCCATTGAGAAAGGAAAGGGAAAAATTATTGTAGCCAAAGGCAAAGATGTCGAGAAACATGACATCAGTAAGAGCTCCTCTGTAGCTCTGTAGACTGTGGCCTGATGATCTCGAAGCTAATCACAACCTGAAGACACTCTCACCAAGCAGATCCACGCGCTTGGAACCCACCTGAAGAACGCCGGAGCTACCAAAGTCGCCGTCCACCTCCCCAACTGCATCGAGAACCTCGTCGCTACATTCGGTGTGTACTTTGATCCCTAATGACGTAGGTTCCACGCTGACATGTGACCCCAATAGCTTGTGCGTACTATGGTTTTGTCCTCGTTATCCTGCCATTCGAACCCACTGGAACTCCTAGCATCAGCGAGCTTTTGAAGCAGACCTCCGCAGATATCCTTATTACCCAAGGAGGACAGCTTCCCCTCGAGGAGTTCAAGGGATCAGGATTGAAGGAGATTGTCTTGGTCGTTGAAGAAGCTTCCCAGCATCTTGGATGGAGTGGTCCTATCGGTGAAGCCAAGTGTGGACAGTTTGTCGACATTACTAAGAATGAGGTTGAGCCGATTGCGGATATCGACATTGACCTTGATGCCCCTGCTGTTGTCATCTTTAGCCCTGAGGTTAATGGAAAGATTGAGACTGTTGAGTTCAGCCACAGAGTATTTCTTCTCCTCCGATAATTATGACGCTAGATGTTAACCAAACGAACAGAACATCATTGCAGGTGTTGCCGCCCTCGCCGTCACACTCCCAAAGAACGAACGGTACATGCCGGAAGATGTTTTCCTCCCAGTCGACACCCTTGCGGATTTATACACCCGCATCCACTTGTACACAGCCTTATCCTCCGGTACTACCGTAGCGCTCAACTCCACCGGCGGAAAACACGCCGACGTCGAGTTGACCTGCAGAGTGATTGCCCCCACCATCATCGTCGTTTCTCCCGAGTCATTATTAGAGATGCACCGAGCCACCAAGAGCACCATGAAGGAATTCCTACATGGCATTGTCCACTATTTCCAGACCAAGACCCTAGCAGACGGCCGTATTCCCCAAGGCAACTTCTTGACCAACTTTGGTGGATGTCCTCGTCCTAATGTTGGAGGAAAGCTGAGACTTGTCTTTGTTGTTGAGGCTGCAGGTGATAAGACGAGCCAGGCTATTACTTCCCTTGATTTATCGGATGCTAGGGTTTTCTTTAAGAGCAAGGTGGTTTATGGATTGAAGCATCATAAGGTTGCTGGTCCGTTGGCTCAGCAGAATGTTTATGATTACAGGGTCCAGGCTGAGGCACTGCCTAGTGAGAAGAATCCTAGAAAGTGTGCTCATTTCGGTCCTCCTACTCCCGGAGTCGAGATTAAGCTTAGGGATATGGGAGAGTTTACTGCTACTGATGCGGAGGGACCTAGAGGAGAGGTTATGATTTCTGGAGCTCCTGTTTCTGGAGGTCAGCAGGCGTTGGGGTTTGCTGGAAAGTGGGAGAAGGAATGTGTTCTCAGCTATGCATGATTTTTGTTTGAGTTATCATCTGTACTATTTGTTACGTTTGTAGCATTTTCCGCCATGTTTTCATAGCTTGCCTTGTATTGTTTTGTAGCAGATACCCGTGTGATTATTTACGATGCAAAAATTTGAGCTTGGTTTTCTTTTCTGTTTTCTGTTTGCCGTTTTCCGTGGCCTGCTTTCGTCGTCTTCTCCGGATTTAGGACCTTGTTGTCGGATTAGCGCTTGCATGTGGGATGGCTTTCAGGTTTCAGCTCATGTGAAGGCGATGCTGGCCACGATGCCAGATAGCGTGCCATAGGCATGGTGCTTTCTTTTGATGTGGATATTTGCAGTCGGAAGGCTGTTTTTCGTCTTATTTATCTCGTGCATAAACTTTATCTCGTTCTATCGACATCGCCGGAGGCTCTGTATCTCGTAAGCTTCGGAAGAGGCACAATCGTCCTGTCTTGCAACGCAATCACGCGGCTGTCAACCGGGTTCTGGGCACCGACTACCACTTCCGATACGGGTTGTCCTTCCTTCCTACCTACAGCTCCGGACAGCTCTGGAAAGCAAACAAAACAGCAGCTGTTCAGAGATCGCGGTGTCCGTCCCATGATCCTTTGCACCAAATCCAGAGTTTTCAACCGATATCTGCCCCTCCCCCCTCAGACCTCTAATCACAGCTTAAACTCTGTCCGTTGTCGATTGAACTGAAGCTGATCTGCCATTGCAAGCATCAGAGTGCCAGGACTTGCTGTTTTGGTTACCACGTCGATAGCGTGCGTTGGACTGGACCTCTCCTCAACACCCCCCTCAAGACTGACATACCCCATCTCCTACAACCTCCGTATCAAGGCTGTTCGACAGAAACAACCCCGAATTACCTGTCCGCATCGCTTCCGATCTTATCCTCCCTGAATACCGTCCAGTCGGCTTAGCGGAAAGCTTGATTCGTCTCTTATCGAACCTGCAACGGAACTTCCAACACGCCCTGCCAGCTACCGACCAGCACATTCCATTTTCCACCGATCGAAACTTCCACCATCCAGCTCCCGGTAGGTCTCCGCGTCGGTGACCTTTGCCCCACGACTACACCCCACCAGAACCCCGCTCCTGTGTCGAAAACCCACTCGCAACATCAGCTTTAGCTAGCTTCAATACTAGTCGCTTTGTCGCCTGCATTACGTGCTTGGGTCTCTTTCTGAGCTCGATAACAAGTCTCGATTGTCTCTTCTTACCGCCTTTTTTGGTATCTTTCCTTATTGACAGCCCGTTGTTCTATCCGCTACATACCTCTTTCTTGCCACCTCTTGGCTAGTGAGTCTAGAGGTGTATGAGGTTTAGAACCATCGCTGACGTCGTCCGTTGAAAGGGCTATCCTCGAAACAAAAATCGTCCTGGCAACCAGACGACCCCACGCAGACATCTCACCCGACAGCGACGGCGAACACGGAAGTGAAACCCCAACATCTACTATCGATTCGCCGCAAGGAGAAGCTCAAAGTTCGACGGCCATAAGATCGCCGCCTGCTACCGACGCTGCCGCGGCTCACTCTGGGTACAAACGCAGACGAATCTCCAGTAGTCCCCGAGCAGGCGGACTATCAGTCGCTACCGCAGCTTCATACTCTCATTCGAATTCTACACAGCCCGCAATGCAGACTGAGAGCAATGGAGTTACTTCCAACTCTTTACTTTCGCATCCTGGAGCAAGCAGTGGTACCAGCAACGGAAATACTAAGAGTACTAACGGCACATCTCATACCAATGGCACTACTGGAGGAAAATTCTGGGCGGGAGAACCCATTAAGGATGAACCTCAGTCTGATTACCACGGACACGACAGGGAGGAGGTTACAAGGTTGATAATACAGACCCTTGGAGATTTGGGCTACAATAGGGCGGCGGATTTACTACAAACTGAGAGCGGGTTCAAGCTGGAAAGTATTGAGGTTGCAAGGTTTCGACGGGCCGTTTTGGGAGGAGAATGGAATGAGGCTGAAGATTTACTGGATGATTTGGAAATTGATAGGAATCCAGACATCAATGTGAGCTGCTTGCACCTCACTGAGAAGGATTTAGAAGGCGATTGGGTGATTTCTGGTGCTAATTTAATCAAAAGGCTTTACTCTTCATTCTTCGACAACAGAAATTCTTAGAACTGTTGGAAATCCAAGAGGTAACAAAAGCTCTACATGTGCTTCGTAATGAGCTTACTCCGTTACGTCAATCTACGGAAAAGCTACATTTCCTCTCAAGGTACGCTTGTTTTTTTTCTGCAGCTACATCCCGCTGTAAGCCGTGTTACACCGCTAACGTTATCTAAAGTTTGATGATGTTCCGGTCTCCGGAGGATCTCAAAAGGCAGGCGAAATGGGACGGAGCAAGAGGAACCTCGCGATCAGAGGTATTAGATGAGATATCGAGTTTGTCCCACATAATTCTTATCTGAAATTAATTATTCTAATACTGCCGCAGAATATATCTTGCCAGCATCAATGATACCACAGCATCGTCTAGCAACGCTATTGCACCATGTCAAGCGGGAACAACTTGCAAAGTGTCTGTACCACAACAGCGATAAGTCGCCGTCGTTATACACAGACCACGCTTGCAGTATTCAGGAGTTCCCGTCAACTACAACCGAGCTACTATCCGACCACAGTGACGAGGTTTACTGCGTAAAATTTTCTCACGATGGAACACGGATGGCAACTGCAAGCAAAGATAAGACTATTATAATATGGGACGTAGAGACTTGGGATCTCATTCACGTAATGGCGCCACATACGGACGACGTTACATACCTCGACTGGTCACCTGATGACAAGAGGCTCACCAGTTGTTCAAAAGACAAGACCGCCCGTCTCTATGACACCGAAGTATTTTCCCTCCCCTTAACATTTCGTATCCTGCTCACTAATCCTTTTTAGACTGGTGAACAGATCAAGCTTATCGGTCAATTCGAAGAGCCAGTATCTAGCATATGCTGGGCACCCAACGGCCAATCCTTCGTTCTAAGTTTCCTAGACGAATACATGCTGCAGTATGATCCCAGTGGGGAGTTGATTCAACGGATCCCGTCCAAGCGACTTTACGACGTTAAAATCACTCCCGATGGAACTAAACTAGTCGTCACTTGTACTCATCACAAGATGCATGTTTATAATTTCCAGAATCTTGGACAATCACCTACTGTCTATTCTTTTGGATCGATAGAGAATCTTACGGGTATTTCATTGACTAAGGATTCGAAATATGCAGTCATTAATACTGGCGCGGGAGAACTTATTATGGTTGATCTCGAGAATGGTGAGATTGTTAAGAGATTTGTTGGACAGGTACAGAATCAGTTTGTGATTAGAGGTTGTCTTGGAGGCGCGGATGAGAATTTCGTACTCTCTGGAAGTGAAGGTATGTTTACTCCATCAACCGCGCGAGTCAGGGTGATGACTCATGGCTGGACTCGAGCTACATGGGTGATTAATCATGATGCTAACAAACTTTCAAAATAGACTCAACTATCTACGTCTGGAAAAAGGAAACGGGAGAGCTAATAGAGAAGCTTGCGGGTCACAATGGTATCGTGAATTGCGTACACTGGAACCCCGTCAACCCATACATGTTTGCATCCAGTGGAGATGATAGGACTATCCGGATGTAAGTTTAAAACTTGAACCTTCTCTCGCGAGCGCAGCGATGTAGGATTTAAGTTATGTCTACTAATATCTCATAGATGGTCACGAACTCGAGCTATCCCGAAATTTTCAAAGGGAAAAAGGAGGGATGGTTCTGCATGGTAAAGCTTTTTCAATATCATCTAGCTTTTTGATGGAGTTTCGATGAGAAAAAAGAATACTAGGATATCGGATACAGTAAATAGTTTTCCTTTTTTTCTTTTCTTTTTTCGTTTTCATTTTTTTTTTGTGGGATGGTTATCTGCTATTGGGTATTCTTTGATTTGGTGGGAGGTGGGGATTGTGAGTTGGTGATGTTATGGATACACTACGATTGCGAAGTTCGAGCATTTTGCTAGGATGAGGATGATGAAGATGATGAGGACGATGATACTGAAATATGAAGAAACGGGGGAATGGGGGTTATGCATTTGTCTTTTTTTTTTTGAAAGTTTACTCAACTTACGGAGATTCGGGGATTCGGAAGTTCATGGAAACGGAGTGATCAAAGAGGTGAATTATATCGAATTTTTTGCTTGTCTTGCTTGCTTTGCTTTGCTTTGTATTGTATTGTTTTTTTTTTTTGCTTGCTTGCTTTTCTTTCATCGATATTATATCCTTTCTCTTTTGGCTGGTTTTGAAGAAGAATTTGTAGACTTGGTTTGTTTTATTATGGCTCCTATGGTTGATTTGATATACGCGATGGACAAGCTATGTGATGTCTCAATTGATGAGAACTACTTATGCTATGGTTACTATTGCTCATTTTTATGGTTCGATGATAATGACGAGGAATGATGCATGTAAAACTGTGCTGGTACAATAACGTGTGAGGTTAAGTGTTATGAATTACTACTTAATTATATTGGTTGGTAATAATATAATGAGGGCTATTATTATTGCAGTGAAATAGGTGACTAGTCAACGTTGTGATCCAGGTGATCGAAGAAACTATAGTTCCGCTTTGTATCCTGTGATGAATCTCGGAGCTTGGGGCTGTTGGTGTGTTCCCTCGGCCCCGTAATATCCATAAGCTGGCAGCGTGCCATAACATCCCTCGATAGTAAGTAGCGAGCCCTGAACCCCCAAAGGCCATGATAACAACTAGCTACGCTGGTAAAAACCTCGTAAGCACTACTCATCCAATGGTCTAAACGACCTAACGCAAAAAAGCCCAGCTTTCTCTAAAACAGGGGCGCAAATCCTGTTTGAGAGGAAGCTGGACTTCTTTGCGGGGATGATTCTCGGCATCCCTAAGAAATAAGATAAACTATGGATAAGAATATGGATAAGAATATGGATAAGAATATGGATGTCAAGTCCAGCGGGGGGAAAGCTGAGAGAACTTATATACTAATTTTTCAGGCAGCTAACGACGAAGTTTTATGGGTTAGGGCAGAATGAATATCTTGCTGCTTCACGGCTTCGCAGCTTTGCGGCTGCCGTGCTGCGTCTTTAGCAAGTTACGCGGTAAAGCGCGGATGGCATTGCAATGGCGCCGGCACATAAGAGTTGCGGAATTCATCACTCATCACACGCCAGACGTGGCCCGGGGTACAGTTACGGCACTATGCAAAACAGCACGATGTTGACTCTGCCGCGATACGTCAAGTTTCGCCGCTGGCTGCCTGGTAATTAGTATATATCCTCGACTTCCCTCACCTCTAGACTGGACACCCATATTCTTATCCATAGTTTTATCCATAGTTTTATCTTATTTTTTTTTAGGGATGCCGAGAATCATCCCCACAAAGAAGCCCAGCTTCCTCTCAAACAGGATTTGCGCCCCTGTTTGAGAGAAAGCTGGGCTTCTTTGCGTTAGGTCGTTTGCACCACGTATCATGACCATACTCATCAGCAATGTTACTGCTTACGAGGCCTGAAAACTCACGGCCTTTAGGATACGGGATCAACAAGAGTAGAATTTCCCCGTCCCAAGGAGTTCTGCAAACCAGTTTACTTTCTTGCAACCATGACTTCCAGCTAAGTAGGATGCATCAACCGTTGAATTTAAGTTGGAAAGTGAGATATACAGGTATCGATACGCGGGCCGTAGTAATATCGAACGAAAGAACTCGCGCAGCTCGCAAATCTCATCAATCTTCGTTACCGATAAATGGTGATAACAGCCCGAGTGATTTCCTGTAAATATTCTCTACACACAAAACCGCTATGGTTTCATGGAATTTCCCTCGGGGCAGTTGCTAGGATAGCTGTAGACCTTTAGCCCTTCTTGTATTCCTTCCCTTCCCTTCTACATCTAGCTGCCTCCTATCAACACCACTCGGTGAATCGCGTCCATCAACCGTCAACTCACCCAACTCCTGACGAGACTCAATTGAGTAACTACTTAGATCAAATCCATCATATATAAAGCGAATGGAGGATGACAGAAAACTCGACATACGATAAGTGAGTTTCCTCTCCATGGATCCACCCACCTAAGGCTGGTACTGGGGCCCACTGTCGCGTAAGTTACTGATGGAAACTTGGAAAGAGGCAGCAAGATTTCATGTACGCCACCTCGGCGAGTCGCGGCTACATCTACCTTGAGCTCCAAAGACCAAGGACCAAGCACCTAGACAGCAGTGATATCCTACCGAGGACCTGAGCTGTCTTAACGCGCGAGGAACACGTCAATACACCCAAGTTCCAACTCAGGTATAGAGTCCTTCCTTTCGTCTCAGAAAATCACAAGTACCAACCCGCGAACATCACAGCTAGACCCAATTACAAAACTGCAAAGAAATGAACATAGCTAGCAACTAAAGGAGAAAAGCTGCAAAAAGAACCGAATACCGAATCCACCGAGGCCAGCAACCGAACGCACCGAAGCTCGGCATAACTACCCTCTTTACAACTCGCAAAGTAAGTTATTCATTATGCAGTCTTTATTACAATCTACCCCCTATCCTATCAGACTATCTCAATCCGTTACTAACCACCTATATCAATAGGCTTTGAACTTCTTGTTATATTCCTGAAACGCCACTTGGCGAGGATTAGTAAGTACTCTACTTAGAGGCCTTGATGGGTTTTGCTCGAAGGCGATAGAGGGGAATTCTAACGAAACAAGCACTGTGCGCATAATGTTGTAAGTACACCAATCCTTTCATCCAGATTTCTAGTCACTAATAAAATGATAAGGGTTGCCAATATCAATAGATACCTGTGAGGGTTAGGGACCTTACGGTTCTTGTATCCACCCGAGCACCACCTCCAAGCTAGTCCAAGACATTTCTTCGGAATCTGGCTGTAGTTGAAGGTCAAGCTCCAGCGCAACCGGCTGCGGCATCATATCCTCCGAGCCCTGCCAACTACCAGGCGCACCAGTAGATTCCCCAGTCGCTGCCAAGTCACTACCAGCAGTCGTATGCCCAGGGGAATTACCATCAGCAGTTGCAGTACCAGCAGCAAGTTCCCCAACCACGCGATATCCCGTATGGACACTACCAGCAGGCTTCACGGGCCCATCCGCCCCCAAACTTCCAGCAACAACCACACCACAAGCACCGGCTCCCCACCTCGCAGATCCAACTCAAAAACTTGTAAATCTCCCATATCAACAACAAGATCATAGCCTCGACTATGATGCGGGGTTACTTGGGCAGCTGGAGGAGTATGGAGCGTTGAGTGCTGTATCTGGGACAATCTGACGGGGCCGGTGTCGGGGTTCAGTTGGAACGTGCGGTGACGAGAGAGGAGAAAGAGCAGCCGCAGGAACAGAATCTGCAGAGGAATTAAAGCAGGTTGAGAAAGATGTTGAGACTGAATACTGAGGATACGGCACCAGCACCACAGGCACCACAAGTACAACAGTTCGATTACATCGATTACTTCGCCACCGGGAAGTGCAGACGCGCACTCCAGTCAGCCTATGTATAAGTCAGCGTCACAGGCTCGAAGTCCGGAGAGCAATCATGTTCCTATAGGGACATATTGACATATTACTTATGAGGCACGCCTCACCTTCTTGAACTGAACTCACGGCATGGATATATGAATTTTTAGGCTTTTTTTGTCTTGTGATGTACTTTTAGAGCTTGGCGAAGCCCCGACGAAGTCCGATGAAATCTGATGAAGGCCGGGCAATGTCAGCTACAGTCGAGTTTCCTTTCTTATACCTCTATGTATCACGGCGTTGCTATTTAACTTTTGTCATTACATTGTCTTCATGTTCATGTTTTGTTCCGCGTATTTGGGTTGGTTTTGTCACGCTTTGGCCCGCCCGGGGGGGGGGGGCTTTGTAAGATGTTGAGGCTGCTGCCTTCCAGACAGACTGTAGGAATTTCGTTCGAATGATGCTTCATGAATGTATCTAGCTTGTTTGAGGATTGAAGAGGATATCTTTGGCTGTTTTGCTCTTCAGAATTTACTTTTTTCGTTTCAATCCTCTGCGGAATAAGTGGTGCATCGGTGATGAAATTGTGTGAGAAAACGAAGTTATGGGTCTATGCCGGCGTATTATCGCGACGGATGTGACCGACTTGAAAGTTGGCTATGACATCATGCATAAATATGGCTTCCGTAACGGCAGGTAAGGAGTTCCTCGAGATCTGTCAGATTTCGTAAGAGAAGCTGTAACGCGGTGTGCATAAATCTTTAATCCACACATCGCACATTTCAACCGGAAAAATGCTGTAGATACCTGTACTTGGGGCCCTTCCAAGCCACAGTGGATTTATGTATGTGTGTATCTATTACTCAATGAAATTCGAGTGAGAGAAAACCAGGGGCCCACAAAATCAAAGCCCTTAATTGTTCCGCCGTCTCATAAGATTTCATCTTTGAAACTTGCAGCCTTGCAAGCTTCGATAGTGGTCCGCTTGAGAAGACTATGTCTAATACATACGTCATCTCGATGCGTGATGCAAACGACCTAACGCAAAGAAGCCCAGCTTGCTCTCAAACAGGGGCGCAAATCCTGTTTGAGAGGAAGCTGGGCTTCTTTGGGGGGATGGTTTTCGGCATCCCTAAGAAATAAAATAAACTATGGATAAGAATAGGGAAAACAAACAGGACCAGTCCAGGGGGGGGATTCGAGAATATATACTAATTGCCAGGCAGCCAGCGGCGAAACTTCACGTGTCACGGCAGAGTCAACATCATGCTGCTTTGCGGCTGCCGTGGTGCGTTTATAGCAAGTTACTCGCGGTAAACCGTGGATGGCGTTCTAACGACGCAGGCACACGGGGGTTTCGGAATTCATCACTCATCGCACACTGGACGGGGCTCGGGATACGATTGCCGCACTAAATGAAATGTTCGAATAGCGGCAGCCATACTTACAGCAGGTTGATGTTAATCGCAAGCTGCCTGATAAATTAGTATATATTCCCGACTGCCTCCCCCCCTCTGCACTGAACATCCATATTCTTATCCATATTCTTATCTTATTTCTTAGGGATGCCGAGAATCATCCCCGCAAAGAAGCCCGGCTTCCTCTCAAACAGGATTTGCGCCCCCGTTTGAGAGAAAGCTGGGCTTCTTTGCGTTAGGTCGTTTTCATCACGCATCATGACCATACTTGTGAGCAATGCTACTGCTTACGGGGTTTGAACACTGCTATCGCGGCCTTAGGACAGGGGGTTAAGGAGGGTAGAATTACAGATGAGGGTTGCGAACTCGTTCCTGAATAAGAAGCTTCAATAGCGGCTGGCGCGGCTGTACTTACGGCAGGTTGATGTTGATGGTGTCCAGAGTAAATTTTACCGATGACAACCCCGAGTGATCCCATATGAATATCCCCGACATACGGCTAGACCGCTATTGTCTGCTGGAATTTCCCTGAGAGTGGTTTCAGTCGTCCAGCCAAACACCTCCAGCCCTTCTTACATTCTTTTCCTTCTCCTGTACACCTCCCTTCTAACTTCATCACACATAAACACCACTCGGTGCATCGCGTCCATCGCGTCCATCAATCATCACGACGTCCGAGCCAAAACTCAATTGAGTAATTCAAATCCAGCAGAGATACAATATATTACATACAATAAGTGAGTTCCCTCTCCTAAATCCATCCAACGCCAGTACTAGGGTACTGGTTTCGCGTAAGTTACTGACGGAGAAGAATAGGCAGCAGACACAGTGATTTCGACATGGACGCCACCTCGGCGAACGACATCATTTGTCCTCCACATCTCGACGCCATCCCTCTCATGACCCTACGCAACATGCTCACAAGCCGCTTCCTCTAATCAGGAGTATTACTGCTTCTGATTTGTCCCTCCTGATGGGACTACCAGCCAAGAGACTCGACTAGAAGTAACCCAAGGCCATCCAACAGCCGCACCGCATAACTCACATCCGACAAACCTCATTCTGACTGTTCTCCGTACACTGTTTCAATTGCGGATTTTATTATCCCGAAAACTCCTGCACCAACTGGATCATGGAGCTTTCCCTGACTTTGGTGATGAGCTGAGACCACGAACCCAACATTTGCACGTGAGGGAGCAAGACGCAAGAGCAAGAGTCTTGGTCAGATCTGAGTCGCAAACGGAATAAGCACATACGGGAGTACAGGAACAGTAGTGTTGCGTTGGGTACATTTGACGAAGAAGGAGCACCGACAAAGTCACCTTCCGAGACCCAATGTGTCGCACTTAATATTGCATAGCATAGTGTAACTTGTGACAATTTGCTAACATCTGCCGTTGAATTGACCTTCCAGTTATATTTTAGAGCAGTGACAGAATGAGCTCATCAGATTCGATGAAAGTTGAAACTGAGATTACCGAGTTGATGAGATACCGACAGCCAACGCCGGTGAACAGGACCCCGGCCAAGATACTCCGAGGCTCGGCGGACCGAGGAGAGCTCGAACAGGTTGAGCCGCGTCGTACTGGGAAGCGCCAGAGAGGGAGACACACTTGTTGGAACTTGGCCATCCTCTCTGTTGAACATCAAGAAGCACGTGATGCTTTGACGATAGCAGTGCAGCGTATCAGATCCAACAGCGTCTCCCCCGTTTCCCCTAATGTGCCCGAGTCACCAAGCCCGAGAGTTTTGGGAAAGAGGTCGCCGTCCTCTACCCTGGACGGCTGTCCTCAGCTTTGTGAAATTGAGTATCGTTTTGTTGTTGTCGTAGTATACTAGTAAGCGATACCTATTACTGTGTACTCAATGGTAGCCTATTACAGTGTTTCTTTTCGGGTTGGGATGGGAGATGTGTTGGTGTTAGAGAGCTTGAGTTATGATTGAATACTTACGTTTTGGGATAATGGAAAAGCTTATGTTGTAATATGAATCCCGATTCCGCAACTCCTATCATGTCGCTCGAAAGCCAGTACCAGCATTTATTGATACAACATCTCCGCTTAATTCATTTCAATTTTTGACTGCGAGCATGATGCCGCAGACAGAACGCAAAACCGCCCCGTCCCCCGTTAGTTGCAAGGGGAACGGGGCTTTTCTGCGGGATTAGCCTGGAGGCAAATCCTATTGATAGAGCTAGAGTATACTTTTGAATGTCCAAATTCTAGCATGGTGTCGGAGACCTAACGCAAAACTGCCCCGTCCCCTGGCACAAGGGGGACGAGGCAGTTTTGCGGGATTTACCGGGGGGCCAATCCTAGATACTAATAGAAGATACTAAGAGAAGGGGATAATGAAGAAACTTAGAGACTGGAGAGGATGGGGGGTATTTATATACTGTGAGCGCACCATATTTCCTACGCTACGAAATTCGCCGACAAGCTAGATGCTGTAAATGGGCGGGTTGGCTAGAAGTCACCCGTTAATGGCGTGGATAAACTGGTACACGGGGTTACGTGGTAAAATTAACTCATATCAGGTATCAGTATCAATTATTCAAGAAATAACGGCGTACGGCGAACACAAAAGAACTCTCTTGAGCTACCTAGACATGCCGTTTAGTGATAGGCAGCAGTGATACTTGTAAATTCGAGCGGAGATTTGGAAATTACCGGAACCGAATAAGATCCCGTGCAAAAACCTTCCCGTATCAAACTTTTCCGGCAGGCCGCGGACCCGCCTTTTGCCTTGAAATTGTTTCGCAACCTCCTTTCTCCGATCCAGTTTACTTTGTTGCAACCATGTCTCGAGATATGTAGAATCCATCACCCGTCGACTTCAAGTTGGAAAGTGAGATATGCAGGCATCGATGCACGGGCAGTAGAGTAGTACGCCCGCGGCCAGGTAATAATTATGAGATAACTTTGAGCAGGATGATTCTTAAGCCTTGCCGCGATACGAGTGGCTTAGTAAGTGTAAGTTTTGCCAGGCCAGGCCTTATCACTTTGCGCCAAGACCTTCACGCTGGCACTAGTAGATAATATTTCAAAAGTGCCAATATCGTATTGTACTCATTAATTTCGTTCTGCTTCCTTCTGGGAAGTATCGCGGCAACTTGCCTTACGATGATTGGAGTGGCCAAGATGATACCTGCGTCTGGAGTTTGTAAAAAGCTGTAGCTTGATCTGAGGTAGTGTCTTCTACTCCGATCAGCATCTCACCCCAATTGGCAACTTGCCAGTACATAATTAGTTCCGTGGGGTGACTGGTCATTTTTGACTAATCCACACTAAGAACCGGGGTGAATAAGGTTCTACTTAGTACTACCCTGGATTATTTGTAGATTGAGTGTTGTCCTAACTGAAGGAGGGGCAGTGCGGGGAGTAGGGACCACCGGAGATAAGCAACGTACTTGGAAGACGGATTGACGTGGGATGCATTGGATCGATAGCACAGGGCTTCCAAAGTTACGCAGGAAATTGCTTTTTTTTATTTTGTATGTTTAGTTTATTCTGCGCGCTGTTTATTGGTTTTTGTTTTTTTTTTGTTTGAATCATTTATGTATTTGACAAATTGTAAAGCTACCGGTATACCTACTAAGTTGCCTAATTGCCTATCCCTCAAAGAAAAGCCTATTATGTACGCCCATGGCTTTTTGAGATTTCTCCCGTGCGTATTCCAGCCTCACTTAGCGTCGCGCTAAATGCCAAGACCCCCACATCGCGTCCGTCATTACGTCATCAGGCACCCTACTGGGTCTCCGCCGCTATCTCCGCGTGGGAGTCACCCCCAACTATCCCCCCCTCCACATCCGCGCCCTCCGGACCTTTCTATATCACCACCTCTCACCCCCAAAACACCCATCGGCGCTACCTCTCCACCGCCTTCAAAATGCCCTCCACCAAACTCACCACCCCCGCGGCCGTCCGTCAATTCCTCGACCGTTTCGATTTCTTCCTCTTCGACTGCGATGGCGTCCTATGGCGCGGCGATCACCTGTTACCCCAGATCGTAGAAACCCTCACCTATCTCCGTTCGCTGAAAAAACAACTCCTCTTCGTCACCAACAACAGTACCAAATCCCGGGCCTCCTACATCAGTAAACTTTCCTCTCTCGGAATCCCCGCCGAAATCGACGAAGTTTTCGGCTCCTCCTATTCTGCGGCTATCTACATATCCCGTATCCTATCCCTCCCTGCCGATAAAAAAGTCTTCGTGATAGGAGAGAAGGGGATTTGTGAAGAGCTAGAAAAGGAAAATGTTAGATGGTGTGGAGGGGTGGAAGAAGATATTGAGGATATGCAGGCCGATGTTGAGGATGATTTAGAGGTGGGCGTGGTGTTGGTGGGGTTGGATAGAGGGATTAATTATCGGAAGCTAGCGAGAGCATACAGATACCTTCAGAGGGAGGAGGTGGTGTTCTTGGCGACGAATATTGATAGCACGTTTCCAGCTAAAGGGGGACTCATGCCGGGGGCTGGGTCTATGAGTGCCCCTCTTAGTTATATGACGGGAAGAACTCCGGTGTCATTGGGAAAACCCAGTCAGGAAATGATGAAGGCTATTGAGGGGAGGTTTCAGTTTGATAAAAATAGGGCGTGTATGGTGGGGGATAGGATAAATACTGATATTCGGTTTGGACAGGAGGGGGGTTTGGGGGGTACTTTGGGGGTCCTCACTGGGGTTTGTAAAGAGGAGGAGTTTTTGGCGGAGGAGGGGGTCGTGCCGGAGGTTTACTTGGATAGACTTTGTGATTTGTTGATTGCGAAGGAGGAGTAGAGGTTGTTTATGTTTAGAGGGGTGGGTTAGATGATACGATGATACGAGGATACGACGAAACCCCAGATAATAGAGTTATGAGATAGAATTAGATGTAAAAATCGCCCAATGATATTCTAAACTTTTCAGAATACTCAAAAGCCGTCCTTTTTACCACAAGTTACAGTACGCATCTGATATAATCATAGAAAAAGATTCACAACACTAGTGATAATAAAAGAAACAATACCTCTTCAAAGAATCTCAACCCTAATCAAAGCAAAAAAAGAAAGTAAAGTAAAGGAAAAAAAAGAAAACCGACCAACCCATGCAGAGTAACCCCGAAACGCAGCTAACGTCAAACCACAACAACCTAAGAAAATCCATCGAAAACAAACAGCAAGGGGTGGTATTAAGAAAACAGAAACCAATAACAAGAAACAAAAACAGGTATCATGGCAACATCTATTTGATTCTTATCTCGCCAGTTGATCTTCCGTAACCGTTGCTTCTAGTGTTCTTGTCAAAGTGATCAAGACCCAGGTAGTCGTCGGCAGGATCAACCATGTTGTAAAGGATATCCTCTAGTTTCTGTTAGCCCGGAAACTTTGAATAGATGCGGGAGTACAAACCATCGTTCAAATACTCAGGCTGGGAATAGCTTTTTCTTCTAACAATAGCAAACTGGATCTTCTCGAAAGGCTTGCCCTTGATACCAGTCCTTGTCTGTAACCGAAGCTTGGTGTCTGCGAAAACCTCATCCTATTCCTCAATTAGCCTTTGTCTTTCAAACTAAGTGGAAATACACACCTTCTTAACCACAAACTTGAAAGGAACCGCTGTACTATGCGTCTTGCTTGGCTCCTTATGGAAGTGGAATGCCTCGATAAGCTTTGACGTCTCAGGGTCAAAGTGCAGCTCATCCTCCGGCACTAACTC
Source organism: Pyronema domesticum (assembly GCA_024516145.1). NCBI lineage: Eukaryota > Fungi > Ascomycota > Pezizomycetes > Pezizales > Pyronemataceae > Pyronema > Pyronema domesticum. The sequence continues at coordinate 971,185 of JAJJXL010000010.1, read as the reverse complement.
AGCATAGACATAATTATAGTCCTGTTGGAGGACGGTGTAGTCCCTGCCCAACTCCTTCTGGAATTTTCCACCATGCGCCGTGAAGAACCTGATCCTCTGCTCCTGTTCCGTGTCGAGGTTGTAACGCTTAACAAGGTACGGGATCAAATCGCTCATAGTACCAGTCTTTGGTACAAGTGTCTCGCAAGCCTCCTCCTTCGAAATTCCATCCGGTAACCAGGTAAACTTGAACATCCTCTTCGTCTCAAGTTCCGCCAATGAAATTTCGAGGATTTCGTAGTACAACATGTTTGGTGCCGGTGGTAACGGGCCGTAGTAGTTGTGCACTGACAGCATCGCGGCGAGATTTCCATGCTGAGCTCTTTTCAGTGGTGCCTTCGGAGCGCTACTCTGGTTGTGGGCCTGTCTGAACTGGAGATGAGTCGGGGGAACATCCAACTGCTTTGCTACTCTCTCCGAGACGTCATCGTAGGTCATTTTCTTGTTCAGAATTAGAGTGAGCTCCCGGCCAGCACCAGAAACCTTAGGCAGTAACTTGACCTTAATAAGGTCAGTCATATAGCTGTAGAATTCTATGGCAGTAGTTGGAAGTCCGCGTTCCCTTAGTGCCTGAGCCTCCTGAACAGTTGGTGTCTTTTGGAAACAAATGATGTCTCCATCCTGAATCTCCGCAGATTCGAACGTCTGTTTGGGTTTGATTTGATCAATCATACTAGGCTTAATCTCCTCAAAGAGCTGGATCTCGGCCTGCTTAGGGGATTCCGGCCAGTTCATCATCTTGGAAATCTGGGGTAACAGAAGATCGTGGACTCTATCCTTCTTACGGACATAGACATGAGTTACGCCCAGAAGAGTTTGCGCAGTAGGATCGAAGTGCTTGAGGAAGATGCACATCCGAGGATCGCTAGAGTGCTCCTTCTCCGGAGTGACCGATGGGTCATCCAGTTTAGCAGGATCGATGTTTTGAATCTCAACCCACACTCTAAAATCATTGGATTTGCTAGAATTCTTAATCTGCATCTCCTCCACAGCTAGAAAAACATATTAGTAGCCATTCAATGAGGTAGAGGATAAAACATACTTTTTTCGTGATCCAAAAGTGGCTGATCGGGTCTAATCGTCTTGTTCTGCCGGTTAACCATTACCCACAATCTGACCAATCTAGGATCAACGTTGACTTCTGGCATTTCGGCAATAGCTTGGATAAGCTCTCTAATCTTGGCTGCTTTCTTGAATCTGAACGTAACGGGCTTCGCCTCCTCCGCTGCCAATGTGTCTTTTTCGTCCCAATTTGTCAAATCGAATCCCTGGTAGTGACCGAAGTGATTGTTCGTGACCATTTTGACGTTCAAGTACAAATGACGTTCCTCACGTTCCTTCCGCTCTTGTTCCCTGATAAGTCTCTCCTCTTCAAACTTCTGGGGAACATGAGGCGGAATATCCTCCTCGGTTATAGGGACCAGGATTTCGTCGATTTTAGTTTTCCGTACGTAAATCAACATGTAGGCGTTCATGGACCGCTTAACTGTGTTTCGCTGACCATTCTGGAGTTTTCCGTACTCGTAGTCGCCTCCAAAGTTGTCCTCGATAGCGTCATGCTTGGTCGCCTTGGTGACACGATCATCGTCGAACTTCAAGAATGCGCCATCCTTCTCGGGTCTAAGAAAGGCGTAATAGTGGCCTGCATTGATGTCTCCGCTGTGAACGAGCACACTAAAGAACAAAAAAAAAAAATCAGTTTCATAATTCCAATCAGGACGAACGAAACCCTACCCAGTCAAGACATATTCCCAGTTGGCATCTCTACCCTCCGCGTCTTCCGACAAGTAAGGTGAAGCATCAAACACCTCGGGGAACTCGAAGTGGTCATTAACCTTTTGCAAGCTGTAGGTGGCGAAGTCGTACTCGAAACGTTTAAGATGGAGATGTAAGACATCAGGGAAAGACTTAAATATTATTCCCTTCTCGGCGTCCTGAAGCCCGTATCCCTCGGCCGAGTACTTGTTTTCGCCATCCATCATCTCGACTCTAACATAGTCCTTGAAGGAGTCGTCCAAATTCTTCATTCCGCGTACGTTCAACTGGATATCCCAATAATCTTCAACTCTCTCGGATGTGTAATCGACGTTTGTGCATCTGATATATGTTTTCGCTTTACCCACAAACATGTCGTTAAGAAACTTGTCGACATCGGTTCCCTTCATTTTGTTCTCCAAGTTCTCCATTAACACACGGTTGAGTTCCTGAATATCCTGCTGGGCAAAGATATCTTGAGTATCCCATCCAAAGGACTTGGTGAGTTCCAGCGTTGAAACGGCATCGGAATGAGTCTGAAGCTGGTAGAAAAGGCGCTGTAGAGTGAGAGCACTATTTGAGAGATTTTCATTTTGCGTAGGGATTTTAAAAACCGCCTAATAAACATTTAGCATTTTTAACAAAACACACAATCAGGAGTTTACCTTTCTGAAAGAATTCGTAAAGTACAACGATTGCAAAAGTGAGTTCAGGTAACAAGTGGCGCCCTGATTCTTAAGTCCGACATATCCAGTTGTTTTCTTAGAATCGTAGCTACGTCATTGTTAGCCGCAGTTTGTCCTAGCTCCAGACAGGTTACACACTTGATGAAATTGTGCCAGAGGACCCCGGTGGGATCCTTGATAATCCGCACATAGGCGGTAACTCTAGAACAGTCGTTCTCGATCAATGGCCTTGGTCGTTTGTCGTTGGTGAGCAAAAGCTCTCTAAGTTCGATGAATCTGGTGAAACCCCAATCTCCCTCCTCAGCGGTAAAACGGTGGTGGGCCTCTAAGTACACGGGTTAGAAAAATCTCGCCATCCAAGCTTCTTTCAATTTGTAGATGCGTACGATGGTGTACAAAGTGCGTGGGGTCGTTAGGATTCCACAACACAAGACCAAACTGGACACACTTGTACCAGTCCTCCGGAGGCTTGTCGGCATATCCTTGCTCGAGGTATAGAGACGCGCATTCGCAGTTGTTTCCGTAGGGGAAGAAGAGGATTTTCCTAGCAATTTTTAGCTGTTTGTCACGATCAAGAGCTGCGGATATCCTCACCATGGGCTGTCTCCACACCTGAAAACAGGACTGTGGGACTTTCTGTCCATCTTTTTCCAATTCACAATGTCCCAATGGAATATGCATTCCTCTTCAACCTCCAAGTTTGGATCGTCGGTAAAGACCAGCGACTTCATCGCTTCGTCTGTGTCACCACCGTTAGCTAAACGCAACACAGACATTCCCGGCGTAATGAAGCAAGCTGTAGATAGCCCGTGTATGGTATGACGGAGGTAGGAATGACGTACAGTCGTCTGCTCTAGGCTTTGTAGGACCGGCCTCCGTGACCTCTGGGCCAGGTTCGATGATAGCAACATCGCCATCTTCCAGTACCGACTGGTCCTCTGTTACTTCGTCTAGGTTCATCGGATCGACACTCTGCATTGCCAGCAACATTAGCAATGAACAAAAGGTAAAGGTGCACGAAGATGGAGGTGCACGGTGGTGGAGGAGGGGGGAGTTGACCATGACGGGTTTACTCATCGCGGGGGAAGGTGTATGAGCGGGAGAGTTTCGCTAGCTTGCACACCTACTGCTACTCGGATCGGATCTAAACTCAAGACAATACAGAAACTCCACGTCGAATGAGCCCCAGGCGAATCAGTGGGAGATGCAGGCGATGACGAGAGTGGGCCAGCCTTTGCACGGGAAGAAGGTGGAAATGGAGGGCAAGTAATTAAGAAGGCGATTCAGCAGGGATCAGCTGAGTAGCAGGTAACCGCTGCAGGCAGTCAAGCTTTCAGGAAGTTTGGAGGGTAAGTGTTTGGTGTTGAGGAATGGGATCGCGTAGATGTATGTCTGAACCTGGGCGATGCTGAGTTCAGAAGAGGCTTTTGTCTGTTTGGAAGGCGATGTGGTTGATGCGGTTGGCGGTTGGCGGGTGGGAGTTGGGAGTTGGGCGGAAGGGAGGGGTGTTGGCGGGGAACCTTTGCCACAGTTCGCGTTCCGTTCACAGGAATTGCAGAAGCAGGAGAAGATCTTCACCAAGCAAACGCATTCACGTATGAGCATTCGGGGCAGGCACGGAAGGATATCACGGCAAGTACATCAAGCAGCTGTTCAAAAAATCTGCAATCACCTGTGGTGTTCCGAGGATCTACAAACACTTGCTGCTGATGGCCTTGGAATTCGGGTGTCGCCTGAGCCTGGGGACGCGGCTCCAGGCATGCCATGCTGTGGCGGTGATATCAGCCCTGTCTCGCCATAGAAGAGGCACCAAACAAACGCGTCAAAAATGAAACAAGAGCTATCAATAGCGTTTGTGGCTTTCTCACGAGGCCTTTGATGCGTCTTTCCGAATGTCGCATGCATCCCCAAAAGTCGGTATCCATGATGACTAAGCGGGATCTCACAGCAGGCACAAAATGTCACGCGAGTTATGCCCTAGGTAGATATATAGAGATCACCCAATGCATTAAACTTTCAATATGAGCTTCGTATGTAAAGAATCCCGCTATGCAACAATATCAATAATAACATCCACAAATCTCATTAAACCCTCCTGATCACTCCACCGTGGCCTTCACCCCCGCCGTCAAATCCTCCTTCGGCCTCTGTTCCATCTCCTCCCTCTTCTTCTCGTCCAGGCCTCTATACCACTCCCTAATCTCTCCCACATATTTCTCCTCCTCATCACCAAACTCCACTGGTGGTCCCGCACAAACAGCCTCATCCCCTTCCTCCCTCCATATTGCCCAAGCCGAATTATCAGTCGACAAAGCAATAAATCCTCTTCCTCTAGATTGTATCTTGAAACTCCGCAATAGAACAACATCGCCAACCTGAACATTGGGTAAAGCAGCTTTGTGGGGACGGAAGACCCGGACTACTACACCGTTTGGCTGGGAGGAATCCACGATGCGAAGGGAAATGAAGAAATCTTTTGGTCCAGATTCGGCTTTGCCGATGGAGGAGTGCTGGGAGATGATGGCAATTATGTCAACGGTTGCGCCCCAGGTCAAGAATGCTAGGGGTGGGAAGTCGGATAACTGTTCCATAGTATTAGCACCATAATTCATCATGTGTCACCCACTTAAAAAAAAACAAAGAGTACTTACGGATGTGGTGATACCACTCTTAAACTCCTCCCCTACCGGTGTCTTGGGCTCACCTAGACTACCAAAGCTTCCGGAAAAGCTGCCGAAACTTCCAAAGCTCCCAAAGCCCTCACTCCCCCCATTCCTCTCCACAATCTCCGCCGGACTTCCCAGCGCTGGAGGACGTCTAGTAGCAGGTGCATCCGATTTCCTCCTCTGCTGTCCATTGCCGGAATTCAATCCCGAAAAATACCCTCCCATCCCCCCAGTGCCAAAACCACCGCTGGTAGGAGCAGCCAATGACATCCCCCGGTCTCTGGGACGTAAAGGCGACTCGGCATGTAATGGCCCTCCGAAACCTCCGCTGCCTAACCCACCGAGGCCAAGGCCACCAAAGGGGAATTGTCCGGCTTCTGCGGCGGAGATCTTGGGGGATGGTGTGGGGAGGTAGAGGTGAGGAGTTTTAGGACTGCTGTGAGCGGCAGGGGAGGGAGAGATTTGCAGAGAGAGTTTTGTTTTTCTCTGGGGAGTTTGAGCTCTGGGAGCAGCATGTGTGGCACGTAGAGGTGAGGGACCTGGTCCGGAAGTGGAGGCGGAGGCTGAGCCAGAGCCAGCGCCAAAGGCAGCATCAGTTGGGAGAGTGGGAGACTTGCTGTGGTGCCTTGACGGGGGTTCAGATCCGCTGAGTTCATCGAACAAAGAGTCCTTTTCGCTGCCGGAACCGATGGGGGAGTTGGGATTTGTACTACCGGGGCTGTGGTTTTTCGGGCCCATATCCGTAGTACGGGGGGAGAAGGTGGGGTTGATCTGGAGGGGAGGGGGGATGCTGGTGTCGATGGGATGTAGGAATGGCATCGACAGCGGGTTTGGGAGGGAGTCGAGAGGGCTTATGGGGAAGGGTATGGGCTCGATTGATTCGAGGGCGCTGCTGGAGGAGAGAGCTTCCAGGACTTCGAGGGCGCTGGCTGCACTGGCTTCTGACGCAGCGTTGTCATTTAGGTCGAGGGATGTGTAGTCGTCGCTACCGGAGAGGCCGCGGTGAAGGAAGGGGGAGACGATGGGGAGGTTGGGTGATGGGACGGGTTTGAGGGATGGTGAATCCGGGATGTCGGATTCATCTTCGACTTCTGAGGCTTCGGAGGTTTGGGTATGGATAATTGGCACCGGTGGAGGAGGCATCTCGGCGAATGTTGCATCTTGCAATAACGATTGAGATCCTGTGAGTGTCTGTGTCGATGTTTGTGTAAAGTCGTCCAAACCGGTGAGAGTTCCTTGTGTTGTATCAAACTCCGTTCCTGCCGTCATAAAAGTTGCATCATCCAGTGAATCTTCCATCCCCGGCGACGATCGTGGATCTCTAAATATCGACAATGACCCATTCTCCATATCCACCAGCTGCAAGAGCTCTCTCTCTCCCATTGACTGCACCTCTTCCATCCGATCTAGCATTTCCTCCAATTCATCCTCCTCCTCCGGTTCCGGGCTCGGTGTTCGATCCACCAGTCTGTAACTGCTCGTAGAAAACTTTGGCTTCTTCCTAGGCCGGCTCTGAATTTCCCTTTCCACTTCCTCCTCATCAAATAGCCTCCCCAAGAACAATGGGCTCCCCTCCAAATAATCCCCCTTCCGCTTCAACAAATTCCCCGTTTGCCAAACCTCCTGAGTATCCGGTGGTGTAGCGGGTGCCTGTCCTTCTTGATCATACCAATCCTCCTCTCTCTGATCGTACGACATTGCCATTTGTGTAGCCTCCACTGTAGCTTCCGGCGCATCAACTTCTAGAGTATCTGGTTCTCCGTCTCTAAGCACCTATTCCCCAATTAGCGAAGCTCTCAGATATCCCAAGGTGAAGCAGGTGAAGCAAAGCAAACCCACCCTCATAACCAATCTCCTCCCATAGCACGCCGTCCACGGCACATCCCTCTGCGTAGCCTCCTGCAATTCCTCCAGCTCCACACCCAAGAGACTTAATTCCACCCTCTCCCCAATCTGCACCCGTCTACTTTCCACCGCCTCTGCCGCCGCCCCTCGAAAGTTCACTCTAAGCTGCCCCTTCTGTGCGCGTAGTCTGAAATCTGGTTCACATAGCAGTATGCTAAGAGTTTTCTCGCTAATAGAGTAAGGCCAAAGTAAGGTGACAACACCAGACAAATGTGCGTTTGTTGTAGCCGAGTTAGGAGTGAGCGCAGACAGAGGGAGGAGTGTTGAAGGCCATGGATCACTGTTCTCGTAGCGAGGTGTACTGGCGAGGCTCGTGACGATGCTATTTGGGAAGGAGTCGAGTTCTGCGCGTGGGGATTCCATGGTTTGTGCTGAGTTTGTTTCGTTCCTTGGGTTACTTGAGTTTGCTCCAGTTGGTTGGACTTCGCTGAACTTGGTTTTGCTTCGTTTCCCTCGCTCCACTTCGCTCACTTCGCTGGACTTTGCAGAACTTCGCAGGACTTCGTTTCCTTCGCGTGGTCTTCGCTGAACTGCGCGTTTGCTTCGGTTCGCAGGGTTGTGAAGGTATCGAGGGTATTGTTGCTGAGGTATCCCTAAGTTCGCGAGAAGGAGAGCACCTTCGGTCGCGGTTATATCTCGAATCTGGGGTAGCACGCGCCGGGGGTTCCGTTGCTGGGATTTGGATGGCGACGAATGCCCCGAACTGACTGGCGACGCACATAAGGCACTTGAAGTACTTAGAGCTTGACTACATTTGGTTTGTCTGGTTGAGCAGAGCAGCTCGGCGGCGTCATGGTGCCGTCGTTGCCTCGTTGCTATGGACGGGTCATTGGATCAGTAATCATTTCTATGACATTCGCTTTACAAGGTCTAGAAGGTCCACAATTCACCATGATTTTATAAAACGTAACAAAAAATCATCATGCTGTAGCGGAAGCCAAAATAAATTAATCCCTAGTTTTCAAACAAACACGGGATTCGACAGCCAGTTCAGTCGGACTCAAAAAACGCAGGGCCGAAAACCAAGCAACGAAGCAACCGACAGCCGAACTTGTCTCCCAGGGGACCTTGCCGATCCACCGGCGCCTCACGGGAATGCGCTGCGACGAAAAACCCAATTTTAACCTCTACCGAAAATTTTAAGCCGCGTCTTTCTAAGCTCCGCCCTGCAACAGCAACACCACGCCCCAGCTTCCGCTCAGCCCTACACCCACCCAAAGATCCTACGAGGCACGCGATAGCAGAGACGGCTCGGAATAGTTAGAAAGCAGCAGAAATGTCGACCTTCGGAGGTTTCAACCCATATGGCAAAAACCAGAATATGAGCCCCGACGACGTTCGGCAACAGCAGATCATCAAGGGAGTACGTTTCCCCCCTCTCTCTACCTCTCGAGACCCTCTAGGGACTCCGCCGCGAGCTCCCCTCTGCCCCAGGCCCCCTCGCTCTATCTTCAGCTTCTAACATCACCCTAGATGCAAATGGCCATGGAATCCTGCCCGGCCAAGCTAGTTCTCAGCGGAGGAGCCGGATTCGCCTTAGGAGGAGTATTCGGACTCTTCATGGCGAGTATGTCGTACGACACACCTATGAGCGGTTCTGGAGCCCAAACCATCACTTCGCTTCCTTTAAAGCAGCAGCTCAAAGAAGGATTTAAGGACATGGGAAAGCGATCGTGGAGTTCTGCGAAGAATTTTGGTATGGTTGGAGCGATTTTCTCTGGTACTGAGTGCTGTATCGAAGGGTTCAGGGCCAAGAATGACCTCTACAATGGTGTCGCGGCGGGTTGCTTGACGGGTGGTGCATTGGCTGCTTCTGCCGGACCTCAGGCAGCGGCTATTGGGTGTGCGGGTTTTGCGGCGTTTTCGGCGGCGATTGATTATTATTTGAGGGAGATGTAAACGGGGGGATATAGAGGGTTAGAGGGGGAAACGGGAGTTTGGTGAGCGATGGGATGCTATCAAGTATTGACATATGGCTGATTTCTTGTGAGTGGGCATCTAGGGACTCATTTCTTTTCGGCCAGTTGTTCCGGATATGTATTACGTATTCTTCTCAGCTCAATGGGCTTTTTCGTTACTTTGGGTGTTTTTTTCTTTTGTTTGTTTGGTTTTTCTTTCCCTTTCATTTCGGCCACTTGTATTATAGAGGGGTTTTATGACCGGCATGTTGTGGGGGCAAAAAGCGAGGGCGCGGCGTTAATAGATGATATCAGTCGACGGGATATACACGGGTTTTACGGTTGGGCATTCGGAATCTCACTCATGCAGAAATACACATTCATTCAACACAGGAATCGAGTCACTTGATTGCTCAACAGTGATAGACCATGACGAGGCCCCAGATAGTTCAAAGCACAGTTCACTAGGCACGCATAGTTATTTCTATTTTGAGTTTCTTTCATCAAGAACGTCGCAATCGACTATCTAAAACAAAATATGATGACCACAAATCCAAATATATTACTATTCAAACCGGCAGCCGTGGAGCGACTACATCATCTAAAGTTAACGAGAAATTTACTTCTCGTAGACCCAGTTGTGGGAAGCCTGCTTCCAGGAGACGAGCTCCTCAGGCTTGAACCAGAGGGCGATCTCCTTCTTGGCGTTCTCGACGGAGTCGGAACCGTGGCAGACGTTGCGACCGACATCCTAATTACAGTTAGGATAAATTCAAACAAGAACTTCAAGAGTAGAAGTAGGAATTAGGGACGTACAATGGCGAAGTCACCACGGATAGTTCCGGGGGCAGAGGCAGCGGGGTTGGTGGCTCCGAGGAGAACACGTCCGGTCTTGACGGCGTCACGTCCCTCCCAGACCATGGCGCAGATGGGTCCAGAGTTCATGTACTCAATGAGTCCGTTGAAGAAAGGCTTTCCGGCGAGGTCAGCGTCTGTTATAGTATGTTAGTGATGCGTTCCATTCATATGATCTCGTATGATTCGGGCATCGGGGATGACGCGAATACGGAAGGGGAGCAAAGGTGACTGACAGTGCTTCTCGAGGTGCTCCTTTCCGGGGGTGGTAAGCTTGATGGCAGCAAGCTTGAATCCACGCTGCTCGAAGCGGCCGATGATGGGGCCAACGAGTCCACGCTGGACACCGTCGGGCTTGATGCTATTTATGATGTCAATTGAGATATTCGCGTCAATGGGTCCCCTTGCAGCGCCGGGAAACCCATTCTCGGAGTTCAGAAAAACCTACGCAATGAAGCTGCAACCCGAAACAAATTAGCACAATTCCATCATAAAACATATCAATTCCATCAGGACTTCATAAAAACTTACGTCTGCTCGTCGGTCATTTTGATTGATGTGTGATGGGTGAAGAAGAAAGAGAAAGGGAGGGAAGGGAAAAAAGCCGTTAAAAGGAGGGGCGCGGTCCAAAATGGCGGGGTTCATAGGCCTGATCAGCTACCCGCTTGGCTTGGCATACTGTACAACAAGGGACCGCGTTGCAAAGGGAAGAATGGAAGCTCACGGAACCTAGCGCTGCAACAACGTGCTTCAACAAGGGGCAGCGGGTGAATTCAGAGTGTCAACTAAACACCATTCAGTGTTGGAAGGATCTGCAAAGGGAACCTGGAGGCGGTTGAGCTCCGGAGCGACATCTGCCACGAAGAACGGCGTGAACGATGATACCGGGAGTCCGGTTGGAGGCGTTGGAAAAGCTGGCTAACCGTCCGAAAATCGTTCGGTCTTCAACAAAAACAGGTCTGGGGAGTTGAAAATCGGCTGGTTCATGCACTATGAGGCGTTATTGGACCCAATTGATGGTGATGTTGCAATTTCCACGTCAACTCGAGAAGGTCCGTGTTCGACTTCCAGGCCTTGGGATGAGGGGTTTCTTTCGTCTTCCATCACGGGATCCTTCTAATTGAGCCTCCGGAGTTATTAATATAAACGGTGATCGTTTGTATAAATATGGGACTGTCCCTCGTGATGGACTTCGGACGGAAACCATCGGCATAGAGCTGGCAAGCGTGATGGTTAACAACGGCCAAAGCTACCCCGGAAACCAGCTCGATCACAGCTTCAGCATGCTCTATTAAAAGCTTTGGCTAAGCTCTCGCGCTATTCTAGGCTATCTGGCCAAGTCGATTGAGCGGAATTGACAAATAGAAATTGATGGCGGGCTGAGGGTTCATCGCCGAGTGCAGAGCCGAAATCAAATCCCACAGGGTACCGAAAATACGGGTGGACATGGAGTTCGGGTACTTTATCAGTGCTGGCGGGTACTAGTGTGTTTGCACTTTCTCGCCTTTTTCAGGACCGGTCTCGAATCGCCGATGGTTCCGATGGAAGGATTCAGGTACGGCCCGGATTAAAAGGTGTGAGCTTCGGACACCTTTATGGATCATTTTCTGGTCTAGTGAATCCTCTGGATGATCCCCCGATAAACTGTAATCGGCCCGATTAGCTATTCCGACTCTCCTGACCCGCCCCTTATGTCCGTTCCATTATTCCGAGGGGATAGTGGCTAGGCGTCCGGAGAATCAGGATGCCGAGAGTGGAACCATAATTATCCGAGAGTTTCAGCACCTTCCGAGTATCATGAGTCTTATCAGATCGTTTAGCATAAACGCCCGCGGCAGCCACTTCGATCCCCCAAAATATTGAAGAAACGACAATTCTTCCGACGATCTATTTTTTTGGATGACTAATTGATGAGTGTAAATTTTTAACTTGATCAGCTGTGTCGTAAAAACTATGTTATTCCACGTATGTACATAAGAAAGTGTAACTGGGCTGCAACTTTTGTTTGCCAAGCCATGGTATTTGTCGCTGTTTTCCCCGAATATAATGATGAATATTGGGCAAGTAACCGGGAGTCATGATTACCTTCTATATGCAGTTGATGCCCTTCTGTTGGCACAATTTGAAGTGGCTCCGGATCAACGCTGGTTGCGTAAAGGCCGTGTCTACGCACGTCATCTCCGAGCTCCGGTCGTCTGGATTCTTTAACGGAAACGGTCCACTGCATTCCGGAGTGTAGGCAGCCGTCAGTACTGTCGATCAAACCCTTCAGAATTCCAGAGGAGCTTCTTTTGTGAAAATCCGGAGAATAAATATTGTGAATCCACATGACTTTCTACATACTTTGTAGCCGCCATATCCGTTGTGCACGTCTTCTTCAACATGGGAAATGCCGCTTCTCCGTGTGATGAGCCATTGTAGGGATCTCTTTCCGAAATATTCCTTCTTGCTGCTGATGTTGCATAATATCTACAGCCCCCATCGTTGATTTCCGGCTCTAGGATATCAGAGATTGATTGATAAGGGCTTGGTAGTTCTCGATCCAGGGCTTCCCCAGTCTGATGTTGATGATACCTTACTCGATTGAGAGAGAACTCGCTCAAAATCACAGCGGTGACAAAGACTTCAGGCGGCTGGACTCCCTCCATCCGATAATCAGATACCGCTGCATTTAGTGCACATGCATCGCCGTCTCTCTTAGGCTGACTCGATGAATCATTATCTGATGATCAGATCAGAGTTTTCCGCGCTTTCATCGAGCTATCCCTGTAATGCGCGCTCGGCACACAGTGGGGTTCCCCGACATGTTCCAGAGACCGCTTCCCATTAAGACCAGCTCTTGCCCCTCCGTTGCTCCGGGTGACGAACGCCTTTCGTTTCTCCGACTGTCAGTTTTTACATAGCTGGTTTCACGACCATAGACATACATGTCCCTACGTTTCTGGAGGACGCTCCAAGAACTGTTTGCCGCCACCCCCAAATAGCAGCAAGCGACAGAGTTAAGTTTGATATTCGGACCGGTCGAACCATGTCATCTGCATCTTCCCCGATAGGTGAGTCTCTAGCATGTCTTTTCCTTGGTGAGAGAGAGTCGTGGAGGTGCTTTGAGTGGAGCCTCAATTGAGTCCTTCAGCCTTACTCAATATGACTTCACCCGGCACCTCCGTCACTCGGACAAGACCTACCTACTAAACATACCTTTATGAACCAGCGATTGCTTCACCAGCGCCTACATCGTCTATCGGAAGTCCATGTCCTACGCTTGCCCCGCGAGCCTCACCCGCCGTTCAATCCCCCGTCGACAACCCCGGTATTATTACCCATAAAGAATGGGTGGTACCACCACGACCTAAGGTACGATAGCTCCAGCACCTACCTTTACCAACCAATATAATTCTAACTTTCTTTCTTTCTTCCAGCCCGGTCGCAAACCAGCAACCGACACTCCACCGACCGTAAGTCTCTCGGTGTGTGGCATGATTAAGTAACACCTCTTCAACTTGTGTTAGAAACGCAAAGCCCAAAACCGTGCCGCCCAACGCGCATTCCGAGAGCGCCGTGCTGCGCGCGTCAACGAGCTCGAAGAAAAGCTTAAAGAAGTCGGATCGGAAACCGAGCAACGGCTTGAAGAGTATAAAGCACAAATCGCCCTTCTCACCAAAAACAACTCCGATCTCGCTCAACAAAATGCAGTTCTCAAACTCGAAAACGAAGGTCTTCGTCGAGATCTAGCAGAGGTTAAATCTATTTCGACATGCGCCGCACCAAGTCCACAGAAGTTGACCCAAGTTGCATCACCCGCCCCTAGTTCGGAGGGAGCAGCCAATACACCATGTGGAGGTGATTGTAGCTGTTCAGATGCCATCGATAAAGTTCTTTGCGACAAACCTCTCGACCCATCTTTGTGTTCAATCTGCCGGGAATCAAGCTGTAACTGCATCAAAGCCCCCATCATCAACCTCAGCGACAATTCCGTCGAGTCCAAGCCTCTCATCGACACCAGCAACGAGATCGCCTCCCAAAGCAAGCGTGCAACGTCCCCGATTATTGCCCCCTCTAAGAGAGGTCGCTTCGAGTACCTTTCCGATTATGAAACCGATTTCACAACCGCCTACCTACCCCGTCGTGGGAGCGCCATGTCAACAATCTCCCATATCTCAGCCATGCCTGACCCTTGTGGATTCTGCTCCGATGGAACACCGTGTGTTTGTGCCGAGATGGCGAGTGCTATGGACATGGAAGATTCCGAAGACGAAGAAGGAGGAATGCATATGAAGCTTGCACCGATTCTAGGATCTGAGTATGGGATGCAATCGCCGCCGAAATGGACAATCGATGATCCCATCCCATTGACATTGAAGCGAATGATAGGACTAGATAAACCTCTACCGATACAACCTACCCTTACTAGACCACCAAGGGTGATTGCACCGTCGACGAATAAAAGCTCAGGGTGTAAACCGGGTGGTTGCGCTCAGTGCAAAGCTGATCCGATGTCAACGTTGTTCTGTCAGTCGGTCGCTACAAGAATGAAGAATGCTACGTCTAGTGGTGCTACAGCTTCCGCGGCTGTAAGTATACCCGCGGGATGCTGTGGCGGTGGGGGTCGTGCGGGTGGCTGCTGTAAGGATATTGAGAACGCTGTTGGATCTCCAGCTACAGCTGCGCCATCGGTTCCTTTGCCGAGGAGGAAGAAGGCAGCGCCGCCAGCACAGACGCTGGATCCGGAGAAGACATACATTCCCTGCTCAGCAGCGTACCAGACGTTGTCAAGGCATAGAGCTTTCGATGAGGCTGCCTCTGACCTCGGTGCCTTGGTGAGGCCACTGGTTATACAGAGTATGGACGGTAGCTGCCCGCAGGTTGAGGTTAGCTCGGTGAGGGATGTATTGAAAATGATGGATCGGAAGTTTGGACGGGATTAAGGCTAAGCTTTAGCTAGCTATGCCCGATTATGATTGTGGGGATAAAAAGGCGTTCTGGGCTGTGTGTTTTTATTTTCATTTTCGATGGCCTTTCTTTTTTTTGGATTGCTGATACAGAGTTACTAACTAACTGGCGTTTTGATTTTGATATTTTCTTTGTTTTCTTATGATGATGGGAATTTTACGAGGATTTGATTGCTGCAGTCCTTTTGTATTTACTTTTTTTACGAGAATCAGATTGCAGTAGTACTTCTGTACTTAATTTTCGTTAATAGAATTCTTGATTTCAATAATATGTACGTAGAGCACAAGTTGACAGTTGGGCTGCTTCACATGTTTTCCATGCACCTACCCTCGTGAGATGAAGATCCTTTGTCAGAGAGCTTGTCAATCGAAACCGGCTATCAGATGCCTCGTGTTCTGTTGCCTAGAGTTGCTGCTAGATACCTAGTCATCCCCAGTTTCTCCTCGGTCCCGATCTACCGGCAACCTGACCGAGGTGGTATTAAAGCCTTCTAGGTCTAGTCACTCGCTAGTCGGCACCGTAGCACCGTCGAAACGCAGCAATTCTACGCCAGCCAGACTCGCTCGCTCGCGCAACTCCCGTCCATCCCAGGACCCCATTTCACACCTTCAAACTATTCCTGTTCCCTCCCACTCGTCAATGGCATCCCCGCGACAATGCTCACAAAAATCAAACGGCCAGCATCATCGGCCATAAGGCGATTTACTAACAGCAACTATACTATTAACAATAACGGAGGAAAAGTTACGAGAGGTGTACAGACTGCATTGGCGACGAGATATCAGTCTAATACGAGATGGAGATCGTCAACTGTACTCGACGATTGGGTCGCGAAACCCGCGAGACCTATCTCGCTGAGGCAGGTATGTTAACTTGAAGCTTTGGAAGAAGTTTTACATCGCAAAGGCACCCGTTTCCCCGCTTTCTGCATTCGCGCTCGTCGCCCCGCACCCACCTCCACCTCCGCCTCGCCCGCCCCGTACTCCTCGTACCTAACCATGCTAACTCTCCCCACCAGCTCATCTTCTTCGGCGGCCGAGGTCTCGACGATAAACGCATCATCAACTCCGCCAACTACGTGCGCACCGAGCTCCCCACACGTTTAGCCCACCGAATCCGCGACATGCAAAAGCTACCCTACGTAGTCGTAACCAACAAGCATTTGTCCTACGTCTACGACCTATACTATTCAGCCTTCGATTCCTTCCGCTCCGTTCCACACATCAAGACCACCGAAGACAACGACCGATTCTGTACCAAGATCAAGGCAGCGCTTAAGGAGCATTTGACCGTGATCCCTCGGTTAGCTATGGGAGTTTTGGAATGCAGAAACTTGCTCCCGGCAGATGAGTTGGATAAGTTTATGCATGCGTTACTGAGGAGTAGAATCAGTAGACGAGTTATTGCAGAACAACATCTGGCTTTGACGGATACTTTTAATAGTCCGTTTCATTTTAATGATGGGAGGAATTATCAACCTGGCGATTTTGTGGGAGAGGTTTTCTTGAAGTGTAAAGCACAAGAGGTGATTAGAAGGGTTGGGGCATATGCACAGGAGCTTGCAAGGAAGGCACATGGACCTGATTGTCCCGTTCCAGAGATCATCATCGAGGGTCACTTGGATACTACCTTCCCTTACATCTTGTCACACCTGGAATACATCACGGGGGAGCTTCTACGGAATTCCATCGAAGCGACGATCGAACACCATGGATCCAAGCGGGAGCTACCACCAATCCATGTCCTAATTTGTCATGCACCAAAACACGTCATCTTCCGAGTATCAGACCAAGGAGGTGGTATCCCAGCGGATGAAACGAAAGATCTTTGGTCATTTGCGAAATCTAAGAGAAGCGATGATAAGAGATTACGGAATTTTGCGAAGGTACCGAAAATGGCGGGGACATTACAGGAACTTCAGGAAGGACCGCCGGAACTTAGGGATCATGAGGGGAGTTTGAGTAGTCTTCATACTCTTACTTATAGACCGCCGGATTTGAAGTTGGGAATGGGGTTGCCACTGACGAGAGTTTATGCGGAGTATTGGGGAGGCAGTTTGGAACAGACTTCTATGGAGGGTTATGGTACCGATATGTTCCTGCATATTGAGAAGTTGGGAAATAGGTTGGAGCAGTTGAATGTGGATAGGCTTTAGGTTTGTGATAGGGGGGAGAGGGAAAGGGTCCAGAGGATGGGAGGCGTGGTAGGAGGGAACCTATGGTGATTTGGCGCTGGTGACTATTGGTGATGCGGTGAGATGGTGGTATGGATGGATGGATGAATGGGTGGATAGGCGGGTGGACGAGTGGACGGGTGTGTGGAAGTGTGGGAAGGCGGACAGGCGTTGTGAGAGGGAACTTGTGTACTTGTATGATACGTTATGATTTTGTTACTTGATCATGTTTGATGTCTGGTTTTCTCTAAACGAATTAAGTGTTTAATCGAAACCATGGTAATTGATCTTTTGCCCCCGAGCCTTAGGTGACGAAATCCCACAATTTATCTTTTCGTTTAATGCTCTAACGAAACTTGAGGATGTGTATACTGATTCTATTTCCAGCACGTGAGAAAACTTTCATCACAGTCATTCTCGATTTCGGCCGCCGTTCAAGTCATTCGGGTGGAACATGATATGTAGGTACATTGTATGCCTAGAGCAAACATGCACCTGCATCTTTCTTTCTCTCCATCTTGCGTGGGGTGGGGTGGCCGAACAACCTCGAGTCCTATGCACGACGATGCACGACGATGCAAGGAACACCACCAACCAACAACGCACACGAACACTTCCGGCTGAGATGGAGATAACAAACCCCAGCGGATTATTTATTCTGCTGCCACCGTCACACAGTTCTAGTCCAGTGACAGTTGTTCCAAAAAGTGGCATTTCATGGCCGCAACATTGTCCTGTTCTGCTGCGACAGCAGAGTGCCGCACCATAATCTTATGCAACCAGACATGATGTCTGATTTTGCTTGTGAAATATCAGAAAGTGCAGGTATACTAGTATTTTTGTGGCTTTTATTGCACTTGCAGAATAGGTCGCTATGACACATTGGAACTGTAGTTGTGCACTTCCCTTCCGAGCACCTGGCAGCAGAAAAAAAAATTTCCACATGCACTTTTTGTATGGGGTTCTATCGAGTTCTATGAGTTTCATCGCAGGTTGATATAAATATGTCGACAACCACGAGGAGAAGCCGTGTCATGTTCGCTACTCGAACTCTGGCCTTTGCTTGCTATATAGAGGAAACCATGTACAGACTACATCCTTAGACGAAGCTTGAAGCCTGAAGGCACAAACGGCTGGCTCCTGAGAGAAGGTAACTATCAATCCATATTCAATACCAATCCAACTTATCCTAACCAAAATGAAATGCAGCATGCTAACAAATAATGCCCTACGTCCAGACGTCCAGGCATCCAGACATCCAGACATCCCGGGGATCCCGGGGAGCCCGCCAATGATGTGCTACTCTAGACCAACTGGCCCTACTGTACCATAGGCTCCCGCACCTTGAAACAATGAAACCCTAAAGTTTTAAGCCACACTGAGGCTTGAGCTTCGAGAGTCAAGAACCAGTCAACTATCCGCAGCCCGCCCCAGCCTCCAGCCTCCAGCCAATCAGCTTCCGGGTTCTCATAAGCGGCAAGCCCTTCGAAGCCCGAAGACTCAATACATCTGCTTGGTTCGGCTGCGGCCCTGTAGGGCCAGAATCCTTGAGATCGAAATCCAAGCCACAGCATGGCGGCAAGGAAAAGAAATACCAATCCTATGGTTTGTGCCCTTGTGTCTCAACTTTCTCGCGCTTCAATCTACCACACACAAGATATCCCAGGACTTCGTCAAGCCAAGTGGCAAGTCGAAATATGACAACGACTTCAGCGACTTTCAACAGCACCGTATTCCTCTCTATTCAATCCAATGGATGTTTTTGAATGAGCAAATCGATCGATCGAGTCTCGAGTTTCGGTGAGAAATACTAGGGGGTTGTGAAGAAAGAAAACCGAGAGTTGGTCCCGTTCTGAGCTTTGTCAACGGCCGACGGGTGGTTGGCCAGGACTTCACTCAGAGAAACTGTAGCTTAGGCTTCCTGGGCTCCTTGGACTCCTCGAACTCATCAAAAATATCGACGACCGGATGCACGAAATTCCACGCGGGCGACGGATCATATCAACTATGATATCCGATATCCAATATCCAATACAGAATGAATAAACCAAAAAAACCAACAAGGCCTAAGCAGCAAGTATTAATCTAGCTACCGAAGCCTGAAGGCAAAAAAGAGCACAGGAAAAGACCTGACATCTCCTATGCAGGCTTCGCTGTATCAGCCCTCAGCAGATACTGTAGCAACTTAGCAAGGCCCGTACACGTCATCTAAACCAAACCGACCTCACCTGCTATGTTGACGCCAGCTTCGGAGACGATCCCGACGACTTCCACAGCACCTCCGGCATGCTTATGACCTTCGGGGGAGCATTTGAATGGAAATCTCGGAAACAAAAGTCAACCGCCTAGAGTACAACCGATGCCGATTACTACGCCTTCGGCTCTGGCTGTATGCGCCTTGCGCAGCTCAACCACCTTCTATCTGAACTCCGACTCCCCGTCGCCAAACCAACCGTACTTTACGACAACAAAGGATGCATAGAGTCCATCAAGCATGGCAAATACCGCGGCACCGCAGCAACCCACATTGCCACCGGTCATCTGTCGTACCGAGGAATCAAACGCCTCGCCTAAAGCGGAATAGACGGCATCCAACTTCATAAGAACAGCCCCGACACCTGTGTCTGTGAGAGCTGTGCCCGAGGAAATATGGCCAGGAAACCATTCAAGAATCACTGTCTATCACTCCGTGCGACATGCTTCACATGTGGGGTAAGGAGGTCTATAAAATCGCGGAAAAACCTCTCGATAATCTTCGACGCTTTGGCTGTGTTGTTTATAAGATGATACCAGAAGAGCAACGACTAAATAAGAAGTTTGGAGAACGATCTCGGAGATGTATGATGGTAGCATATATTAACGGTACCACCAAACAGTGGCGTATTTGGCAGCAAGAAGACAACTTGAAGCAGGACGTGTCGTTACAGCTTCCAATGTCATCTTCGATGAAGAAGTCAATTAATTTACGGCCTGCCTGCGTAACAACGACTCATGGAAGTCATCCATACAGATATAGCCGGGCACGTTACCAAGCCCTATACGAATTGAAGAAACCCCAGGCCGCCCAAGTGTGGAAGAGGCTCGAGCACGATTATCTCTATAAGTTCTCCAAGAACGTCCATGATTTGAGGGAAAAGCTCTGGTCCATCAAGCTCGAGGACTGTGAGTCGGTTGAGAAATATTCTTATACCATCCAATCGACCATCGAAAAATATAATCGATGCGCGTCAAGAATCGAGGTCTATTGCTACAGTCACTTACCTTCATCAGCGCACTCCTAATGAGGGCTTGATTAAACGTGTAGATGCCTCCGGAAACCTTCCTAAATACGATACACCATACGAAATGCTGAAGTCCTTCGGCAAACCCGATACCGACGAAAACGGCAATACTCTATCATACAAACCTACTATCGAACACCTTCGCCGTTTCGGATGCGTCGCTTATAAGGCCATCCCTCCACACCAGCGCTCTCATCCGAAATTCGGCCCCCGCGGACGCCGGTGTATGTTCGTCGGCTACGTCAATGAGACGGACCGCCATGAATCAATGCCGGCCGAAGAACCCGAGGATATCGTCTCCTCCCGTGGCTCTCTGACTCCAGGACCATCCCATCGACAGTCATCCCTCGGTCCCGAAAAGCCCAGGGAGAGTCCACCAAGATTCGGTTCGACTCCTCCGCCGGCCGTTGTAACGATTCGTATGCGAAGGAAACCACCAAAAGGAGGGAATCGACTTTTCCGCCACATACGCCCCAACAGCAAGAATGGCGTACATACGACTAATGCTTGCAATAGCGGCAAGATTCGACCTTGACCTCCATCAGATGGATGTCATGACAGCCTTCCTCGGCGGTAAGTTAACCGAGGGGATATATGTACCCCCCCTCCCCCCCAACAAGGATTCTTCCGACTACAGGACACGATTAAACCAAATACCGACGGAAGCAAAAAGGTTCTCCGCTTATATCGATCTTTGTATGGACTACGACAAGCAGCGAACGTTTTTTATAACGTTTTCAAGAACAACTCTACAACATTGAATTTCAAACCATCAAGGGTTGATGCCGGCTTCTTCTTTCTGTACGCCAAGGACTCGACATTGAGAGCGGCGCAGGATATTTTTGAACGCGCGCCGCATGTCGTGGAGAACGATGATTCCCTGGAGTAGCAACCAGGAGGGTTTAATATGTATTATTTTCTTTAACTTTTTGATCCGCTTTTCAGCGGCTATGCTTTAGATAGTAAAATACAAAGATGAGTAGATCAAAGAAAGAAGAAAAAAAGACGGGGCCAAGGGCCTGGACAATAATATCGTGGAACGAGAAATGCTCATAATGTAACGGCGGAGTAGATGGTTACGTGGTTTACGGGTTGCGATAGATGAGTGAATGGATATGTGAAGCACTATGTCATCGAATCATCTTTGAAACTCGGATAGTTGTAACAACTGTAGCCGTGATGCGCGTGAAGCATGATCATTAGCAAGCCAGTCAGATACGTTAACTTACTATGATGAATCGACTTGACATAAAAAAAAGTCCGCTTTCAACTTCTTTCAAAGAGCTAGTTGATTAATCGGGAGACGACGGATTTAGACATCTCCGCTGGAAGTTGAGGAAGGGAGAAGAAAAAGAAAATAAAAAAGTGACAAAAAAAAACCCCTCGAGGGGGGTGATACACTAGGTGCATCTGTAGAAAGTTCCAAAAATTATGTTGCTTAAAAGACTTCTTAACCAGCTCTCATGAGCGAGTCCAGCGGTCGTACCAGAAAGACTCAAGGATTCTCAGGCAAGCTCATCGAACCCGAGGGAAAGAGAGCTCACAAGAGGTATCCAAGGAACCTATACCCCTCCTGATTCCCCTCCTGCTTAATCCGAAATGTGGTGATGATAATTCCTGTCAAGAAAGAGGGGAACATCAGATTATATACCCAGCCCATGGCGAAACTCGCACTTACCTAGCTACTCGTATCGCGGCAACGGTTGAAGAAACTGCTCATAATACCGGCACGCGGGCGTACTATGTCCCGTGTATCGATACCTTGGTCCTTCATTATATCTTGCTTTACAACTAGAAGTCGACGGTTGATGGATCATGGATCCTAGCTCGAAGCCATGGTTGCAAGAAAGTAAACCAGGCGGAGAACGGAAGTTTTGAAACAATTTCAAGGCAAACAAAGGCTGACTGGCGGTGGGCTCGCCGGAGATGTTTAGTAACCTGGAGACGATGGATTGCCACATCTCCTCTGGAAGTTACCAGTATTACTGCCCGCTACCACTAAATAGTATATCTATGTAGATCGAGGGAGTTCTTTTGTATTTGCGGTGTGCCGTTATCTCTTGAGTCTTGAAAAGGTGATATAAGTTGATTTTACCACGCAACGCCGTGTGCCAGTAATTCATCAACGCCATTAACGGGTGGCGGCTCACCGGTTCTCCTCTAGAATCTTGTCGGCGAATATCTAGCGTAGGAAATATGGTACATCCGCAGCCTATAAATATCTCCCATCCTCCCCAGTCTCTAAGTTTCTTCATCATGCCCTTCTCTTA
This sequence comes from Pyronema domesticum, assembly GCA_024516145.1. Classification (NCBI taxonomy): domain Eukaryota; kingdom Fungi; phylum Ascomycota; class Pezizomycetes; order Pezizales; family Pyronemataceae; genus Pyronema; species Pyronema domesticum. The sequence goes on along the minus strand of JAJJXL010000010.1, from coordinate 948,707 downwards.
GTATCTTCTATTAGTATATTGGATTGGCCCCCCGGTCAATCCCGCAGAACTGCCCCGTCCCCCTTGTGCCAGGGGACGGGGCAGTTTTGCGTTAGGTCTCCGACGCCATTACAGCATTTGGATATTCAAAAGTCTTTATGCTCTATCTCAATCAATAGCATTTGCCTCCTGACACCAGGCCCATTCTGCAGAAATGCCCCGTTCCCCTTTCAAAAATGGGGGGCGGGGCGGTTTTGCGTTAGGTCTCCAGCATCATGCTATAATTTAAAGATTGGAATGGCTCGAACGGAGATTTTGTATCAGTGGATGCTGTCACTAGATTACTGACGAGCAACATGCGTAGAGTTCATTAACGGAATGATTTGATATACTTTAGTTGTGATGTTTACATAATATAAAATGTCAAGCTCTCCAATACCAACAAATCTCCTAAGAGGGGTAACAGTCGTCGTAGATGTACCTCTGGTTGGCGTTTGAGGCCGGATTGAGAGGATCTCGGGCAACCGAGCAAGCACCGAGATGTCGGCTGTCAAATACTGCCGGCAATCAAAGTTGGTCTGCAAGGTTGGTCTGCAAAATTTCAGTAACAGTTTCAAAGCTCTTCTCGAAGTTTAAGACTTACCCAACGTGAATTCAGCCGGGTGCAACGTCCTCTTCCTTTGCAAAAAGGTGTAGACGACGTTGTCCTCGAACAAACCCTTCGACAAAGACCTTTAAACCCATACCCGCTTCGGAGATCACCATAATAAGCCATTGTGTTGTAGTATTGCTTACTAAAACAACAACAACAATAACAACAAAGCCAAAATCAATCTCACAAACCTCCTGGCATGGACAAATTGGTAACATCTTCAACAGGAGCGGTCAATCTCCTCCTTGAAACGGGAGGGGATCTCCTTCCACGTGAAGCCGAGATTCTCACGGATTACCTCGAGATTGAACGAGGGAGGCGTTTCTAGCAAGTCTTTCAATCTTTGTGCTGATTATGCTTGATCGTGAGCGTGGCTTTGTGAGCATTCAACCCACGAACGAGGCCAAGAAAAAACCCAAGCAAGATGTGGGTGAGAATCCGTTGGTACCCAGGCGGCTTGCAAGTTCCGTTTAACTAAGACGTCGCCGTCGGAAGCGTAATAGCCGTTCTTCTGTACTCACTATTGTATTAGCATCAGGCAAATCATGAAGCAGGAAGACCACAATAGAGAACTTACCCCTCAGTCCCTTCCACAATCCCTGTGCCAGCTTACGACAATCGTGGTATTCTTTCTTGAGGTAGAAGACATTTCCGAGGACTTGATAGGCCTTCTTGTCAAAGGCTTCCCCGAATCGCTTTTGGCGGATCTCGCTGGCTTCCTTGTATCGCTGCTCATTGCGGAGGGTAGCGAGAGCGATGGGAATGCTTGTCCTCGACACGCTTGACTTTTTCATCGAACTCAAGTTGAAGGTAGTGCAGCTATGTGTGTTAAGCTGTTACCTGTAAGTTTGTAACCCACGATAAAAGGATTGAAAACAATACATTTCTACGTAGCGTGCCCCGTGCCGGGGACAGAATAGAAATGGTTTAATCAAATCAAACGCCAGGACTCAGGCCAAATTTGAACGGATTTCTTGGAGCTTGAAAAGTTGAAAGAGGGAGGCGTTTGCATCAAGTTGTTGCGCTTGTTGTTCTTTTATATGAGGGCTGACCGCTGATTCAGATGTAGTTCGCCAAGGCGGGGTCTATGAAATGACTCTGTCTGCTGTCTAACTATTCCTCCGCTTCAGTAACTGACACGATACCAGTGGCACTAGTAGCAGCGTTAGGTGGATCTATGGAGAGGAAACTTACTTACTTCAGCCATTTAGAGTAATTTAACCATAGAATCGAGATTCGATTGTTTCTCTGAACGAATTCAAGATTTTACTCAATTGAGATTTTGTTGTTGTCGACGTTGTGGTGGACTGGATAGACGTGGTGGACGGGATGCCCCTCATGGTGTTTATGTACCAGTGATGGAGGTGTGCAAAGATGAAGGGAGAAATACCAGAAGGGCCAAAGGTCTTTGTCTGGACTCCTGAGACCGCTCCCAAGGAAATTCCGGGAGATGATAGCGGTCTAGCGGTGTGTCGGGGGATAGTCACACGGTATCACTCGTGGTTATTTCCTATATCGATAAAATTTGACACCATCAACATCAACCAAGTTCAGCCGCGCCGGCCGCTATTCAAACTTTTTATTTAGTGTGACTTTGCTGGAGTCGAGTGATGAGTTGGCAACCCTCATCTGTAATTCTACCCTCGTTAACCCCCTGTCCTAAAGGCCGTGATAACAATGCTCATACCCCGTAAACAATGATCATGATGCGTAGTGCAAACGATCTAACGCAAAAAAGCCCAGCTTTCTCTCAAACAGGGGCGCAAATCCTGTTGGAGTGGAAGCTGGATTTCTTTGCGGGGATGATTCTCGGCATCCCTAAGGAATAAGATAAACTATGGGTAAAAATATGGATAAAAATATGGATAACAATGTGGATAAGAATATAGATGTCCAGTCCAGAGAAGAGGGAAGCCGATAATATATACTAATTACCAGGCATCCAGCGGCGAAACTTGAAGTGTCACGGCAGAGGCAAACATCGTGATGCTTCGCGGCTGGCGTGGTGCGTCTTACTACGGCCCGTATATTAATACCTGCATAACATCTTACAAGCCAACGGTTGATGGATCCCAGCTCGAAGTTACCAGTAGTACCGCCCCCTACCACTAAATGGCATGTCTATATTTGAGAAAGTTCTTTTGCATTCACCGTTTGCCGTTGTTTCTTGAATTGATACTGATACCGTGACATGATCAAGTTTCTTTTACCACGTAATGCCGTGTGCCATGAGTTTATCCACTCCATTAACACGTGACGTCTACAGGACCCGCTTACCTCTAGCATCTTTCCGGCGAATGTCAATATAGTGCTTCCACAGCGTATAAATACCCTCCATCCTCCCCAGCCTCTGTTTCTTCATCATCCCCTTCTCTTAGTATCTTCTATTAGTATCTAGGATTGGCCCTCCGGTCAATCCCGCAGAACTGCCCCGTCCCCCTTGTGCCAGGGTACGGAGCAGTTTTGCGTTAGATCTCCTGCAACACCATGCTAACATTTGGATATTCAAAGGTTTTAATGCTCTAGCTCTATCAGTAGGATTGGCTCTGAGCTTTGGGGACAATCCCACAGAAACGCCCCGTTCCCCGTTCAACAACAAGGGGGGATGGGGCGGTTTTGCGTTAGGTCTCCGCCATCATGAAAAAATTTCAAGATTGGAATGGCTTAAGCTTGTAATAAGAAACCCCTCATCACTCTATTCTATTCCATGCTTCGATGGCCATTGACGCGTGATTACTCATGAATCTGACTCGGACAACGTTCTTTATGTGTATAAATATTGATGGTACATGCTTAGTCAGCCCACAACCCGACAAGAAGTGCAAATATCTTACGCTCAAGATGATACTCACCCGTCATCCTTTCTATTGACTAATCAACTCGACTCCATCTGTCGTCATGGCATATCACTCCTCCCAAACATCCTCAAAATGAATCCCTCCGTCCCAGGTCTGCAACAATCCAGTTCCAGTTTCGATCCCCATTTTTAAACCCCACCAGAAAATCTGTCATCATAACATTACAGCATCACAGCATCGTTCGATTATTCCAGCAATCCCCATTGTTTTTAAACCAATCACAACTCCATCTCCACTCAAATCCTCGAGCACCCGACCTTCAAGCATGTCTCACTTCCGCCCTATGCCCCCTATGCCCTCAATGCCGACTTTTCGCCCTCCTTCTATCCCTCAACCCTCATTCCATCGCTTCCGAGTCCCAGCAATCCCGCGTCCCCATCGCCCCAGCTTCGCAACCGAATATGACCTCGATTCACCCTCCGAGTTCTCCTCGGAATACTCCTCCTTCGATGAAGAGTATGATTTGTATGATGATTACGACGACGAATATGACGATGATGCGGAGGAATATGTGAAAGGACCGATAAGTACAAGGAGCGGGGTAGAGTATACTAGAGGTGGGAGGAGGGAGGAGTATCCACCGAGACCGGAACCGACACTGGCTCCGATGTCAGCACCTAGGCTGGCACCTAAGGTGGGGAGTTCTAGAGTAGGGGGGCTCAATCCGAAGAATTCCACGGGAAAGCCGTACAAGAGACCGGATTTTGATAACAAGCTTTAATGTGAGATTACCGCACGGGGAACTAGGCTTAGAAGGGGTATGGTAGAAAAAAGGAGGGGTTTGGAAAGGTATTTAGATTTTTGTTTAACTAGACTGAATAGAATAGAAAAACATGAATCTCATTTTGTTATAAGTATGGTATTCTTTGCTGCAACCATATTACGCAGAAAATCTCCATCAGAGTCACTAGTGTACTGTGTGCTTGGTCGAAGGCGCAGAGCAGAATAATGAGGCTATCACGAAAATACTAGTGTAAAATACAGCTCAAGAAAGAAATTCCAGACTGCAGAGGTAGAGCATCATGCATCATAAAGAATGCATATCCGCTCTCTCGCAGCACAATTGCGTACCTATGTAACTCTCTTATTCACAGCTCCTAGCTTAGTCAAAGCAACCTATTCCTCCGACACCGAGTGGTGTTCACGCTGGACCTCCGAAACTTGATGTCCTCTTTGTATGGGAAGCAGGTGTGAGAAGGTGGTGAACCGGGTGAAAACCGTTAGTTTCGTGTTGCAGGTCCTGTTGCATGTGACATTGTACAATTTCACCGCCGCTGCGTCTTTCTCCCGCCCCTGCATCTTTCTCCCGCCCCTGCATCTTTCCCCCGCCGCGCCGTCCCTGGTGAACATGCTGCGGCTAACTTTTCGCCGAATTAAGCCGCCAGCAGGTCACCCTACCTTCCTCCCTCTATAAAACCCCCTCCATTCCCCCTCCTTCTTTGTTCCTTATCCAGATACGATGGGAATCAACACAGGGGATTCCAGGACCACAGCTCCTTTTTTAATTCACGGTCTTTGGGGGAAGACCAGGCTTGTTGTCTTTTGATCTACTACTTTTGGGATCAACATCTATCTTGGGTATCAAAAGTTTTTGCTTTTCATGCTTTTTGCGGAGATACCCATTTGCTTTCTTTGCGTAGATACCCATTTGCTTTCTTTGCGGAGATACCCATTTGCTTGTTGCGAGAGATATTCTTTTGCTTTTTGCTTTTTTCGGCGAACAGGCGTTGATATGCTTTTCTATCGTGGGATTGATTTTGCGGAGATACCCATTTGCTTTTACGGCGAACAGGTGCCAGGCGTTGATATTGCTTTTCTATCATGGGAGTTATTGCTCACAACTTGATAGGAACTTTCCAGTTCATGGATTGGGAGTTCCGAGGACTTCATAATTTTTTGTTTCCTTGTGCATGCATACACAATCTTTTTTTTCATCGGTGTCCTGGCTACGGCGAGGATTCGACGAAGATCTGAAGACTGGGAGTAGAGGAGAATATGGAAAACGATTTTGATTTGATTAATTACATCGTTTTCCGCCATACTCTCGTGTTCCTTTTGTCTTTTTATCTTCTCTTGCCCCTTTTATACGCCCGCCTCTGTCTCGTCGTGCCTCCATTAGATCAGCTGTGCTGCCTTTCAGCATTTACAGTCTGTTCTCGTCTTCATCCTAACGTTCCGTCGCACTTTTTCCGTTGCCTTTCTTCTTCCCCTCTCTATTCGTTCTCGTACAGGTATCCGCCCACCTCTACTTCTGCTACCACTTCCGCTATGTAGCTCGACAACGGCTTGGTGGCATCCCTGTTTGCAAAGAGGTACTTAAGATTGTGATGTTACCAGAGGTGTCGCTTGGCCGCAGAATATGGAGGAAGATGTGGAGAAGGATGGAATCGTTTTAGAGTTGCATTACTGCAGCCGTTTGTGATTGCGGCCACCTCAAAGTTCGATCATGAATGATGAATGACGTAAGGAGATTTTTAACCTTTCATTAGGTTCAAACAAACGGCTAAAGAAGTATTAAACATCGATATCAATATCTCATTACAACTAGCAAGACAATTTTATCACATATATCTTCCACATTACGTACTATCTATCTATCCATTACCCCCCTCCCCCTCCATCAAAATGGGGTCTCGACCGCAGGAGGCGGGGGTGCCGGGGCCGCAGGCTCAGCAGGAGCAGGAGCAGGCTCCACCCACCCGTCCTTTCTATAATTACCCGCACAAGGACCATCACCTCCGCTGGTGTCCTTGCTTCTCTCCCCATCAACAAACAACACTCCCGAACCCTTTCCATTAGGACACATCCTACTAGCCTCCGGGCCTCTTCCATTCATAACAATGAAACAAAAGGTATCACCCGCAGCCCAGAAGTTACATCCCTGAATATTGTAGTAACAGTAACTACAGCAGCTTACGGGATCATATTTCGCCAAAGAAGGGACAATAATGGTACTTTCAACCGAGTTGAAATCCACTTGAACCCCAAAAGAACCAGGGTAAAGACGGCCGGGACAGATAGTAACAGTCTGAGTAGCGGTAGCAACAGCGGTGACGGTAGTAGGTGCCGGGGTGATGGTGGTGGTGGTGAAGGGGTTGATGATGACGGAGGAGGTGGAAGTGGTGGTTTTGGTGACGGGGAAGTTCTTGGTAGGTCCAGCCACGGTGAGGGTTACGTATTTGGTGGTGAAGGAACCGGGGATGGTCTTGGTTATTGTGCGTGTTTGAGTCTTAATAACGTGGCGAACGAGGTCGGAACAGGCGGATGATAACTGCGCTGGACGGTAGTGACGAATGTACTTGGGAGGCTGCACGCCGCGCTGGATGATGTTGTGTTCATCGGCGGCGGTAGGGGCAGAGGCGGGAGTCTCGAGGGGAGTTCCGACGGTGGAGGTGAGGACCACGGTGGTAGTAGAGGTGGTGAGGACGGTGGGAGTGGGGGCGGCCTCAGTGACTATGGAATAATGAATTAGAAGGAATTTAGAGTATTAAGGGAGGGTGGTAGTTACTGGTGGTGACATCGGCGGTGATAGTAGTGGTGACTCTCTGGGTGAAAGGGAGGGTCAAGGTGGTCTGGCTACCCTTGGTGACCTTCTTGGTGAAGGTGATGGGGAGACATTTGGGGTTGCTCTTTCCGCAAGATCTGATAGTTGCAACCCTGGTTACCGTGGGACGGAGGTTGATGTAGGCTTTGCAAAAGTTCCATTCACGTTTTTGACGGAAGAGGTTGACGAGGTATGTGTGGGCTATTTCATGATTAACCTTAATTCCAGATCATCCCATGGTGCGATGCAGATCACTTACTGTTTTGTTCATAACCATAATCATAGTAATCTCCATAACCTCTCTTTCCAAGCTCAGCCGAACTTCCATCGACGTAAGTAACGTCGATCTCATGAGTGGCCTCGTTGTAAGTGACGGCCTTGATTTTCTTCTGCTCGACGGCTGCGGCGCCGGTTAGTAAAAGTCCTGCGATCAGAGCTGATTTAATGGCGACCATTTTTGCGGAGAATTTTTGAACCACAGACGTCAAGCTGAAGAGAAGATCATATGGGGGATATATAGTTTCTCAGTCACCCGTAAGATGAACCATAGGAACCATAAGAATTCCTCGTTAACTTCGCCTTCTTCATTGGACATTCCGACCCGTCTAACAACATCCATAAGACGGATACCAAATCCGATGTTTGTGGCGTTCTTCAGACCATCGTCTCGACCATCATTCACAAGCGCTAAGCGAAAGTGCACGTAGGGCTAAGAACGAGTTTCCCAGGATCCCCAGGAGCCCGGGGGATTTGGATGGTACCTTTCGTTTATTTATCGGCTTTGAGGGTTAGATCTGATGATGGTGGTACAAAGTTTAGTCTGGTGGCTATACTTGGGTGGTACTTGGGGCGCTGAGTTCCGGGAAGGACCCACATGAAAATCATGAACTAGGTTGTAAGAAGATAGGGTTAATGCCTAGCCAGCATTTAGCGCTGAAAGCTAGAGTTAGTCAGGTACGAAATTCGATTTCGTAGACAGGGATTTGGCGAGATAGATAGTGACATCGTGAATTGAATTTCCTCGATACATAGGAATGCATATTTTTCCACTGCTAGTTAGATATTAGTATGGTGAATAGTAATCATGTAGACGAAGTGGATACATGAAAACGCATCATTCTTAAGAGCTAGGCACTCGCCGTAGAGTAGTGGTCGTTGCGTTGTCCAAAAGGAGTCGGAAATGTGCGGTTTCGAACTGAGACGCCGAGGTGATCATTGATGTTCGGATGCGCCTACTCTAGAGTAGTCTTCGATATATTCCCCATTTTTCGAAGCAGTAGCGAGAATTGTGTCACCGCTAACTCCGCCTCTCTTCTATCTGTTGTCAAATGTTGTATATTGACTAAGCTGTGATGAAAAGTGGAGGTGGGTGGTTTAGCTCTGTAGTAATTCATGTCCAGATCTACTTTAACCGATCGCAAGATGCCGAGATAGAATGATTGAGACAGATTTCCCATTTCGCGATGGTAGAAGCAGTGACGACGAATCTCTCCTATTTGTTGTGTAACGGGGAATATCTTGACTGAGCTTGAATAAAAGCGGGGAGCTGTGTATCGATTCGTGTGCACGTCTACTTTGAGCGATGCGCATGTCAGCACTCGAGAACTTCCGGTCGGATGCCAAGACCCACATGTCTCCAGGGAGAGGCGCATATGGTGGATTATGGGTGGCCCGTGGGAAGGACTTGCTGATATTCTGAGGCGAAGTATGATGCTTGTGCACTTCATTTTGGACCTTGCGAATGGAGTTCATGACTCCAAAGAATTTGTCTATGCGTTTTTCTAGGTGGCTGTAGGTGAGTCTATTCGCGCAGCAGTGTTGCTGGAGTTCGAGGCAATGTTGTAAGCAAGAACCAGGCAGACCTAGTGACCGTTGGAAAGGATGTTGACATTGGCTTAATAAAGACTTGCCATCACCCTCAGTGTCGTTTTTCCCTACTCCATTCATCAACATTCCAAGAACCATCAAATGTGGACAATCTATTCAGAGTATAATGATGCATAGCCCATAGGAGACCAACATGATTTGTGCAAAGTCAAGCATAATCTAGATAAGTACTTAACCTGTTTCCAGCGGTCGAACCAGCAGGTATGGTGTAGGAAAATGGCGCCGCGCCGTACTGCGGTGGGCACAATCTATGTCGGTTGTTTTGGGGCCCTGGGAGCCCTGGGAGCCTGGGAAGCCCGGAATATTCGCCCACGGCCTGTGTATCTCACAAGACTATGTATCCGATATCGGTATAAATCGGCTTATACTCAGCCCGGAGCCGTGATCTGGGGATAAGGATACGTAAATCCCGTGGAGAGTCTCGAAAGGGCTATGGGGTGAATCGGCGAGGTTGCGAGTACCATAGGTAATGTGTGGTTTAAACTTAAGACAACAGCGAAGTCGGAATCTCCAAGACCTAAGAGCAAGAGTTAGAAGAAAGTGGACACAGCAGACTGAGTGATATCCCATTCCCTAAAGCCCGCAATACCTTCGGTTTCTAAGTAGACGTACATGGAGATTGACTCGGCGAGGAAACTACTCTAGAGTAGGCGGGGCGTCTTTGTGGGGCCCGCGGATGACTCTGTACAGCATCCCGAAAAATTAAGAAAGGAAATGGTTCACATCTACAACAGTGGCTGAAAACCACGTCACCAATACCACCACCCTGGGAGCTCTTTGGCGGCTGAAACAAGCTGTGTGGCTGAAGTGGAATAGGGTATCACCCTAGAGCTATTGATCAGCTCAACTACTAAGGACTTTCGGCGGGAGTCATTCAGCAGGAGTCAGTCAGGGAACTTTGTTGCGGGTATTCACACGGAAGTTTGCTTGCGATGTGTCACAGAGAGCGGTAACTAGGCAGCCCCAAAGAGCTTCCCCTGGCTTGCAGCTTGGAAAGCTCACCGGCACAAATTGTAGTATGAACAATATCAGCAATCCATTGCATGCCATATGTAAAAACAGGCCCAGTAGTTAAAAATAAAAGCAGCGTACGGGACGACGAAACACCAAACACAAACAAACAAACCCTTTTTCCAAGACGGCGACAATCAAACCACTCCAAACGCCTTTTGATAGACACTGGTCATGGTCGAGTCGCACGTCGAAGCAGTGCAAATCCAATAATGCTTCACAAAATCGAATTGCGCCTCCCATTTCTCTATGCCAGTGTGTGTGCCTTCCCAAGGAATCATAAAAGCAAAAATAAAGTGCACCCATTAACTCCTGTGGTATTCCCTCTATTGAAACCAATGAATCCCCTTCGATCGACAAAAGCTTAGAAAATAAACTCCCACTGGCAAATAGGTTAGCCAGCCTTCATATCAACAATACCGCCAGCTCACCTACTTACACCCATCAGAATCTAGCTGATGTAGCCAGTAAAAATTCATAATCATACAACGGTAGGATTGCGGATTGATAGATAATTTCCTTTTACGTTTAATCCAATACCATATGATAGCATAATCGTCGTTTACCCAGACCCCCTAAGCGTGGATGTCGTCGGGAACTTCACTCGCAGTACCACCATCGTTTTCCTTCCACTGCCAGGTAAGGTACTTCCAGTTTAGATCCGGACGCCAGAATAGACCGTGGCCAAGTCCTTGGCCGACATCTCCAAATAGAGCACCCGTTTTGGCCATGCGATGCTCAAACACGACGATGCCAACCCGACTGTGTAACAAGGCCATAGAGCACATGACACAGGGCTCATGGGTGAGGTACACCTGCATGTTGTGACAGAGATATCCAGCAGATTCCTTATCGTGGTCCTTCTCCTTGTCCTTGTCTTTCATCTCTTCGCGGCCCTCAAGAGTTTCCATCGTATTGCTGTTGAGGAATACGGCCTCAGTCTCCGTCAAGGCTGCGATTTGGTTATCGGGCGCAACAGAGATACCTCTCTCCAGTCTCTTCTGGGCAACCATCTCAACCAATCTCAAGACAGCGTGATCCAATGGGTTGCACCAGGCTCTGCCTTCGACATTGCGCAACCTGGCATCACCGGCGGCGGCAATAACGTCGCCAGAGTCCGGGTTGACAATGACGGCTCCACAGGCGTGTCCAACACCAGCGTCGGCGACTTCCCGAGCAACCTTGCGAGCCATGGCCATATATTCCGAGGCCCTTGTAAGCTTTGCTGCAGCATTCTCAACCAATGAGGGGTGTGGTCCAAAGGGATTGCCGCGCTTGTAGACCGTGGGCCAGTACTTCTTAGTCCATTCCTCGCTCTGTTCCGGCGAGGTGGGCATGTTTGCTGGCACGGTTATAATGGAGACTTGGGGTCGCGGTGTAATGGGCCTGCCGTGTTTGCGCTGGAACGGCGAGGTCTTTGCGACAATATTTGCGATTTGCTGCACGGGAGCTCTGTCCGCCTGGCACACCATGATGTAAAGCATTGATTGTTCTGGTGGGAACTGTGTAGGCGGAAGATTGGCAGCTATAGAGGCGGGAATATATGCCGGCTTGGAGAGGCGACGGAGGTGCTGGAGCTCATGTTGGGGAACGACTTCGCGGAGAGCTGCAATTACTTCGTTCGCAGTTTTCGCAGGGATCGGGAGTATGTAAACATTGACTGGAAAGCTTAAATGTTAGAGACGAAACACGTAAACAAAAGGAAAGCAAAATAGACCTGTTTGCAAGCTGGACCTGATCTCAGCATGCGTCTTCAGCGGGTGAAGAATTCCAGTTGGTTTGGGAGGCATCGGCGCGACTCTCTTTCTGCGAGGAAAGACAAGAGGTAATGCTGGTTCGATGAAGAAGCGTTTCCCTACTGGTCTGTAGAGTTTGGCTGTGGGTGTGGCGGGGTAGCTCATCGGTCTAACCATATTGGCGGGTAGCGTTGCACACTCCATTGGTGGCATGATTATGTAAGACAGTTGAAGAGCAGGAAGTTGAAAGTGTTGAAGTTTCTCGAATGCTACCCGAGCAAATAGTTGAAGCAAGAAAAGTGTGGGGTTGAACAAAAGAAGAAGATGTTGTTCACGAGAATAGACGGTGTCTAGCCCCGGATGGGTCCAACGGTGAGTGAGAATGACCGAAGTAAGTAATGGATCCTATTGTTGTATCTTTCGATTAAAGACAAGTAAGTCTTGACGAGAGAATTGGCAGTCTAGAGGCTTCCTTCAAAATGGTGGAGATGGGGGTTGGTGTGGGTTGTTGAACAGAAGAATGGTGGTTGGTGGTTTGTTTAAGTAGAAGTGGAAGAAGACGGTTTGCTAGAGCTCGACCGACGGAAGCAGTAGTAGTAGCAGTAGTGGACGGGTGGAAGGCGTGTCGCACGTCAGATGGGGAATTTATATAGGGTACTCGACCACTTCCACCCTCTGGAGGGTTAATTTTCTATTCGACCCGGGGCTGCATCTTTATTCCTCATGGAAAGGGTATCAAGACAACAGTACCACCGTTAAGCAGACAACACACTCGGCAAGTCAAATTTACGGGTACCTCTAATTGCAGAACACGAAGTATCAAACAATATAATTCTCTCTAAATGTAAGGTGTAATCCCAAACTCCCGAAACGCCTGTCGTTCACACCTTTTTCTCCGCGAATCCGATATCTTCCATCTTCACCGTACCCATATCCGGCGGCAAATCTGCCTCCCCAAGCTTCTCTGTTCTGTCTCCACCAGGCCTCGTAAACTTTCCAAACACCTTTGCATTCTTTCTCGGGCCAGCCGTCGTCTTAAATTGGTACCCTCTCAACCTGTTGTGTAACTAGTCAGCCTTATCCCATGACGTTTCTCAACGGCAGGCCGCAGCCTTATGCATAAAGCAATAAATAAATGAAGCAAAGTCAGTGGGTACATACCTCGGGCCCTCTCCAGTCTTATTCGGCATCTCATCTTCATAAACTCTCTTGAAAACTTCACAATCTTGTTCAAACGTGCCCTTTTCAATACTACCCCTCACGCCCTCAAAGAACCGTTCCACCACATGCATATTATGAATTTGCAACAACACCCACGCCGTCATCTCCTTGGCATTAAGTAGGTGAGCCACAAAAGCTCTATGATGTTTCTTGCAAGCATAGCATTCACACCCCTCTGCCAATGGCTTCAAATCCGTTTGATACCTTTCATTATCCCAGAAATTCCACCCGAGCTGCTTTCTCACAGCTCCTACTATTACCTGCTGTGTATCCTTTGTGTAAACAGGCTCATCTTGCCCAGTCTTCGAATTCTCCACAGGAAAACAAAAATCTAACGCAATCCCCGCATCCGTAGCCTCATTCGGAAACACCGCGGTAAAAAGATCCGTCCCTCTTTCCACAGCCTCCAAAACCTTCTGCGGCGTCCCACAATCCCTCATCAACACCCTAACCATACTTTGCAAACCCTCCGGAAGATCCATTGCAACCTGATCATCATAAACCGCTAACCCTGCAATCTTTTCTTCATTCTCTTCCAGGAAATCAAAATACAGTCTCTGAATCTCTGCATCCACCGGTAACACTGGAGCCAAAATCGGTACTGGGGCCCTGCCAGCTCCCCCAGCTTCGCCGCTGCCATTCCGCACCCTCAGCAAAGCCCCAAACCAACTCTCCACCCTCTCCACCATCTTCTCCCTCCTAGCTTTTCCAGGAGCATGAGCAGGAATATCCACAATCCCCACAGCGGCATCAGGAGCGAGATGCGAGATCATTTTATGGTAATCATTCACTTCTAGGGTTCGGAACCCAACACTGGTTAGGATACCGATGCTGTGGTCAGTGTTTGTTGCCGGAGCTGGGACTGGGGGGCATCGGCGGGGTGCGAGGAGCTGGAAACTGGTTGTAGGATGGGAAGTGAAGGCGCGGAGACGACCGGCGGGGACGGTAGCGGGGTCTGAGGTGTTATTATTGTGCTGGCTGAGTTCTGGTTGATCAAAGATTGAGGGGAGGGGTTTTTCTATAACTGGAGTTGGGTTGCAAGTTAGCAATTGGATATGCAGGATAGCTAGGTAATCGGAGAAGCTGGGCTCGCCAACACAGGGGAAACATACAGTCTTCAGTGGCAACATACACACCAGGGATTTTTGTATGATCTCTAAGATTATCCTGCGAAAGGTGTGGGACGACACCTCTTGAGCTTGGAGCGATAAAATTTGGGGTTTGAATCTTTCCAGCTCTAGTAATAAGCTGACCTAGCCTTGCACCGGTGGTTACAGCTTGCGGCGAGGTGGTTAGGAGTTTAAAAGAAAACATCGCCGAGTGGTGGGTTGCTGAAATATCTGAATTGTCTGGGTGAACTGATGCTTCGATATCCTCCGAGACCGTCATTGTATGGCTCCTCTATCTTCGCTTCCGTATAGCGGGCTGTGTATCTATGAAGCTGGCGACCCGGCGTAGTGTTAGCGTTAGTTGCTCTCAGCTGGAGCTCCGTCACTAGATCGCGGGGGTCTCGGCTTGCTCGGCGGCCATCGTCAATCGTCATGGGTAACAGTGGGGCTAGCAAAAGCCGGGTAAACCCCAAATCACCTCACGACAGCCAGAGTTCCGGACCACCGCGGTTTAGAGCATACACGACTCGCGATACCGATACGCAATCCTCTCCTCTCTTCTTATACAAGCACAAAAAATGGCGTCTACTATTGTCGGATGGGCGGCTTTCGGTGAGTCCCTGTCTTGATTTTCAATTCTTCCGTCATCTACACCACACCGATTTCCACCATCGAGTTCCCGATCCCGATGTCTCGCGATATATCGCGATGTCTCAAGCCCCGCGCCCCGCGCCTGGGCCGCGCCTACACTCCGACGCCCAACGAAAGCAACCACTACGAAGAAAGAAGAAGCGCCAACCACGAAGGAACAGCGGCTGATTAGTTCTACAGGAGGACTCGTCCGTATGTGGCAACTTGGAATTGAGATGCGACCCATCTTGTCTAAGCAGACCGCAATCGGTTACCCAATTTTCATGACTATCGCCGGAGGTGTCGGTTACTACTTGAAGGTAGTTGAGGAGCGTCAGGATGCTATTATGGAGGAGCGTAAGCAGAAGCTTTTGGAGAAGCGGGCTAGATACTTGGCGAAGAAGGAGGCTGCTGGAGAGGAGGCACAGGGTGCTCACCACTAAAGTGGAGGAGAGGAGGAAGGATGGATGGGTGCTGATGGCTGGCTACGACGCTGTTGGTTAGATATGGGTCACCTGCGGGCAACCTACGGTTAAGGGGATGGGGTTTGTGAATAGATGGGGATTCATGAAGGGAGCAAAGGGAATATAAATACTTTCTTGTAGCGGTGCGGAACGAAGTGCTGCCAAATTTTTATGCAGCCGTTTTTACGATACTACTCATTCATATGCTACGCTGCGAATAATAATTACGGAATGAATTGGGTTTTCAAGAATCACCAGGGCTAGCTTGGCTTGTCAATAGGTACTAGAAGGCGTATCTTTTCCAACAAGAGTATTGACAAACAACCAATAGATATAATTGCTTATTCCTACCTAGAATCCCATACCACGAACCCCAATTTTCACCTACATCTCATTATCCACCCCCAAATAAATCCCCCAAACCCCCACCCTAAGCCTTCGCCTCCTCCCCCACCTCCCTCAAACACTCCCTCAAAAACGGCGCCACCTGCTTCCTACTCATCTCCGTTTTCTCCTGCCTCCAGGCATACCTTTTGCCCTCTTGATCCAACCTCCCCTCCCCCCACTGCTTCAGCCCAAGTTCCTCACCCCTCTCCTTCACCCTGTTTACGAAACCCCCCTCCCTTCCCGCCCAGAGCAACACCTCCCTACCAAACTTCCCATCATCCTTAGTCTCCGCCGTCATAACCACCATCACATCCAACCTTCTCTCCCTAGCCCACTCCTTAACAGTAGCCAGAAACGCATCCTGTTCCCCACCCTCTTCACAAGTCCCCACCATTTTCCCCTCCAAATGCCCCAGTCCCTTAACTACCGAAGAGATTCCTATCCGTTTCCCATTGGGTTCAACCCACTCTTTATAATCCTTCCTTAACAAATCTCTTAACGACAAGCTGTCCACATCCTGTTTTGCGGACTGAAGGGATGCGTAGAAGGAGTCTCTATCAAAAGTGTCTGGGAGAAGAGGAGATAATGTCTCCACAGCCTGGTGATCGGTGGGTTCCATACGCTTGGTAAGGTTCGAGGTATCAACCAATATCGACGCCATACCAAGCTCTGCTACCTCCTTTGGTGGTGGCGCTGTCTTGCACAGCTCTGTTATCACTAGTGATGAACAGCTTCCGGATTTCTGGATTATGCGTGGGGAGGCACCCAGATGACAGCCTTCGTCGTCGTGGTGGTCTATGATGGATACCACTTTATCATCGCGCAATCCACTCACGGTGAGTTTGTTGTGGTCTACGAGATGTACGCTTACATCTTCCGCGGGAAAGGAGAGAAAAGAGGGTTCATCATCGGAGCAGAGGAGGTCCAAGGGGGAGAGGGAGAGGTGTTGGAGGAGGTGGGTGAAGTCGGGGCGGAGGGATATGTCACTGCGGGGAATTTGGAGGAAGGGGACTGGGTGATGAGGGTGTAGGTAGGCGTAGAGGAGGGAGGAGGTTAGGGAGTCGAGATCTGTGGGGGGAGGTTAGGGGGGGTTTATAGAGATATGGGGGAGGACCTGGCGGCCCTTGGCGGAGAACTTACCGGCTGATTCGTTGCCGAGGACTATGCTAATGGGGGAGGAGGATTGGTGGGCGGCAATTAGGCGGGCGCGGCTGGAGTGGAGGAAGGCGCGGAGGGGGTTGGACATGTTGGCTTCGTTGTCTTCGCTGTCTTCGCTACGGCTGGTGTGGTTGTTGAGGTTGTTTATACGGCGGCGGGGAGAAGGCGGGGATGAGATGTGACGTAGTTGACGCGTTAAGGATGGGTTTAAGCGCGCTAGCTCGTGCTTTGTGGGGTATGTGATGATCATTCTTCAGTTGAAGATACTGTACGCGAGATATATGTATAAAAATTCTAGATTATTCACAAAATAACACCGTACGCCAAAAACCAGATATCTAGCCTTTTAAGCCCACCTACGGATTCACCTTCGCTACCAACTGCTCAGTGATAGTGTGGAATATCGGACACAACTTCGAGTTGCCGTATTGTTCCACCAGTGGTGTCTTCTTTCCCTCTTCCGATGACTGACTCTCAATCATGAGGTTAAATGATGGGTCGATAGGAACCGCGCCAAAGAAATCAATCGAGAATTGTTCCGCCATCTCCTTCCCTCCTCCAGATGAGAAGACATTCGTACACTCGCTGCAGTGCGGGCATACAAACCCACTCATGTTCTCAATCACACCCAAGATCTTCAATCCAACCTTTTTACAAAAGTTGATTTCCTTTCGTACGTCGGCGGTAGCGATAGCTTGTGGGGTAGTGACGATGACTGCTCCGTCGGGGTTTACGGTACGCATCTGTTCTGCGAGGGAGATGTGTTCATCGGAGGTTCCTACAACCTGTCAGCTGTGTCGTAAGCGGCACCTCAGAATTCCAGCATACCCGGAGGAGTATCAATCAACAAGTAATCCAGCTCTCCCCAAACGACATCAGTCATAAACTGCTTCACCATGGCAGTTTTCTTTGGTCCTCTCCACACCACGGCATCACCACGATCGCGTAACAAGAAACCAAGACTCATACAACTAATCGAGCCGCCGTTTTCTGAGGGGGTGCCGACAGAAACTGGCGTCCATCCTCCCCGTCCCTGCGTCACTTTCTTGTCCTCCACGTTGAACATCCTCGGGATGTTGGGGCCTGTCAGATCCACATCCAAGACTCCGACCTTGTGACCGCGGCGCGCGAGCGATAGTGCGAGTTGTACGGTTACTGAAGACTTTCCGACACCTCCTTTCCCGGAGAGGACCTGTTGGGTATCAGCGACACAGCCCACACAGTCGGGAGTGCAGATGGCGGGGTACATGCCAGCACCACATGCTTGACACCGTCGAGTTGAGACATGTTTATTGTAGTTCGTAATTAATCTATCGTCGAGTGTTGAAGTATCGTCGAGTAGCACCGGTTACGGAGGTAAAGGTCAGTAATAAAGCTTCTTCTTCTGTTCTTGAATTGGTAATTACTTCACCGCCCCTCCAGCTTATCAATCACATCACTTCACCCCACCACAGCAGCTCGCCACAAAAAAGAGCTGCCGGGAGCTAAAATGTAACATCCCTGTACGCGGAGTGATGGGTTAGGGCTCAAGGTTCCCGTAGCTTAATTGTCCCTAGCCGTTGTTGGCGGCGGTTGCTGCTTCGAAGGGACACCTTGCTGAAAGCTGTTTTACCAAAACAAATCCGCCCAACTCGAAATTCGAAACAGAAACCGAACAAGCTCAGACCCCGAGTCAATTCGCCAAAGGGGATTCGAACGGTTCCGAATTCGAAGAAACGAAACAGAAGCTCCGGAAGCTACACAATACAACAAACGCGCCGGTGGAGCCCGGACAATCCATAGCTTCAGATGCAGCTACTAACAGCAAAGCTCGCCTGTTTGGTGGCTCTGGTGGCTCAACTCGACTTGACAAATGCTGTCAAACATGCCGACTTTAAAACTTGCTCTCAATCAGGATTCTGTAAACGTGGTCGCGAATTTGCCGACCGTGTCGCCGCTGCTGGACCTGCTTGGACTCCCGAATACGAGCTTGCGAAGGATACCATTTCGTTGAACGATGGAGTGTTGACGGCTACGGTGTTCAAGACAGTTGATGAGAAGGATGGTGGAAAGGTGGAATTGCCACTCAAGATGTCATTCTTGGTCAACAGTGTGGCCAGAGTACAGCTTGATGAAGCCAAGAGACAGAAGGGAGAGATTGAGTTGAGACATGACAGTAAAGCTCGTAAGGAGCGGTATAATGAGGCTGAGAAATTTGCATTGGTTGGTGGTACGAATTATGACGTGCATGCGAATATCTTGAACTCGGACGAGGATTCTACAAAGATTCGGTATGGATGGGATGGTCAGCAGGTTGTCATCGACTACAAGCCTTTCAAGATTTCTTTCATCAGAGATGGAGAGGTCCAGGCCGTTTTCAACCAGCGTAACTTTTTGACTATGGAGCACTGGAGGCCCAAGAGGGAATTGAAGGAGGGAGAGGAGGCTACTGTTGATGAGAGCACATGGTGGGACGAGTCGTTTGGTGGCAACACAGACTCTAAGCCGAGAGGTTTGTTGATGCAACCCCGAGCTTCGAAGCTTGTATGTGTACTGACACTGGGTAGGTCCCGAGTCCATCGGTCTTGATATTACCTTCCCCGGTTATGAGCATGTCTACGGTATCCCCGAGCACGCCTCCGGCCTGTCCTTGAAGGAAACCCGTGGTGGAGAAGGCAACTATGAAGAGCCCTACCGGTTGTACAACGCCGATGTTTTCGAGTACATCACCGACTCTCCCATGACTCTTTACGGCTCCATTCCCTTTATGCAAGCCGCCAAGAACGGTTCAACCGTAGGAGTCTTCTGGTTAAACTCCGCCGAGACCTGGGTAGATGTAACCAAAAGCAAGAAGAACCCCGCCTCCCTCTCCAACGAGAAGCAGAGCACCCACACCCACTGGATGTCCGAGACTGGTATTCTCGACGTGTTTTTCCTCCCCGGTCCTAACGCCGGATATGTCTATGAGCAGTACAGCGATCTCACTGGAACCACCACCCTCCCTCCTCAATTCTCACTCGGTTACCACCAGTGCAGATGGAACTACGTCTCCCAAGACGACATCAAAGACGTCGACCGGAACTTTGACAAATTCGACATGCCGTACGATGTAATTTGGTTGGACATTGAGTACACCGAAGACAAAAAATACTTCACCTGGGATCCATCCAACTTCAATGACCCACTCTCAATGCAAAAACAACTCGACATGCGTGATCGTAAACTAGTCGTCATCATCGACCCACACATCAAAAACGACCCCAACTACTCCATCAACAAAGAGATGAACTCCGCGGGTTACGCAGTAAAAGACAAGCACGGCGAAAAATCCTTCGAAGGTTGGTGCTGGCCAGGATCCTCCAACTGGGTAGACGGATTAAACCCCAACGCCGTAACCTGGTGGAAATCCCTCTTCGACCTTAAACGTTTCCCCTCCTGCAGCAAAAATGTGCATATCTGGAACGACATGAACGAGCCCTCAGTTTTCAACGGTCCTGAGATTACCATGCCAAAAGACAACCTCCACTATGGAAACTGGGAACATCGTGATGTTCACAACCTTGCTGGTATGGCATTCCACAACGCCACCTATGGAGGAATGATCGAACGAGACGGCCCCGGTAACGAGCGTCGCCCATTTGTTTTAACCCGATCTTTCTTCGCCGGATCCCAGAGAACCGCTGCCATGTGGACAGGCGATAACCAAGCCTCGTGGGAGCACCTCGCCCAAGCATTCCCCATGATCCTTTCCCAGGGTATCGCCGGTATGCCATTCGCCGGAGCCGACGTCGGAGGTTTCTTCGGTAATCCCGTCCCCGAACTTTTCACCCGCTGGTATCAATCCGGAGCCTTCTATCCGTTCTTCCGTGGGCATGCTCACATCGATGCTAAGCGCCGTGAGCCGTACCTGGTTGACGAACCGTACCGATCCATCGTGCGTGATGCTCTTCGCCTTAGGTATCAGTTGCTACCAGTTTGGTACACAGCCTTCCAGAGGGCAAGTAAAGATGGCATGCCGGTTATTAGACCGCATTTTGTTATGTTTCCTAATGATCCCGAGGGATTTGGGATTGATGATCAGTTTTTTGTTGGTGATTCAGGACTGCTGGTTAAGCCGGTTGTTAAAGAGGGTCAGACAGAAACTGAGGTTTATTTGCCGGATGATGAACCTTATTACGACTACCAGGATTATAAGGTCTATAAAGGAAAGGGTTGGCATAAGGTTCACGCACCACTGGAGAAGATTCCGTTGTTGGTTAGGGGGAGTCATATGGTCCCCAGAAAGGATAGACATAGACGCAGTGCGGGGTTGATGAAATTTGATCCTTACACCCTGGTGTTTGCGATTAACAATGAGGTATGTTTAGCCTGGCGAAGCTTGACGAAGTACTTCGTTCGAAGTCCTCATTCACCTTTACTGACAAATCTAGGGTAAATCCGGCGGACTCCTCTACCACGACGACGGCGAAACCTTCTCCTACAGCACGGGATCCTACATTCGAAAATCCTATTCTTTCGATGGCCGCAACATCATCAGTCGCGACTTCGACGTTCCTGATGAACGTATTGACCCAGCTTTCGTTGATAGTATGAAAAATGTTAGGGTTGAGAAAATTATCTTGGTTGGTGTACCGGATGACTGGAAGGATAAGAAGACGGTTACGGTTACGGATAAGGAGGGAGAGTGGAAGGTTGATTTGGAGTTCAAGAAGGGAGAGAAGGGATACGCGAATGTCGCCACGGTTAGGGATCCTAAAGCGAAGGTGGCGGGGGATTGGATTGTTGAGTTGTAGGTGATGGGATTGGATCATCGGGTTTTAGTTGTAGGCACGAGAAGCATAGTACATACAGTAATGGGGGGAGAGGTGTATGGAAGAGGGAAAAACGGAGTGATACCCAAATCGAATTAAGAAATGCTAAAACGCTAAAGATGCGTGTATATACCTATCCTTTCCGTTATTAAATATTTGTAACGTATGGATTACGCATCCAAAGAGCATCCAAAGAGCATCAAAGTGAACCAAGTATTGCAATAATATGAATCTTATTTAATTCCGCTACTGATTTACGCATGTTGCTCGTCAGTAAATATGCCATTACCAGTATCCATTGATACAACATCCCTGCTTGAGCCATTCCAATCTTTGAATGCAACCATAGCAGTGTGATGCCGGAGACCTAACGCAAAACTGCCCCATCCCCTAGCACAAGGGGGACGAGGCAGTTTTACAGGATTGCCCCCCCCCCCCCGGGGCAATCCTAAATACTAATAGAAGATACTAATATAAGGGGATGATGAAGAAAAATAGAGACCGGGGAGGACGGGAGGTATTTATAGGCCGTGGAAGCACCATATTCCGCATTAGCTAGGCAAAATACGTCATCGTCTCCCGGTTACTCAACCATCTATTGAAGAGCCCCCGGCCGCCAGCCTAGCCTGCCTTTTGCGTTCAAAATGTTTCTAGAACTGTCTTCCAATCTCTGTCTTACATAGTTCTCCGATCCAGACTCATCCAGTTTACTTTCTTGAAACTATGGCTTCGGAGCCTTCGAGTCAGGATCCATT
The DNA here is from genome assembly GCA_024516145.1 of Pyronema domesticum. Taxonomy (NCBI): domain Eukaryota; kingdom Fungi; phylum Ascomycota; class Pezizomycetes; order Pezizales; family Pyronemataceae; genus Pyronema; species Pyronema domesticum. The sequence goes on along the minus strand of JAJJXL010000010.1, from coordinate 926,526 downwards.
AACCGTCGAAGTAAGATGTTACGCAGGTATCGATACACAGGCCGTAGTACGCCCGCGGCCCGATATTATGAGAAAACCGTAGGCAGTTTTCCTCAAGCGTTGCCGCGATGCGAGTAGCTTGGTCAGTGCGAGTTTCGCCGCTGAGTACCTGGTAATTAGTATATATTCTCGACCTCCCTCTTCCCTGGACTAGACATCCATATTCTTATCCATATTCTTATCCATATTCTTATCCATATTCTTATCCATAGTTTATCTTATTTCTTAGGGATGCCCCGAATTATCATGGGCCCCGCAAAAGAAGCCCAGCTTCCTCTCAAACAGGATTTGCGCCCCTATTTGAGAGAAAGTTGGGCTTTTTTGCGTTAGGTCGTTAATTGCACGACGCAACTGCCAGCATCATGGTCATAAATTATGAACAATGATACTACTGCTTACGGAGTTTGGACAGTTCTCACGGCCATTAGGACAGGGGGTTAACGAGGGTGGAATTACAGATGAGGGTTGCGAACTCGTCACTCTACTCCAGCAAAGCGATACCAAATGAGAAGTTTGAATAGTGTTCGGTGCGTTTGTACTTACAGCAGGTTGATGTTGATGATGTCCAATGTTACCGATAATCGTAATCCGAAACGTTTTTGAGACTCGAGTGGAGAACTGTGTTCCGAATGATGGCTCGTGATAGAGCATTCAAATGTTACATTCGAGTCTTGGCAGAAACCGAAAATGACGTAAGTATGGGGTAGAGGTGAGGTTAAAGAATGTATTTCTCAGCAGTCGTACCTGCATCATCTTCGCGCCATGCCGCCGCTTATTTTATTTTTTTGTTTGAGCATATAATCGCGACGCAAAGACTCGCTGTTACATAAGGGTGTCTGTTGCGAAAGATCGGACAAGACAGCTTCAAGCTCAAGCTCAAGCTCCGAGATCTCCACCACCCACTCACAACAATGGCCTTGTATGCACAGCCAACACGACCCCACTATCTGTGAACAACACCGAACACCACAAGGGACCTAAAGGGACCTAACGGGAATCACCTCGCTTCTGCGCATCGCCACCGGCGGCTCAAAACTAAGCTATCCAACGAGAGTTAAGCTCAGCCCTGCGCCTGGCAAGCATAACGCGTCGCCCGCGAGAGCTAGGAACCACCGAACCACAGGGCTCCCCTCCCAGGGCATCACCGAACCACAGTGCACCGGCCACCACCAGTCCCCTCCCCCGCCAGCATCAACTTCGAACTATGATGCCAGCTGACGCCGATGACCCAGCTCTTGGGGTTAGTCCAACCGATCCCTCGGCGACTACCAACAGCAATACCAAGATCCCCACCAATACCGATACCAATACCCCAACCAATAACCCGGCCAATGCCACAGACGCTACAAACACAGGCTCATTCGGCAACTGGGGAAACCAAGAATCCTGGGCTCCCACGACAGCTCGGGATTCATTACAGGATTCGTTGTTGAGTTTGACTAGGCGTCATTCGTTGCCTACGCATGCTGCATTGGTGGGGTTATTGGGGAGATTTGGGCGCGCTGGACGTGTCGGGGATGGGGGAGGGGCCGCTACCGCTACCGCTACGGCGACTGTGAGAGATATATCTGCTACTACGTCTGCCGATACGTCTGCGACTCCGTCTTCGCCCACACCGGGCATTGGAAGATCTAGAAGTAATTCCTTTGCAGTAGGAACAGCAGCCGCGGATAGATATAGGTATGGGCATCGGCACACTCGATCAGAAGCGGATTATCAACCGGTTGTAGTGGTGAAGAATTATCCGGCGACTAGAACACAGGTACCAAGGGTTATTGAAGAGGAAGAGGAGATGGAGGTTTCTCTTCCTAGTATTGATGATTTTTCTTGGGGCTCGATTTTGAAGAGTGTTGATCCTCAAGGTAAGCTCTATTTCCCAGAAGATAACTAGGGGATAGCTAGCTGGGTAGCTGTAGCTATCAATTCCTCTACAGATATCTTGTTAAGATACTCTTACTGACGAAGTCGCAGTCAACGCCACCCTAGCCAGCATCAGCACCCTCTCAACCACCTTCCAAGCCACCCTCCGACACGAAGTCTCCTGTTTAACCAATACACAATCCGCTCTGGACACACGAATTAAAGACACTGACGCCCTTGCCTCCCTCGTCCTAAAAACCACCAAGACCCGTGTCGAGAATTTACACAGCTCCACCAGCGGACTCAAAAACGGAGCCGCGGTCGATGCCCTGGCCGATGCCACCGAAGCAACTCACACCTTAATAACCTCCATCATCTCGACATTATTAGCCATCGACGAAATGCTCCCCCCTCCTGATAGGCTAAGCCCCGAAAACTCGGCTCACAAAAAACACTACCCCCGTCTGCATTCCCTGCTGCTAGGGAAAGCTACTGAATTGAACCTATGTTTCAAATCCGGGCGCAGCGAAAGAAATGGGAAACGCCCTTCGACAGCTGATGCCGGCCACGGGTTCCCTTCTTCTATGCCAGAGTTCTCTCTAACGGATCCTAATCACCCCCAACATTTAAGAAGACGCATGTCATCCAGTTCCTGTCTCTTATTATCGGGTGGAGGTAGCGGGACTACTAGAGCCCCCCCTCCTCAGTTGCAGCTGAAGACTATTTTACCAAGCTCGGAGATGTATGATGAAGATGAAGGATCTTATTTTCCTATAGCACCACGGACAGCAACGGCGATATCTTTGGCGACTAGTAATGCGAGTGTTACATCTGGAGGAAGGAGGGCTAGTAGGGGGTCTACTTGGGGGGGTGCTTCGTCTATTAGACAGCAGTTTAAGAGGATTGATGAAGGTGGGAGTAGTGTTGCTATGGAGGATGGGGAGGAGATGCCGATGACACCGACCACGCCTGCTACACCGAATACCCCCCTGTCGCCAAAGAGGTCGTTTAGGAGGTCCAGTGGGAGTTGGTCGAGGTTTGGATGGTTGGGAAGGTGGGAGGAGGAGGAGGAGGAGTCGGCGGAGGATAGGTTGAGAGATGTGCTGGAGAGGATGGAGATGCAGAGGAGGAAGGAACCCCAGGGCTCCAAGGGGAAGGGGAAGGGGAGGGTGGTTACGTAACGAAGTGTAACTGAGTGTACCTAGGTTGGAAGTGGTAATGGTAGTGGTTGCTTGCAAGGCTGCAGGGCTGCCAGGGAGGTTATGGTTATTTACGAGTTTAATGAGTTTAATTAGGGGGGGTTGTGGTCTTTGTTTTGGATTGGGCAATTGGGCTTTTATTGTAGGATTCTTTTTCAGCGTGCGGGATTGGATTTTTCATTTTTCATAGCGAGCGTGGGGTTTCTTGGAATTTTTGAATTGGGTTGGATTCGGCTTTTTTTTTGTTGGATTAGTTAGCTTCCATAAGGAACTTTGTAGTTTTTCTGTAAGGAGAGGAGTAGGCAGTGTAATGCATTCTGAGTCTTCGTTTTACTACTTTTCAACCGAGTATGTTGTTCGGGATATGATTTTTTTCGAGTTTATCACTATTTAATCATCCGGAGCGCATCAATCAATCCAAGCCCATTATCTGACATCATATAAAGTGTCTCTTTCTAATCTACAAGACGTGCATTCAATCTCGAGTACTCGTACATATACTTAATTCAAACATTGACTCTCTTGAATCCCAAAACTCATAGGGTCCACGAATAATTATGATCCATAAATCATATCCACAACCCCACCAAGCTTTCTTATCCCCCACCGCTAGTGAAGCGAAAGCGCTGTGGGCTAGGGTTCGAGAGGTCAGGTGATGTCGGCAAAGTGAGGTGGAGTAGGGTTTCAGGGCGATGTCGGCGGAGATGGAGCAACCGATCCCCTTCTATATTTAACCCTTCCCCTCCCTCTCTCCTTCTTTCCTCTTTGTCAGATAAACCAGTTCCAATACAAGCTCTTTTCGTGGACAAAGGGGTTTGGTTGTTTCACTTGTTCTTGTGGTGTCCCCTTGGGAGTGTGACCTTGGGTTTTCTTTTCAGTGAGGCGGCTTTTCGTTTTCGCGTTGTGGTCGCGTCGTTTTCGTGTTGTTGAGGTGGTGTTAGGTTTGTGGTTTGTCAGCGCGCCCTGCACCCTGCATAAATTAAATCACATGATCAAAGCGTGTCAACGCTCGTGTCCGTCCGAAGCAACGCTCGCAGCAGCATCCCTGCACCTCCGGTCCCCCTCCACTCGACAACAAAACGCGATCCGCCCTGGGAGCCCGACCTGGGAGCCCGACCAACGCAGACTCGAGTACTCAACCGCGAACCCACCCGCCATACCATACCTTACCCCTCCGACCTTGAACAACTACCATAAGAATAAACCACCACGAATCGCAAACCAGAAATCACCGCTGCCGCCGTCGCCGTCGTCAGGAAGCTTAGAATTTAGGACAGAAAGCTAAAGAAAGCTTAAGAATGGATAGTAACACCCCCGGCGGATTCCCCGCGCTGGGACCAGAGCTCCACGACTTCCAAGAGCTCCACGACTTCTCAGGGCTCACCGACTACCCGCTCCCAGCTGGAATACAGGCGGCATTCAACTCAGTCCTACCACCGGCGGGTTCTACACAGCAGCAACAACAGCAACAACAGCAGCAGCCACAGCAAGGCCAATTCACGAATCAGAATACACCTACACCTACTACAGGAGTTCCTTATAGTTCGAGTTCGGTTAATGCTTCGTCTTCGGCTTCGCCGGTTCTACATGGTACGCCGATGGGACAGGTGGTGGGGGTTCAACAGGGACAGTGGGATCAGGGTATCCCGCCGCTCGGTTCCCAAGTTGGCCAGCAAAACTACCAGCAGCCAATTCTACCATCGCAGCATTCTCCGGCGCCTCCGCAGTCTTTACAGAATTTCCAGCCTGCGCAAGCATATTTCCCACAATCCAATCAGCCAATTATATACCCACCTCAGTCAACCGAACCCCAGCAACCCCAGCGTTCTATTCTCTGGGGCTTACAACAAGAACTTAAAAAAGCCCGAGAACAATGCGACGAAAAGTTGAAAATAGAATTGGAGAAGCTGAAGGGAAGGTGGAAGGCTGCTAATGCTGCGAATGGTGCGGTTCTTGCTGGACAGTCTTTACCACCATCTTCTTTGACTGCACCTGCGTCTGCGCCTTTGGCTTCGTCACCGGCGGGAATTCACGCTGAACAAGCTGTCTACATTCCCTCCTCTCCGGCTGCGGCTACCTACGTCACCGTTGCTACTTCATCTTCAAGTTTCTTTAAGATTCCAGAACTAAATGACGACGAATACCCGGTGTTGTTACCTATGGCTGAATACCAAAGGGAAGTTTATTTATCTAAGATAGAAGAATGTATGCAGGCTTTGGATCATTATCTTAATTCCCCGGACCGGGAAAATCCTGATATAGGTGAACCGGTTTTTAATTTGGTTGAGAGGTTGGTGAAGGTTGGTAGCCATCCAAAATTGGCTCAGGATGAGGATGAGGAAGAGGGAAATACAGAGGAACTTTGGGAGTGGAGTTCCAAGTTGGCGTTTTTGAGGGAGTTGATTGATAAAGTTGTGGATGAGAATATTAAAATTGGTATTGTGGCGCAAAATGAGGCCTCAATTGTAAGTTGCTTTTCAAACCCGCCGAGATTTGATATGAGGAGGAGGAGGAGGAGGCTAACGTTTTCCGTGTGATAGAATTTATTGGAGTTGCTGTGTAGGAGTTTAAAGGTCACTTATAGAAGGATGGATAGAGTGACTCTATTACCAGAAGTTAAAGATGAACGGGGTATGATTCAAGTATATCTAGTCCCCTCGGACTCAGCAGGAGCAGTTGGGGTTCGTAACCCACTTCTTGCCGTTTGATACCTCTTTAACCCCTCTATAGGCCGCATGCCAGCTAGTAATAGCTCTCGACGGATCCTGGGAACCAAACAACTACACAGTCAAGCAACTCCGCGCGAACCCCTTTGATCCCAACAAACAAGCTCCTGTAATCCGTCTAATCACTATCAACGCAATCGATCACATACTTCTCAGCCTGGACCCAGCAGTCCCAGGTTCCCAATCCCTATACTACATGGCACAATCTATTAAAGGCCTAGGAGACAACGCCGGTGTATTACCAGAATCCCTAGACACCTTTGTCAACTCGGTAGATGCTGTATCATCCTGGATTACAACCCGTTGCGAATCGGAATACCCGTTACCTACTAAATTACCTTGTATCGCGGAATTCGAAATTCATACCCTTGTCGAAGCAGAAGCACCCGAAGCAACATCCAGAAAGAGACTTCCATCTCTTGATATCGACGACCCCCGGAAGCGGTTACAGCTTGACAATGGCGACAATGGCCACGTGAACATGGAAGACACCTCAGCACATGTCGCGGACGACGAGGCTATGGAAGACCCCACAGAAGCTCCCCATGCGGACGTTGAAGAAGCCGAAGGTGAAGTAGCCATGGACCTCGACGCCACCGACACCGAATCCGAACCGGACATATTCCGAAACCGCCCCAAAGCTGCTACACCTGTTATCCGTCCCTTAGACTCTATCCCTCCCGAGAAACAAACCCCTGCAGAATTATTATCCTCCTACAAACTCCTTATTACCCAGACCCAAACCATTGAGGCCGTGCATGCCCAATACAAATCCTGGGGCTCCCGCTTACAGAGCGCGTACGAATCGCAACGTAGCGAAATCGCTTCTCTAAAAGCCGAATTAACTAAACTCAAAACAGAAACAGAAGGGGTTATGAATCAAGGAAAGAGGGATAGGGAAACCAACACTGTTTTACGGGGGGAGATAAATCAACTTACTGTAACTTTAAGGGATGCGGAACCGGTGTTATCAAAAGAAGTTCAGGATCTTAAAAAGAAGTTGAATAATCTTAAGGGTATGGAAAAAGAGGCGGAGTTTGCTAGGGAACAGTATCAGAATCGTTCTGCTGCGGCAGCGGAGATGATGAGGGAATTGGATAGGCTTAGCACGGAAAATGAGGAGCTGAAAAGGAGGGCGGATTTTAGGGTGGTTGAGTTACGGAAATTAGGGGAGGAGAGGGCTACGGAGATGTGGGAGGAGGAGAAGAGGAAATTAAAGGAGATGATTAAGGAGAGGGAGGATAGGATCCAGAGACTCGAGAATAGGGAGGCTAGTGTGGTGAAGAGATCGGTGGGGAGGAGAGTCGGGAGTCCGGCTTATGGGAGTAGGGGGAATTCGCCGGCTATTGGGGGGAGGGAGAGGAGGGAATTGTAGAAGGCTGTGATATACATACACATTTTAGGCGTTATAGTGTCTTATCTGTGTCGTTAGCTTTAGTCATGATTAAATAATGCTTTTCTTTTGTCACTTTTGTAAAGGTAATAAGTCTCTTGTACTGTACATAGAATACCTACGCTACCTGCCCTTGTAGGGCTATAATTTTTATTTTACGCTAGAAGACATGGGCTTGGGTTTTAAAGAGAGGGAGGGGGGGGGGGGGGGGGGGGGGGGGGGTGGGCGAGTGATAGTCTATACGGATATTTAGAGTATCGTTTAACATTCTCATGATCTTGTGATAAAGACGAAGCTCGGAGGTGATAGATGATAGAAGTACATAACCGAGTGACTGGAGTACGTATGATTGTATATAACGAGCTCCTTGCCCTGGAGCTTCAAAAACAGAGAAATAAACGTATTAATCTTACCGTGCGATGCCATTCTGCGATGCTTTGTGTTTTATGCGCAGGTTCCCGGCACTTAATAGGGCATTTTTGCACACCGAAAATGGTTTGTTCCCAGTTCCCATTTCCCAGGCTTTGCTGTTGTATTTAGCATGAAAGGGAAAGGTGGTTGTTGAAGATGCCTGAAGATGCAGCAACAATCAAAGGATTAATAGTATTATCAACATCTTTCGGTCTTCTGGTTAGAGTAGCAAGTCGGGATGCACCAGACCCTGTTGACCCGAAGCCAAGCCTGGGAAACGGGAACTGGGAACAAGCCCTTTTCGGTGTGCAGAAATACTCTAATGCACTCCCCGCGCTTCCCGCGGGAACCATTGAAATAGATAGGCGTAAGGGATACGGGTGTTATACGGGAAGTTTTGGGAATTTAATGCGCATTGCAAAACGCGTACATACAACATTCCGATGCATACAGCCATCGAGACGACGTAGAGTAGTTCCAGGGAGCCGAGTCAGTGGTGGGAGGATAGTGCGTTTCAGAGGAAAACATGGCACAAGCCATCTTTTGGTTATTAAGGTTGCCAATTAAAGCCGTATCCTACAAAATATTTTTCACCTATGTTCCACGAAATATGCAAGGCCTGAGTGTGGTATCCTAGGAATTATTTCTTTATTAATTCCTTCATTTCATTCCGTTCCTTTCTTCATCAAACCGGGACATTAATAATTCTCATCTAAACATCAACATCACAAGTAAACGCTCCATACCACGCTGCCTCACTGCCTTCAAGTACACTGTACGCCAACCAATGCAAAATAAGTAATGTAGAACATCAACCAAGCCAAAGTAAATCACTCGAATCAAAAATAATTTGCATGCAGCACAGTACCAATAGTCACAACGTCATTGATTTTAAAACGATTTGCTGTAATGCAAATAGAGAAGCCCATAGGAGAAAAAAGAAAATAAAAGTAGCATTTACACATAACCTAGAGTACGCTTTCAGTATTAATTTAAGTTTTTTTTTTACGAGTGGGTGGGATGAATTTTAACCCAAGGTTGCTGGTGGAGAGAAAAAAAAGAAGGGGAATCTCACCTTTTCTTGCTCCCTGGAAAAAGAATCGAACTACAAATACTTGTAGACAAGACATAGTAACCATCATTAAAGACTCGATGACTGAAAAGTTGAAAATTCTGGACTCGGTGGAGCGAACGGTGCTAAAGTTGCGGTTCTCACGAGTGCGGAAGTACTTTTGGTTACGAGAGATGGTAGAGAGCTGGCCGGAGAGCTTGAAGAGGGACTCCTCGAGAGAAGACAAGTGCTCGGGAGAGGTTCCCTGCTTGGAGGGGAGCTCCGCACGTGCCTCGTTCTCAATGGCAATCTCGAAATCGACCATCTTCTCGGCAAAGGTTGACATGTCGTTGCTGAAACAGAAGGCATATTCACCAACGTCGTTAGCAGTAAAGACAAAGTCTCCTTGACGCTCCTTGGTTCCGTCGAGAATGATCTTTTGGTTGGGGCCGGTCACTTGGTAGTCGACATCGAAGGAACCTCCGGATTGGACCTAGATGGAGCACCATCATTAGCGAACTGTCTTCAACTTGTCTCAAAAACCAACTCCAACAACACGCGTAGGAATTCACATACAGCAAAGTAAAAGGCAACCTTCGCCTGAGTCTTCTCATTGTTGATGTAGAAACATTGCTTCTCGTTGGCGTGCAACTTGTAGGTGAGAGCGGTAGCGTTGGATCCGGGAACGAGCAAGCACAGCGTGGCCAGGAGGGCTGCTCCCAGCATTAATATTAATCGCATCATCTCCGTCGATGGGGAATAAGTCTAGTTGTGGGTATCGTGTCGTAAAAGAAAAAAGTCGTGAAATAGGAGACACCTTGCTCGTCCGTCGGTCGGTGGTCTCTGGCGTGTCGTGTCTGGGTTACACGGTTGCTTGCAATTGACAGCTTGCCGGACTGTGAGCTTTGGTTACCCTGCGTACAGCTCAGACCATCGCGAACTTCTGCTCTCTCTCGCCTGCGCATCCAATATTAATTCCCCCAGTTAATGCCCCCGTTAATGCACCCCCAGTGAAGTTAGAGGAATCTCCGTCTTTCTCAGCCCTTTTCGCGAACCCTGTCGGTGGGCGTCCCGGCCAAGCGTCACCTCCGTCCGAGCTTCCTAACCTCTTGGGTGTCGCGAATGAGAGTCAAAGATCGAACCTTCGAACGTCCCCAGAACACATAGAAAGTGTAAACGAAAGTGTCTCCCACCTCCAAACGACAAAAGTGCAGTCAGCCGCGAGAACCTATCCACACGCCTCCCACATTTCAAAAGTCACGTAACTTCCCGCATGTGCCGCGACCATATGACCGCCCCTCCTTAACCGTCTCCATTGTGTTCCACCGTCCAGCGCCCATCGACGAGGACCTGAACTACTACTCCTACGTTGAAATCTCTCTCGCCCAATGTTGCCAGGCCTGGGTAATGGACGTCTACCCCGAGAGCTCACTGACGACCCTATCGAACGGTCGCCAGAGGTTGAGGAAGTCCCGCGAGCGAGACCAAGAGCAGTGAGTTGCTCCATCTCTTGTTTGTCGCTTCCGTTTGACACTAACTTGGCTAGAACCCACTCTTAGGAAACCGCTCCTCTAAATCCTCGCCAATAGCAAAAACAGCTATACCCTCTTCCTTTGAATCTTACGCGTCGGTACACCGTCACGGCTGTGCTCAAGAGGTTTCGCAAGTTGATCGTTCATTTCTAGGCCCGAGGGAAGTGAGGAAATTCCCATACCATACATCGAAACCGTTCTACCTAGAATGCAGCCTCGCGCCGCCGCCGCTGCTGTCCCACCACGTCGGGCGACGAAGCCAGGAGGGCTGTTGGTATCTTCAACCCTTGCATACCTACCGCGGCGACAGCTTACCAGGTCTATAGGGCGGGTTTATGAACCCGAGAACTTATGCGAGACCAGGAACGGCGAATACAGGCCTCAAGCGAAAGCAACCAGATACCTCAGCTTTCGAAGAAGCTAAAGCAGAAGAATGTCGACGAAAATCCTCAAAGAACGCCCTAACGATAGATGACGACGATGAAGACGAGCTAGGTCCAATCGGTCTAATCAGTGGTTCAAGTCCAGGTGCTGGCTTTGCAAGGGTGCAAAGACGAGAGGCAGAGAAGACTGTACCACCGCCAAACGAAGTGGATCTATCAGACGACGAGCTATCTGCACAACCCCGGGAGATGTCACCAGCTTTTTCGATTTCGATTACCAAGCCACAGTCAGATCTTTCAGTTACAGCACCAATTAAGCCAACAGCACAGAACTCAAGTCCACGAGCTAGGTTGGGGAGTGTGAGTTCTGGACCTAGGAAGCACGTGTTAGGGAGAGGCGGAGGGCCACTGAAGAATCCAATACCAAAACCGCAGATGGTTTCGAAAGGCAGAGGGAGTGGTCGACAGATGATATCCCATACGAAATCATGGGAACTACTTTGCTACCAAGAAGGAACAAAACAAATGGATGCAGAGACAGACGGTCCCTTGGGTCTTGAATGCACAGTAGAGAACGGAGAACATACTTTGTGGGAGCGGCGGGGGGGAAAGCGATTGGTGCTTTTCACCTTTGCAAAGGTTCTAGAAGTCAGGGTAAGTCAATAATCAACCATGCTGTTTGATTTAAGGACATCAACTGACAAAATGATAGTGCTGTAAAGACAACAAATGGTTTGGGTTCAAATTCCGCGGTACACAGAGCCCCTGTGCGTCCTTAACTTTGAAGTTCCAGAAAGATGTCGACGAACTACTGGAGAAATTTCCCAAAACGCAAGTTGTGAGCATCGTAACTTTGTGAGTACACTGAGCTTATTTTATTTCAAAAAATTAATAAGGTGGTTAGTGAAGCAATGCAAAATTTTATGGTGAACGTTCACGAATGGGGTGAGCGGAAGAAAATGGATACTCTTGTTCATGATCCGCTACATACACAGGTTCAAAAAACTGTAGATGTCGACAAAGATGCAGAATTAGCCCGGAAGTTACAGGAACAGGAAAGTCGGCGAAGCTCTCGTCGTAATAAGCCAGATATAGGGACAGTGGAAGATTTGGAAGTTGTGGAACCGGAACGACCAGCAGTGCCACTAACACGCCAGACTAGAACTACCAGAACTACATCGAAGACCGGAGGTCCAACTTATGGAAGGACAAGTCGGCGAACGAGCATTTATTCTGATCTTAGGTATTGCCGGCAATAATTTGAAGTATTTCAACAACTATTGAAAATTTCACTAACAATTATTGTGCTTAGTCTCGACGAAACACCTATTCCAAAAACACAACCCGCTCTAAAAATCCCTCCTCCGTGGAAGCAGCCTTTGTCATATCCTTTCGAAGGCAAGGGTCGGACATGCGTTGAACACTATGACCTACAAAGACTTGGACCGACCGAATTTCTAAACGACAACATAATAAACTTTTATCTGAGGTTCGTCGATCTTGTTTACTTTTTTGCTTCACCGCTGACTCATCACAGCTACATCGAACAAAATCTCAAGGAAAAGAACCCAGCACTCCATCAAGAAACACACTTTTTCAATACCTTTTTCTTCGAACGTCTAAGTACCCCGTCTAGATGGGGTATGAGAGGCGATAAACAAAAGAATATGGACACTGTACTTCGATGGACTGCAAAGGTTGATTTATTTGAAAAGAACTACGTTATTATTCCAATTAATGAGAGGTGCATATTCCATACTCAAAACCTCAATCTCGGAAAACTCAGCACTAACCGATACAACAGCTCCCACTGGTACCTTGCAATAATCTGCAATCTCCAGCATCTGAAAAGAAAATTTCCCAACCCAGAAGTCGCCACAGATTCCGACTCCGGTACTATTGCCGCCGACCCAGAAAATGCCGAGGCTACAACTGTAGACTCCCCTGGTTCCACCGAACAACAAGCCTCGGTGGAAGACGTCGACAAAATGGACATTGAGAAAGACCCAGAAGTTGTCGAAGCGCAAAAATCCTTTGACAGCATGTCGGTCTCAGAAAATGACGAAGATGAATGGCCGCCTATCAGCGAACAAACCCCCGCCATAGATCCTAACCAACTCGAGAAAAACAAAAGCCTGAAACGCAATCGAATCAGCTTAGTGGATTTGGACCTTGAGGAAATTGATTCTAAAATCTCATCAAGGGAAAGTTCACCGAAGCCTAAGAAACTAAAAAAGGCTACTGGCCGTAACCATGCTCAATCTCCCACCGAGTAAGCCCCTCCCAATCTAAACATACGACAGATCTGACACCATACAGCCCCGCAATCATAATCCTCGACTCCATGGGCATCAAGCGTGACCGAACTGTCGCCAAACTCAAAGACTGGCTAATCCACGAAGCTCAAGTGAAACGAAGTCTGGAAATCCCCAAATCCTCCCTCAAAGGCACTCACCCTAAGGCACCCGTTCAAGACAACTACCACGACTGTGGCCTCTTTATCCTTCACTACATCGAGATCTTCTTGGAGAACCATGAGCAGCTTATCAAATCCTTCCTCGCCAGAGATAACGCATTAGATCAATCCATCTGGCGAGCCGAAGAAATCAGGAATATGAGAGTTAAGATGTTTAATCTCATTTGTGGACTTCAGAAGGAATATGATACGCTGTATCCGGTTACCAAGAAGAAGAAGGTGTCATCAAAATCACCGTCGAATGAGGGTGAGGCTAGGGAAAGGTCCGATTCGCCGGAGATTACGATTACTACTCCGTCTGCGGAGATGGCAAGCAAAAAGGCATCACCCGAGGCATCGACCAAGAAGGAGGAGGAGGAGGGGGAGGAGGAGAAAGAGAAGAAGGATTCGCCGGGAGAGCAGATTTTGCAAGAAGCTGCTGCAGTCAAGGGATCCGATCCAGCCGATGATGAAGCCGATGAAAACGATGGTACCAACGGAACCAACCAAATCACCGATGCCAAAAGAACAGCTCTAGAAGCTCTCAAAGCTCTGAGCCAAAGCCCTCCTGTTATGAATAAGCCCCGTCATGAGTTTAGGATATCTGACGTGCCAACAGTAAGCTCCTCCATAAATGTCTAGCAAGTGATCACAAGCTAACCAATCATAGCCATCACCCAATCCCTTCAGAGAAGCTCTACACTCCACATTCTTCAAACGTCTAAAATCCAACCAGACCGCCCCCACAGCAGCTTCTCCAGACGCAATGGATATCGCCATGGTCCCTGCCCCCTCCGATCCAATTCACCCATCCCCTCTAGCTACAGCACCGGCATCCCCTGGTTCACCATCTCTCTCCGCCTCGCACCCGCTTCACGAGGACTCAGATTGCGATATGTTAGACGTCATCAACGTCCATCACTCTCCCATCAACGCCACCTCCAGTCCTGTCAACAACATCGCCGATTCACCAATAGAAGACAGCATCACCCTCCGCCAAGAAGCCAGAGCGGAAGCAGAGGCCGAGGACGACGATGAGATGTTGGACACCATCCACGTCCGACAAGAAACCCCCTTCTCTGTCCATATAGGGTCGGCACGGAGTTTAAACGTTTCAACGAGTTTAGAGCCTGAAGCAAGGGGAACGACATGGCCACGGGGAGCTACGCCATTTCCGAGAAACGTCCCGAGTAGTGATAAATCTTCCTCAACACCGGAACCGGAGGAGGAGGGGCTGGAGAGTGAAAGTAGTGATAGGAGTGGGGCCGAGGAAGGGAATGAGATGGATCAAGACGAGGATTTACAGGTTGTTGGAGTCAAAAAGGTTCCCAATCATTTCGATAAACTCCCCGGGGCGCCTACAGTCTCTACAGGCCCTTCCAATTCCGTCCATATGATCTCTTCGGACCCTTCAGAACCTGAGCAAAAGCTACCGGAGCTTCAAGTCCTCGATAGTCAACCGGAATATCCTAGGGGGCGGGATTATATCCCGGTTTCATCATCTTCAGTGACAGAAGGTGGGGGTGAGATCGAGGGTGATGGAGCTGCTGATAGACCTGAGGTTATCGAAGACTCCCATCCGGATCCCGTTTCTCAGGCCTCGGGCTCCCAGGCTGTTGAGCAAGACAACAATCAGGATGCTGCAAACAACAGAGATAGAGACACAGATATACTTATGGAGAGCTCTCAGGAACATTAGGAACGTTCTAGGAGAGCTAGGGCTATGGATGTATCTTCTGTTGGATCTAGGACTGTTGGATCTGATTCTTCTGTGGTTGATAGGACAGCACGAGGGAAACTGTATCCTGGTCCTGGTTCGGATTTGTTTGAACTATTGTCTTCTAGTTCTTTGCTGGAGGAGAATAGTGATGAGAGTAACGGGGTTGATGCGGATGACTTCCTTGAGGAGCTATGGGGGTTTTTGAACCATGATCGAGCTAGAGGGAGGGGTGGGGAGTAGCCCGTAGCCCGTAGTTACAGTAGTGGGAAGTAGTGGTGTGGACTTGCTGAGCGGTTGGGTGGTTGACAGTAGTAGTAGTAGTGGTGGTGGTGGTGGTGGTGGTGGTGGTGGTGGACAGACCGGGGAGGGAACCGGCGGGGGATCTTTTTTAGTTTCGTTTTCTTTTTCTTTCTTTTTTAGTTATAGTTTCACCTTGAGGCTTCTGTTTTTTTTTTTTTTTTTGCTTACTTTCTGGTGAAAGGCATATATATGGATGGAGTTTTTGTGTGGGTTTCTCTTGCAGCTCTTTTGTTTCTTTTTTCTATTTGGTGGTTATCATCTGTCTTTTTCTTGATCATTCCATAGTATTTAGCTTGTTTCTTTTTCGCATTTTTCCCCATCTTTTTTTACTTTGGGTTTCTTAATGGCGGTTCAAACTGGTTGGTGGCGTTTAAATGTGATTTTTTTTTTTCTTTTTTCGGATGTAAAATATTTACTTCGTTACTGTTCCCCTTTTTTTCTATTGAGGTTTCGTGGACAGAGAGGGAAAGAGATCTAGAGGAGGGAAGACGGGGAGGAATAAAGTAGGCTAATGATACTATGTGATAAGTGAATCTTACTCTAGATGCGTGAAGCGGAATTGAGATAACGAACCGAGCGAATCGGTCGATCACGAAATTAGATTACGGCAGGCGGAAATATGGTGACAGATGGAGGTGGAAGCTGTGGCGGCTAGTATCCAACAGCTACCTGTGTAACCACTTCTCCATCACCACAGCTCGCATCCGACGCCACCATCCACATCAGCGAAGAAATTACAAGCGAAGAAACTACAAGCAACAACCACACAATATCCAGTCGACTGCGCCGCAGTAGTTGCGTATACAATCGCCACCCGAAATTTTACTTACTCCGAGGCATTCGCTGGCACCAGCCACCAACGACTCACCGAAGCAACAACAGCATCACAGCAATAGCAACGGCAACAGCAACATCACGCGAGATCGGGGAACTAGAGCCCCTAATCTACAGCAACAACTTGGACTTGATTTATTTGAGGGATTTGAATTTCGGTACAGGTTACGGACTTCGACTTGAGCGCTAGTCAGGGACAGTTCAGGGACTTGAAGAGATGTGGAGAGATGTGGAGAGGATAATTCGGGGGAAGTGGCAAGACGATTGACGGCACGTGAAGATCTACGGTTTTACAGAAGGATCTTCGGCACCTGCGAAAGGTATCACAGTGTGATCTGTGTTTGGCAGCCACAAGCTGGAATCTCAGTGGAAGTTGAGGTGGGAGGTGTTTGATATTAGATATTCCGAGCTGTTTGCATTTGATATTAATGGTGATCATAGGACTTGTCACTTGAAGGCCAGTATGCAACGGATGGATTTCGAGGACCTCGCCTACGGAATTCATCCTACGGTCCACATCCTAATCTCAACATAATCGTCGATGGTGCATATATGGCTCATATAAATAGTGTGGAGACGCATTGCGGAGATCTCAAGGACGTGGTCACTGACGTCCATGTGCAGGATTGTGCCCCACTACACGGATGTAGTTACATGTCATTCCGTCCCGTTTTAAATGTAAGGAGGTTTGTGGTACACTACACAACTTTATGCGGTTCTATCTAGGGGTATGCAGCAAATTCACACGCCAAAGACTTCCGTATCCGACGACATTGTTTTTACCCACGACAAGGAAAACGGCGGTGATGCAATCTCACATCTTGGCTTACCGATGACTGGTGAAAGAGCCGATATCACTTCCCAGAGGATGGAAAAGCATGATGATGATGTGGAATCCACCGACTCCACCCGGCTGAAATCAAGCAGCCATCATTTTCGTTCGGGACAAAGCCGTTTACCGACTATTTATCATGTTTTCTCACTCGGGAATGCTGGTTTCAACACCGATGAAGCCAGCTTTCGCACGGGCGAGACGAAACTCTGTCGTCACTGATGAAGGAAATGTAGGTGGTGGCATGGACCAGTTTATTGCGGCAGTTCAACTTACCAAAATTTTAGACAGCTTTCAGATGAACGTGTCAAGCTGTCCTCAATTCCGACACCTGCTCTACCTCGTGGGCTTTGGCAACCAAGTAATACTTACCTTGATAGCTGGATATAACCGGTAGGGTTCTGTGAGATTTGGTGATGTCGAAACTAGATTACTGGACCATGGACACCCAGATTTCTCACGTTGGGGATTGCGGCAGAGGAGGATCATCCAGCGTGCAAGTTTCTTGACGGACCAACCGAACGTCTTAATAACAGCATTAACTGCAAGAGGCCGACTCTGGAAACAGTTGAGCAGTAGCTTCGGAAAGTAGTACGCTTCCAGTAGTGACTTCTGGGCTACTTCTGCCCGATCGTCAATGATCTTTCCAAGTCTTGATCTGACCGAAGAGATCGCCTTACGAGATTCCCCCACAAAGACTACTTACCGGGACTACCGTTGTCCCTATTGGAGTTGATACTCGCTACAGCTTTTTGGGAAAAACGTATGATGACTGTAGTGGTGTTGAGATGACGTTAGTCAAACTTTGCTGGTCAATTCCGAACGATTCAGAAACGTCCGTCACATTATGATGCGAAACATCGTTTCGACCCCAATTCACGCGAGATTGACTAATAGAGTACTTCACGAGTACTTTCCCACCAGAGCCGAAGACGCGGTTCCTCCGTCGCTGGAATTACTGGAAACCGGTAGGAAGGACGGCTTTGATGAAGTTGGTTTCCCATACCAAGGTAGCGGTGGTTGGAATACGGGCGCTATTCCATTCCTAGCTGGCGACGTCAGAGACGTGTTCCCAAAGCGCGTTCTCTGCTGTTTCAACGTCTGGTTAAGCGTGTCGCAGCTTCCCCAATCGGTGTCGGAGTTTGTCGGACATGGCTAAAAGAGAAATGGCGTCGTTGCGCATCACTTTTTCTGCAGTTCCTGTAACTGCAGGAAATCATGAAATGCGACTTCTTTCGGATTTCCCATATCCTGCGCGTTGGACGATACAATTGTCATGGTTGTCATATGATGATCTCATGCAGGTGCTGATCACTTGCAAGAATTCAGGGTCCTGCGCTGCAGATCCTGACATCAAATCCAACCCACCCCAGTTATGCGACACGGGAAACCGTCCGTATCGCTTCCCAGTGACATGTAGTATGCGAACTCACAGATGAGCCTGCATTTCCCAATGTTTTCTGCCCAAGTGTACCATTGCAAGGCGGAGGGACCGAGAAACTTGTGGGGAGGGTGCGGTAGCTGTGGGGAGGGGTCCAGTAGGCTCCCGGATCATTTTTTGTGGGGGTGAAGGAAAGTGGCTAACGGTAACCAGATAACCAGACTACATCGATTAGATACAGGATGCCGCCATGGAATCCTAGTGGTCAGTGGTTTGTCGGACGTCACCTGCCGAAACCCGCATTTGAGATCTTGTATAAAGTCAGTTCTCCCAGCACCACGAGATCATACCATCATCACAACAACAGCGCATTCAAACGCAACAGCTTCATCCAACTACAAAACCCGACGAATAATCAAAGACCCGGCCTGGGAACTCAAAATATCCCATACGAATTTACAATCAACGACATTGCATAAAACTCAGCACAGCATCGATATCCCATTTTTCGATACTTACTCGCAATCAATTCATTCACCTTTCAACCAGTCAACATTACCGTTCCAGAAAGAATATCTAGCCCGAGAGAGCTCTTTTGTATTCCACGTCTGCCGTTATTTATTGATACTGATAGCGTTACATGAGTTTCTTATACCGCATAACTCCGTGTGCCAGTTTATCCTCGCCATTAACGACCGCCTACCTCTAGTATCCTGTCCGCGAATTTCGTAGCATATTCTGCGTAGCTGACGGCGACAGCCCATAAATACCCCCATCCTTACCAGTCTCTATGTTTCTGCATCATGCCCTTCTATTAGTATCCTGGATTGGCCCCCCGGTCAATCCCGGAGAACCGCCTCGTCCCCCTTGTGCCAGGGGACGGGGCAGTTTTGCGTTAGGTCTCCGACACTATGCTAATATTCAAAGATTTAAAGATTGAACTCTTCTGTCTTTATCCCCTATTAATAGGTTTGGCTCTGAGCTTCGGGCCTTCGGCCTTCGGGGCCAATTCCACAGAAACTTCAAACGCCCCGTTCCCCTTTCAATAAAATGGGATGGGGAGATTTTGCGTTAGGTATACTGCATCATCCTGGCATTTAAAGATTGGAATGGCTTTAGCGGACTACTATACATGCCAAATGTTAGGAAGAATTTTTGACACGAATGGAAAGGGGATTTTTTTTGCCGTGGATAGCGATATTCTAGGAAACGGTAAACCCGGTCGATTCTTATTAAAAATTCGGGCAGAATGCCATGAAGTGTCTACTGGAATACTTATGTTGTTGTTTTAACTGCGATGACTGTATTCTTCCTAACCTTCAAAGCTCACATATATCTTATTAATCTTACACCGCCTGTAGGCTCCCCGGTCCTGTTCTTCGGATGAATCTCCAGAATTACCGACGAAGTATGCATATTCCTGAGATTAACCGTCGTTTAGATCTGTTTTACGCATATTATAGTATCCATAGAAACATTCGGCTATATTAAGCCGGAACTCAGGACCGCTGTATATAGCGGAGTTGCAAACTAATTTAACCGCCTTCACGACTACACACTCTTCACATTTCAACTCCTACACTCCCAGGCTAATGAAGCCGCCGGGAGTCCGGGACTTAGGAAAGTCATTGCCGAAGACCTTGTACCATGGTTCCAAAGTCTATATTAGCGATTATACCTGACCACGCGCCCAAAAGATCCACTTCATATTCGGAAATTCGGGCCTTCAAGCAATATGGAGATATCCGCAACGTTACCTCGAGTGCTGTATTATGTAGAAAACTCAATAATATACACAATACAAGCCCACAGTTATATAGCGCCTGATTCTCTCCCCTCCCTCGAGCCCCTCCTCTGTCTCGATTCTTCCTCAATTCTTCTCTCTCCCCACCGCTTACCATACCATGAAGTTCCTACACCCTGTCCTCCTCGCCTGTTCTGTCGCAGCGCACGCAACCTGGCAAGACCTCTGGGTAAACGGCGTCGACAAAGTCGGTACCTGCGTGCGCTTGCCTTTGAACAATAGTCCCATCGGTACCACCGACGCCAATATCCGCTGCGGGTCCGGCAGCGTCATGAGCGGCATCTGTACCGTCGCCGCGGGAGGCACCGTCACAATCGAAATGCACCAACAGCCAGGAGACCGTTCCTGTAGTAATGAAGCTATCGGAGGAAATCATGATGGTCCCGTGATTGCGTATCTAGCTGCGGTTAATGATGCGACGAAAGATCCCGGAACGTCATGGTTTAAGATATTCCAGAATGGATTGGTTAGGACGGATTATTGGGGGACGGATGTTATTAATGCGAATTGTGGAAAACAGGGTGAGTAACCTTCAGCAGGCTTATAAAGAATGTGGCTGATGTTCTGAGGGTAGATGTCAAGATCCCCGCAGATATCGCGCCGGGAGACTATCTGTTGAGAGCGGAAGTTATTGCCCTTCATGTAGCCGGTAGCGTGGGTGGAGCGCAGCACTACGTCTCCTGCTACCAACTAAAAATTACTGGTGGAGGAACCGCAAAGCCTTCTGGTGTAGCGTTCCCTGGCGCTTACAGCGTGAGTCTTTCTAGCCCTGGTCCCTTATCACGTCACCTCCTTGAAAGCATGGGGACGAAGCTAATGAGAGACAGCCGAATGATCCTGGTATTTTATTCAACCTCTATGGAAGCTATTCGACGTACGTCGTCCCGGGCCCGACGTTGTACACAGGCGGCGGTGGTTCGGGTACTACTGCACCTACTTCTGCGCCGACATCGACTCCGACGACGACGAAGGTCAGCACCACGCCAGTACCGACGACGACAGCACCCAGCGGAGGAACGCTGCCAAAGTATTCCCAGTGTGGCGGTATCGGATGGACTGGATCCGGCACTTGTGTCTCTGGCACAACGTGTACCAAGACCAATGACTATTATTCGCAGTGTTTGTAGGTGGTCGGTGAGGGCTGGAGTTCTTTGGAAGAGAGTCGTAGATAATGGACGATCATTAGAAGATATTGAATCAATCGAGTCATTGTATTGCGTGCTTTCCTCTATCCATATTGGTTGCCAAGTGTCTGTGGGCCGCGCGTGTACCTGAAGTATTTCGCGGCATCCATGTCTTCTCCTTCTGGAACTAAATCCGAAGACTTTGCCACGCCTGGAATCAAACTAATTGATAGTCAATCCGTGCTGGTTTTGGAAGGTTGAATCCCAAATCAAGGATGAATCTTTTCTGGTGTTGTAATGACTCGTCACTCGTGGTGTGATGTCTGCTGTTGCGAAGTACTTCCTGCTCAAAGTCAGCTGTCTCTGAGTCTTGGCAATATGTCCGATGGCCCATCCCTTCCTTAGAAGTCGATAACTGAGACTTATCTGTTGCAAATTAATCAGTTTTCTATCCATCCATTGCTGTCTTCTCTGTTTCTGTTCACATTAGCCGTCAACTCAGCTGTCTGTGCACCTCTTTTGTCCACGGAGGTACCTAGGGCTTAGGGTTCTATCCCGACGGCTCTTCCCGCCCACGCGCTCTTTTGCGCCTCCTCATCCTATTCCTCACGCAGCTAGTTACCAACCGTTGCCATAACCGCGTCCAACACCCATCTCCCGCGGTGCGAAACGCTCGGGGACCAAAATACCTACCGAAGGTCCGACCTCACTCGCGTTTCCGGACAGCATCGCATACTCCCCAGAAAAGCTTGTTCAAATCTCGGCACGTTATTGAGGCGGTGAGGGATGCGGGTGGCGGTTTTACACTTTGTTGCGCGCCGCCTCTGTGTACGGCTCCTTTTCGGGCGATATTAGCGCCTTTCTGCATTGAAGATCACTCGGCGTACTCGATTGATTCACCACGTTGGACAGATCCGGTTTCTTTTATCCCGCATAGGCCTTAAAGGCCTCGAACGGAGTATGATTAAAATCAAATCAAATCAAATCAAATCCGGACATCGACAACCCGACAGTGCGGTTCCTAATTCCATTCGTCCTATTGGTTCCCTTCGGTTCGCCTCCTCAGCCCCAACACCAGGTGTGAAACGATGTTGATAGAAATATGCGCCGGCGTTTGGCCGATATGTCCGGTGATTATGCCGCGGCTAGGAGACGGGAATGCACAACATTGAGGGAAGAATCGGAAAATAAGGATCAAGGATCGGTTGGTTGAGGAAAGACACCACGTGCCGTGTAATCACCTCCGATATTGAGGGGTCTTTGAGATGTGTCCAGACAAACGGTATGGGATGCGGGAAACTGCAAAAACCTGTTCCTGATCTCCGGGTGATACGTGGGTGGTGCAAAATTTCGATCGGTATATCCAGTGGCCCCACGTGGTCTGATGTGAGTGAGAAAAGGTGAAGGTATGTACTCACTGTAGCTATTTCCTGGAATGGCATTGGATTAAACTGCAAACGGATTTCATCACGATCTGTGACATCATATTAGTATTATTTGATAAGTGATTAGATCCTTGGCTGACGGAGAATGATAAAAAGACAAGTGTTCCTTGGAGAAGGCGGGGAGGAAGCAGAAACCTGGGCTGTTCTCTGTCCACCACACATTGTCTGCTTTTGCTAATCATATGGTCAGGAATCCCTTACCAATCTAACACCTCTAGGCATCCATACGGCGCTTCTATTATGGCCCTGGATTCGTCGATAACCCGGTAATGGCACATGCAAGTGTGTATTCTAGGCGAGTCGCTTCAGTCAAGTATAACTTCGCGGCTGCGTTTCCCTCCCCCTTTTCAAACCGTTGTGTACATATGCTGAGCGCTATTATCACTCACCTTCCGACGCCATGACAGTTGTACCGCAGCCGCAGCTGCATCCAGGACATGAGACTCGGTGCACCACCCGTCCTGCTCGCGAGCAGCCAGTCAATTGGCAAAAGCGGTTGTTTCTCAACGGTACCTGATGCAGGGTCCGCGGTCAAGAGTTTGCGGGTTGGAAGAGAATGAGTATATGCTGTTATCCTCTAAAAGACTGTCGGGGTGGAACTTTCCGCATAACCAAGGACCTGTTCAATGCGACTGTACTGTGCATGCGGAAGTGTTGTGTTGGTTTCTGCGGTGAAATGGACCGAAGTTTATCCTGGGAGAAACGTAAGAAGGATTCAATGATGCAGGCGGCTTGTTTGGGTCTAGACCAAGTTACCTGTCATCAACTTGCGCAACTTCGGACGGAAAAAGAGGGGTCAAAAAGAGTGCCGGGATTCGCAATCATTCAGCCAATACCCGAACACTCTTCATTACCAGAGAGCATTGGACATTCTCTCAGGACGGCATAACTTGACGATATATCCTAATCCTCGTATTCGATTGTGGTGCGATCCTTCGTCTATCACTAGCGTTGTATTGGTCAAAGTTAAAGACATCCTGGTGAATAACGCGCAATGCCAATCGACCTAAGGTATATCAAACTTGGCATGTGGTTCCAGTGGTGATGTTTCCTTGGTTATGATCTTGGATTGATATGTAGAGCAGAATTCAGATGCGCCGTGAGGGTCACCACTCCCTTAGTGTGCTCGTTTGCAGAGGGCGCCATACTCTAGGCCGGCGTCTGGGGCTGAATCCACCGAAAAGGAAGAGGTCCATCAATTGTGGAAACGGGTGATCAGATTGGTGCTGAATCCATGAATAGCCTACCAGCACAGCTCTTTAGCTCTCATCAGGCCGCCTGGTACCCCATACTTCGGTTGGAAGCAAACTAAGTATTAGAAATTGTTTCCACCAACGATACTTCGACGCTAGTAGAGGGGTGCAGATGCTACAACCTGTCACATGTGTAGCGAATCCAACAGGCGGGTTAAAATCAGTGCGTAGGGAAGCGTAGGGGGTGACCGAGCCGATAGTATTCACCGGATGTGATGTGCCCGAAGGAAGGGATTGTATCTCTAGATTTAGTACCTCAGAGCGAACTTCGTCAGTGATAGTGGATGCCGATCCCGAGCAAGAAGCCTCTCTTTAGTTGGGAATGCTAGAGGTATGAACCTTCGGTTCCCTGGGCCAGAAGTGGGGTCGCATTGGATAAAGTAGTTTGTTCCAGGATGGCGCCTATCTATTACCGGCGATTGATCACTTAAATTCCCAAACGCCCTGGAATTGAACAAAGCCATAGCTGGGTTCAATGAACGTTATTCCTCAAAAGATAATGTGATTAGATGGCTCTAACAGCTAGTATCGTGCGTGCGATGGTCTGTCGTTAATATTTGCCCCTCTTTCTGCCTTGCATATCCATCTTCAGAACTTGGCAATCCTCAAACCCAGGAATGTTGTTGTTCAGAAAGCTGTGACTTGAATTGTGAGCTATGTGTGCTTGAGAGTACATATTGTCGGAGAATTTGGCTCTGGTGATCCAGTGACCATCAAAATGGTACCATAAGATTGATTCAGACTGTTTGCTATGTGGTCAATCACGTAACTAGGTTTATTGTTAGAAAACGTTTCGGGACTACTGAACCAAGTTTCGATTGTCATACGAGGCAAGCGCATTCATCCTGCAAATTGAAATCTAATAATAACATAGTAGAGGAACTCAAATGTTCGACAACCCTAGTCTTCCACCTTGTTCAAAGCTGTTTGCGATAAGATAATGGTAGGCCCTTGTGGTAGGAAGTAAGTATTGCTGGTTTGTAGTTGTGTCATTATCGATCACTCAGGAACCATATTCTGCGACAAGTTCATGAGAAAGCTTTTCATCAATCATATCCACTCCCCGAGAGACAGTAATTTCCGCTGTATGTCCAAAAAGGTTTTCTGGATGGTGGTTTGTTGCTCGTCGAATGATAATTTTGAAACGGAAGTGCTCTGGTACAACTAATCATGCATCGTAGTCGCCCTTCCTCAGGCTAAAGCGCCCTATAAGGTAATGATTGTAGGCTGCTTTCGCCGTTGATGAGAAGTCCATCTATTTAGCTGGACCTGAGAGCTTCGGATAGATAGCGGATGGTAAACTCTGAAGTGCGATGGGTGCTTCCGTCGCCACTTATCATACGCATGGTTTAGTTGGATCCTCTTTGCCTCCGAGGGGTAGCCGCCTCTTCCCGTCCCTGGCTTCCGCACTTTCCGACCCCGCTGATTTGACTTCACTCCTCAAGATTCGCCCCTTTCATCCTATCAACATCCATAAATTGCTCGAGCGTAGGAATAATCTTTGTACCGCGATGAATCGGATAAGTTAGAAATCCTCCGTGGTCGATGGTAATATCGTAGCAGGGATGCTGTTTTCATTGAAAGAGGACATTGATTGCGAGTATCCAGGCCATTCTTGAAGCTAATCATGAAAGGCTGCATGCTAAGCGCGGTTAGTGCGTATCATTCTGCAGCTCAAACCTGGGGATAAACATGCCAGACGACCAACCGCGAGAAAGAAACAATCACAAAAATCTTGAAGGGTAGATCTGTATATAAACTTGGTATTTGATCAATTCGGATAACTGTTTCACATGCTAGCTCTGTATGTAGCAACTACTGTAGTTGAAACGTCGAATTGTGAGTTAGGGAAATCTGAAGGACGATTTGCCCAACTATCCCTGGAATTCCGGTAGGCAGAGCGACGTATCTTGTCATATTACCTGGATTAGACTAGGCACCAGTATTTCGCAACGCAAACTCTGCGGAATTCTGAGATATTAGCGGAGCTACTTCTCTAAAGACTTATCTTAATAACGTAAGTTGAAGCGTATCAGATTTTGTGTCTGCAGAAGACTGACAGAACAACTATCAGCCGCCTTTGATGCCGACATATATGACGAGTGTCGGGCACGTCAGCTCCGGAGACGGCGATCATGGTTCGTCCTAGGAGTGATTCGATAACGTCACCGGATAGCGCATCTTGTACCGATTTCAGGATATCTCTAATACAGAGTTAGAAAGCAAAAGCATATTCCAGACCGGATCGACAACTTGCCTGTCGTGAAGTAAATGCAGTTGTTGTTTCTCCAAAGGCATTGCACGGAATCAGCGATTTTTAGCGACATGCCGATCAAGATGTAGAGAAATATCCAGAATATCGGTACGGGTTGAAGAATTGATATTGCAAGTAACATCGCGTATGCGACTTTTGTTGCATTTGATCGTGTACAGCATGCGCAGAGTTTGTGAGTGTGAAAGAAACCGCTGACGCACAAGGCCCGGCATATTATCCAGCGATCTGTCGGATTGGTCAACAAGTGGTGAGGGTCCCGGAATATCATTACCCAAGGTAGGATGCAATGGAGTCTCTTAGAATCTTCGCTAATGCAGATCGTTGCGGAAAATCTAACTTCAACAGTGACACAGTGGCAGAAAACCACCCTTTGGTTGGCAAAGTAGGCGGAAAATAGAGCACTTAGTGTCGCTTGGTGTGGCTTGGTGTATTGAAAATATTGGGAACTATTCAAGAGCTTTACGTAGGTAAAACAATACCGGATTTTTTATTCCCGTAAATGTCGAATTCACTGGCAGCCGACAACAGAACCTGGATTGCTAGTTGAACAGGCCAGAAATACATACAAACAAGAGTAGTATCCTTCAATACGGAGTCTGTTGCGTAGCTGCTTCTATGTGGCGATGTTGTAAATCTGACTGCTGATAGGTGGATCTGCATAGTTTCCTAGTCATCCATTCGAGGACCATGGCTACCTTCCAGCGAAAGGGTTTGAACGAAATAGGACCTTAATGATAGATTTCAACGTAGCAGTTTGAGAAAGGTGCAGCGATGTCACAGTGGTACATTGTCCCCCAAAAGATGGAGCTCTTCTGTCTCAGTTCTAATGACGATTCCTAGAGCACGTTAAGAGAGACCGTGTAGGACAGAGACAGATATTATATTATGTATGCAGCTACGTACCAAAATACTTTCAAGCATAATACATCGGACATTGGTAGTCGTTATGCGTAGCTGAGGCTCGGTAAATGTGATACCCTTGCATAATATGACAGCTTGATTCATTCCAGCTTTTAATGATCCGTAGAAACCTAATCGAAGGCCTTCGTGAACTTCACTGAGCATACCAGCACCTTTCCGTCCGTCATCTTCCATTAGCCAAGATTCTGACCAGCTGAATCGGATGAGTAGAAGCAAGTGTTTGAGGCGGCTGAGGGGAGACGCAGAAGTGAAACAGACGGCGTCAATACGCCCTGTACCTCGTCTAAATACGCCATCGGGTTCAGTCTCGTGCAACTAGCTCTCAAAAAGGGCTGGATTCTAAGTTGCTGCGTTCGAGGTGAACTCACAAACAGATGTCAATCATTCGATTATTGTCATTTGACCGGTTGTAAGAGCTATCAAGCAACGACGGGTCTGTCGCCCTTGCTGTTTGTCAGTATGGAACAACAGGGAGACATTTCGATACTCACAATCGCAGTCTTACGGAAGCGAGTTTGGCGCGTTTGCCATTATGTGGACCGGTGAAGCATGGAACATGGAATGGAGCACGAAGAGAGACATGGAGGGAGGAGTGGCTGAAGCATCTCAGAGCGAGTAGTCAGCCAAGAATAGCCGCTAGCCTTGGTGGAGAACTACAATTCCATCTTGTTGACTGTTCTGCATTCACGAGCACTCACTCCCTGCGTCCCTCACGATCCCTTAATTACTTCAGTTCATGCACCTCCACCTCCACCTTCCGGCAAAAAGGATTTCTCCACGCTTTCTTACTCAATTCCAATTCCAACAATCTTTGAAACTTCCTTGATCTATTTGGTGACCTGTTTGCCTGGTCCTTTGAATGTTCACCTGCAGGCTGATTTTCTTTTTCTGCGTTTCCTCTCGCCTGGCCATGTAGCCTTTACAAACTGATGGATGTGACCTGCATTTGAGCACATGCGAAGCCTGCAGCACGGGTCACTTGCTTAAGCTGCTCTTTGGCCTACGCTTGATTCGGGATAGTCGCGTTTAGAAGCTGCCGTTTCAGGGCAAAGTGTCGATTACTCCATGCCTCCGAATATCGTCGGTGCTTGACGGACCATTGGTAATTGGCAGCTGCTGCTGATTTTGGCAGGCTCGCTGTCTGTCGATTGCGTGGTTTGCTGGCTGTGTTCCAGAATATACGCCGCCGACGCAGCGCTCCGCACTAACCTCCCCGCCCACTGTCCACCCGTGGCGTACATCCAAGTCCCTGTTGACGTACTTGCCCGACTTACAAGACCCCCCGGTGTTCTACTAACTGTCTGCCTTCGAGCCGCCAAATATAAAAAACTCCCGTTCCCTCCCCCCACTTGCCGCAATGTTCAGACTCGCCCCGACTCTCCGCAACACAACCACGACTCTCCGCAACAACTACATCAAATCTTTTTCTACATCATCAATCAACATGGGTGTTACCAAGACTACCATTTCTGCCGGTGACGGTGTCAACTTCCCCAAGGCTGGAGACTCCCTCACCATGCACTACGTCGGAACCTTCAAGGACGGATCCAAGTACGTCAATTGAGCACCCCATCTCCGTTTCCTGCTGCTGACACTCGGTTCTTCAGGTTCGACTCTTCCCGCGACCGTGGCTCTCCCTTCGCCACTCGCATCGGTGTCGGTCAGGTCATCAAGGGTATGCGGAGTCCCCGATCTATCCCGCCCACCCGTTGATCCAACGCCGTTCCGAACGACCCCTCACTCACTACCGACCCGCCCGCCATGCAATTACATCCGCTAACCGACTGTTCGTGTAGGATGGGACGAGGGTATCCCCAAGATGTCTCTCGGAGAGAAGGCCACCCTTGACATCACCTAGTGCGTTTACTCACTCCAAACACCCATCCGGACACTGTCCAAAATATCTTGATGTTTCTTTTGCTGACAATTCTGGTGTTCTGCAGCGACTTCGCATACGGAGAGAGGTGAGAAATTCACCCCTGCAACAAACTAGCTCCCCAGATCATCTACTAACAGGGGTGTATTGCATAGAGGATTCCCTGGTGCCATCCCTCCCAAGGCCGACCTCATTTTGTAAGTGGACCCCACATCGAGCATATTCTTTTTTCTCGCTTCATGTGTGACATACATAACCACGCCGAACTCTGGACTGCAGGAACACCGATGCTGACAATTGCGTTAACAGCGAGGTCGAGCTCCTTTCCATCAACGGAAAGAAGGCCGGAAGTGCTTAAACGATATCCCGCAATTACTAGAGACTTCGACTACATTGCCAATCACTTGGATAGATTGCTGGATATGCGAAGGATGATGTCTGTTTAATGTCATCTATAATGGAAATAACGGCAGTTATGAACTCAATTCTTCACGTCTTCAGTGACTTCACTTGATGAAATCTGCACGTGTTTTCCTCCGCGGTCCATTTCGCCAATTGTGATTTCACATTCAGCTAGTCCTACTCATTCCTAATTAAGCATCGTCTATCTGTGTCTGCAGGGGCTGCGATAGGCCTAAAATCGAACAAAGCTCTTGTTTGCATCATCTTGTTTGCGGAACAACGGCTAAGATGAGGGGAATACCTACACACGCTTCTGCCCTGTTTCGAGACTGGGAATTAAATCACGAATCATTGTCTCATCCAATCATCATACTCACGCGTCTTCATCTAGTAGTATCTGAGATTTGGTCAATATAAAAAACATGTGTAGCACAGTAATTGAAGCGATGCATGTTCAGCGCAAACGATCTGCAAGCACAGAAGCCCGAAGCTTAAGCTACATCCCGGAAGCGAACGAGCAAACAGATTTTAAGAAATCTATCCGTGTTCGGCAAAGTTACGGGTTGACGACAAAAATGTGCTTACTATTCCAAAAGCTCTAGCCCCTGCCATGGTGTAGATCCAGAGTTCCAAAAATACCGCGATACCAAGCGGAGATCTAGAGATCTGGCTTGAAGTGTGACGAGGTCTGACGACGTTTCACAGCCGAAATCTGTAAATTGAAGATCATCTGTAGTACATCTCGTGTCTAATCAGCAACCCGAACCGATCCTCTGTATTCACTTTCAGAGGGGAGAACTTGTCCCTTTCACGACTGTCAACTCCCCGCTATTCACTAGATGGCCATCGGTGGTCTCTTGTGATGTCGAACTCGCGCGAACTTCGGACTTCATTCCATCCCAGTCCATTCGCGATCCTTAATCGCCTAACGCGTCTCATCATATCTAACGGTGCCAAATCTATCCATCATCCATCATCCATTTTCCATCTCCATTTCCAACCTTCCATTGTTACATGTCCCGCCACAGAATTTGCCGTTCTGTCACGAGACAACGCCTCCAAGCCACGCTGTGAACTGACCCTTTGAACCCTACTTCGC
This sequence comes from Pyronema domesticum, assembly GCA_024516145.1. Taxonomy (NCBI): domain Eukaryota; kingdom Fungi; phylum Ascomycota; class Pezizomycetes; order Pezizales; family Pyronemataceae; genus Pyronema; species Pyronema domesticum. The sequence continues at coordinate 896,211 of JAJJXL010000010.1, read as the reverse complement.
GATCCCTGAACCATTTCCGCCCCATTTTCTTCCAGATATCCTATGTGTGTCGAACCCGCCGGTCATCACGTGTTGTTCGTTCATCGGAAGCTTGCAGGTGAGGCGTCGCACCTCTGCGTGGGGTGATCAGGCTACCATCAGCAGCCACTCGCAGTCCGGCGACATGATGGACGCGTTATCAGAATCTGATTGGACGCCTCAGTATGTAGGTCGGGAAAACTTGCGATCTAAAAGGGAGCGGGCTCGTTTAACTTGGGAAGAGTTCTTGGGGAGAAAAAAGGGAAAGATGCCCGCAGGATGCAAGGAAAACCCTAACCCTAATTATCATTTTGCATCCGGTGCGCCAAATTGGAAAATCCGATGTTCCGATGTTCGGATGAATTGGGTGCTTCCGGGAGAGAGAGATGACAAACGAAATGGTGTTTGAGAGACATACATCGGAATCTGTTTCTTCCGGAAAAGACAGCAAACACAGAGTCCTCTCGATGGGATAGAAATATGAGCTGTCCGCTCGCGGCTTGGGCCTGTTTCATTTCGGCGTTCGAATAAAATCCATTGGTTCGGGTCTGCACTATTTCCTTATATCCGCCGGAAATCAACTGAACCTCACACGAGTTCACTATTGAAGAGTTCCGCAAGGATGTCGTGCTCTGATACGAGTGCCGAGCCGGAATCGTTTGATTCGGTATGTACAAGTACCGGGTTCTTATTCCTTTCGGCTTCGGAGTAAGGGCCGGTAGATGTTAGGTGTTCAAAGGTAATGCAGAACATACTTTTTTTCTCCGATGTGGTGAGAATTTAGTTGTACATTCGGTTGACAGATACCAAGCCCTTGATGAACTTTAACTTAGAGCCGGCTAAACCAATTTGACAGACCGAGCAGCAACTTCTCATCAACCGTGGCTTGTCTTCCGTTCCGGAATCACCTCATTCAGAAATCTATTAACGAAGACGCCTTAAAGATGCAGTGCATAAACAATTCCCTGTTCAACAATACTTAACTGATAATGCATCTCTGATGAAACTTCGCCAAAACCTGGAATGGAGTCGATCAAGCAAGCAGCCAGGGAAGTTTCGGGCTGCGTTTGCAGACGAGGAAGGCTGAAATGGGATCTTCCGACAGCATGCACGAACTTTTACAAGATCCGTACCAATGGAGACGTGGCAGGATGAGCATATTTAAGGCTGCAAGGAAGTAAATAGGTGACTAATGCCCTTAATACGAGGTGCTATTGCAGATGAAGTATGTGTTGTGCATGGAGTTGGAGTAAAGCATTAGTTTGCAAAATTGGCTTGGCTTAGGCAGCGTCTGATACTTGAACTTAGACCTTTTAATATTCCTTCAGGGTCTGCAGATTCCAAACAACACCGATTGAGGCCCGACGGACTCGTGAAACGTCTGAAGTACCAAGCTATCACAGTGGGTGGGTGGCTTAGTTCTTTCTATCCCCGGATTCATAGCTTTGGCCGTCTTTGAACTATGGAAGAGGTCGTCGACAAAGAACCAAGTTAGTCAAATCATCAATCAGCCCCAAACTACTGCTGCGCTTCTGAATCTCCACCATGACTAGTATTCACGAACATAATCTACACCAAATTCATCAAGCACGATCCGGGCCACCACTCCGGTCCATTCCATAACAGTTTGTATCCACAGTCTACTGCGGCGTCTCCGACGGACCTTTGATATCTAAAGCTGTGTGCTGTTCATTTTAGGCCGTAAACTACTGCATCTTTGTACTTCCCACACCCGGGCAATTTATCCCGAATCTCCGACAAGAAGTAACTATCTCCGGATTAAAGTACCAGTAGGATTATGTTCCGTTACAACCATAGATTACACATAGTGAAACAACTGTAAACTGGTGCGATACGGTCGGCCAGCTACGGTCCACTCGTCTACTGCGATTGTATTCCAATTTGGTTCCCTATCCCTCCTCGCAAACGCCCATTCATCTGAGCGGTACAAAATTCGTCTGGCGACGTCCAAGCTTACGTACCTCTGTTTCCAAAATCCATACAGCGGCAGTGGACGGGATTCCGGTGTTATCCCGTTTCCGTTGTTGCCAGGCCCCAAGGCCCCAGCAAAACGAAGAATAAATTCTCGACTCGCGAAATAGCTGCCAAAATGCATGTTAAACTAAACCAAACTTCAGACAGCTATATCTGCAGGATATTATACCCCCTTTTATGGATTAGAGTACAATGTGCTCCATATGCTAACACCAGGGGAACCGTGCACGCCAGGAGACCAGAGAGGTCTGTAAGGTAGGCTTAAACCCTACCCCCCATGAACCCCGGGACTACCACACGGCGGCACAGAACATCACGCGAAGCTGGTCGAAGAATGTCGAAGCTTGTCGAAGCATGTGCTCAGTGTCACTCAGGTTTCAACAGCTGGCCAACGGAAAGCCAACGAGAGGTCCCCAAATGCCAACCAAATGCCAACCAAATGCCAAACCAATGCCAAGTACTGTAAGTAGTAGGAAATGGGAACGGATCTTTATATCCGACCTTCGGCAGTCCCGGTGCACGTTTGTTTTCCTTTCCACAAGTGCTGCAGAGATGCATATTCTACTCCTCATCTCCTGGTGAAAAAAGAAAAATTTACGGAGAGGGAAATTGGAGAAGCTTTAATACGAGAGCTCATGATGTTCTGGTTGGATAAGTTTAAAGTTAGATAAATTTCCGTCGCTGCTTTAGATATCACAAAAAACAATTATTGCACTGTTGCACGCCGTGCCGTCGCGTTCTAGGTACATACTTCTTGATCTGATTAAGATGCATACATGCCAGTACGGGAGAATCGTACATGCACAGCCTCACAGGGAAAAGTTTTATCGCCGTCTGAGACTCTGAGCGAAGGCATATCCACTTGTAGACGTATCACCTCGCAATGCATCGATCACAGAATTGATAGTGACCTGTAAAAGTTACTTCTTACTTATGCTCACACATAGTGATTCTTTGTGACTCGGTCTAAGTATGTAGAGAACTTGGGACACAGATCACGCAGTTGATACATCACATCACGTTCCTCTAAGTCTCTAAGTCGATATGCACACGCAACCAAGATGGGTACATACAGATTAGATCTAGGCTTTGTCGGTACTTTGGCTAAGACAGTTGATGCATAGGAGTATATGGATCATATCACTAATGAATAGCGGAATCTGACGAATGAGAACAAAGTTGTGACGCGACACTGATTAGCACTCAGGGTAATCGTGGGGGGCGGGGGCTGGCAATTTGGTAAGGGACGAGTCACTTGAGTCTGGCATAACTGTGTGTTGTATTTATGCTCATATATGTCACCTAATGAAGATCATGGTGGTGCTTGTGCAATTAACAATTGTTCTTTCTATTGATATAGCGAGCATCTGTCTAGTATCTAGTGATATTTTGTGATTCCTAATTCGCTTCCATCATCTCCAAGTCTTCTGTCGCTCTCTCCATAATGTCATCCTGCACCCTCCTCTCCCTCTCCGTACTGTTCACCCCAGACATCCCTCCAGTTTTCATCTGCAGGATTCCGCGAGTCAGGAACTAGGAGCATAGTTTCTCATAGCGGTTTGTTTAGACTGTAGCATATACCGTCTTTGCTACGGTCTTCTTTGAAATGTTTCATTGCTTGTGCCTCCTTTGCTTCGTAGCCTTGCCCCAGAAGTCCGGTGTCGACAAATGAATCTTCGTGTAGGTTGCCGATTAATCCGCCTCTGGGAGGGTGTCCGGAGGTACTAAGTACGTTCGCTGTTTTTTCCTGGCTTGACGAATTTGTTGAGGTGTAAGGATTTGGAACGGCCGATTTCTACTGGTTTGAATTGCGGGGGTGCGGCTAAGTCCTCGGGGAAATTAAGGGCCTGGGATGACGGCGCCACGGCGGCCGCGCTGAGTTGAGGTCGGGCTCGTGGGGTCGGCTGAGGTGGTGATGTCCACGGGAGCTCTAATCAAGGTGACTAGTTGGTTCTTCTCGGCGATAAAACGAGCCTGTGGTGGACGATGGTCGTATACTAGTTTGTGAACAAAGCCTCGTTGTTAATGCTGAGATAGTGGACATAAACGGAGTTCTTGCCGAAAAGGCTTTGTTTGTGCTGTGACTTGATGGCAAAGGTGAAGTTGGTTGGTGCCCGGAGCTTGCTGAGGGCGCTGGGGTCACAGAAGATGTAGATATCAAAGTTATCCAGATTAATAGTCCGGTGCTCCTTGGTTCCATATTGATTATCTCTCTTGATAATACTTATGAAGAGAGCCACTGCTAAAGGATTCTCTGAGACCGTTTTGAACACTGCTTGTCTGCAGTGACGTAATAGTAGAAGTTAGTTTCCGCAATCATCGGTTCTGACGTAGGAAACTGGGGCAGCTGCAAGTTGTTCTGGTTCCAAATATTCTTTCCCAGCTTAAAAAGGAAGACTATCTCCTCTGGTCTTACGAGTTCATGACATCTGTCACTACTTCAAAGTAGCGGGCTTGACGCTGAACCCGCAGGCTAGGCCCATGTTCCAGAATGCACTGTTTATGGCCAGGGCGAAGGTTTTCGAGCATAGTTGCGACATCGCAATTCTGCAAAATCGGCGCAGCGGTGGGTCCATGCTTATCGTGTCGAATAATAACCGTAAGATCAAACACCTGTTAAATATACAATCCTCATGTCGTCACTCACACTTCATTCCTTTTGTAATCCATTCTCTAATCAAAGTAGCTTGCGGGTTGAGGCAGCCAACACCGCAAAGTAAACCGCCACGGAACTCAAAGAAAAAACAACAAGAAAAGGACTCTCTCTACCGCATCGTCTCTGGCAATCTTCTTACACTCCTCTTAGTCTTGGGTTTCCCCTCCAAAATTGCCAACGCTTCATCCCTAACAGCCTGCTTTCAAATATCCTCTGCTGATAAAGGTTCCAGTATATTATTCCTCTCCGAACTCCGAGCTTGCGAAATTGACTTGTACATAGGCTGGCCGGCGTGCGCGTGTGCACTTCCCGGCGGCGAAGTAACCGAACTTCTTCTGGGCCTCCGCCATGCTGCCATCCTCCTCAAGCTTGAGGTCCAAGATCAAACTCCTAGGCTCATAACGATGAGCATGGCTATCTCTGTAGCAAAGAATTCTGACATTCTTCCAGCCCCATCTCTTTCTAACAATAACTAGGAGGTTTCTAAGAGGCCATCCTGAATTATCCGCATACTCGGATGGGTCAACGGAAGCAACCATACGATCACGAGGTCGATATTAGGTCCGAAATATCCCCTCTCAAAAGCTCCCAAGCTGCCTATGGTGCCGGTACCGTATACTTGCACCTTGCTCAACCTGCTCTGATTCCTCTGGAGCTTTTGTAAGGTGTTCCACTCAGATATCACTCGACAGCCAACTCAACCACAGAATGGCATATAGCTGGAGATCGTCCTCAGGTAGGATATCGAAGAGATTATCGGATTCCAGAGGCGCCTTGCGTTTATGAACCGGGTGGTTTCTGCTCAAATCTCCGACCTTCAGGATCCTCGTTTTCTTTGTCCGAGTCGCTACCGTCACCAAAATCGCGCTTGGTCTGACCCGCAACCGCGTCGCCGAAAGTACGCTTAGTCGCCTTCAAAACGACCTCACCACTGCGGAGGTTTGGGGGTCTCGGCCATCACAAGTGCATAAGCCGTAGGTTCCATCTCCGGGGATCCTCGCTGGTAGTGGGTGGACTTCTCGTCCCAGAGCATGAAATAATCCAGGAGGAATCTCGTGGTCTTGAATGTCCGATTGTGAGACTCCTGCTCACCCACCTTCTCGATGAGGCGCACCCGGGATGATCTAACCGTCCCCTTCTGCGAGTCCATTACCATAACATGAAGAGTTATCTGGGAAACTTGCGTAGAGATCTGTGCAAGTTCGATCGGACCTGATGTCGACGTTTGCGTTCGATTCTTGTTCCGTCTCGTTTGATTCCTGTTCCGACTCATCTCTCTCCGCCAGCTTGGGACAACCGTGGTACTCCTTCATCAGTTAAAAGATATTTCCGTGGAATTGATGGGCCTCCTTGTTCAGGGCTTCCTCGAAACGCTGTTAATGGGCTTCGATAGCCTGCTTGTAGCGTTGCTCGTTACGAAGGGTAGCAAGAACAATCGAGTGTTCATCCTCCACACGCTTGATTTTCTCGTCGGCCAAGGAAATTACCAAGTGGTATTTGTAGGAGGGAAGGTCTGAATAGAGGGCAGTGTTGATGTGGCCATAGTTGGCTTTGAGGAGGGTGTAGGTGTTGTTGGTGAGCAGTTCCAAGTTGTAGACGATGATGGCGGCCATTTCAATCACCTATTAACCACATTAGAATAAATTAACGTTATCAAACTATATTCAGATTCTACTTACCGGCTATGATCGGGATCGGAAATTCACACTCTCAGTTATTGTGCAGGCAGGGCCTTTATTCTAGGATCGTCCATATGCTGGTCTTCTGCAAGCGAGCGTATCCCGGTCTCAGCGTTCTGGATGGACTTTCCACTCCTGCAGCAAAATTAGTACGTATAAAACCATTATTCCAGTATCAAAAACATGCCTATGGGTGATAATGACTCTATCCCCACAAGTAAAACCCCACGAGCCACACCATTGTGACAGTATAGGCCACCCTGGTATGACCGAAAAAAAATGGGAATGCCTCACAACTCTTGTCTCATCTGTCTTAAGGTTAGTTAACTGGTATTTGTATAGCTAGAGTCGAGAAGACTTACTTCCACCCATATGCTAGGAGAGCCGATAGATTTCGGTTTTGTGGGTTGGGTAATCGGAACGTTGAGGTCGGTGTCGGTGGCTTCGGCTACGACAATGATTATAGTCTTTCTCTTACGCATTCCACAATGCTATAGATAAAAGCAATTAGAATTATAGTTACTTCTCAAATTCTTGCCAGTGATTCTGTACATATCTTGGAAGTTATGCGGCGCATTTCATTCTCCCAGTCCTGGAAAGCTGACGACGGACGTGCATGAAGATGCTTTGGATAGCCCTTACATGAGCAAATTTCAGGGCTCTGGTGAGCTTGCACGGGCTTTGTCGCTGGTTTACTAGGAGTCACGACCGGACCCCAGAATTCGACGCGTGTGATACGTCTGGACTCCGTCTTTCTAATAGAATTTAAGGGCAATCGATGATGCAGAGTTGCATTGATTGTCGAGAAGATCCTCGGTAGGATAGGATCTACACAGCCATGGTGAAAACTACCAGGCAATGTACGAACTGAAGCTAGGTCGTATTCTCCCTTGAGGGATGAGGCTTTGGTGAACGTTTTTCCATACCGTTGGCTTGAACTTAGCCGAGTTAGGGAACAGCCGAGCGAGTATCTTGTTGCTGATATGGTGGTTTCCCGTGGGGTCGCGTGGTCGCGTGTTGTTGATGAAGATGACGACGATGAGGTATCAAGTGGTGTTAGTGGAAGAAGAGGGATGAGAGAATAGAAGAGGAAGAAGGGATGGGCTGGGTTTTCTTGGGGGTTGTGGGAGTATGGCCGGATTGGAATTCGTTGACAGGCGGGTGCTGCGGGGCGGGGACGGTCATTCATGTATATGTGCATGTACGGTCACTCGGATTATTAGGGATTTGAGGCAATTGGTGGATTTCGTGATAATAAATGCCTGTATAATTAAGTTACCTCAGGCGACCTAAACTGCCGCATATCACCAAACGGCATGTCTATGTAGATCGCGAGTGTTCTTTTGTGTTGGCCGTATTCTGTTATTTTTTCTTGAATTGATACTGACACCGTGACTTGATCGAGTTAATTTTACCACGTAACGCCGTGTGCCAGTTTATCCACGCCATTAACGGGTAACGTCTAACCCGCTTACCTTCAGCATATTGCCGGCGAATTTCGTAGCATAGTCCGGGTAGATACGAACTACAATGCGTCCACAGCGTATAAATACCACCCATCCTCCCCAGTCTCTAAACTTCTTCATCCACTTCTCTTAATATCTTCTATTAGTATCTAGGATTGACCCCCGGTCAATCCCGCAGAACTGCCCCATCCCCCTTGTGCTAGGGGACGGGGCAGTTTTGCGTTAGATCTCCGACACCATACTAACATTTAGATTCAACTCTTCTATCTTTATCCCCTATCTACTTAATTTTTAGAATCAGTGCAAACCAATTCCAAATAAAAGCTCTGCTCCCCCTTCGCGAGGAAGTGGGGCTCTTTTTCTTTTAGTTCACATGAGCAGGACCCACGGGGTATGCTTGATGGTTCTTCCAGGTTACGGCTGAGACAAGGAGACGATGTTTTCGGACTTATCTTGATACTTAAATTTAGATAACGTAATTGTTTGTCTTGCCCAAGGGTAAAATTATAACTTTCCCTACCACATAATTAAGCATTCATGGCAAAAAATAAGCTTCATGCACCCCTGGTCGCCAAGATTTCGCGGAGCTCTCCCGAGTGCTTGCCCATGAAGGCTTCGTCATCAGGCACGCTAACGCAGTCGCGTTAACCCCTGAGGTTGTGAAACCTCAATTAACAGCGCACGACAACTTGCCACTTCTCAAACAAACGCCAATTGCCAACATGCGGATTTTACAATCGGCCCTTCTACTCTTCCTCCTACTCCGAGAAGCAGCTTCCTACGAAAAGGCCGATGGTTCAGAGACTACAGAGCTTCTCACATACCGCGAAGGAGACCTGGTGGAGCTCCAATGCTTAAACAGGACAATGTGTGTCAAACTCCGCCCGGCTCCTTGAGACAGCTCAATTGGTATCCGAGATACTGATTCAGTGCGGAGCGATTGAAGCGATACAGGAGAGCATATCACAGATAAGACGGGAAAGCTACAATACATACCATTCGCGCAGTGCAACGAAACCGGAGCTCCACTAGAGCTACGATTCATGGAGGGAGAAGGGATAAACGCTCAACCCGGTCTTAATTGCACAATTCCTGTTGTGACCGACGAAATGTATCACCTACTGGAGTTCTACGTTCACCATGATTCGCCTCTTTCGTGTCGAGTTCGGGCACGACCACAAGGAAGCCATAGGGCGTTAATTGAGACTGAGGAGGGAGATAGCGGAAGTGGCGGCATTGAATGGGTTCCACTGAGTATGTCTAGCTCTGTAACCAGAAGCTTGGTTTCAATAGCCGCTGACGAACGACAGTCTTCGGTCTTACCGGTAAACTTGAATCGTCGCATCTACACATCGCCAACAGAATCAACCTACTATTCCACATGGCCTCCGGATTACCTGGTGTCATTGACTCTGCAGCCGCGTACTCCACCTCCGCGGTGACCGCTTCTACTCGCATCATCATCGGTGATCCTCTACCATTACACCTCCGAGTCCGGTGGTACGAAAGCACGAATCTACCACTCGGCGAGCTAAGGGTCAACGTAATCCATGGAGCTGGTCATATGCTGTTTTACTGCCTTCTATCGGCTATCGTCGGTGCAGTGGGGTGCTACGCATGGGTGGTAGGCGTTGATGTACCTCGAAGGCTTCGTCGGGTTACAATGGGTATGAAGGGACGAACCAACGGCGCAAACGGCGGTATTATTGGTGTTACCACTGATAAGATCAAGATAGGATATAATGGAGGCTATGCTTTTCCCGGTGCCGGAAATGGCGGGGGTTATGGATATCCAGGCGCGAAGAGGAAGGATTAGATGACCGACATAATGATTGACGATGATGAAGGGTATATTCTGGATTGAGTGCATTCAGACGGGCTGTGCTAGTGATACATCAATCACGAAGGCACTTTGAGGCACTTTGAGAACAACACTAGAGTAGAATATGGCGAATTATGTAATGATGATGAGCTTCATGTACAAACTACGATACTCCGAACAACGGGTATGTATGCATGTAATTCTAATCGATTCCCGAACCACCATGCATTGGCTGTGACTTTATGGCTCGGTGATATGCAACCTGCTGCGGTTTATGCATCTAAAATGATTAGGACGGTGTATGTATTATCCTCGTCATCCTACCGTCCAGCGACTTCGGACCCCCTCCAGAACATACCCAATCCAATTCACCTGTTTCACCCTCCTCGTATGTAGCCAACTCGCGTGCCAGGTTATGTATCCACGGACCACTGGGTCTCTGCAACGAGCGATGCGCCAATACTTGCAAGGCCGGCGTCAGAAGCGTGGTTAAACGTTTCAATGCGCTCTTGGAGGTGGACTAGGTGAGTGGTTCTACAACTGCATCCCTACATGTGCATGGCGGGGCTGTGTATTGAGCACGAGGCGAGATCTGCATTTTCAGGTCGATACTCGGAAGATAAGCGATACCGATGCGGGGGGGTTTATACCTCAGGCACATAGTAAGTATCAAGAGGCATTTTTTTGCTAGCCGAAGGTAGCCAAAGGTAAGCAAGGTGTAGGAGGAGGTTCAAACCGAACCCCCCCCCCGGGATGGTAAGGGCGGGGTGGTATCGAAGGAGGGAAGGGCAAGCGTTGTGAGTGATAGGTTATACAGGAGGACTGGGTTCGTTGGACAAGGCTAGATCAGGGCTGACGGGTCATGGAATCTAGGGCCGAAGACAGACACAACACGACCATCACCAGGGAACTTTCCAAGTCCCTAAAGTGCAAGATATGGCCTAATAATTGAATCAAATACCATGTGAAGAGGCTTTGTTTCGGTAATCTCGGATTAACTGTTGATTGTATTTATTGAATGTCGAATTCGTGACCGGGTTGTAGACTCGGCTTGGAAGAAGCCCCGAAGTGACGATGATTGAAGTACTTACGTGGCTGAGACAGCGCCGGATGTCACGACTCACTACCTATGTAATCGAGTTCTACATAGTTAAAGTAGGTTGTACGTAGGACAGAAACGGGTGATGACAACGGTTGAGGTAAAGTTAGCCGATTTCAGAAGAAGGATGGCGAAGGAAGGCCCTGGTAAGGTTTCATTCAACATTGATTTGCATTAATTTCGGGAAGTTGTTGCGGATATGTAGCGATATGTAGCGATATGTATGCATCAGTACGCACCGTCAAAACACGGATTCGGAGAGTGCATTTTAATTTTAGATGGGTTTCCGAAGAGTTTCTAGCAGGCGAAATGTCATAATGTTGCTGTGCATTTGGCTCGGCTTCGCACTCGCTGTGTTATTGAGGATTTAGGAAGCCTTCCGACTGACCAAGAACAAAAAAAATTAAGTACTTAGATCGCACCTGAGGTCCTCAAAGCACAGACATGTGTTCATCCCCCATGAATCCCCATGAATCCATAGAGTCGCTACCGTTGTAGTCCCGCACCAAGGCTCCCGACGCCAGCCCAGCCAATTTTAAGGTCACGCTAGCATCCGAAGCCTCACGCACCATCACCATTTTTCGATTAGCGTCATGCTTGACGAGAAAGGCTGGACCACTTTGTGCATCGCGAGCATGCAAGAGACTTCGGAGGCCGCGCAATCAACGGTGGAGGCAGAGAACGTGCTCAAAAGTGCTATGCACGAGGCCGATGACCATAATGAACAGCATAGCAATTCTGCAAAAAATCATGAATTTAAGGTGCAGATCATGAAAAATATTTTGGTATCTACACGCTGTTAAGTTATTACTCTAGATACGTTGTCTGCTGTGTTTTCCGAGCGCTTGGAATTCGGCTCAGAATCACATCGTCGTAATAAGATCCACACGGCGGCTACCGGAAGCTCGCGTAGTCGAATGCACCCAATGGCGGCTGTTACTGGGTTCAAAAATCTAGGCCAAGAACGTTTCATAGGGCTGATTCGACGTCAGGTCTTTCTCCGGTACTTAGTTTGGAAATCCTCTACTACTATCCTTGATTAGTGTTAACGGCGTTGATCAACAGCTGTCGAGTATATTCTATTATGGGATGCTACAAAGTATCCAGGTGATTCGTAATTGGTATCCCATGTGTTTTTGTAGGTTCGGAATAAGACACACGATCAGTAACCACAAGCCTCGTGGCGATTATCGAGTTGGATGTCTTCCAAGAGTCGAAGCAACATCGTCACCATGCGTGAGGGAACTTGAACATGCGATGACGAGCCACGAAGCGAACAACTATGTATTAAACTTCGCTCATGCTCTTCGCGTGACGCATCACCTTGCACAGACTTGCAGCGGATGTCTACTCTGAGACATGCTCTCATGTCGACAACTGGATGGTGGATGGACCAGGTCAATTCGCGAGCAGCGAGCTGTTATCAGCCTCTTGGGATTTATTGAGGAAGCGAGCTGCGAATACGACCACTATGTCGTGTTAACTCCTCTTTGGCCGATGGGTGTACCGAGAGTTTCTCGTCAGAGGAATTCGCCTTTGCCACAGGACTAAAATTTAAAAGTGGGCTGTCATATCCTGTTGATGCCTGGTTGCTAGTTTCTAGTTAAATTCTGAGTTCTGAATGCCTGTACTTATCGAACGATGGTAGCTAGAGCAATGCATGATAGCCTCAGGCCTGTAAGTCTGCAGATGAAATTATCTTCTTCAAATCACCACATCCACCCGGCACTTGGTCAGGTCTATTCTGCATATGCAGAATACTTATACAGAATACTTCTATAAAATACTTATGCAGACTGGAAGATTCCTTAGTATTCTTACCGATAATCGGGCCACCAGAGGTGTCAAACTCGAATGTACAACAACGTCCTGACTCCTGCAACGGCTGCTGATAGTTAACTCTCACGCTACTGCACCGGAATTACATGGGTATTTACATCGTACAGCCTGTTAAAGCTTCGGAATAAGAAGATCCGGGATTGGAAAAGCTTGTTATGTTGTCTAGAACACAGAGGTTACATGGCCAGGAGTCAACATGAAGGTGACAGGCAGGAAATAGAATCCGTTTTTCGGACTAATTTCATCTCATCTCACTTCTTGGAATATCATCAGGCCGCTTCGCTACTGGGGGATTCTTTCCTGTTGAATGCTGACGCGTTGAAACACAGCATGAGAGCTGCAGATAAGGATGATGATTGATCCATTTTAGAGCTCAGAGGGAAGAGTTGCCAGATACTCACACGACATTAGGACTGCATGTTTTTTGAAGTAGTATGAGAGCTGTGGCACGACGTCAGGAACTCGTGCTTGGTTGATGGGTTTTGACAGCAAAACAACGGTAATCAGGTACACTATGTACACACGACATCAACGACAACGCTAGTAGGTCCATAGGGTAAAGTCCTAAGGTTTGCTGCACTTGGAAAGTGCATGATCACCCACGCTGCAAACGATTGGGCGATAAATATGATGGTAACACCCTCATCCAGAACCGGATGTTTCACCGCCGCAAGACAGTCGGCCGGTTCACAGCTGTTTGTTTGTTTGGAACATAAGCCCCGTAACTGGCACGTACTGTGCTTTAAGCGCGTATCGGACCCTGACTTCGTATCATCAACTGTGTATGTGAGCGATCGGCCAACCGCTTTCCGTCGTGCTAAATCTCAACGTCGGTTGACTATCGGGGATGCATAGACGCCGTAACAGGTTGTCTTTCCGAACAGCAACAATATCACCCCGCGTGAAATGATACGGCCGCGTAATGACGACGTAAATCGACCCGGAAGATAGGCTACTGTAAGGGTCTGCTTCTCCTACTTGTCTAGAACCATTGTACTGGGTGGCGTAGAAATAAAGCCTAAGTTTAAGGTAGTGATGTTAGTGTTTTGAATCATGCACTAATCAAGTCTGGTGTTGTTGGTGTGATCTCCGTTCGGATGGATCGTGCAGGACATTGCACCATGTCACAGTATATGTACAACGCCTTTTTACACAGCCACGTGCACAAATTCTAACAAATCCGGAATGTTATCTTCTTTTTACTTCGGTACGGGAATACACAGCCCGCTCGCTAGCTACCTAGCTTAACGCGGGGTGTCTGACTCCCGCTGTCTGTTGTGGAATATGGACGAGGAGCTGACTTTTCCTGATTTGCCCTTAAATAAACATTTTTATCTGTTTTGATATAATCCCATACACATCGCGCGCGTCAGCGATATATTATTACCCACGTATACAGCAACGCCCGACGCACCTTCATACCTCGGCGGTCTGGGCGAAAACCCTATTAAATGTCCCCGCATGCCCCCAAGAAATTTCCAAGAAGTCCCAAGAACGCCCCAAGCCTACTACTGCAACAAAGAAGCTTTCTCCGCACCCCTTCCCTTCAAGTCAGACAGCCGGCATATAAGTGCCCAGACGAAGCCAAGCCGTTACACGAGACCTCACTCACTCACCACTCACCAACCAACACCTACTTCTTTCCTCCACCTTCCATAACTTACCCCTCCACCACTCAACCATGCATTCAAAGCCCACAAAGTCTCTTTCGAAAACCCAGCATCTTCGTCGTAAATACGGCATCCCCGAACTCCACCTGCGCCATCATTATCCATCTGTCGCGCACTCTTCTGATACCTCATCCCTTGAGAGCTCGGACCTCCCAGAGAACCCCCAGAAAATGTCTTGGTTCCGCCGTACATGTACGACCTTCCGATTCCGGACATCGAAGCCCACGAAGTCGAAGCACATAGGACCCTATCGCGTACCTCCCTCACCTACAACAACCGATGACGATCTCATCGTTCCCTCCCGTATTCAAAGCATTCTCAACTCGCTTATAGCTCTCGATTCTCAGCTCGAGACATTATCCCGCTCTATCGTACAACACAGATCATCTCTACGAACCTGCCAACACCTAAATGATATGGTGCAGAAGTTGAAACTACATCATTTGGGGCTTAAACGACAAATCGGAGAATTGAAACGAGTTTACGAGGATGTCAAGAATGAGGAATACTTGTTAGAGAAGATCGGAGCTTGGAATGGAGGCTGGGGAGATGAGTTGATGAGGGAAATGGTTAGGAAGAGGGTCTTGAGACTAAAGAATTATCTGGACGAGGATTTTAATGCTGCTGAGAGAGAAATCATGGAGGCGGAGACCGAGTGTTTGAATAGAGTTCTTAGACCGGCAGGATTGGAACTGAGCTTAGTGTTTGAGGTCTAAAAAGGAGGATACGACGAGTCGAAGACCAGACGATGACGGTTACTATAGCGGTTATACCATAAGCGGAGAAGACACGAAGACGACTACTTTCATTACGGTTTCATTATCATTAGCGACGGACACGGTATTTGCTTTTTACGGCGTTTGGGCCGGGGTTGATTTATGACTACTTATTGAGCGATGAAGGATATGGATATGGGGATAGCTTTAGGATTTGAAAGGAGCCTGGAACAGGAAGTTACTCAGAAACAGGTGGAGGAGTTACTGGATTTTCGCGATTATGGACAAACATAGGATCGATAAGCATAGGAAGCATGGACACTAGGAAGCATGGGCGTCTGGGAGGATAGGAACTGGTAGGAAACGGGTAGCATTGTGTATTGGGATGATGTCACTGGACTTGGCTGTATTTTTTTCCCATTTCTTGACTCTTTAAACCATAGTTTCGGCCTGGCATGGCATACAATATCATTGTACATAGGGATAGTAAAGCAAATATCCTGTTATTCTCCGTTCCTACCTTGTGATATCTCTACAACCTGTGATTTTCTGATATCTTACGACCTTCACCTTAAACAGTTGCATACTAGAGTAGTTGGGTACCAGTCGTCGTCAACCTCGCCAAGGGCCGTCAAGGGCCGTCAAGGTCCAACTCCCGGGTCATAGGTACTCTACCATAGTGCATAAACTAGGCATCGTAGGCCGGCCCTCGGCATCATTCTAGAACTCTAGTATTCTTGAAACAAGCCAAGGAAGCTTGTTTTCACAAAATCATACATTTTTAGCCTAGGAAAGCTTATCTCCTGCCCTAGTAGCCGCTCAGTATTCTATTTTAGATTGAATCTTCCCCTACGACGGAATGCGGGGTGAAGCTTTATAGGGAAGCATACGTATACGTATGCCCAGCTTTAGATTACTATGTATGGGGTGTAGGAGGGGTTGGGTATCAATTCAGGTACCTATGGATAGTACAGGCTAGGAGCATCGGAATGTCGATATCTTGATACCTAACGGCTTGTAGCCTGTACATCACGTACAACCGGGACCTAGAAGCTTGTTGTGACTGGTTGACCATTGGAACTTGTACAAGTTCACGGAACGTGATATTAGACTTTCGCATGGTTCGATTTCAACGTTTCATATGCTGAAACAAGCTCACGAAAAAAAAAGTGTTTTGTACTTTTGTCATCGCAGTTATCTATTGCCGTTCCTTCCGGCGAAGATTGGATAACGAATCATCGTAACTGTTATGCATGCATGTGTCCCAACGTCCGTCAAACGGTAAACCTTAAGCTGAGATGTAACAACGGCCGGAGTCCGGACAAATTAGATTCCGGAACTCTCTCAATCTTCAACCGGCCGTTGTAATGGTTACATGATGCACCAAATACTTACCTGGATGGCCGGTTGGATCATGTATTCCATCAATTCTATGGCCGGTTCCAATAGGTATCGTTTTTCCGATTCGTAATTCCTTAATTCGTGATGTTTGCTGCTGCTTCATGATGAATACAAGCTGCACCTATTCGTAGGATTGCGTAGTCTACCTCAATCCGACAATCGTTTATTCAAGGTGATCTTCCCGAGTAATCAGCCCCCACGAGATCGATCTAAGCTCATGCACCATGATCCTCGTCGATCCTCGTTAATCCCGAGCTAATTGCATTGCGCGTTCTCTGCGCAAGACAGGGAAGTATAGTTACTCTAGTGGGAACCAACAACCGCTGCCCGCAACTGCTCTCACTTTTAATACCAATATGCAGTAATCCGGGATTGCTGCTTCGGCTGTTTTGTTTTGCGTAGGTAGATTGAGCAATTGAGTACTTACTACTTCGATAGTACCGCCGGTACCGCCTATGCCATGCCGTCCATCCGGGATGGAAGGTACTCATCATGACGCTGAAGCGATAATTAATCCGCCATAGAATTGATTACATGCTGTTGAAATACGCCATGCTAGCGCTATATCAAGCTAATTCACCCGAGGAGTTGTCCAAGTACGCCTTACGTCGATAAACGCGGGGGGTGGTCGGGGTGATTAGTATTCATTATATTCAACCCGTGCTTCAGAGTCTTACGAAAGCTTGACAAGGTCCGACAAGGCTCGACAAGGATAGACAAGGTTAGACAAGATTCGGGCTCCAGAAATACACCTCGGACGTAACTCGTTCTCAGAGGTTGTTGGGGCTGTTTCAACTTTCGTCCATTGTTTGAAAGTTTGAAAATCAGCTCGCCGGACTCGGAGCTCGGAGGTATAGTTGAATGAGAATAAGATACTCCGAGTGGAGGCGGAGCAGCGTCAGGACTTGCAGACTACAGCGGTAAAGCAAGACATAAGACAACCGACGTCCGATGTACGGTAGATCATGAGTAGTAATCATGTTCATTAACTAGTACCTACAACCCCTAGCGTGATCATCGTAACGACGTCCGACAATTTCGACGTTCATCGAACCGGCGGCCGAGGAGGGTATGGAAAAGCTTACTTCTGAAGTGACTAGAGTACCGGTCATGCAGGCGAGACATATCAAGCACTACTTACACTAACTCAGCCTCATCATCGGGTAGATAGTATAGTACGTCTGTAAGGGATCTTTGAGGTAATTATAAGCTTTATTGATTGCCCCGGGCTTAATCAAGGTCCTTGTTAATGCGTGGTGATCAGATTGCAGACGAGGCTGAGTTCGGAGATCCGAAACAAGCGGACGCATGTCGATGTTGATCGGTTTAACGCTAACGGTCGAGGATCTTTGCGGGGATCGGAGGCTCGGAGAAGATGTAGATTGGGTGCTGCTCGGCTCGGGGATGTCTGGTGGACGCGTATGTAGGGCTCGGGGTCGAAGTGGAGCGAGGCGCGTGATGGCTTGGCGGGAGGTAAGTATTGCTGCGCGAGGCGATGAAATTTGTCATCACGAATATGTTCCTGTAACGATTGCACATGGATACGGCCTGCGTGAATTACGATTTAAGAAAATAAGAGAGGAGGATAGTTTTATTATTGTCGAAATATTCTCATTGATCTGCAGCAGCTACCGTACAAATTTTGTCACGTTGGTGCGATCGGGTGATTCTTCGTGATTATCCCCCCGACGCCGATTGACGTTCACATTGGACTTCTTGAACTTCGCATTCTTTCCTAAGAATATCTTGATTCATATATACATTCCACGCCAAACCAATACTTTGAGGCTCTGTATCTGTTTTCCTAGCTATCCGGTCCTATGATTGAATTACATTAATACTACTGGTGCCAAGTAGACTAGCAAAGTTTGGTAACTTTCTCAGATAATCGACTGAACGGGTATTGCAATTATATAAATCTGAATTCTGTTACTCTCATCATGTTGCTCGGAATCCAGTGCCAGCATCCATTGATACAAAATGCCCGCTTGAACCCTTCCAATCTTTAAATGCTAGCACGATGCCAGAGAACTAACGCAAAATCGCCTCGTCCCTTTTCAATAAAAAGGGAACGGGAAGTTTCTGTGGGATTGGCCTGCAGGCAATTCTATCAATAGGGCATAAACACAGAAAACTTAAATCTTCAAATGTCAGCATAGTGTCGGAGTCCTAACGCAAAGCTGCCCCATCCCCTGGCACAAAGGGGACGAGGCAGTTCTGCGGGATTGACCGGGGGGCCAATCCAAGATACTAATAGAGGATACTAATAGAAGAGGATGATGAAGAAACATAGAGACCGGGGAGGATGGAGGGTATTTATACGTTGTGGACGCACCATACTTCGTATCTAAGTAGACTACGCTGTGAAATTCGCCGATAAGGTGCTGGAGGTAGGCGGGTTAGACGCCACCCGGTAATGGCGTGGATAAACTGGTACACGGCAGTACGTGGTAAAAGTAACTCGATCATATTTGTCACGGATGACGGTATCAGTATGAGGAAAAATCGGCATACGGCGAATAAGAAAGATATCTCTCGAGCTACATAGATATGCCATTTAGTGATAGGGGGAAGTAATACTAGTAACTTCGAGCGGAGATGTGGAAATAGCTGCAGTCTCCCGGTTGCTCATTCGCGGAACCGAATCACATCCCGTGTAAAAACCTTCCCACATTAAACTTCTTCGCGAACCCGCCGCCAGCCCAGCGGCCCCAGCCTCCCACACTATACGCCTTCAACACCTTTAGGCTTCGGTACAACTTCCACCTTCGCCGACCACATGAATAAGTACTCTACAGTAAGTCTTTGATTATCACTCAGGCTTCACCCAGTGAAGGCGAGGTGATGCTCTATGACGCAAGCTGGAATCTGGATACTTACATGCATATCGGGAAATCCGGCTTACTAGATCCATCTACACTATAAGATGCTTTCTAACTTAGATTCTGTTTGGATAATATTCTAGTTTATCGGGATCCAATCAATGTCATAAGAATTATCCTCAGAGTCTGAAGACTGACTCGTAGCCCCCTCGACCCCTTCAATCTTCTCAACCCCCACCCTTCGACCCTCAACCCTCATCCTCACCCTTCTACCCTCACCATCACCCTCGACCCCTCACCCTGGCCCCTCAACACCTCAACCCTCCCCCTTGACCCTCGCAACCACATCTCTACTCCCCCACACCTTTCGTACTCTCCCCGCATTTGGATTTCGCGCTCTTCCCATAGGCAAAGTAACAACATCCGGCATTCCAGGATTCGAACCCAAGGCTGCCGTGGAAAACCATATCTGGAACCACCCAAAACATGTAAACCTTCCATTGTAGAGTCCCTGTGACGGTTCTTTAGTACACCCTCGGATGGCACTACGCTGGAAAGTACATGAGGTGAACAATCGGTCGCCCGGGGCGGACACGAGCCGATGCGGAACATGATTTATTGGAAGCAAAGGGGTGGGTAGAAATGGGCAAATCGGGGGAAAGGAAGGTGGGAGTGAGAGGGACAAGGCACTGGTTAAGAAATCAAGGTCAAAAATTGGGGGAGGCAGGAAACAAATGTTGCCCACGCTCGGTTTTATCGTGGACGGATGAAGAGTAAAAGAGGAGGGGAAGAGGGGGGCTTTCATACTCTGGGTAAGAGGCTCAATGTGTCGCCAATCAGTTGCCAAGAAGTTCTGGAAACATCTAGTCGGAGAGGGGGGTCAAAGGGTTGTGGGGAGGGTTAAGTCGTAGGTGTACTGAAGATGAGGCAGGTGCGCGGGTGTAATGGGGTTTACGCCAGGATAGGTACTGATGTTGTGGACCCAAAACCTCCATGTCCTTCTGCACATCCTTCTCCACATCTTCCTCTTTATTCTCCTCTACTCCTCATCTTCAGATATCTTCGTCGAATCCTCGCCGTAGCCAGGACACCGAGGAAAAAAATGATTGTGTATGTGTGCAAAAAATTATGATGATTCCGGAACTCCCAATCTATGGACTGGAAAGTTCCCTATCAGTTTGTAACTTGAAAGCAGTAACTCCCATGATAGAAAAGCAATATCAACGCCAGACGCCCGTTTCCCGTGAAAGCAAATGGGTATCTCCGCGCCAGCAATCCCACGATAGAAAAGCAATATCAACGCCTGTTCGCCAAAAAGCAAAAAGCAAAAGAATATCTTTCGCACAAGCAAATGGGTATCTCCGCAAAAAGCATGAAAAGCAAAAACTTTTGATACCCAAGATAGATGTTGATCCCGAAAGTAGTAGATCAAAAGACAACAAGCCTGGTCTCCTACCACAAAGACCGTGAATTAAAAAACAAAAAAGAGCAAGTTGTCCTGGAATCGCCTGCGTTGATTCCCATCGTATCTGGATACAGAGCAAAGAAGGAGGGGGAATGGAGGGGGTTTTATCGAGGGAGAAGGGCGGGATGATTCGCCGCTGGCGGCTTGTTTCGGCGAAAAGTTAGCCGCCATCTAGTCCGGACAACACGCCACGGCGGGAGAAAGGTGCAGCGGCGGCGAAATTGCAGAATCTCACATGCAACAGGACCTGCAACACGGAACTCACGGTCCTCAGGTCGGCCAGGTCAACACATTCTCACACCTGCTTCTCATACAAAAAGGACGCCAAGTTTCGGAGGTCCAACGTGAACGACAATCGGTGTCGGGGAATAGGTTGTTTTGACCACGATACCAGCTGTGCGTAAGAGAGGTAGGTACGCAATTGCGCTGCGTGAGATCAGATATACAATATTTCTGATGCATGATAAGTATCTCAATAATGAAGTAATGCCGCAAGCTAAAAACAAAAACCATTCCCGCACAATTTTAATCCATCCTATGATTACATACTTATTATCCCCCTCCTCCTCTTGCCAAATTCCATCATAACTTCGCCTTCCCCTTCACCTCTCCCTTCGCCTGTTTCTTTTTCAACTCCCAATTCCTCCTTCTCCACCAATTCCGCACCACCGTCCAAACCGCCCAAACCACCACCACCGGCGGAGCCCCCCAAACAAATTTCCACCCCCCAACCCTACCTCTCTTCATCTCCCCCACCACCCTCTTCAACCTTTCCGCCAACTCTTCCTTCGTCCCACTATTATCCACCACCCAACACTCCCCTCCAAAGATCTCCCTCCCAAGCTCCGCCTTCTCCTCCCATCCCCACTGACTCTCCACCCTCCTCCCCGCCTCTTCCTGGGTTAACCCTGGATCCCTCATCATCAACCTCCTAAGCTGTTCCTTCCTCCCCACTCCCACCACCAACACGCCCCCACATATCATCTCCATTCCCGCCTCAAACAGCAACGGAACATCCAGCACCACCGCCCAAGCCCCTCCTATCCATGCCCTAAGGATCCCCTTCATCATCTCTTTCCGAACTAATGGATGGATAATCTTATTCAGCACCTGGCGATCAGCAACCCGCTCTGGAGAGTTGCCGAAGACCCGACGACCGAGGACTGCGCGGTCGAGAGAACCGTCGGGGGTCAACAGGTCGGGCGTGCTGGGAAGGAAGTGGCGGAGGATGGCGGCATGGCCGGGAGTACCCGGAGCTACTACGGCCCGCGCGAGGAGG
The DNA here is from genome assembly GCA_024516145.1 of Pyronema domesticum. NCBI lineage: Eukaryota > Fungi > Ascomycota > Pezizomycetes > Pezizales > Pyronemataceae > Pyronema > Pyronema domesticum. The sequence continues at coordinate 874,284 of JAJJXL010000010.1, read as the reverse complement.
TCGGCATCGATGATCGGGAGTGCGTGTTGGGAGGAGAGGAGGCTGGAGACGGTGGATTTGCCGGTGGCGATGGAGCCGGTTAGGCCGAGGATGAACATGGCGGGTTGGGGGTAGGGATGGGTTGTAGTTGAGGTCGGAGTTGGAGTAAGGTGCACAGGCGGAGGTCAGGCGAGTGCGGGTAGGCGACTATGGCGCAGTGCGGAGCTCGGATGCGGTGATCTGGGGTTGTGGTAGGTGCCGCTGTCAGGTAAGGTAAGGTCTGTGCGGTATTGCTCTGCGTATCTAGAGTAGGCGAATGGGGTGGGGTTGACGCGGGGTAGCGGTAGCGATTCTCAGTTCGTCAAGTTGTCAATTCGGTTCGTATGTAGTTGTCGATGTCGTTCGCGACTGCGATTCGGTTGGTGTTCAAGTCATTTTAACGTGGAGATAAGCTTCTCTTGGGCCGGATATTATTCTTGAGGTGGGTCCACTTTCCATATCCCTGGCGCGATGAGCCGAGGTAGGGATGAGCGGCGCTAAGTAGATGCGTTTAAAGTGATGTCACCCGCGTATGTACAAGAATTCTGGAATCTTATGTAGGGTGAAGAACTGAACGGGCTTCTAAATCCCACGCCTCTTAATGCTGCATTTCATGATATCGATATTTACAACATAAACCCCCATCAAGCTTCTGACTCCATCTGTCCCAATTACATAGGCTGCCCATTAATAGTCGCCACAATGCTTCTAGTATGCTTCTGCGCTCTAAATTCCATATACCAAATCCCTATATCCCGTCCGAATTAGCAATCTCTCCCCTCTCCCTCTGGGTGCCGTAGGTACCCCTCCCCCTTTACTCCCCTCGGAATGACATACCCTGCCAAGTTCCCAAAGCCAATTTTCCATTCGTAATGGGCACGGTAACCGAAGCCCCGATGAGGGCACTTTTGATATGCGCAGGCATATCATCACTCCCCTCGGCATCATGTCTATAGATTCCCTCTCCTTTCTTATCCTCGGCAACAATTCTATCCATAGCATCACTCATATCGAGCCTTACATCGCTATCCCAGTTCTCGTTGAGGGATAGGGCGCAGGATGTGTGTTGAATAAATAGGGTTAGGAGACCGGTTTTGTAGTTTTTGATCTCGGGGAGGGCGTTGACGATGTCTGTGGTTATGAGGTAGGAACCTATGGGGGTTAGCGGGGGAGCGACGCGGGGTGAAGACGAGACGAAGAGAGGAGCGGGGCATGAGAATAGGGAGGGATGCAGACAGACGTACCCCGGGCTTTAGAGGGGAGGCGTAAAGATTTCTGGAACCATTGGGGGGTAGACATGGTGGCGATGTTAGGTATTGAGGTTGCGTTGCGAGGACGTGAAAGAAAGATGGCGGTATGACGTAGAGCGGGGCACGCGTGTGATGAACGGGATGAACAGGGATTAAGTTATGCCGCGCAGATTCATGATGGAGCACTCGATAATGCTCGGCGCAGCTGAAGTGTTCATCACTGCGGTGGTTTAGTTTGAGCACTATCGAGGATTTAAAGATACTATATACCAAAAATTGAGAGTGGAGATTTTTTTTTTATTGGTTGTAGCTAGCTATGTAATTTTTTTTATTTGTTTTTGGATTTTTACCTTTTTTTTTTAAATCGCATGATGTGATGTAGCAAATATTGAACCTTTTCCTCTTAATAACACTCCAATGGTTCCCTTTCCCCTCCTTAACTCATCTCAACATCAGTAGCAGTCGCATTAATAGTCGCATTAGTAGTCGCATTAGCAGTCGCATTAGCAGCCATCCCAGCCGTCGATTTCTTCTGTCCCTTCTGTCCCTTCTGCGTCTTCTTCTTCTGTACCTTAGTTTCCGGCGACATCGGCTGCACAAACGCCTCATTCCACTTTTCATACAGATCCAACACCTTCTTAATAAGCCTAAAATACGGCTCAATAGTAGCACCCCAGCTATATTCATAAGGCAGTCTCCAGAATTCTCCGGCAATACTAACCAACAACTCCCTCTTCTCCTTCAAATCCACCCTCCTCTCCTCCCTTGATTGTGGCAACCTAATCCCCTTCGCCAATGAATAAACATAGAGGATCCCCATAACCTCCCCCTGCGTCAACCTAAACCTCATCGACTCCAAACTCAGCAACGCCAGTGCCGCCTGCTGCATCTCCAACGGTCTATGTCCCTTCCTATTAATCGCGACCTCAAAAAACGAGCACTCGGGAACAAAAACATAGTATCCCATTTGTACCTGTTCAACATTTTGCGGGAATATCATATGGCTTAAAACAACATCACAATATAATGTGAAGTGGGATAGCAGGGCTTCTAGTTCCGCGGTTTCTTCGGGGAATTCGATGAGAGGGTGGAGACGGCCGTCATGGAGTTGCCAACTGCGGTGGACGTGACGGGTACCGAGGGGGATGCAGACGGGAAGGAAGGGGGGTGGGATGGACATGGTTGGTGAGGGCCGTAGGAGAGAGCTGGCATCCGGGATGATTAGACGGGTGTCGGGTTCGCCGGGGAGGGGGGGGCGGCGGGTGTTGGCGTTTAGGAGGGTGCCGATGGGGGTGGGGATGATGGGGATTTCGGTGCGGGGGGCGGCCATGGTGGTTGGTTGTTGGTTGGTGGGTTGGTGGTAGAGTGAGAGGTGATGTGAGTTGCGATGTGATGGCGCTGGTGGCGAGGGTAGTTGGGAACTGGAGGAACGGGTTATGGAGAGGAGTCAGGATGGGAGGGGGCTGGGTTTATGGGTGGGCCTGGTAAAGGGTAGGGCTGTTAGGACAACGTCACATTTCCGCTGAATAGAATAAACAGAGATTCCTTTTTTCAGGGCGGTACTTGGGGTCGAATGAGATTCGGGCTGTGTGGTAATTGTTTCGACCCCAGGGCTTTTCGTCCTGGACTCTCGCCAATAGACCAAAGATACTTATACGGCCGCGAAAAATAATTAGATACTGTTGAAAGGCCACACACAAGGAACGAGGAGTAGAGAATTGGAGATAAATTCGAGAAGTGGCGTGTCAGGCTAGCAGCTGTGAAGAGCCCATCATATAGAAAAAATCCTCGCCAACAACTTAACCTACACTGACTATTACTTTCACAAGAAATAGATGCCGATGAATGCCTGCGACAGATGTACGTTGAACCATTTACCTTTGGTAACATGTCGATCATAACCAGCTTCAATTTGGCACCCAACGACGATAATTAATGTTTCATGGATCAAAATATTTGCGCACAAAACATGTAGCTTGCATCATTACTTCATTAAGATCTTAGTTTATACGGAGCCTTGCGCATGCATGGTTAACAAGAGGTAATCTACCAATCACAGCCCCTTCCATAAAGAAAATCCAAAAACCAAAGCAAATCCGGTATCACAACATAAAATAGACAAGTGCTGTAAACAAGTGTTCTACTCTATCCTATATAAATCATAGCAATCATAACAAATACCACCATTATAACTTAGACTCGCTCTCTTGAAACTCGACAATTGGCTTGATAGGTCTAGCTCCAGGAGTAAAAGAGCAGCTAGCCTTCCATGCAACTACATCTTGGTTTTTCTCCAAAACTGTTCCAAACTGCTCAGGCTTAAAGTCCTCTTCCTTTGCAGGAATCAACTGGAGAATCTCAGCCTGTCCCTTTTGAAGGAGATCTAGCTTATCTTGCTCGACCTTCTTCTCGGTTGCAAGGAAATCATGGACGGCCTTGAAAACAGCATCAGTCTGCTCGATATCCACCGCTCCGAGAGCCTTGGTAACTTCCTCGACCTCGGTAGCAATACCGATGGTCGTGGTCAAGTAAGGAACCAGAGCCTTGAGGAAAGTCTCCTTCCGGTCCCTGGTGGGGATGGTCGCAGCATGCATCTGGACTGAAGCCTTGGAGCGTGCCTTGGATCCTGGCTTGATGTATGTGTTGTAAAACTCGAGAACGTCCTCTTTGGTAAGCTCGGCTAGGATCTTGACATCTTCCTCGACTAGGTTTTGTTAGCACATATCTCAATGGAAGCACAACAGGGCTACTTACGCGACTCAAAGTCGTAGATCTCGCTTCCAATATGAGACCAAAAGCGGTTGCTCTCTTGGGTCAGGTTCTTGAGCTTTTCCGTCTTCTTCTTAATCACGGCATTAACGTGAGTATTGAAGGCCTCGACGGTCATTTCCTCGAGCTTAGACCCCATAGATACCAAGAATGCCTCGATACGAGACTCAAGGTAAGGCGCAGTACGCTCGGACTGCACAAGTACACGGTATGCCATGGTGGTAGCAAAGTAACGGGCGCCGGAGAATACAATATATCCAAGCTGTTCCTTGGTTCTAAGTGTATCAAAAGTTGGCCTGTGACAGATTAGCTTGTGGCTGAAATCAGTCTGGATCAGAACTTACTCCTGGGCAATCTGAGAAAACACAGTAAGAGTATTCGACAGCTTCTTGTCCGTTTGCTCACCGACATATAAACTGTATTCAATAACAGAGTTGACATTCTTGGGATCGCACAGAGGGCGTGTCCAGACATAGCTCGAGCCTCGCGGTAACTGGAGCGAACGTCTAATCGTGAATTGCGTGGGCGGAAGAGGCTTAGGTTGGAGAATAGCTTCTACAGTGTCGAGGTATTTCAACGCATCCTAAAGTTTGGTCAGTCATGATTGTAAAATTGTGAGCTGTCGTCCTACCTCTTTGTGAAGATTTCCGTGGATTAATGCTTCAACATGAGTCTGTCTCAAAAGCTTAGGGAAAAGGTTCTTGACATCCTCGGCCGTAACCTGTTCAAGCTCAGGCAAAAATTCATCGTTCAGATACATTGTCTGAGCACTCATGAACCGAATAAACTCGCTGACTTGGTAGTACGGTTGCGAGAAGTCCCAGTTCTTCCAGGCTCTAATCAATCTCTCCTTGGCAATCTTGAACCGGTCGGGACGAACTTCTAGATTCTTCATGGTGGTAAGAATTTTCTCCAAGAGTACTAGCATCTTGTCATTGTAGCCCGACAGTTCAAGTTCCAATCCGAAGGTGCTAGCGCTAATCCCGTATTCAAGTCCAGCAATTTCCGCATCGTAAGCATACTCGTTAAGAGCATCCTTGACAAGGTCGCAGTAAATTCTAGCTGCAGCCGAGTTTGAGCAGCTTGAATAGGCCAACGGACTAAAGAAACATTAGCATTGAACTGTTCGTAGCCTTGGATATGGTTCGTTAGAATCATTACCTTCTGATTGTCATAAAAACATTTGCCTTAGGCACCCAAAATGTGTCGTCCTTTTTGTACCACAGTCTAATGAGGTCGGTGTTCTTGATCAATGATGGAACCTTGAGAACCTTGGTGCCCTCCTTCTGGACATCAAAGTTGGCCGGAATGAACTCGTTCTTGTGCGGTAGGTGGAGGACGTCCTTTAGTTCGCCGGCATCTTTACCCTTACCTACAGTGCTCTGCAGTGTCTTCATAAAGGTATCTGACATTTTCTCGACACGGTATTCGGTTCCATACCATTTCTCTACCTTGTCAAACTCTCCTGAGGGGCAGTCTCGAGCAACAACTATCATTCTGAAATTATCCGGACGGATGTAGTCCATCGCCTTGCGAATTAAGTCCTCGTTGAACTCCCGGAGCAAGCTCAATCCAGAAAGAAGCCATTCTCTGGGATAGTGTTTCTGCATTGTAGCGGCTTGACGTGAGGTAAACTTGGAAGCGGGGGACTTCTGGCGAAATTTAAAGTCTATTGCAGCCACCATCGCCATTTCATCGAAAATCCACTTCTCGATTGGAGTGTCTTTCATAAGGTTGATGTAATTAAAGACCGTGCGAACAATCTCCTCGTAGTGCCCTGCATGAAATTGTCAGTACCATCATATAAACAGGCGATTGCGTATATCTTACCCAACCCGTCTTCAGTAAGCTTGATATTGACGTGGAAGAAGGCGGCGCCTCGCGTTACAGGAGTAGCTCCAGCGGAAAGGTCGTTGACCCATCCCTTCTTTTTCAGGTATGCTAGTAGAGATCCGGGCCCCTCGTGTCCAATGAGATGACTGAGATAGCGTGAAGGATGTGACTTGAAGAGATCCTCCTCATCCAAGAATGGAAACACCATGTCAATATACCGCGTGTCCATGACGGGCTTTGCAAAAATTGTGGTCTAAACTTGTCAATACAGCACACATATAAAAGCATGGAAAGACCAACCGAGATATGCTCCTCTAATAAGGGGCTTGCTTCCCAAGATGGATCGGGGAGATCCTTATTCTTTACATCGGAAAAGTATTTTACAACCCACTCTTGCAAATGATCAAGGCTCTCTCTGCCCAAAACTACCAGCTTCATGGTATTCGCAGAGTAATACTGCTCATGGAATTTCATGAATTCATCGCGGACGTTAACTCCTCTCTTCGCGGGAAGTTCCTTAAGTGTTTCAAGATTTCCAGTAGAAAAATGGCAGTAAGGGTGTTTTGGGTTTGAAAGAGACTTAGAGAGTTGGTGTAGCCTCCAAGTATCGTTCTGCAGGTTTTTCTTGTTTTCCGAATCAACAGCTTGGAGTTCTCTATCCAGAGTTTCGGCTAGGAACAAAGGCGCAATGAAAAATTGGGCAAAGCGGTCAATGGCGCCCTCAAAATGTTCGTGTCCAACTTCAAAATAGTAGTTGGTAGATGTAGAAGCGGTGTAGGCGTTTGAGTGACCACCGTGCTCAGAAAGGTAGACGGAGTATTCGTTTTCTTTGGGGTACTAGCGGTATGTCAACAGTGTCCTCAAGGCGGAAATGCAGGAGAGGGCTAGACCTTTTCCGTTCCCATGAACAACAAGTGCTCAACAGCATGTGCTTGTCCCTGTAGTTTAACGAATAATAGCGTTAGCCCAACCTCGTTCTATCTTTATTGCATGATGCATGATTTGCACAGGCAAAAAATCGCCAGGTCCATGGTGCCCGATACGTCACAGATTGCAGATAACCGAAGATTCGGGTGGCACCGATAGAGTGGAACACTGTTTGCGTCTGGGGATGCAGCTTGGGGGTTGCATTTACCTGGAGATCGTCTGCATCGGAGAAGTTTCCCACGTGGACGTCTAGTGCTGCCGAAGACTTATCGGTCTCCGGATCGTGCACCAACAACGCTTCGAGCTTATTCGGCAACTGGATAACTCTGTAGGAACGGGTGTCGAGATCGGGCTTCTCAAGGTTTTCGGCTACGACGACGACGCCATTGCCACGCACAGGAAGATCTGAAGAGGTCATTGTGGTGGTGAAGGTTGAGTGGTGACGATGCAAGCAACGAGCAGTAGCAAGTCTAGGCACAGAGGAAGTGGTGGTAGCAAAGATGGAAGGCGATGGCCTAGGACAGAGCAACAGAGACGGAGTTGATAAAGGGTGCGGATGGAATGGGGATGGAAGAGGAGAGTATGCGTTGGTGCTCGTGGCCGGTTTTGAGAACAGCGGAGATGGGTTCGATGGTAGGAAACAAACGGGTGCGAAGCTGTTGCGGAAGGATGGCACAGGAGCTGGCACAGTGTGGAACCTTGAGAGCCTGGTAGCAGCAGCAGCTGTAGTTGAAATCAAGCTAAAGGCAAAGGCAGTTTCCCGGGATATCGGTGGGTACATTTACTGAGAAGAGCTGCTTAATTCTCGCCGAAGCATTCCTCAGTGACGGTGTAGAATGGCAGCCGCGGGGATGAGTCGAACAGTCGGCGAAGAGATACAGAAGATTCTGTAGCTCGAATGGCACAGGCAGCTATGCGTCTAAGACCACCGTTTATGATGATGAGGCGGGGCGGGCAGGTTGCTGGGGCGAAGGGTTGAAGTTGCTTGTCCCCAGTAACACCGACGCAGGCTCCGATCAGCTTGTCTTGGGTCTGCGGGGGAATGCCGTAACCTCTTCTGGGCTAGACTGGAAAGAAGCAGGTACACAAACACAGCCGTAAAGTGCTCTGCAACTAATAATTGTACAGATTTTAAATTCAATTGAACGATAGAAAATCATTTGGGAGCACCTACTATAAACCAGTATGTATCCAAGAACAGTCAGCGAGAACAAAAATGGCAATGTTACACAACGAAGGCCTGGGGAATGTAAGCTAAACGAAGGCAGCAAACGCCGGACCCTCGAACGGCGGGATGGTTGCCTTCGCTACCAGGGTTCTAAAGGTCGTCATGACCATAGTGAGATCCGATCGGAGATCCACTCAGCCTCAGATTGAGCAGAGGTCTCGCATACCCACCATGACAATTCGGTGGAGCAATATCTAACCCTGAAAGGATGTGCGCGATGAGGCAATGATTATTGCATGAGGATCAGTCAAACATGTCCAAAGATCACTTTCCTGGGGTGTTCGCAATTGTGACTCTAAGAGTGATGTGCTTCTCGGCGTTGGAGCTGGCCCGGGTTTGACTCATGCAGGATGCGATGAGCTTACAATTAAGCGGAGTTGCGGGTCGGAAGTTCGGCGTCTAGAGTTTACGGGTTTGCGAGTACGGCATGGACACATAGATTTCCACAGATGGCGGGATACGAACGACATCACGGGTTTCCATACATGACGGACGCGTGCTTGGGAAGTGAATCGTGTGATTCTAAGCGGGCCAACGACTGTTGCTAAAAATGCTTTGGGTGTTTGTCTGCTCAGCCTTTACGTTCAGCGGCATGTATGTACCATAAGATGCATTCTTCATGTTTGCTGCCGTCGAAAATGACATGTAGATGTCGCTGCCAAGACAATTCTTCCTCTCCCAGCTTCATTCTCCAAAACAAATATGACACGGGTCTTCTTTCAAATTCTGATCCTCCTCAGTATTCGAATCCGTCACTTCTACTGTGGCTGTACAGTACTTAAAGAAAGTCCCCATGAGGGCCATTTTTCAACACGTCGTCACCGAAACATTATTAATGCATCGTTTGATTCGCCACCATTCTTCACTTGCAAGCAATGCTGGGGACTGCGCGAACCCAATCAATCATTGCACATGCGGCTCTGTTTCCTTAAGGCGTTCTTGGGAAAGCAGTCCTGGGCCTGCTCGCTTAATTAGTCTTAACCCCACACAGCATAGCCTTGTCTTGGCAGTCTTATCCCTCAACTTTTCTCGTCGCGTCGTAACTAGAGTATCCCACCTCGTCCAGCCGAACTTCGATAACTCTACAGTTCAGCAAAAATGTCCACCGAATTTGACAACGAGCAGATTACCCAGGCCTTCGGCCAGCTTGCTGAGATTGAGAAGGAGTTTGAGCAGTCTGAGGTTGAGATCCGTGAGTTTCTTTTCTTTCTTTGTTACAATTTACCAGCGGGAATTCTAAAATTTTAAAGTCCGCTACACCACCTTGAATCAGGCAAAGCTTTTCGAGAAGCGTGATGCTGTCATCGCTAAGATCAAGGGCTTCTGGCCTCACGTCCTCGAGGATGCCGCCGGAAGCTGCGGATTCGACGAGTACATTACTCCCGAGGATGCTATGCTTTTGATCCACGTCAGCTCGATCAAGGTCACCCGCCCCAACGCCGAGAAGGGAGACCCCCGCGACATCCAGATCTCCGTCACCCTCGACGATAACGACTGGACCCCCGCCCAGACTATCGTTAAGGACTTCACCTACCAGTCTGTCGATGGACGCACCGTCACCGAGACCGGATTGATCTCCAAGCCCGTCGAGATCAAGTGGAAGGCCGGAAAGGACCTTACCTTTGGAGTCAACAAGGCCGCCATCGAGGCTTTCGAGGAGCGTGTCGCCGGAAACGGTACCTACAAAAAGGGACCCAAGGAGGAGGCTCTTCTTGCTCTCCTCATGAAGCAGCCCTCTACTTTCTTTAACTGGTTCTCCTACTCCGGAGTTCACCTTGCCCTTGGTGAGGAGCCCCAGGATGACGAGGAGGCCGAGAAGTCTCCCGTTGAGCCTTTCGCCTTCGGTGACGAGATCGCCATCTCTTTCGCTGAGGACGTCTACCCCTCCGCCGTTAAATACTTCAGTAAGTTTCCCGCCTGCTCCTTCATATAGTTACATGACTAATAGTATCTTAGCCACTTCCCTCGAGGATGAGGACGAGGATGAGGACGACGAGGACATTGACATCGACAGCGACGACGATGACGAGGAGGACAGCCACGCCAACTGTTCCGGCAAGCACGGCCACAGCCACAGCCACGACGGAGAGCCCGCCAAGAAGAAGGCCCGCAAGTAAACTACTCGCAAAAGCTAAGCTTCTGTTTGGAAAAGTTATTTTGCCATTTTTAGTAATGTAATTGGGGAACAAAAATGGGTCTTTTTGGGTTTTGGTTAGCTGGTTTTATGTTTATAGCGGTTTTTTGTACTTTGGATAGGCCTCTTTCTTTCGTGTATATACCACGGGTGAGAATTACGTCTCGGTGTCATTCTTTTTCCAATTCGAGTGTATTTGGTGATTACAGAAATGTAGATTCGTCGCTTCGTTGAGTCGCTGATTCAGACTAATGTGTGGCGAACGCGCGAGAGGAAATTTTCGCGCCATGACGCGCCGCGTGAAACCATGTACTACTCTAAAGCGCGCTTTGGTCCTCTGACGTCGTCATTACATCATAACTCAGCCATCTCCACAGCGTACACAAAGTCATCCTAACTTTTCTTGTATAAGAACAAGTGAACGTGATATGCGACTCACCTCGACTTCCTTTATCACTTCTCATTATTTCTGCTGCCTCAATCGCATCTAGAGTTCTAATCACCTTGACCTTAGTAGTCCATCGCTTTCAGTTCAGCAACTACATCACAATCTGACCACCGCTCTTATTATCTAAAACTCTCCGTTGATGTAATAATGTAATAAATCCACATCTACTTGACTCAACCCAATACCGTTCATCTAACGGCAGCTTAGTTAGAGTCATGAAGCATAACCCCATATTCTACCAAAGGGCTATGGTTGAGTATCAAATTATCACTCGCCCTCCCACACCTTTACTCCCATGAAAGCAATGATTCGTTCCAAATACATACTGCTACGTCCTTGCTACGTACATACTTATGTCGATAATAATTTCCTACATACCATAAACAATCTTGCTTCATCATCACCACCAACCATCCCAAGTTCCAACCATTACAGCCATCACCAATTAACCCGTTACCCATCATAATTTCATAAAATTGACCCACATTAAGAAACCATTACTTACAACCCCTTTCCCCCCGAACTAAACCATAACCCCCACAACTAAACCATAACCCCCACAACTCCCACCACCACTGCAACAGCCATCGGTATCGGTACAACATTCCCAACCGCACCTCCAGTACTAAACGACGGTAAAGGCGGGGAGCTGGGAATCGTTCCGTTCCCACTGGGGGTTGGTCCGCCAGTCGGTACTGGAGAGGTAGATGGGGGGATAGAGCTGGTGGGAGAGGTTGATTCGGGGATTGAGCAGCTGCTGGTGGGGGTGGGGGTTGAAGTCTCAGTCTCGTCAGTAGAGCTGGGGCAACTTGATGTCGGGGGCGGTTTTTCGGTGTCAGTTTCCGTCTCCGTCTTGGTCTCTGTCTCCGTCGGTACCGGCTTCGACTCAGTCACAGTCATGGTCGGCTCGGGTTTATCCGTCGGCTTGTCACTCGTCGTCGGTTTGCTGGTAGTTGGCTCAGAAGATTTTGTAGTCGGGGCAGGAGCAGGCGAAGAAGAAGGATCCGGCGGCACTCCCCCACCGCGGTTACAATCCTTCCCAACCTCGCAGCACCCCGGTTCCCCAGTTTCGCCTGCTGTCGGGGCATCACAAAAGGTTCCTAATGGACAGTAGCCACCCCATGGACAGCATTGTCCGGTTGAGGGTATACAGAATTGGCGACAGGGTTTGTTACCTGTGGGTGTTAGTTACTGCGCCTGGGGCCCTGGGCCTTTGGTGGCTTTGCGGGCCTTTGGTGAAGAATAGGGTCTATAGATCATGGAGGGGGGATGAGAGTGGAGTTTTGGGGCCTTGGGCCTTTGGTAACCTTTGGGGAGGGGATACATACCGACTGGGCAGCTGCCGGCTTGACGAGCAATGAGGGAGCGGGTTTGGAGGAGGGGAAGGGAGGGGGTACGGATACTGGCTTCTGTAGCGGAGATGGAGAGAGCGAGGGAAAGGATTAGGAGGAGGTGGGGGTACATTGTTGGGGGAATTAACGACTGGAGATTTGGATCGAGTGATAGTATGGAAAGTAAGCGAACGAAGGTCCTGCATGTGTTGCGGGAAATATTCTGCTGATATTTATGAGGAGGGGGTTACTGGTATTTATTGTGTGAGGGTCTAGTATAACTTCCTTTAAGTTCGTTATACTTCGTTAAAACGATACAGACATCGGGGAAGGCCGATTGAATACGAGTTGAGTTAATTGGTGTTGATATAACATTTGGAATAAGTACTTACATCACATGTGGGTTACGCAATATATCCGCCGTATCCAAGACATATCCACTCAGGTAGTGTTGTACAAAAACACGAGTCACACGAAGTAACCAGGGTTCCTGTCCTGTCAAACCCAACGTTTACAGGTAACTACTAGCAAGGCTGCAGCTCGTATCCCCACAACTGGCATGCTAACCGGATGGTACCGGATATTAAGCGACCACAAAGTTCTGGTAGCCGTATAAAACCTTTGTTCAGATGGTTTCTATGACTAAGTAACCCCCGTAAATCAGCCGAAAGAATCCGTTGATCCATCGGGTGAAGGTCATGAGTAAATTCTGGGCAGCCGAGTATAGCGACGGATATGTATACAGGAAAGAAAAGAAGGGAAGGAGTAAAAAGCTCCTGTGTGGTGCGTATCTCCGTCTCCGGATTCGCATATCTCATGATCTAATTACATGTAGATAGTGATCTGGTATGATCGCAGGTAAGAGATTGAGAGTGGGGAGGGGTTATAGACACAGATACCGCGCATTGGGGTCTCGTTTTCTTCAGAATCAGCTTCGATTCAAATGAATCATCTTCGTCTACCCATATACTGCTTTGTCAATCGTCTAGTTGCGAAATGTTGAGCAGCTTTCTTCTGACACATGTAAATAATTAATGTTATAAAAACTAATACTCAAAACCTGATATGAACAGCTCCGGTGGCTTAGGGGTAAAGCGCGACACTAGTAATGTCGAGATCCGCGGTTCAAATCCGCGTCGGAGCTTCTCTTTTGCATTTTCCCTTTCGTTTTCTAACCTGTCATGAAAATTGAAATGTTCTTTTGTGATCTGATTTTTTGCAGTGAAGTCATGTAACATCAAGATGAGTTTTGCCGCTGTAATTGAGTTCCAGCTCGCCGATAGTGAATCTTTGCTGATCCAGTCAAAGTGTCGAGCTGAACCCTCGGGGTTGAGTCAATTGCTTTATCATGATTCGAGACCACTATGTATTCTTTGATTAGTTGTTTTGTAACGCGTGTAGACCTACATACCGCGCTAGAAATTCCCGTTTCTATTCGAAATTTTGACGGAGCCACTAGAAGGATCTTGCTAAAAGCCAAATAAGAAATCTTCCTCGATGCTTCGACGTATCCAAGCAATTAATGAAGATAGAGATGTCCCGCTGACCCCCCATGATAAGCATTCTGAAGAACACAAATCGCTCGGGAGAGCCAAACGCCCCAATCCCCGCCGTTAAGCGAAAACCAGGTGAGTTATTCTAAGACCCCGGGAACGGAACACAACACAGAGAAAGTATTGCACTCAGCAAGCCACCGTAGTGGAGAGTCTAGGAATACTGTATGATAGTATTCCCTACTGATACTGGATCAAGAGGGGTGCGGGGGACAGGAAGTATATATAGGGGAATGGGCTTGGCGCGGCTAAAAAAAAATTTGTGGCGGCCAAAAAATGGCTGTGCAACGGACAACGGCGGCGAAATTCTAGCTTGGAGGGGTCGCCGCCGGGTGACACGCGCTGGCAACGAACCCGACAACAATTTGTCACCCGACCCGCGGCGGCTGCGTCATAGATGTGAATTCGCGTCCACCGTCAAGATGCCCGACAACAGCGCGCTCCAAAAGATCGGTCTACCGGTACCCCCGGAACGGGACGATGCCTCATTACCCTCGAAAGCTTCTGAAGCTTCCTCCGGTCCTTTCGGCAATGCTTTCTCCTCCCTTCGCGAAAACCCTCTCTTCACCGGAGTACGCTTCCTACCGTTCGTATCCTGCGATGCCTTAAACGCCCTCTAAAAACCCTCTCTAGGGACTTGCAATTGCGGCAATGGGGGCGGCTGCTCAGCTCCTCCGGAAAAGTAGCACAAGGGCCCTACAACTCGCTCGTCGTCAAATGCTCGTAACCGTCGAGATCCCCTCCTCCGACCCGTCGTATGAATGGTTTCTCCACTTCCTCGCAAATCATCAGCGACAGGGTGCAGCCCTTGAAGCAATTCCCGGCTACTCATTATCGGCTCTACTGTCCCGATTCCGCCCCGCACCTCGAGAACTCGCGGTCGAAACTAGAACTATGAAGACTCCCAGCGGAGCAGCTGTTGCGGATTTCGTATTGGTACCCGGACAAGGCCGGCATATCATCAACTACAATAGCACACTACTACAGATCGAGAGAATGAGAGATTCCAAACGAATGAACCCGAATGGAACGCCATTTGAGACTGTGGAGGTGACAACGTTGTTCTCTCGCCGGAGTGTGTTGACGGAGATGCTACGGGAGAGTCAGGCAATGGCTATGGGACTGGCAGAGGGGAAGACAACGGTCTACATGTCACGCGGTATTGAGTGGCAGCGGTTCGGAGCCCCGCAACGGAAGCGGCCGTTGTCATCTGTAATTTTGGCACAGGGTGTGAAGGAGCGGGTGGTGAATGATCTCCATGACTTTATGAGTGCAGCGGATTGGTACCGGGATAGGGGTATTCCTTACAGACGAGGATACCTGCTGTATGGACCCCCAGGAACCGGAAAGACGAGTTTTGTCAAGGCAATTGCGGGAGAGTTGGATTACAACATTTGTCTCATCAACTTATCAGAACGGGGTCTTACCGATGACCGGTTGAACCACCTACTGTCCAACATGCCGGAGAGATCAATTGCATTATTGGAGGATGTGGATGCGGCCTTTGCAAACCGGACACAGACGGCGGAGGACGGGTACCGCGGGGCAAACGTAACTTTCTCGGGATTGTTGAACGCTATTGATGGAGCGGCATCTGGGGAGGACAGGATCATCATGTTGACGACCAACCATGCAGATCGGTTGGATGAGGCTTTGTTGAGGCCGGGAAGAGTTGACATGAAGGTTGAGATCGGATATGCGACCAAGGAGGTTGTGGATGGTATGTGGGAACGGTTTTATGGTCCGGACAACTTCCCTGAGTCAACAGAGGGATTGAAGAAGAGGTTCCTGGAGATTCTCGAGAAGGGCCAACTATTCAATGAAGACCGTGGGGTTAGCACTGCCGAGTTACAAGGAATGTTCTTGTTCTTCAAGAGTGATCCACAGGGCGTTGTCCAACAGGCAGAGAACTTAGTAGGGGCTAGAGGTTAGATGGCAGGGAGTGCTTTGTATAATATTGTACCATAACGGCTGTAACTCGGTGAACATCGATGATTGAATCGAGAATTAGATTTCCACTTTCTCTAGCTCACCTGACAGTATCAAATATCTATTGCTATTATGCGGACTGAGTTTTCGCGTGCAGCAGAAAATGGCGGCTAACTAAATATCCGACTTAAATAATACGATCTACGGTTGAATGCATGATGCAAGAAGTCTGCTGTTAGGTGAGAAAATCAACGAATTGCGTTCGGACGCCTTGTGTCCGTGGGATTTCTGTTTTGGTGGTGGAATTTTGGGATCCCAAAGTCGTATAGTATGGTCATTCGAGCCAGATTCAAGAATCCAGCCATTGGGTGAAAGCTGAACAGAATTTATGAAGCGTTGATGCCCTCTCAAAATTCCAAGTAAGTAGGTTTGTAGTCTTTGGATCGCACAGTTCGATATCCTTGCCCAAAATCCTATGTCTGGTATCTACAGAGGGTAATGAAGATATTTTGATTTCCTTCTCATAAGGATTTCTCCGATTGACAAGCTTACCATTGTCCGGAAACGTTACATAATCCACAATGTCTTCAGAAATGGGCCGATGGCCTTTGGTGATCTTTTGCAACATCTCGAATTTTAAACCCCAGAGTTAAGCTCTATTCTCATCAACAGACGCGCGACATGCAAAGAGTTCGCTGCGCCTTAAGAGTAATCTGGATATAATCTCATACAGGAACGAGTTGAGGTTATCAAGCCGTGGTCCTGCCTTTGGACTACAGAGCCTAGTCTTTGGATTGCGAACCGTTTCAAGATTGAGATCCTCTGATACGTATGCCCATAGGTCTGACATGCCGTCCAGAAAAAAATCGCATATCTTCAGAAGTTTCGCACTTGGACTGGTCGAAAATAGTTGTCGAGGTTCGAACACGTTTACATTGAAGGAGAACGCTATGGCTTAAATACATGCTAGCGGCGATATGATCTGTTCAGCAATCCAGAGAAGAAGAAACAATCACATGTCCATGAATAAGTTCGTCCAAAGGGAACAAAAAGATGCATAAATAGCAGCCCGTGTTACCTGTCAATGACTCTACTCCCGGTGAACTCTGATTGGATACAAACGAGGCAATGATCAGCACCGAAATTCGTACATACGAGTGTTGCACAGCAGTGAACGCAACACAGTTACCCGCCGAAGACATGCTTGACCCCGCATTCTGTAGTTTGTTGTTCTCTACCTCACTCAACACAGATTGACAGCTCCACCAACCTCCATCTTGAGTGTTTTTCTCCTCTCAACGCTTCACCCCCGGGCCCCGTTTCACAACGAGTTTTCGTTCTGGTTGCTTTCCGATAATCACGGAAGATATGACCCCCGACCGTCAAATACTCTACCCGGGCGGCAAACTTAAAGGTAAGTTAATCATGGCGGACGATCCAAGGGGATAGTCTACAGAGGAGAAAGCTGTTAAAGAGTATTACAGGCCCGATAATCGAAGAACTGCAGCTCAGTCGAGTTGATATGTCCATACGGGACGCACGTTATTTACAATACTTCAGTGATTGTCTTGGACTGAGTGAGGTGGATTTATCGGAGGTGATCGGAGTGTCAGATGAAGGACAACTTTTATTCGGCGGCAGCGGATTCAAGGACGCGGTTGATGCGGGAAGTGTGATGCTGATAAATGGGCACACATTGTCGGCAAGGATTGGTGGTATTCTGAGGGCGCTTGATTTGAATGAGAGAATCCAGACAGTGGATGAGGTACTGAAATACAGTGAAGAAGGATACGGCGAGATGCAGGGGAGGTGTTTTTGTTGCCGCTCAGTTTACAAAGAGGATGTGGGTACCGCTCGCAAGGCACAAAACCATCATTCGCAAGAACACTAGAGGTATTGTCGATAGCCTTTTTTCTTCTTGCTATTTATAAAGGAATTCCTCGCTGAAGGATGCTATATTGAAGAAACCGATAGGTATTACAAGCTTTATTACAAAGACCTTACGAAAATTTTGAGCCTTTTAACTCACCATGTGTGATAATAACTCTGAGACTGTTCCCTAGTCATAGCATACCTGAACCTTGAGAATTTAAGATGCACCCTGCAGCATCCCACAGTGCGACAAATATAAGTAGCACTATCCTGAGTTTACCTTACCTTTTTGTGGTAGTTTGACGTAACATTGTAGCGGAGCGGCGAGCCAATATTACGCATCAAATATTTAGACCAGGACATGCATATCCATGGCAGATCTCCGATGTATCTTTACCCGAGTCAACCCGACAATCTAATTCTACTAGTTCCCAGAAGATTGAGGTTACTCCGTGTGTATACAGAAGAAAACTCAAGTGCTGTTGGGTAAGCAAGCAGCAAGCTCATGGGTATGCCGTGATGAACCATGACGACGATATTAGTGTTGCGACTTCAGACTTTCTTCGAATACCGCTAGATAAGTGCCCTAAGTATCACCAGACATCCCAAGATTCAAGGCACAAATCGATTATGATATATTCATACGTGCATGAACTTTGGTAATTTTATCATGATACATTTCCATCGGGCTCTTAGATTCAGCTCAGCTCATATCATACGACATCACTCGACACAACTCTCACATACGGCGCCACGGCAGGTTCTAGATGAACAGTTTGATTAATAGTTCCTAAGGCCCAACTCTCCTCTCTGTAGCCAGAGTAGCCAGCAGTAACCAGCTCGCGTCTAATTAGAGTATTATAAAAAAATTGCCTCGCATTCCGCAACACAACCACAACTTTCGCAACAAGCTACACAAATAAAGCCAGTTTTTTACCCAGAAACACACAATGAACTCTAATAATTCCTCCTTTATAACAATCCATTAAACGATCGGGTACCATCTCATCTAAGTTTACAAAACCCGACACCAATCCCTTAAAAACCATCGTCTTTAATCTATCAAAGTCTATCCTCACAATAAACCTCACCGAATTACAAAACGAGGCAACATCCTCCCCTTCCTTTCGTTGGAGTCACCAATCACCCCTATCCTCCAAAAAGCTTTTCTCCAACAAAGAAGCATTAACAAAGCTAAATCCACCGAAATGATTCTCCGCCGCCTCTGTTTCCTTCTTCTTCATAGGAATTCCAACCGCTGGTGCACCCATACCCTTATCCCCCATAGCTCCGAGCAAAGACCCTCTCATGGGAAGGTCAGTGAACTCAGTAGAAAAGTTCTCCGCAAGCAAAGGATCAGTAACAAGAGGTTGAATAGGAGCTTGCAACTCCCTAGCCTCAAGTTTCTTCCAATTAATCTTCCTAAAGAAGCGATGAGCCTTAATAATAGGCAAATCCTTTGCAAGATTATAACCCAAACGCTTATTCGGTTCCTTCTTGAGAAGACGGTTGATAAAGTCTTTCGCATCGGTAGAAAGGTAAAAGGGAAGGATAAGTTTTCCAGTTTGGATCTTCTTCTTGACCTTCTCTGGGCTGCTTCCATCGTAGGGAACGTTGCCGGTCAGGAGCTCGTATGTAAGGATACCGACTCCCCACCAGTCGACTTCGACGCCGTACTCGTTTCCGTTGTCGGCGAGGATCTCGGGGGCCATGTAGCCGGGAGTTCCGAGGAGGGAGCAGCAACGAGACTCGGAGGATGAAACCTTGGACAAGCCAAAGTCGGTCAAGAGGAGCTGGCCGTTGCCATCGAGAAGGCAGTTCTCAGGCTTCAGGTCACGGTAGACAACACCGACGTTCAAGTGAAGGTGGGAAAGCGCCAACACAAGCTGAGCGATGTAGTACGCGACGGTATCCTCGGCGAACATACGCTCGTTTGCCAAGTGGTGGAACAGTTCTCCTCCCTCAGCATACTCGAGGATCAAGTAAAGCATATCCTGATCTTGGAACGCATAGAAGAGCTTCACGACATTCGGGTGGCGAACCGACTCGAGGATGGCACGCTCAGTCTTGGTTTGCTCAACCGCGCGCTTGTGGACGACGATTGAAGCTTTCTTGAGCTGCTTCTGGGCGAACAAACGACCGGTGGCTTTGTGGCGGACAAGGAGGACGGTTCCGTAACTGCATGTTGTTAGTTGTGTGAAAAAAGGGGAAGTGCAGGTTTCACTTACGCTCCCTTGCCTAGGCATTTAACAGGCTCAAAGTCATCACAGGTAACCTTCTTACGGTGTCTGCTAGGTGACGCGGTACGGGAAGTGTTACGAGATTCAATGTCCTTGGAGATGTAGTCCTCGTCGATAGCTACTTCGTAAGCTACGAGCTCTTCGTCGTCACCAGCTTCAGAAGACGCAGGGGTGTCGGTTGCACTGATGGTCAAGAGGTCTCCGGGGTGAGGCTGGTTGAGAAGCGACGAAAGGGAAGACTGGGACGGAGAAGAAGAGGAAGTCTGCTTCCTCTCAACATCCCGCTTAACAAAGCTCCAGGTGTAGTCGGAACCCTCGGTGGGCTCGGCCGCGTCCGCCAAAGATCCGATGGAAGGTCTGGATTTGACAGTTCTCGGCATCAAGAAATCAGGCTTCTCGAGTCCCGAGGTGTTGACATTTGCACCACGGGTTGCCTTGTTCTTCGACTTCTTCTTTCTTCCTCTGGGGGATGCGGTAGCCGATGCAGTCTCGGTAGCACGTTCGGCAGCGAGGTCTCCTGCATCACTGGGTGCTCTGGAGGATGGTCGGGAGTTTGCCAATAGCATTGCAAGGCCTCCTTTCGCGGTACCGATTTGTGCGCGAGGAGCTGGGGCACCGACTGGGAGGGTGCTCGTGGTAGGAGCAACAGCTTTAGGGCCCATAGTAGGCTTCATCGACGGGGAGGGCTTGCCTCCGAGAGTTGGCCATTCGCCCTGGTCCAGCTTCGAAGGAGCTTGCTTTTTCAAAGAGAATGACATTGCGAGTTTCGTGTCGAGATGTCTGTCGCGCGTAAAGTGATGGTCCGTACCGAAACGATGGGGGGGCCGCTGGTGATGCGTGCTGTTTATTTAGATTCTTGAAGTCGTCTTGCTAAAACCGCTCGACCGAAGTCGAGCGGGAATGAACTATTCAGGTGGAAGGCACTTCGGAAAGTGCCTGGATTAAGTGAATGGGGGGACCTTGGAAGTTCAAGGTCTTAGGTTGACGACTCCGAAGAAAGGACGGCGAGAAACGAAGAAAGTGACTGTGGCGGAGAAAGATCGAATAGAGGTTACTGCCATAAGGTTATTTGGATAGCGGAGGAGTTGACTGTTGTGACTGTGTCGGCGAAACGTAGCTTCTGAGTGTTGTAATGTGGAGGGTGAAGGGTGATGGGGAGGGAGAAGTCGAGAAGAAGAAGGGGAGGAAACCCAAAAAGTTGGCTTGCCGATGCAGCCCAGCAAGGGCACTCGCTTCGGGTGGCACGAAAAAAGAAAGCAAGACAAAAACCCTTTTGCTTATGCCAACCATGACGGCTGTCAGCAGCACGACTATTTCTGTCAGTCTCACACGAAATTGTCCTGTGTTGTCGAGAAAGTCCGACACGTCCGACAAACGATTCTCCTTTACATAACCCCAAACCAAGCTCCTGACGACTGTCTGTCGACCGACAAGTATCAAGCTCGTAATCAATTTGCGGGGCAAATCAACAGCTATCTACAACAAGGATTTTCTCGGGCATAAGGCTTAGGTCGGCTTAATTTCCCCCGCACTTCTCTCGGAGTTCCGCTCGCGCGTTGGCGACTTCTTTGTTCAGGTGTTCCCAGTTCACATCGTGGTCCGAACTTAGGAGGCGTTTTTTTCTTGGCGTCGGGCCGACAGGTCATCAGATCGTGCAGCGATCGGGCCGAACCGTGAGCGATGAGATGCTAACTAGATAATCATGGGATATCATTTTAGCCTAGCGTTGATGAGTTGATGAGGACGACTTGAAATAATCGACATGATCTCCTATCTTATCAAGCGAAAGCGTTTGCGATGGAGTTGTAGAGAAGAAATGCTGCCACATCTGTAAGGGTGATTGCAGAGGCAAGGGCGCGATAGGTAGAGTAGCTAGCTACTCTAGGCATGTAAACGCGGATTAATACCCCACAACCCCACAATAACCGCCTTGAAATGGTATTGTTTGTTCACTACATTCACCTGACAAGAAGTTCGATATAGAATTTTTTTTATTGCCGCTCCACGGGCCGAGCCGAGATGTGGGCGCCGATCATGGACTATCACTATCTGTACCTGGTGGCGAGGAAAGCAGATCGATTAGCGGGATGCCATCTCTTATCTCATCTCAGGCAGCTACTGCTCACTATTCAATGGCTAATAGAAAATCTTCACTGCACCTAGAAAGCCTCTAGATCTAAGTATCACATCCACCCAAACTTTCTCCCCCCCCTGATCACATCGTTGGTCCTCCCTTCTAGAGCTCCCTAGAGAGTTCCTTGAAGCTCCTTGAAGCATACTCAACCCCCCATTCC
This sequence comes from Pyronema domesticum, assembly GCA_024516145.1. Taxonomy (NCBI): domain Eukaryota; kingdom Fungi; phylum Ascomycota; class Pezizomycetes; order Pezizales; family Pyronemataceae; genus Pyronema; species Pyronema domesticum. The sequence goes on along the minus strand of JAJJXL010000010.1, from coordinate 852,458 downwards.
CGCAAGCTTCCCCGACTTCTCTTTGCTCCCTCCGCCTTGCTGAGACTGGCCTTAAAGCTTCATTACTTACCCACTCTGTCGCTAACCAAATCTTTCTCCGTTCATGAATGCTAGATCCTATTAAGTAAGTATCTATCTCTCATGTATATGCTTTCTATCTGTCTATTTCCAGGCAGGACGTAACTACTGCAACACCAAGAAAACTCTAATAAGGCCTACGGACTAAGTAGTTGACACACAAGAACAAACGTCCTAATTTATATCTGGGTCTTTGTAGAATCGATGTCTGAGTGGCGGACCTAGAAGTAAGGTAAGTATTGTCGACATCTTTGCACCGTCACGTAATAAGTAGCTTACCTAAAATTGAATTATCATCAGCAGCACCTCCGTCTGCAGTACATTGCGATTCTTCTTGAAAAGGTACCGCTGCCTCTTCCGGCTTCCAGGTCTTATGTAGACAGTACTACAGTAACCTATGACAGGCTGTTTAGCGACTAGCCTTCATTTTAAGCACCAGAAACCCTCTATATAAGGCCTTCAGCGTCCTCACAGGGTGTAGAGTAGCGAGATGTTGCATGGCGATCTATTAAATATCCAGCCTAGGTAGCTGCAGTTAGGACCTCATTAAGCGAAACCAATTCAGGTCTAAATATCTAAATCACTAGCTCCAAGTTCTAAATCCTATATTACCGTCCTACGTGGTACTATTCGCGAGTTTAGCGAGCATCATGTTCATCTCGATTCAGCATCAAGACTAATCCCCGCCACAGTTCGCAAGTAGTACCCGAGTAAGCTTTTACTTGCACTGTAGAAAAAATAATTTACGTTAATAAACAGAGCCAAATGTATATATTCAGTAGGGGATATGTAATTATGCACCCCAGATATAAAATCCAAATCCTGATTGCGGCCTGCGGGAGTTGAAGTAAGGGACAGATCTGCTAGATCCTACAGATCCGTCACGTGCAATTTGTAGATCGATCTGCTTTCAAAAACTCACTTCCGGGACCGTACGCGTCGGGTAATCTACTTTTGCACTACGTACTACATTGCACTCACGTTTTTTTAAGCACTTTCATAGAAAAGTTTAAAGTTTAAACCGATTGACTTTTTGTACCTAGCTAACTACACGTGACGTAACCGTAACTCCATCTTCAAAATGTCTACTATCCACAGTAATCTTCTAGCTATGTAGCATCTATGTCCAGCATTTACATCACCAACATGTCCGTCTGTATCCAACGACGTCCTTCTAAACTCCTCTATTCAACTCTAACTCCAAAACCCCAAAATCCACCCACAGTACTTACAACAGCATTACCCCCATCTCTATGCCATAGACATCTCCCTCCCCTTCGCGCTCTCAAACCCCATCTCGGCCTGTTGCTCCTCACTATGCCTTCCACTCAACCACCCCTTATTCCCACACTTCCCCGCAATCCAATTCTTTATCCATAAAAACGCCCAAACAACACAAAAAACCACACAAACCCCCACCAAAATCCCCACAATATAAATCGCCAATTTCTTAGCCCCATTCTCGGGGTTCAAGAATGCATAAGTATAGAAACCTTGTGTAGCATAGGTGATGTATGCTACTCCTAGGTACCCGGCTAGGAAGAGGATGATAGGAACGAGGTGGAACCATGGGGGTGATGAACAACGGCTAAAAATGAGTTCGAAGAGGGAAAAGAAGGAGTTGAGGGCGTGGGTGGAAATCTGAGAGGGTTAGCGGGGCTTAGATGAAGGTGGAGGTTGGGGAGTTGAAGCTTCGCGCTCCACAACCAGGGCAAACTCACATTACTCCACCCGCTATAAACACTTCTAAACGGACTATCCGTGGGTGCCAATATCCCCCAATAAACCGCCGTCACCAACAACGGGAAAATCACGACCGTAGTCCACAGAACCAAATGCGCAGCCTGTAGTGGTCTGTACCATGTCTGTAAAGGAGCTACCCCCTTAGCGTTATATACGAACGTATGATATGCTGCGAATAAAAAATAAAATCCTAAGGACCAGTAGGTGATGTTTGTGAAGTAACTCCAGTGTTGTTCCCGGGAGTGAGGTGTGTTGTCGATGATTAATTTGGAGACGTTGGTGACGATGGCATAGAGACCGATTAAGAGACGGCAGGAAGCGAGAACAACGGGGGGCAACAGGTAGGAGGTGGTGAAGCGAGTTGCGTCGAAGGGAGGACCGAGGCCGAGGAGGCGGTAGAGGGAGGGCATGATGGTGCGGAGGCTGCGTGGGAAGGTGTCGAGGGCTTCGGACTTTGTCGAGCTTTGGACTTTGTCGAGCTTCGATGGTTGGGTGTCGCTAAACTTCCGAGTTTGTCTCGTAGTTTCTCGCTTGGTGAATGATCGTAGGCGAATCTAAACCTATTTTGCGGGGAAGATCGATGTCGACTATCTAGTTATATCTCTCGTAAATGATCGTTGCTTTCTGGGGTTAAGCTTCAACTTTCTTGTCGCATCATAGAAATCCCTCCGCAGCAGGTATCGTCGTGTGACTTTCAAAGGTTTCGTTCGCCGTACGTGACTTTCAAAAGATTTGTGGGCAGCTAGCTTGCTGAGTAGATTGCTAGAGTAGCTTCGCGGGAAGTGGAGAAGGTATCTACCGACGTGGTGGTTACCGCTTCTATGTACTGACGAGTACTGCTGACCAGACCACGCGAGAATAAGCCACTTACCCTGTGAATTAGAATGTAGAGTAGTTGTAAGCCACCCCATATTCTGAATTCAGCCTACCAGCTACTGTGAGCTTCATTTCGGTTGGCGATTTCTCCACATTTACAGTGTGTAAACAGGACCGGACGCGGCTGAGCGCAAAATTCCCCGAGTGCACATCATAGCGCAGCGTATCTGTATTTTTGGGCATTTTAAACGAGGAAAAGAAACAGCGGACGAGATTAGAAGCGAGGTAACACCAGCGCCAGGAAAGAAGAGCAAAGCCACGCTGAGAAGCAACATCAAGGCCTGATAAAGCCACGTCAGACGAGACGAGACGGTCGGATCTTTGTTTTGCTTTGCTTTGCGCTGTCTGTATTACGGCTTGAGCTGAGCTCCTTAGCTCAGCGCTCAGCTCAGCTCATGGTCGTATCAGCCCTTTGCTGTAGATGCCTTTAAGTACATGGACAGATGGTTCCTGTAGCTGCATCGAACATTCCACCCGCAACCTGCATCGCGCATGTACATCTGTACATCTGAACGGCTGTACCCTCACCTCAACTCTATTCAACTGTACATACCCCATCACCAGCCGATATCCGAAAAGCTTGTTCAAGTTGTTCTGTTGCACAACCGCGCCGATTCTGAACTCAATTTCTCAATTCCAGTTTCGTGGAGATTACGGTTCGTGACGAAATAGGATCTTTACGCGTTGCGCGCCGGTAAAGACTCCGAGCTTCCCTGCGAGGCTTATTACTCCTTCCTTCCTTTCTTCCTTTCTTAAGTCCACCCTGGAGCCTGTAGCGGAAAAACCATCTCCCGCCACCGCCTGCAGATTTTCGGAGTTCGGAGCTTTGAGCGCACATGCAGAGAACTTTCGACGGACGGGGGCCCCTTTTTATATATTACCCTCTAACTTTAACCTGGGCAGATGTGATAGGGAATTTTTCGTGCATCGGAGGTTATCCGGTGCCCTAACACTAAGCAATTTGGGACGACAAGACGACAAGACGACAAGTTTTGACTATGGTTATCGATGGCGGGGTGCCCGATGCGTAAGCTATCGAGCAAGCGCGAGCTTCGGTACTGTACTTGGTGCAGAGAACAATGCAGAAAGCGTGGACGCGAGTGCGCGGGGATGAATCATGATGCGCAATCCCGACGTCTGATGCACGATGGAGGATGGACGGTGCAGACAGGCAGCGGTGATGTTGGTTCGTCGCAAGGACGGAAAAATGGCCGTGATACAAAATCAGGTCAACTAGGTACTTCTGTAGGCCTAGGTTTAATACTTCATACTTAATGGCAACTTTAGTGAGCGGATATTAGAGTAAAGGTTAAATGGGGTTATTTTCATATTAGACGGGGTATAATCAAAATAGTTCTATGAACAGATTGCCGTTAATCTATACTTATCTCCATGCAATTAATCCTGCACATCAACTATAGAAGAGTGTTTTTTTTTTGGTAAATCTCGAGACTTTGAAGGGGTTAATTACACACCCGTCCGTAACTGATTAACTTGTATCTAAGTCTGATTATATACAAAAGTTAATTACTCTAGTTTAAAGTTTTCTAGGGCCTAGGGCAAAGCAGTGCAGTTCAAAAGCTGTACCTGAAGCGAGTTTTCTTAGTGCTAAAACATTCTACACGACGGGAGCTGCATGACGCGGGGTAAACGTCTCCGCATGCACTTGCACTTGATAGCAAAATCTAATATAAGTACTACATATGAGCACCAAAAGGCCGCGATAACAGCGTTCAAACATCGTAAGTACAGTACTGCTCATATAGTTGAAGTATGATCATGATGCTGTCAGATGCGTATTCCATGCAAACGACCTAACGCAAAGAAGCGGGCTTCTTTGCGGGGATGATTCTCGGCATCCCTAAGAAATAAGATAAACTATGGATAAGAATATGGATGTCCAGTCCAGAGGGAGGGTAAACCGCGGATGAAGTTCTTGTTCTAACGGCAATGGTACCGGCAATCTTTGTAACTTGTGGCCAAGGGAGTTTCGAAAATCCGAATTCATGGCTTATCACACGCTTCACGGGATAAAGTTCGAACTTTGAACACATCATTCTTTTTGAGGATCCCGGGAGGGTCTGGATGGACTGGGAAGAGTCACTCAAAAGCTTGCGGGCTTTCAAGCCGGTCTTGTAACTTTCAGGTCAATTATGCTGCAGGCTTGCGTCGAGGATCATGACATCCGAGTGATAATCTCATGAACCACAACGATACCGTAGGCGGCATGCAGTCGGCATACGACAGTGCGGCGGTCATTGACAATGCAAGGCGCTGCATGAAAACGGAAAACAACGGTCGGCTTGCATATAGCGTAGCCTAGGTACGTACTGCGTCGAGTAGAAGTTTCACGCGCAGCAACAAAACTGCACAACGATTGATCACCGGTGTTTCCATGATCCTCTTTGACGCGTTTACTCTTATTATTCCCGAATCAACGGGGTAGTACATATGAAGCCGAGTACAGGCAGAGACTCCACAAAACAACAAATTAAGAAAAAAAAGTATATACATCACTCATAGACTATTTCCCTTATCTCATCCATCATAACCATCCCATCACCCCACCTCCATCTTAAGAAGGACTAATCCCCTTTTCCTTAAAATAATCCGTATTAATCGGCACAGTAGACTCCATAGTTACCAACGGTTTCGACAACCAAGGAATCTTAACACCATTGATACTAGTTCCATTACTTCCAATAGTAAGGGAATCCTTTTGAATTGCCACTGTTGCAAGCTTCAAAATGTTGTCGTCCGGTGTGATGTGGCTCATAAATCCATAGGTGTGGTTTCCTGGCTTCAGGATTAGGTTCTTGATGACTCCGGTTCCCATGGCTGCGCCTTTGTAGGAGATTTTCAGACCGACGTCGCCCTGAAGAGATTATTAATCAGCGTGGTCCTTTTCATTTTGTTAACCCTGCAAGATCCGCAGCCTTACAGGCCTTGCGGTTTTGTCGGGCTTCGCCAAGATCCACTCCACTCACCATTTCAATAGTCGTAACAGTCGGATTCGGAATCAACACATCCCCTCCGACATTCCCCTCCGAATTATTAGTATGCAACGTATACTTAGTAATAACCATTCCCGTCAACTTATTCAAACCCTTCAGTTGTACCACCTCATTATAATTAACATCTGTATGAATCGCTCCCAAATGAATCGTAGTTCTTCCCCTCAATCCAACTCTCATCTCCACAGAATCCATCAATCGCGACGCATACTGATCCAACGCTCCCTCATCTGTAATTGAGATAGGAATATCCTTTTGAAGAACGTGGATATCTCCTCCTCCGTGGGCTTTAGGAACAGGAAATTCGAGAATAGGACGGATGTCCCCGTTCACACGCACGTCGTCGAGGAATAGCTTAACGGGGAAGGAATCGATGACAGCGTGGTCTGCGGGTCCGGTGGCTCCTTTGATGGTGCCATCCATTCCTAGTTTAAAGGAAGTTCCAGTGGGGGAGGTGATACTGAAGGCGTTGATGGAGAGGGTGGTTTTGTCGATTAATTTCTGGGCGACGGGGGGGATGATTCCATAGACACTGTTATGGTATGTTAGAGAGATTGAGTAGCATTGATTCAACGCGCACTTACGCGACAATCATAACGACCACAACAAAGACGCAGAAGTTTATTAAGTGCGCCCACCACCATTTTCGGAAGTGGGCCTTAACCCGTTGGCCTCGTGTGAGTTGGACATGAGATATGTGTCCGGCTTCTTCGACTTTTCGGTCGGAGGAGGTCGACATTGTTGGATATCCGGTATCGTGATGTCGATGATGATGTTGATGTTAACAGTTGTCGTTCTTCTGCAGCTGCAAAGTCCCGACGGCGACGGGTTGAATTGAAAGAATAATGAAACACAAACAGCTGCTCTCTTGGATCTTTTGATCGTTCTGGCGAATTAAAAAAAAACAAATCCAACCAAGAACACACCGTTTGCAGAGCTAAAGAAGATACAAAGATATGGTGGGTTCGGGCTTCGCCTTATACGAAAATTTATCCTTTCTGTTTTCCCATGCGTCGGTCGTCCCTATTTTTTTTTTACCATTTATCCCGCGGTGTGCGTGTGGTGTAGGGCAGGCATTGTATCTCCTCTCCTTGTATTCTCCACCACAACCACATCCACTTTCCCCATACCCCAACCTTCACCTATCCCCACTTGTTACCGTACCTTGTAAACCTTTTTTTGTGATTTAAATTAATGCAGCTCGGAACACAGGTGCGCAGGGTGGCAACGGATGGGCGACGGAAAATCCATTAAAGATAGCATGGGTAGTAAGTAGTATGGAGGAATTGAAAGAGAAACTTCGCAAACATCCAAGGACCAAGGGGGAAATTCTAAAGGGGTGGGGTGGACGAATCACGAAGCATTTACAGGGGTATCTACAATTATTGGTAACGGGGTGATGTGATTTGTTTGGTGGAGCTCTGGTAATGGTAAAGTTAGAGAATTTACTCTAGAGTGTTACGGCTTCTGGGTTCTGCGAACTCGAACTCGGCTTCACATGCTGCACCGTTATGCAAGGATATTTCTTTGCAGTGTGCAGGTTCGTCTAAAATAATTGGTGTGGTAAAACAGGCACGAGGATAGGGATATGGAATCGCGGATAGTGGGATTGGGTATGTTACACTCACACAGTGGCGCCGAGATCATGGCTAGGTCTGACTGACAAGACAGACAGCGACACCGAATTTATGATCCAGCTGCCTGTTCAAGATATCGATCCGGAAGGGCAAAAGACTGAAATAATCTAGAGAGTTTCCTACATAAACTCTGCCACGAAATATCCGGAGCTTCCGTTTTCTGTTGTACCCGTAAGTAAACGCAGATAGCTTTCAAGACTCAACGATATAGGATTGCAATTTGACTCAGCACTTGCTTGGCCAATGCGTTTGTTCTCGAATGCGCGCTCGGCGACCATAGTCCATACTAGGAGAATCAAGCCTTACCGTAGGCCTTCTCCCAAGCCTCGGTAAAGCGAATTAAGGCAAAACCCGAAACTAGGATAACCCAAAGTGTGCCTGGTGTAGAGTTGATGTAGTTTAGCACATTACTAGTTCCCCGCAAGCACACGATTTTGGGAGCTGCGTTACTGCGTCATGAAAATGGGGAAGCGATTTGGGGGTGTTGCTAGCTGCTGCAGAACTGCGGGGTGCGGGGACACTATCCGCTTGAGGTTGGGGTGCATCGGGGTTACCGATTTAGTCACGACATGGGGTTGAATTGGTGAGAGGTTTCGCACAGCAGCCAGCAGCTTCGTGGCCAGAATAAAGTGTAGGTAATAACGCGACAACGCAACTTGTAGAGTGGTTTCATGGTATCGCGAGATTCCAAGAAGTGATAAAGTCATAAACGTACGTCTTGGTGGAGTTTCTTTATTGACAGATACAATATCGATGCATGCGCAGTCGCCTGGCAAAGTACACGAAATATCGCTCCTAACGCTGCAAGTACATACTCTACACCGGATGCATGCCGCGAACTCCTCCTCCTACACAAACTTTCGGCATCCCATATGTCAATTCCCTAAGGAATTTCCCGTGTCCCGACTAAGGTAGGACAGCAGGCACCGCTGCCCGGTGAGCCCCATCCTAAAACAGGAATCGATTGGATACCAAACGACCGTGGGTGCAAGTTTCGAATCTGACAATTAGCTCAAGCGAGAAGAGCAGATCTATGGAAGAAGCGAAAGCGCACGGTTACCATGTGACGCCGCTGGCCCCCAAATCCGATAAACTTGAACGTGAATACCACAGGGTTAGGGCATGTTCGTGGAAGCTAGAGCCTGGGTAGGTGTCTGGGCGGCGTCTGGGCTTTCTGGACTCTCTAATAGAAATTGTCTACGTAGGTATCGTATGTCTGGGCATCGTTTGAAGATACGATAAGCACGAAACCTGTCATTTAGCTGAATCCAATTGATTTTGCAGCAATCAGAAGGATTCTGCCGGTAAACTTCCGAGCAGAAATGTCTGTTGAAAATCCGTGATCAGGCACATATGCTGTCTCGGCTTATCTGCGGAATATAAATAACTTTACCGATATGAAACCTATCTCACGGTATCAGTGGTCCGTTATTGGGACTGATGCTTGCTTGCATATATGAAGAGTTCGGAGAAGGCCTGGTGGAAAGTCAAAGCCCAGACAGCGGGCTCTGATAAATCGAAACGAATGCGGTCCGGTACCTTAACGGCGCAGTACTCCTGAACATTGCAGCCACAGAGGCAACATAACCTAGGCTAAGGTGACTCGGTTTATGGGTTTGCCTTCTGTCCCCGCTGTTCGCAAATCTCAACTCGTGAAATCGGGTTTCGCCCCGGCCGAGCACTTTATGACAGTGTTTAGATGCGCACTCCGAAGTGGCGTCAACTTCTGCAAGAGAATCACAAAACAATGGAATATGCCGTAGGCAGAAAAGCTGAACTATTAAGATAAGCTACCGAAAATTGGATCATGTTTTTGTAGATCAGCTAAGTTGTGCCCATGGGGAAATACCCTGCTGTTTCGGCGAAGCCTATCTTCAACCGTTCTTGTGATGACCAGGATGAACCTTTGGGTCGCTATAAGATGATGACTGTAGAAATGGGGTCTGGTAGTCAGGCTGGACTATGGGGTAGATACCACAGTTGATATTTGACAAAGCATGACTAGGTGCATACACAAACACTCGCTGTTTTATGCACATCTACTGGCAAGTCCCGCTCTATCCACCTATACTCATCAATAACCTTCTAATAAAGGCGTTCAATATGCATCTCAGTATTGATTTCTCACGTTGGTAGCTATTCGGACATCCCACAGATCTACAACCACCGCAGAGCCGACAGCCGAGCATCATGGGCTCGGGGTTAGTTTCGGCATCTCTTACAACTGGCAACCCAAGATCAGCCCAGATACGCGTTACTGTGTACAGCCAAGATCATAGCTCTTATGGCGAAGCCGTAACCTGGGTCAGCAAGCTCGGATTTTGCCGGCATCTGGTTCCTCGAATCCCGGTAAACACGACACTTGACACCACCATAACCCCCACAGATCGTCTTTATGATGTTCAGGGTTTCACAAGCTTCTGAGGGTTGCAAAATATTGGGAGACGATAGTTCCGACGTAGAGTAAAGGTGCTTGCAGGCTTGAGTCTTGACCATATGACCTTATGTGTCGGTGCTGATCATCAACTGTGGTAAACGCGATACGTGACCAGAAGCATATAAAGTACAGCTACTATGACTACAAAAAGAATGAGCAACAACTTGTGCATCTGCTGGGTATTGTGGGGGGTTGAATCACTTTCGCGTATCAAACACACGCCTTGCAATAATCGAGTGATGTTTGGTGTATTTGGCGAGCTTGTGAGGGGAAGCCGTTGGCGCGTGGTCAGTGCAACATCCTGGCAACATCTATCGTCATTGGACATTTAAATAAAAGCCTATATATCTTAAACTAGAACTCGCGTACCTGTTGGCCGTTCTGTTTTGGTTTCTATCAAATGACAGGCGAAACACGTTTCACGAAAACCGCCGCGCAGCAGTCCTTTGCTGAATCCAATCTCCAAGCTCTCCCCAAAGACTTCACGAGAAGTTAAAAGCTCATATTCTACCTAGCGGAAAAAAGAACCACTAATAAGTAATTGTCTATCGCACGCGGACGGTGATGTGGGGGTATAATCGAACTGGAGGGGGTGGAGTTATTCAGGCTCTAGCCCCTCCTACCCCGACAGTTTCCTTCCTGAATGTACCGCCCGGTTTTCTTCCCAGTCTTATCCTTTTGCCCGCATTTTTTTTTATTTCTCCCCCTTATTCTCCTGCGTTTTCTTCTTCTTCTCCCTCCGTCTACCCCCATGCCATGCGCTCTGTCGACGCCATGTTAAAGCCAACGGTACCTTCCAAAAATCTCAATGATAGCAATAGATATGACATAGAAAAGGTTTAGTTACTACATGCCCGACTGATACATGTGGAGCCAACTCTTACTGCCCAACGTAACCTCTTCCGTGTTCAAGAGCCATTACTTTATCATCAAGATCTCTTTAATCTCTTCCTATTTCTCTGACCTTCATCTCCGCTGTAATCATTCTCTTTGCTTTTCCCTTCACCTTCGATATCCTCTTCGCCCTGGCTATCCTCTTCCTGTTCGCCATCCTCTTCGTCTAATTCCATGTCATCTTCATCATCTAACCCATCGCCTTTAATCACATCCCATTCATCCTCACTAAATAACCATTCTCCAGCCTCCTCCTCGCTATCACCAATTTCATCCTCACTAGATGTCAATTCTCCGGTTTGAACTACCTCAAACTCCCGTTCCCTTTGGCCCTTCTTGATATGGTGAATTGGTATCTCGTTCAGTAAGATTTCATCGGGATTGAAATCTATCATCAATACCCTGCCTGAGTGAAGACCTAGCGTGATTGTATTCCCTCGTATATCAACACAATCAGGCCGAGAATCAATCAGAAGCCAAAGAATTCTGTGGATACCAAAGAATATCCACTCCTGGCTTATATTCCACATCAAAGGTATCGAAAGCACCAGGTTTTGACTGAAAAGAAAGGGATCCAGCTGAGGAAAGGAATTGTCTTTTTGGAGTGAAGGGTCGACGGGGGAAAACGACAGCCGTTCAATAGCCGGTTCGTGACTTTCAGACCGAAATGCAAAGATTGCCTTCCTCAAGCCAGCATTGTACACGCCGGTCAAGGTTTTCGGAGATACAGATATACAGAGCTGCAGCTTATAGCCTGGCGATATTTTTTCGGCCTTGATATAGTCAACAAGGAGACCATGGTGGGAATTCGAATGATATCGCATTATAGCTTCCATATCCCAAAGCCAAGTTGTCGAAATATCGCCAAGGACATCAAAGCGACAGTTGCTATAGGCGAGAGTTCTACCGTCATGTGAGAATGATACCGCGTTAGCTGAGGATGGGTAAATAATGACGGTAAGGATTTCCCCAGTTGCTAAATCCCACAGTATACCATTGCCACGGCTCGTCGCAAATATGAGACGTCTGCCGTCTGGTAAGATGTTGCTACGGCTCGTCGCACATGCGAGACTTTTGCCGTCTGGTGAGATTGCTATCGCATTGACTACAGTCTTATGGCCACATTTGAACAACATTTTCTGTTTCATAGTCGTAGCGTCCCAGAGTGTTATAGTATCGAGAGATGCAGATGCGACTGAATTGCCGTCGGGCGTGAATATAACGGCAGTGGTCTGGCCTCTATGGCTGGAAATTGTTCTCCGCATTTTTCCGGTTCCTACGTCCCATAATTCGACGTCGCCTTCCAAAGACACGGATGCAAGAAGATTGCCGTCGGGCGAGAACGCGGCATCATACACCGTATTACAATTACCTATGAGATTACCGCACAGCCCTCTGGTTTTTATGCTTCTGATAATAAGGCTTTCTGCTCCGGATGCAACAAGACAACCGTCTGGCGAGAACTTTATTGTAGTGATGGGAAATTTGTGGTGTTCGTATTTCTACTGTAAAGATCGGTAATCTTCTGTTTCGTTTTCAGACGTAGATACGGGCAGCTGAGGATTTGTACAAAGCACATCGCCCAGAGGGGAATTAGATGAGTGGTCCATAAAGCTATCTGCCGACTCGATAAGATATGCCGTGTCCCAGAGAATGACCATGTTACTGCGGCGATGGGCAGATGCGAAGAGATTGCCATTGGATGGGAACACCACCACACTGATTTTCCCTAAATGTGCAATGTATACCTTATACAATTCCCCAGTAACTGTGTTCGAAAGTTCGAATCTGCCAAAACAAGATAGTGCAGCGAGAAAGTTGCCATCGGGTGAAAAACATAACTTAAATGTGGCAGTCCCAGTTGCGGAATTGCAAATTCGAAGAGATCCCTCATGAGACGACGATGCAAGCTGCTCGCCATCATGAGAAAATGCGATTGCGGTGACCTTTCCTACATTTTTGATGGCCGGCAAGCAAGGTTCCCCAGTCCTAGAATCCCAAAGTTGGACGATATCATCGGATGCTGAAGCAAGTAGATGGCCTTTAGGCGACAACATTACCGCACGGACTAGACCTAAATGGCCTAGGAGGCTTCTTTGTTCTTGGGCTATTGGATCCCAGAACTGAACTTCTCCGTCTTTCGATCTCACTACCAAGAGTCTCCCGTCGGATGAGAACGAAACGCACAATGCGAGGCCCGAGAACGAAGGAAACGGACAATCGAGACATCCTTGCTGTTTCCCAGTTATCGGATTCCAAAGCTGAATTGTGTCGGTAGTGATGGACGCCAGTAGACTACCGTCCGGGGAGAAAGCCAAACTATTAACATCGTGTGAATTTTCGAGAGTCATATGCAAAGCCCCAGTTTTGCAATTCCAGAGTCGAACCGTATAATCATTGGATGCAGATGCGAGAATTTTTCCATCGGGTGAAAATACCACGGCATTGATGCTCTCGGAGTGGCCCCCAAGCGCCTGTAATGCAGCGCTCCAAGCTTTGGGGGTATCAGGACCGTGTTTAATCCATCTGGGCACACAATCCTGAAAGTGCGCCCTAATGATACTTTCGCCCGGAAAAGAAGCGCCGCGCTATATAGTTGTAGGGGAGATTTTTCGATCATTTCCGTGAAGCTTAAAGCAAAGCGAACTGCATCCCGAGAAAAATCGAATATTTTTGTATCGTCAGAAATCTTAATCAAAATTAGTAACTTGATATTTCAGAATTGGAGCACACAGCCTCCAAGTTTTCTGCTTTCAAGAATTGCTTTTTGATTCGCTTCTTGTTCATAGAAGGCGGAATTACAGGAAATAGCTGATGGCAGAAATATATATTTTCACTCACCGTATTAAATAGCCATGAGTGATAGTCGATTTAGTCAAAACACCTTCCCGTATCTTTCTCATCAAACCCAGCGCTTCCAACCAATGCAAGAAATGCTCTCCCAGGAAAACATGCACACTCGATAGCTCTTCCAGATTCAAAGTATCACATTAGCTCCGTGTGACTTGAGAGTTTCCAGAAGATTGTGTGCACCCTAGCTGTAGGTGAAAGAACCAATAGCGGCATGCATACTGAACTTCCATGTGTAAAAATTGCTGGACTTCCTTGTTCCTAATGTGGCTCATCAGAATTCCTGGGTGGCGAAAACTACAGATGTCGGCCTTAAGGTTATATGACATAATCTGAATGCAGTCTTGAAAGAGATTTCTGTGTGCCTCTTTACTCTGAATCCTTATCTGATTGTCACTGCATCTCATAGGATCCAGTAAGAAGTCACGAAAGGATGTATGTAGAATTCAAATCGGCGAGTCCCTGGATGATCCATTACGGCACTAAGACACTCGAGTATTTCGTCAACGACCCATTTGGAAATGCGGAGCAATCCTGCTAACGCCGAGGAGATCATGGAGTCATTTAAAATGACAGTGGCTCCAATGACCTGTCTGAAGTATTTACGGGTTGTCTCATTCCCATCAATTGCATACTGTACGATCTGCGTGTACATCGTATCCAGATATTCTGTCGGTGTGCGATTAATATTGACGGCAGTTGCGTATTCGTTGAGAACTAATTGGAGATTTTCGCTCGGGTTGCTCCGCTTATCTCCAATGAATCGACATATTGTCGCAGCATAAATGAATAGACCATCTGCTTGTTGTATGAGTTTTTCAATATTCTCTTCACCGGGCCATTCTCCTGGAAGCCGACGCCTCTTTCTTATCTTCGCCAATTCATTTCGGAGAAAGTGGGATATGTCAGCACCGACAATTGATTTGGATGTCATGTGAAACAAAATCCCGATGTTCTGCCGGGGATATATCGTCGAATCCGTAGCGAATGGGTGTTTCTGGTCTGCTAGTAATGAGAATTCCAAGCCATATCTCACGAAGGTTCTTGGCCTGCGTAAATAATTGAAGTATCAATTCGAAATCTTGTTCATCCTCGCATTCGTCTAAAGCATCGAGAACGACCAGTACTGAATCCATTCCATTAGTTATGCCGTCCAGTCCAGCCAAAGGTTCCATAATGAGATGTTTCCATTGCTCACTGAGGCTTTTTTGTGCAATATCGTGGTGTTTCTGGATAACCGTAGATACAGCGTTATGCATGTAAGGGTGCATGCGGGCCAATTGGTATGCGAGCGTCATAAAGAATTTTGATGTCTTGGCAAGCTCACCCCGGCCTCCAGAAAAGAAGAAGCTTGCACCAAGCCTCTTGGAGTTGGACCATTCATGTGCAAGCGTGCGTGCTATGGTGGGTTAGGGTTACCCAGCCATCCCATTGAGCCAAAATAGACATGCTCCGTTGGGATCGCAGGACCAAATCTTGATATCCTCGAGTACGCTTGCTCGAGTACCTTAAGGCATAGAGGCTCGTGTTCCAACCGACGGGAATTGAATGCAGCGCCCTCAACCCGAGGTAGACGATTTAGAACGTCATCACTTGCGAAATGTCAGTATGTCTCGCTGATACGGGCGTTTTTGGGTGACGTAAACTTAATTGTGACGCTGTTCTATAACTTCCTGCTCTTTTACTAGTTTGTGCTCTCGAGCTCTTGCAGTATCATTAAGGGATTGGTTTAATCTCTCGATAATACACACATATCCAGGGCTGAATCTGCTGTTAAATTTAACCATTGTAGAATGGTTTCCGTCAATTGGGACATGGTTGATGGCATTGTCGCTACATTTCGTCGCTGAATCGCGATTAACCATGCGTAGCACGGTACTGCTGCGCTTGAGATTTCCTTCGGATGTCTCCTTTAATAGATAAACATCATCACAAGAAAAAAAGAAACCGAATTCCAAGACATGCAGGGGCTTTCCTACTTCCACTGTTGGAGTATCCATCGTCTCGTAAAATGAAATAATCGAGCGAATATCAGGAGTACAACTCAAGACGAAGTCCCGGTGAATCATTTCCAAAAGTTCAGATTCTTCCATCAGATTCCTGACTAGGTCGGAGTTACGTTGGTATTTTGTGATTGTGACAAGATTCTGGTGATTCAGTCCGCTATGGGGCACGCCAAAGAAGAAGATTCTGGTTGTGCATAGAAATATGGATTTGTGAGCAGCGTTTTGGCTTCGAGCTGCATTCGCGAGCGCCTAATCCAAATCAGCAAAATATCGTCGGAATAGTAGTAGTATTTGAGCTTACTTGCTTGACGACGAGACCTCCTAAACTATGGGCGAGGAAAATAAGAGGCCTGCCTTTCTTTTGAAATCAGTATAGAGCCACGTCAGGGTGTCATGAGGCGACTCTTCCCATTTCGCACTGTAAATAAAAACTAGTCGCACCCAATAGCTGCTTCGAATATCCACTAATAGAGTTATTGTTGATGCTCTTTTCCACAACTGAATCGTAGCCATAGAAGAAGATCCTGCTTTTAGGCACATCTTGTGGTAGGAAGTCCTTGAGCCACATTGTATCTCCTCCGGGTGCCTTCCATGACCCGTAGGCATGCCCGGCTAAGCCGGTAACAGCGACGATACTGCATGGTATAGCTGGTTAGAACATCTGAATAACATATCGCGAGGGTAAGACAGTGGCATACTCGACTGACGCATTATCCATACTGTGAAGCGCTGTCATACCGAAGAAGTCGCAATCCACAACGAGTCGATGTCTGCTCTCCCCGGATTCCAGTTCCAGGGTGGCAGTTTTGCGAGGTACAATTCCTTCCAGTATTCGAGGCTCCTTTCGAAAGACAACCGTCGCTACCTGAGACTGCACTTCAGGAACGAGTGTTAGATCCAGGACATTGGAGCCATTCGGATGCCCTATAGAATCTGGGCTTTCTAGGGCCTCCAAGAATTTGCGGAGCTCAGTTTTATTGATTGAAATCGGAATTGACGTGATTCGCAGTGCTCGAGGCGACATTTTCGGTCCGTAACTGTGGGGTTGAACGCTTGTTGGAGAAAGCACAACACTCGAAGCCTCGCAGTTGAAACTTGAAAGCGGAGTAGCCAGTACTCTAAGAACAGCTGTACTCGCATCTTGGTACGCGCTAATCTTATTCCATCATGTCATGTGGGCGCTTACATCTTCAGCTTTGATCTGTGACATTATTGGGCTTAGAATGCTCAAGGCTGACGTCGTAATGGAAGGAGTCGATTGGACGCGAAGTCAAGCACTCTAAAACGTGTGTGGTATCAGGAAAGAAAATGTAGAGTGGTGGAGAGTGATGGGGAGTTTAGGGAATGAGGAGAGTTGAGGCCTCGAGAGTCAAGGTCGCTGAACAAGTAGAGTAGTGACGTCATGCTATACTCACGCGATTCGAACGCGAGCCAAACTGCCTATGCCAAGACACTGGTAAACACATCCTAATCGACCTTGGATTTTTGTAATAGCTGTAGTGACGGATATGAGGCAATTTAGGTCCATGAACATGGTAAAAGAAACTTTTAGTTATCTATTCTTTTCCAAGTGCCATGGCCGGGGCTAGCAGAAGGAAAGTTGAACGACCTTGCAACACATCTCGGTAGAAGGTTGAAAGGCCGAAACAGCTGGGCATACCCATCACTAAGGCTCATTCTCAGTTCTCAGTAAGAGCTACATATTATTCAAGAAGAGTTCCAAGGGCGTCCTTTTCCGAATCTTGCTTTCAGATGCTAGTTATTTGTAAATTTTTGTTGCTCAGACAAGTATTGCCCAAGGACGCATATGAAAGCAGCAACAGTCCTCCGTCGTTCAATTGCAAGAATCAGCACTCAGAATCTCGCTCCAGCACTTCAATTACTTTTTAAAAAGAGGATTTCCCCCATTACAACTTACTATCCACCCATCTCACCTCCCTCTTCTCCACAAACGCCTTCAACCCCTCCTTAATATTCTCCCCCTCCTGCAACCCTACCCAACTTCCCTCCTCAATCTTTCTATTCGCCTCATCCACGCCATCTCCGGAAAAGACACTCCTAATCCCCTCCCTGCTTACAATAATCGAATCCGGACTCTGATCACAAATCTTCTGAGCCCACCTCACCGCCGCCTCTACTACATCCCCCTCAACCACCTCATTTACCAACCCCCAAGCTTTCGCATCCTCCGCCGTTAGCAACCTCCCCGTCATTGCCAATTCCCCGGCTCTTTGGAGCCCAACTGTAACTGCAATCCTTGGCAACACTCCCGCGATCGCCACCACTCCCCTTGCCGACTCCGGTAATCCAAAACTACTATCTCTGTGTGCAATAATGAGGTCTGTATTCGCAGCCGCCTCTAGTCCTCCACCGTAGCAAATTCCGTGAACAGCAGAAATGACCGGCTTCTTGCCGACTCGAGTTGAGAGCCCCGCGAAACCACCGACTCGCCCAGTGGGGCGACCCTGGTCCGCTGAGGCTTGCCATTCTTTTAGGTCTTGGCCGGCACAGAAGGCGGGGCGACGGGAACCCTCACGGGCTCCGGTGATGATTGCGCACCGGAGACTGGGGATCGAGTCGTACCAGGACCAGATTTGGACGAGTTGGGCGTGGGCGGCGTTGCTGATGCAGTTCATGGAGCGGGGGCGGTTAAGGGTTACTGTGCGGGGACTGCATTAGTGATTGATTGCCAATTGTTTAAAGATAGCGGAGAAACACACCGAGGAGAATTTGGGGAGTGGGGAAGGAGATTAAGATATGGGAGTCCACATGGGGAGGAGGCGGGTTGAATGTGGGGTTTGTGGGTGCCATTGTGAAGTTGTTTGGTGGGGAAGTTTCTTGGTGGCTCCTGCGTTAAGCTTTTGCTGTGATGGTTTTTTGAAGTTCGATCTATCTAAAGCTCCAAGCTCCAGAGAGCTGTCGCGGTTATGTAGAGTCGATCATAAGATTGGTATGCCGAGGTGTAGGGCACCCGCGGTTACAGAGCTGCGATACGGGGAGTGATCAGCCTGAAATCGCAGCTTCCGCTGTGTGGGGTAGGTAAGACTGTAGGACAGACGCCGGTTGTTTCTTGGTCCGGCGGCCGGAGGCGATATTTAACGCAGGTACGCATCGTGCGAAAGGTCAGAAGGACAGACCAGACGCTGGTCACGCCAAATTCACAGAAAACATTGAGAAGAAGATAATTCAATAGGAAACAGGGAAAAAGAGGAGCTGAAGCTTGTGAATAGACGATGTGTGCTGCCAGAGTGACACAAAAATCAAAAGATGGAAGTTCGAAACATTCAGTGTTCTCCATTTTCTCCCGTCAAAACATCTTGCTTTACATCCCGGAAACGCCAAGCGTGACCGACAAAATAAACTCGTAAACCGTGTAAATCATGGCGCTTTTCGCCGGTATCACATCTGGCGATGCGGGGAGCTTAGGAAGGGGCCCTTAGGAAGAAGGGACTCGGTCAACGGCGAAATCTCAGGGTCTTTCAGTTATTTGTGGCGACCCTATATTAGTTAGGGTTTCTTATTTTGACGACAGTCTATCAATTCCATGAACTCTCTACAACAAATATCACTAAAAATCCGATGTTTCAAGTGCGGGGAAGCTTTGTTTGGTGGCTGGAGCTTAAGCTTCAAAGCTTCCCCACGTGCATGACAGCAACACATGAAATTATCTTCAGGGGGTTCAAGAAGCTTGAATCGAACCTCAAAATAACCCTGAAAATCTGATTTTCAAATCCCAAAAGGTTTTATGCATTTCAGACACCGCTTGTACTTAAGCTTTTTGTAAACAAACAAAACGACACCCCTGCATCGAGCGACCGGGTTTCATCCCACCTCTCTCCTCCACACCACGTATCACGACCCGCATCTTCATCACCAACCCACCTCTCCATCTTTAATCCCCCACTACATACACAATGGTAGCTATCCTAATTCCCTTCTATAGATGCAGTAAACTGATAAGTAAGGCCACCACCAACTACAAGGAAGCCTTCGCCCTCTTCGACAAGCGCGGCAATGGCCGTATCCCCTCGAGCTCTCTCGGCGACTTGTTGCGCGCGTGTGGACAGAACCCCACCAACGGCGAGGTTGACGAGCTTGTTCGGGGAGTCAAGACCGATCGTACGACCGCCTACCTCATCATCTAAAGATTGTTTTTGATTAATCTAATCCGCCGATAGTCGACTTCGATGCTTTCCTCAAGATCCTAAACAGACCTAACGGTTTCCGTGAGCCTGGCGAGCCCAGCGAGTTTGTGCGCGGTTTCCAGGTGTTTGATAAGGAGATGACTGGTTATATTGGTGTTGGAGAGCTGAGATATGGTGGGTTCTACTACATGGCGTTGATGATGTGAGATGGAGCTAATCGTGGTGCAGTTCTTACTTCCCTCGGTGAGAAGTTGACCAACGAGGAGGTCGACGAGCTGTTGAAGGGAATGGAGATTAAGGGCGACCAGGTCAACTACGTTGGTATGTATTTCTGGGATAATCACGCGAGCGCAGCTAACAACAAAACAGACTTCGTCAAGATGATTATGGCCAACTAGATTATGATACCATGAGGTGGGGGGAAGGGAGTTTATTGCTGTAGTTCATGATTAATAGTATTAACGTCTGGGCGGTGTTTTTATTTTCCTATACGTTCTTTAGAAATAAGAGAATCTACGTGATGCTTGATGATGATGATGCCTCGTCGTTCTACTCTCAAGATATACGCGTGTACGATACAGAACTAAACTGAAACAAAAAGAAAACTCATAATCCCCATATTTCGGAGCGTGAACCCCGAGAGACGCACAGGCCTCATTGAGGGAAGGCCCCCTGGAAAATGGGTGCCGAATACTCCAAAGGCTGTCGTTCTCTTTCCCACGCGAGCCAGTCTGAGCGCGTAGTCCTGTAGTTTGATCAGCGTTGTGCTATGAATGTGGGGAACACGTAGTCCGTACGGTAGTAAGCCCATTCCATTAACTTTCCATATACCAAGAGCAATAGTAGCGAGTTGAAGGGCGATGAAGGCGAGTTTCACGGGCCAAAGACGAGCGTGGGTGCGTTCGTTGTCGTATCTCGAAAAGGTAGAGCCAACAGCAGAAAGTGCCTTAATCGGATTCATAAACAACATCACGGTCATCATAATGCTGAAGATTTGCAAGCTGTTTCCAGACATGTACATCATAATTGCGTTCATGGGGATGGCCTTCGCGGGGGCCAAAGCAATCTCCCATGCTTTCTTGAGGAACAAATCGTCGGTTTCGCTGGCGCTTGCTGGTGTTGCTGCCACTGCTCCTCCCTTTGCAGACTTCTGTAAATGCCAGTTAGTCGACAGCCCAGAACCACCAAAACCTCCCACGCGGTCGACATGCCTTGGAACCAGTAGCGGGCGTGAATCCAGGCGGGTCTGGGATCGAAGAGGAGATGGGGCGCGGCTTGTTGCCGGGAAGCGAACGGAGGTCGATGACCCAATGGGGAGCGGGCGGAGGGGGTATCTTTGGCGGATGCGTAGGAGCCATTTCGGTGATTTCGCGCGGTATTTCAAAGTAATTCGAGTGGTCTTGGGAATGTCGCTTGTTTGTCGGTCGTGAAATGTGTCGTCTTCCCTTCGTTTGATGCGGTGGTAGATGAATTGGATGGGGGGTGAGGGATCCGAGTTGGTCTAGCGAGGGCAGCAAAGCCAAGTTAGTAAGCTGCGAGTAGACATGCACTCTCCCCGAGACGGCGACGACTGAACATCCACCCCACGACCAGGACGCCAAATTCTCGGAATTCGCATTGACAGCTCAAAGCCAAACTTAATCACCAGCCATGGCATCCGGAGGCGACGCCCGTTTCTTTGCGAGAGTAAAACCCGATTTCTAGCACCCAAAGCACAGCTGCTAACACCTCCCGCCACAGGGCAAAGTCGCGGAGCTACGCGCAGAGCTTCAGAGCGACAAGAAGGACAAGAACTTCACGCGGAAAAAGATCGCACTGAAAAAAATCGTCGCGAACATGACCATGAGCAATAATGACATGGCTGC
Organism: Pyronema domesticum; assembly: GCA_024516145.1. NCBI lineage: Eukaryota > Fungi > Ascomycota > Pezizomycetes > Pezizales > Pyronemataceae > Pyronema > Pyronema domesticum. The sequence continues at coordinate 830,913 of JAJJXL010000010.1, read as the reverse complement.
GCTGTTTCCTGACGTGATCCAATGCATGACGATTCCCGCCCTAGAGATCAAGAAGATGTTTGTCGCAGTCTCCTTTCGGCGAGGTGATCGTAACCTCGCAGAAGAGATATCGCATCTGACAGGATCGCCTACAGGTGCTTTTTATTCCTCGTCAACTATGGCCGCTCCAAACCAGAGATGGCACAGCACGCTCTCCCGATCCTGATCTCAGACATGGACGACCCGAACCCTCTAGTCCGTGCCCTCGCCCTAAGAACGATGTCCTATATCCACGTCCGCGAGTTTGTCGAAGCAACCGTTACTCCTCTGCGAACGCTATTACGAGATTCCGATCCCTACGTTCGTAAAACCGCTGCGTTCTGTGTTGCCAAGCTCTACGACCACGACTCTCAGCTCGTCGAGAACTCCATCGGACCCAACGGCACCGGTGGCCTCATTGAGTCTTTGAACGACCTACTCCGCGATGACAACCCTACAGTTGTTTCTAGTGCTCTCGTATCTTTAATGGACATTTGGGAACGCAGCGATACCATCAACCTTACCATTGACCATGCCAACGCCTCTAAATTCGTCCAGATCCTCCCAGACTGTTCAGAATGGGGTCAGACATATATCTTGGAAGCTTTGATGTCCTACGTCCCCCAGGACTGCACTGAGGCCACTATTCTGGCCGAACGTGTCTCTCCCCGGCTCCAGCACAGCAACTCTGCCGTCGTCTTGACCTGTATCCGAGTTATCCTCTACCTGATGAACTACATTGCCGACCAAAAGGAGATCTCTGCACTCTGCAGGAAGCTATCTCCTCCTCTTGTCACGTTGTTGGCAAAGGGTCCTGAAGTCCAGTACCTCGCATTACGTAATGCTTTGTTGATCCTTCAGCGTCGTCCGGAGGTCCTCAGAAACGATATTCGTGTCTTTTTCTGCAAATACAACGACCCTATTTACGTCAAAGTCACCAAGCTAGAATTGATTTTCATGTTGGCCAACGAAGAAAACATTGAGGAGGTATTAACCGAATTGCGAGAGTACGCCACAGAAATCGACGTCCACTTTGTTCGGAAATCCGTGCGCGCGATAGGAAAGCTCGCCATTAAGATTGAGCCAGCTGCGAAGCGTTGCATCAAAACCTTGTTGGACCTTGTGTCAACAAAGGTCTCTTATATCGTACAAGAAGCCACTGTTGTTATCCGTAACATCTTCCGGAAATACCCCAACCAGTACGAGAGCATTATTTCGACTTTATGCGAGAACCTCGACTCCTTGGATGAACCGGAAGCAAAGGCGGCTATGATCTGGGTTATCGGACAATATGCGGACAGAATCGAAAACTCCGACGTACTACTGGAAGATTTCTTATTCGCCTTTGCAGATGAACCCGTCGAGGTTCAACTCGCCCTATTAACCGCCACCGTGAAGCTGTTTATTCAACGGCCCACGAAAGGACAAGACCTTGTTCCCAAGGTCCTAAAATGGGCAACGGAAGAAACCGACAACCCCGACCTCAGAGACAGAGGATACATGTACTGGCGTCTTCTTTCCGCCGACCCAGCAACAGCAAAGAAAGTAGTAATGGGCGAGAAGCCCCCCATCACTGCTGAGGCAGAGAAGCTAGATCCCCAAACACTAGAGGAGATGTGTCTCAACGTCGGTACACTTGCGACTGTTTACCTCAAGCCTGTAGCACAGGTCTTCAGATCAGCGAGACCGAAGAAGCTGCACGACTCCCCGGCATTACAGAGGCACCAACTTCCCACCACAGTGGCGGCGGAGAGAAGTAGAATGTTGATTGAGAACATGATGGCACAGGGAGGTGGAATGCCAGCACAGCAGGCGGGTATGATGGGTATACAAGGTGGTTTGCAGCAGATGAGGTTGACGCCGCAGCCGGTGGATCTTGCCGGAGAGTTGGCGGATGATTATTTTGGAAATCAGGTCCAGGGGCAGGGGCTTAATCCGTTTGCGCCGGTGGGCGCGGGGGGTGGATCTTATGGTGAGTTCCCTGGTGATAGAGGATGATAGAGGACGACAAGGTGCTAACGAAGATACAGTTGTGAACCAATCAGCACCGCAACAGATGTACCACCAAGACCAGAACCAGGGAGATTTATTACTGCTTTAGGCGCAATGTAATAGGATAGGGAGCGTTGCTGGTGTTTCGCTTTTTGTGTTTTGGAGTTTTTGTAAAGGTTTTTTATATAGCTAAGCTTAATTGTGAATAGGATGTTTGTGAATATACCCTGTTTTTTTCTTCTTACTTTATGGATGTAGGGGATGTTGATGAGAAATGAGTTCCTCATGTTGAGCTGGAGAAGATCGACGATTTCACTGGATGTCACTCGTATGATACTGCCGCGACATGAATCATTCGACGGCCTTAACTTTTCACGCAATCTAGTATATATTGTTCATTTCTGAGGAAACCCCCCTCCTCCTCCGTCGACCTCAATCCACAGACTGGCTGCGATCGTGCGGCGAAATACATCCCCAACATCTAACTTAACTCTGTCTACTTGTCTTACTTCATCCACTTCTCCCTCCATCTCCTCTCCAACACCTCTCCACCTACACACCATGCTTTCCCGCGACTATTACTCTGTAGGGCTCGCTCACTTCCTGTCAGGATCTTACCGGTGCTTCATGGAAGTAAGCATTTCCACCGCTTGACGCTCAGCCTCACGACGCTCAGCCCTCTGAATCCGAACCTGCGTCGCGCCCCTCGCCATGCCCTTCATCGCGACCTCGGCCCCATAAACCACACTATGCCTTCTCCCCATGTCCCGCCTCTCGAATGGTATAGTTCTCTCAACACACCACTCACGAATCGCCGGCTTTGGTTTAGAAAGACCTCCGGAGATTCTTTTTCGGGAGTGCGAAGATTTCAGAACGGGATTTTCAGACATGAGAATGTACGTGGTCTTGGCAGTGGCAGCTTTATCGGAGGGAGGATATCGGTATTGCCTTGCTGCCCTTGGATCAACGCGGTGGACTTGGTGGGAGGGACACCTGATGGGTTGGTTTCTCACGGCGGGGAGTTTGACGATTTTGGTTCCCAGGGCGGTAGCCGTGCCTCTCTTGGGGCACTTGGGTGCGGCGGGTGCTTCGGTGGCTACTATGTGGGCTGTAACCTGCGCTCGGGTTTTGGCGGGGAGGCCAATGGGGGTGCTGGATGGTGATAAGGCTGCGGTGGGCTGTGGGTGATGCGGGTGATGCGGGCTGAAATAGTGGCCAGCGGGGTTGTGGTGCTTTGGTTCGGTGGATCTGGGTGGTGTTGCACTCAGCGAGTCGATGTTGAGAGTGCGTAATAAATCATGGATTGAGGGAAGGCGATTCGGTTTAATAGATGCTTCACGGATAGGAGCGAGGGTGTTGCTTCTTTGAAGAGGAGGCGCCTTTGGGAGCCGAGGTGTGGACTATTGAAGTAGTTGTTAGCAAGAGATCACAGGGGATAGCGGATAGAATGCAGGTTTATTACCGAGTCGACTCGCTGACGCTTCAAGCTCGGGACGTTGATGGGTGTGAAGGAAGGCATGATGAGTTGTGTTGATAGCTTAGATTTTGAGTGATGGTGTGTGAAGGACGATAGGAGCTGTTGATGGTGAGAAAATTGTGAGGTACGATATGGGGATTATCATAGGCATTTAGGCACCCAAGATGCGCTCGCAGAGAAAGCATATACCAGCGTTCATCTAGCAAAGAGTGCAGTCGCCCATTCTACTATTCTCTTGAAGACGTTTTCAAGACCTCTTTAATGGCGTAACCAGCCATGACCTTGACGTTGAGCGCAGAACATTTGTATTTTCAATGGAAACACAAAATGAGTTTGCATTGTAGAAATAGGCCGTAGAACTAGGTCCCCGCATTGTTCCGGTTGTCGGCATGAACCGTCTGCACGATCGGTAAATCTTTATTCAATTGGAGTACTGTACAGTATTTACATGCATTGAATTCTTCAGATTTCTAAGTGGCCAGGAGTTCTTGCACTAGCCAAGACTCGGTATTGCTATTGAAGTGCAACGGTCCCGTGCTTAGCAGCTACGTTATGCGTTCACATAGAATGGGATTCAACTTTTCAATGTTAGCCCCTCGCTCGATTTTATCTGAACAATGGAATTCTGTTTTTACACCATGATGAATAATGAATTCTACTTTAAAAAAAATTGTAATGGTATATTCCCCCGATAAAAGCACTTGTTTATCGTAACATTTGCACCTCAACCATAATTCACCCCGCATCAACAATCACTCGGCACCCAAGATCGGAAGAAAGCTATCAAACAATCTTCATGTCGTCCAATTTCATGTATGAGGATTTGTTACACTACCATTCCTGCTCGGTATTAATAAATCCATTCAAATTACATCACATTATAAAGTTATCTGGAGACACAAAACTAACAAAATCTATCCCAACAGGCACCAATTGAAGAACCACCTCCAAGTCCACCAATGAAAGCTCAACCACCAATGTCTCCAATCCAAGTTTCAGAAATTCCTCCATCACCTCGAATCCCAAGAGTCCATCTTGGGTCACCAATGGACTTCTCCTCTGAACAAACATCAACAACTCCCCCAACCCTGGGAAACATGGGAAACTTGGGCACCACGGGCCAGAGTAATTACGTCGACTTAACAATACCCCCCGAAATCCTAGCTATCCATCCACCCGCATTAGATTCCATTCGCAATCTAATCAAGCCCATACCCACAACTACCCATGAAGCTGTACCAACCCCGCTTAACCGTCTAACTATGCCCATTTCTCCTCTTATGCTTCCCTCTACTAATAGTTTATACGTCGGCTCCCTCCATCCTACCCCAAGATCCGTAAGGAAATCCCTTTCCCGGCCCAGAAATAGCTCTGACATCTTCAGGCCCGTCAACACTTCAATATTACAGGAGAGCGAGGAGCCAGGCCCGGATGGCGTCCTCCTCCTACAGCCCCCTCTAGTGCAACCTCCTCATCCTTCTTTACCGCCTCCAACTCCGCCGGCCTCTCAAACTCCTCCCGCCCAACCGCCCCTGAACTCCCGAACCTATTCAACCCCACCCCCCGATGCTCCTTCCGCATCCAAACCCACGACGCCGGCCATCCCTCCGCGGATCCAAACCGTCACACCCGCTCCGCCGCACCATCCCCCGAACCTGAACCAATTTTCAAAACCGATGCTGTGACACATAACGCAGGTATTAGCCGAGCTGCCGGAGAATGGAAAGCTAGAAAGGAGAAAGAAACACGGGAGCGACATGAACGGAGGGAGAGGGTGATGAAAGCAATGAGGGAGAGGGCTGGGAGGGAGATGGAGGAGAGCGTTAAGAGAGAAATGGAGAGGGTGAAGGGGCAAGGGAAAGAGAAGGAATCGGGTATAGAGAGATTGGAGATGTTGGCTACGGTTGCGGGGTTGGTGGCGAGAGCTGAGGTTTCGGTCCCGGTGGCGGTGGGTTCGTGGGCTGCGGCATCAGCTACGACTTCGTCTGCGCCTTCGGCTTCGGCCCCGCGTCTAGTTCTATCTCCACCCCGATCCTACACCCATGATCCCACCCCCTACCGTGTGGTTGTTCCCCGTCCTCCGAGACCAGAAGTTTTAGACGGTACAGTGGATCCGCACGGGATTGCGCCGATCTGTGGGTTTGATCTGAAATCAAGGGAATCTTGGGGGATTAAGACGTCGAAAGCGAGGATGATGGCGATTGATAACGTTAGAGGGATGTATCCGGATTGGAGCGAAGAGAAGGCAGTGGAGGAGTTAAGTATGCTTATGAGGAGGTATAATAGGCGGAATGCACCGAGGAGGATTAGGGATAATACGAGGGGAGGAGTGAGGGTGGCGAGGAAGGGAGTAGACATGGGAGATCACTCGGGATGGATACATATGTAGCGGATTTGGAGTTCGGGAGTTGTTTGACCTTTGAGTTTGTTTTTGAGGGAGCACATAATGTTGTGATGGTTTTGTTTCTTGCATAGATATTACTCAAGTTTTACTGCCCTCTTTTTAATAGCCCTTTTCAATGTTCAATGGTTACATCAACGGCATTTTAGCTCCCATGTAGTGTTGCCGACCAACCACATCCCATTCCGTACCACCATGCTAGACTCCAGCGTGTATTCATAACATTGCCACACAATGTTCAACTGTAGCCCCACCAGTCCCCGATCAGAACGCAAAAAAACAAAACATAAAACGCCCGCAACCATCCTACCACATCGCTGAAAGCCCTCAAATAAAAATCACTAAGGAAAAAAAGTAAAAACCAGAAGAAGAAAAAAGAAACCCATCCACCCCCGCCTTCTTCCGTCTCCAGATATGTAAAACCTAGATGCTGGAAGAGAAAAGCTGTACAAGAAGTATATGAGGCTTAAGACACACTAGCCCCCTTAGTCCGGCGCATCCAGATTGCTGAATTTACTGTAGAGTTCCCTAAATATCCGATCGCTGGATGAACTGGACTCTGACCCTGCTTGAATTTCCGGGCTGGATTCTGGCTGTGCTGGACTTTGCGGACTGCAGTTGACTGATTCGGAGTTCTAAGCCTTACCAATCCATCCTGCCCTCGTGAAAAAGTCGTGAATTTTAGAGATCTTGTTATTATCCTGAAACTGCTAAAGTTTTAGTCAATGATCAAGATGGATGACAAATAAGAAAAATAGAACATACTCGGCAAATATCCTTGGCAGCCTTCTCCTTAAGAATTCCACCATGCTTGATTGCTTCCGATATCAACCGTTCCTTAATACACATGTAAGGTTTTGGTTTAAGCCTGAGACTTGCGCATAGCTGTTGTTCTGCTGTGCTGAGGAGATGTAAATCGGTTGAGTTCTCGTTGCTGAGAGATAAAGGCCCGGTGCCATTTGCCATCTCCTTCCGCTTGACGCCATTAACGACTGCTGGGCTTGGTGACATTGGCGAGGCTGAATCTTCTCGGTCTCGGGAGAACGATGTGGGGGGAAGCTTTGGTGCGGTGAGGGGGTTGATGGGAGGTGTTTCAACTGGTGGAGTTGACTTGACAGCGTAACGATGAGCGACTCGGTCGAGTGGTGCAAGCTTATTTCTGAGAACCTCGCTCTGTATTTTGTTAGCTTAACCTGCACTAAGAATCTCTAGGATCCTGGGCTACGTACTCTTTGGACTTTTTCGACCTCGTATTTCTGGCCTGCCTCTAGAGTCTGAATTCCATTCCTTCGCCACTCCTGGAGTTGTGCAACTGCTTGTCTTAGATTATGTTCCGCCAATAATCCATCTGTAAAGTCGTCATAGTCTTTTTTGTTCATTATTCTTGCAAAAGGTTTAGGCTTGTTAAGAAGTTCTCTTTCGTCTTTTGTGCGTTTCTTATCCGAGGCCATGTTCTTTCGGTACTCCAATAAGCCGTGCTCGAACATGACCTTTTTCCTTTGGGCACGCTGGGTGAGCTTGTGGTTGTAAATGTCCATAACAGTACACTTAAGCTCGACTTCTGGCTCGATCGTTCCGGTGCTGGGGTTGATGCCGTCACCGGGCTCGAAGAAAAGGTCTTTGACTGCCATCTCCGCCTCATTATCGAATTCCGTTTCGAACTCCAGACGTCCTGGCATGTATCCTTGAATTTCATGGCATGCTGGTACTGAAGCCGTCGGTTTCTTCTTAGGTGCGGACGGTGTTGCCTTGACAGCCTCCTCCTTTCTTTGCTCGATCCTCCGCTTCTTTCTGCTCTGGAATTCCTCTCTGCTAATATAGCTAAAGTGGTTGTTCGTAGGGTCCGAATGTTCCGGCAGAGGAAACTTCTCCGAGTAGACATAGGTTTTGAGATAGTGTTCCCTAACCTCATCCTTGTCACGTGCACCGCCGATATGATCCGCAATATCCGCCCAAGATCCCAACCCATACATTTCCGCACCCTGCAGCAGCAACAACTCTTCATCTGCACCCCAGTCCTCCGTGAATATCGGGTAGCTGTTCTGTTCGATCACGTGATATGGGTGTGTTGCGCATTTGTGCGAACCGGTCTCGGCTCCGGAGGTAAAGCAGGGTACACAGAGGTCGTACTCAACACAGGCGGTATGTGCACATCGTATCCGAACCTAGAGGAGTGTTAGTCCGAGAGGCCGAGAGGAGCTGCACAGGCGGGGCTCACGGTGAATGTTATGTCGCCGTTACACGCGTCGCAATGATACCGAACACCTGGCTCGACTCGCCCCGGGTGAGCAGCTTTTCGCTTGATCACACCCATATCGAGAGGGTAGATATAGTTGCTCTGTCACGGCCTGAGTTGTGAGGTGTCGCCACTGTGATGGTGAAGGTAGAGCGACACGCGCTAACGAAGCGGTGACGTGTACCAAGTTCGGCTGGTGGGGTTGAAGCTGAAGGTTTGACCCGGCGGGAGGAGGCTGAGCAAGCGAATGCGTCGGAGTGGCAGAGAGCGCGAGGGAGATTGTCGTGCGTGAACGTCGTTGTGGAGTCGCGACAAGCTTCGCTTCTTGCCTCCACAAGTCAGGAGCTCTAGGCGGCGATTGATTGTGGATGCCAAGACCAAGGGTTGGGTACACCCAAAGCGACCAGCGAGTGAAGCAACAAAGGACGGTTTATGAATGTTACAAAAACTTCACAAAATCTTCATAATCATCATCACAGCCCCAAACCCGCTGAAAAGGGTCGACTTCATCCGTATGGGAACATCGCCACTTTAACGAAGCGGCGGTGTTGGATTTCTCCGCATTTCCAAAAAAAGATGGATGCAGCTTGGCGCTAGTAGCACAACCTTATTTTTCGCTGGATCTGGAGAGCTTCTGTCGCTTCCTGACTCGTAGACAGATGATAGGCGATCGTGTTTTGGTCGAACTGTCAACATCGACTGCATTCGGCCGGTTTCCGTACAGATACGGCCACTTTCAACCCAAACCTGCCGCCGGGAGAACGATTCTGCGGTGCCGAAGGAAACACCCGTAGCTCGGCTACAAGGCCACAAGTGTTATCGACTTCGGCGAGCAGTCCTCATCCCGCGGATGGACAGAAGGGCAAAAACGAACAAACGGCCATGGCTTTTCCATCCCGAACTCGGCAGAAACATAGTGGAAACATGCGTGGGCTAGCCTAGATCTTATATCGACACGGCTTGCCACGGTCCGTTGATAAGCCAACGTAACCAGGCCAGAAGTCCGACGGGGACGAGTGCGGGGTTATGAGCAACTGTGGGGGTACAGTCGATGAACTTTTTTTCCTCGGAGATCGGAGAATTAATCACCACCGGTCGCCGCTCTCGGTCTATATTCAAAGTCCGCCAAAATGGGCAGGTATCGACGACCATTTGCTTGCTCTGGCTTTCGCTACAGAAAATCCCTCCACAAGCGTGCGGACTTGAGACGGAGGCGTTCAATTTAACCGCATCAGATATGTACCCAAGGCACGTTTGATAGGAGGGGGCAGAGAGTGGTTCGTTCCATATTACCGAGCAATCTGGGAATCTGCGGCGGGCTTGGAGAGGAGAGATGTTGCTTACCCGCTACGTCACATTGAAGCGAGAGTGATGGGCAGAGAGGGGTGGATGCGTGATGCAACGGTGAGCTTGGTAGGGAATCAGAGGGATCAGGATACAACTTCATAAACCCCGCATCAGCCTGAGCTTTACAACGAATGTCCATCTGGAAGCAACTATCTTGAACTGAAGTATAGTTTATCAATTCAAAAAAGTATGTAAAATTCCCCGTTGTGTTTCAACTCATTTTGTTTGTCTCTTCTCTTCTCTGCGGATATACCTCTTAGCCCGATGCTCCCGCTTTGGTGCCCCGCACTCGTCATGGAAGACAAAGCTAACCGCAGCCCGCCAACCTCCACTAGACAGTCCGATCAATTGGCTATAACATCACCAGAACCCGCGTCCGTCATCCAATTTTTTATCCTCAACCGAAGGTATTCCATCACACATCAACAAAATCAAAAATGGTAGCAGCATCATTCTCCCAGGCCTCCGAATTGGACGAGTGGAAGGCCCTCCAGGCCCACTACAACGGCGACGGAAAGAACCTTGTTCTCACCGATCTCTTCAAGAAGAACCCCGCGCGCTTCGACGAGCTTTCCAGGACCTTCGAGGCCGACGATGTCGAGATCCTCTTCGACTTCTCCAAGAACATTGTCAACGACGAGACCATCAGCTTGCTCACCAAGCTCGCTGAGGCCGCCAATGTTAAGGGTCTTCGCGATGCAATGTTCGCCGGAGAGCCAATCAACTTCACCGAGAACCGCGCCGTTTACCACGTTGCCCTCCGTAACACCAGCAACCAGCCCATGTCCGTTGACGGAAAGAGCGTTGTCGAGGGAGTTAACGAGGTCCTTGAGCACATGAAAGAGTTCTCCGAGCAAGTCCGCAGCGGAGAGTGGAAGGGTCACACCGGAAAGAAGATCAAGTCCATTGTCAACATTGGAATTGGTGGATCCGACCTGTAAGTGCCCGTGCGCCTAAACCCTCATTTCTGGCCACTGACATCATGAAGTGGACCCGTTATGGTTACCGAAGCCCTTAAGCCCTACGCCGACCGTAACCTTACCCTCCACTTCGTCTCCAACATCGATGGAACCCACATCGCCGAGGCCCTCCGCGAGTGCGACGCCGAGACCACCCTTTTCTTGATCGCCTCCAAGACCTTCACCACCGCTGAGACCTGCACTAACGCCAACACCGCAAAGGAATGGTTCCTCAAGCAGTCCGCCATCAACGGCGACAACAGCGCCATTGAGAAGCACTTCGTTGCTCTTTCCACCAACAAGGAGGAGGTTGAGAAGTTCGGAATTAACCCCGCCAACATGTTCGGATTCGAGTCCTGGGTTGGAGGACGTTACTCTGTCTGGTCTGCCATCGGACTTTCCGTCGCTCTTTACATCGGATTCGACAACTTCCACAAGTTCTTGGCCGGAGCTCACGCCATGGACAACCACTTCAAGACTACCGAGATCAAGGACAACATTCCCATGCTCGGAGGACTTCTCTCCGTCTGGTACTCGAACTTCTTCGGTGCCCAGACCCACTTGGTCGCTCCTTTCGACCAGTACCTCCACCGCTTCCCCGCCTACCTCCAGCAGCTCTCCATGGAGTCCAACGGAAAGGCTGTCACCCGCGACGGACAGTACGTTAAGTACACCACCGGACCCATCCTCTTCGGAGAGCCCGCCACCAACGCCCAGCATTCTTTCTTCCAGCTTCTCCACCAGGGAACCAAGCTGATTCCCGCCGACTTCATCTTGGCCGCTCAGTCCCACAACCCCGTGGCCAACAACAAGCACCAGAAGATGTTGGCCTCCAACTTCTTCGCCCAGTCTGAGGCCTTGATGGTCGGAAAGGACGAGGCTCAGGTCGCTGCCGAAGGAGCATCAGCAGAGTTGAAGCCCCACAAGGTCTTCATGGGTAACCGCCCCACCACCTCTATCCTTGCCCAGAAGATCACCCCCGGAACTCTTGGTGCGTTGATCGCATACTACGAGCACCTTACCTTCACTGAGGGAGCTATCTGGAACATCAACTCTTTCGACCAGTGGGGTGTTGAGCTTGGAAAGGTTTTGGCAAAGAAGATTGGTGCTGAGTTGGAGGATGACAAGGCCCAGGTTTCTGGACACGACAACAGCACTAACGGACTTATTAACGCGTTCAAGGCTAAGGCTAGCTTGTAAAGATGGAAAGAGAATGAAATGTAATGTGGTTATGTAATTTGGATGCGGGAGGTCTGCTTTTTTTTGTTACCTTTGAATTCTGTATGGGCTTTATCGGGAGTTTTTGTTTCTTTGAAAGTGGATGATGAGTTTTATGTCTAAATGGCTTTTTATGAGAATTTTACCACGAGAGCGGATGTCTTGAAGTTTACGTATTGCTCCGAACCTTTCGTGTGTGACTATTTTATGCTCAAATACCTTCTGCTTTGAGCGGGAATTTAAACGAGATATTCATCCATGTCTTAAGTTACCCGCGGCGTTGTCCTGCTGCTGCCGATACAAGCGCCGATGCGTCAACCCGTCAACGGAAGTTGAAGGTGGTTAGTTTATGTGCAGCAGGCCATGTCATTACTGCGCTTATTAACAAAACCAGTAGAGCAACCAAGCCGAACCTCCAGAGACGCTACATAGGCTGGCCGGAATGCGCAGTACCAAGAGCTAAAATGTCCTTGCGATGTCTCAATCAATACTCCGATTGCGAGAACTGGGGCTGAGTTTACATGCTCTGCGGCTATGCTCCGGGTCCGGAGCGAAGAGAACCTGTCAATGATCGATTCGATACCGAGAAGAGTTTATTGGACTGACGAACAAGATACACAGAAGCTCACTCTCCGTGATTCTATCGCCGCAAGGACTCCCAGTGGCTGTTGGCACGCACGTAGCAAGTCGTCATAGGCCGCTATGCAGAAACCATGCAACGCAATCAATGAATCCTTAACGGGCCTGATATGAGCCAATCGCATGAAGTCAGTTAGCATTGTAATACATAGCCGACAGCGAAGGTCCCAATCAATAATTTGTTCAATTCCGAAGGTAAGAGGGAGGCTGTAAGTATGTCTCAAGGAGTTAATTAATGCATTTCTGACAGCGGAGGATATCACTAGGATGACCAAAATATGAGTGGCGTGTAGATGTTTAGCCTTGTTTTACATGGAACATTAGGGGTAATCAAGCTACGACGTAGACGGCTTTTAAATAATGTTTTATTAAATTTAAATCGTAGCTTAGTAAGAGATCCAGCCAATAGGATAACACCTTGAATTACCTGAAATTCGTCCACTTTGATTATCCTTCGACGGCTTATTAATTAAGCGAATTTAATACCCAACCTCCAACCAACCTTGAAGCCAACCACGCCAACCGTTCCAACCACGCCAGCAGCGCCAACACTCGTGATGCCCTACGTCACCGATCGCGCTGTCATCCTACGGCAAGTTGCTGTGCTTGCAGACATGGAGGAGGTTGACGAGGACTTTGAGCACCTGGCTGACGCACCGATGGATGACTCTGAGAGCAATTCCAGATCTGAATCTGAGTCTGACGATAACAGCGATAGCAGCGACTCTTGGGAGCATGATGATATCAGTGATTCCGAAATCGGAGGATGAACAAGACGCGCCGCCTAGGTTACAGCCCGCCAAAGCAGACTTCCATGGGTTAGAGCAGCGACTCTCCCATATTCGCTACTTTCAAGAGAGGTTCAATTCTTGGGAGGCTTATCTGTTACGAACTCATACCATGGAGCAGTGGTTCCATCAAGCATAGTTTAACAGTCCTCATCTCTTTCATATCCACTGCCGAATGGATCACGAGAACTTCGAGAGGTTACTGAGTTATATGTAAGATCATCCAGTATTCCAGACTAGATCACGGATTGCAAAGCAGGTAAGCAGATCTTTTCCGACTAATGCTACTGCTCGATTGATTTCTGATGTCCATTGCTTAGAAGCTTGTCCGGGGTCTTTAGTGGATGTGTTGGCTTTATTGTCGGAAGGTTCATCACCTTACAGTATGCTCTGTTTGTGAACTGGTGGTATTACTTTAATCGGAAGAGCTCGTTTGCTCTCAATGCCATGGTTGTCTGCAGCAATCAATGAAAGATCCTTTACGTGAAGGCCGGAGACACCTCTGCTGCACATGATGCCCGTGTCTTCGATGGCTCATTCCTGAATGTCCAGCCGGAGGATTATTTTAAGGATGACGAATACCTGTTAGGAGACTCCGCGTACACCGTCATCAACCGTATGGTATGCCCATACAAGACACCGTACCCTTCACCTGTTCATGATGTCTTGAACTCTACGATGAGCAGTCAGCGGATCGCAATTGAACATGGCTTCGGAATCCTCAAGGCACGGTTCCCGTCAATAACCAATATCTCCAGTCAAATTCAGGGAAAAGAGAGTCATCAAGCGGTTGTCGACTGGTTCCTGGGGGCATGCATCCTGCAAAACTTCTTGCCGGATGCGAATGATAGAGAATGGGATAATACAGAGGATCCAGCCTATGCCACGAGACACCAGCTCATCGTAGAGCAAGCCCAGGAAGCTCATGCTAATAGACTAGCTGCGCTAGAGGAGAGGGGTGGTAGACAATGTAGGGGTGCTCGGCATATTGAGAATGTACGGGACAGGATGGTACGTTTATTCTGATGGGTGCGAGTAACACTGGCACCCAACAGAGCATAAAGAGTTTGACTTTCTTAATAATGACTTACTAAAAACAATTCTTAGTCAGGGGACTAGGAGATCACTTGGTTTTCATTATTGATTGAGGTTTGATGAGTAAGATTCCGAGTGGGAAAGCAGGTACAAAGTATATTGATAAGATAAACTAAAAGTTTGTGCTGATGACAATGGAATAATCAATTAGGCCCTCATATTGTTGTAAGCGTGTGGTTTCCATGATATGCGATCCTGATGATGATGAGAAGTCAATGGGAGAATTCTGAGGATTTATGTAGAACAGTGCTGAGTCCCAGCAAATCAATCCTGATGTGTAGCATCAGCAGACTCTCTGTCCAATGACCCCATAAATTCACTCATGCCATAAGTCAATTACATCATAGATGTAAACCAGGGGCTATCAGGTGGCCGATGGTAGGGTAGCTCAATTTCAATATAAAAAAAAATGAGAAGTAATAATTTCAAAGATAGAAATTATTTACTTCTCTGGGGATTCTCTCTTAAACTTGAATGAGTATGAGACATAATAATCTTAAACTCTCCTGCTTATCACAGGGAGCAGTCAAGATCATTGGGTATTGCATCCCAGCATGAACAGCAATCCATGAAGGTCTTTAGTCTTGAAGGTCTTTGTAATTCATAGAGGCTTGGTGTTCAATGACTAACACCAATTCCATGAGGGTTCTTAGAATAATATCTTTCTGGGACATAATTGTATTGAATGGGATAGTTGAGTGATCTTGCTGGCTAATGGCTTTGTTGAGTGCAGACTTTTTCCTTATTTATGTTTTTTGACTTCAGCTCTCCACTCATATTGTCATGGCTCAATCCTCCTCTCAGCTGTGTTACCTTTCTTTACCTGGTCCCATGATTTAGCACACTGAAGGGCAGTAAATGCCTGTACCATTGTATGCTTACCTATCTACTTGTGCATGCTTACCTGTTTGTACTGATGTTGTAACGGCTGTCATGGATGAGGTAGTGGACAGAGAACCTGAGGGCTCTAGGCTTGTTGTCGAGGATCGTGAACTGTGACATGAACTCTTAGAAAGCTTTAACATTAGATCTCTAAAGCTGTGTCATGCAGCAACTGAAGATAATCTATGTTTAGAAGCAAGAGGCAAGTCAGAGGACAGGATCAGGAGAATGAAGCAAGAGGGGCAAAGGCAGGAACTCAGACAGAGACAGAGGCAAGGGCAAGGACTGAGATGAGGATGTAGAGGTTCCAAATATTTATTTGGTGAGATGAACAAATAACTGTGTAAGGAGAAAAGGAAAGGAAACAGAACAGTGGGAGGACAAGTCCTCTTATATACACATTTTCTCCTTCCATGCCAAGGCACTAAACTAGCAGGCCCTAAACACTTAACCCTTGACAAACTAACACAGCCACTCTAGAGTCTCCTAAAACATTCAAATGGGTGCAGCTATGCAACCACTAACAAACACTTGGACAATGTCATAGTGCATATGACTCATTGCTAAGTGCACAGCTGCACAGATAAGCCACACCACTAATAGCCACAGCACACAGGGGTTAAACAGGACAATCAAATAAGAAAAGTGAATGCATAAGTAATGAAATAAGGAACAAAGGGAAGACAGGATTCCTGAGCTGTGACACTCTCAATAACAAGCTTACTTTGCACAGGTTGTCTGTCCAACACCTCACCCTTGACCACCATGATACCAATGGCCTGACAAGATCAAATGGTAACACTGTTTATAACTAACTATTCTTTTTCCTAGCCCCCCATTATATCACTTTGTGTGGGAAGTGGATGAAAGGTGGCCCATAATGGCTCTTGTCCTATGACTTCAGTCATTACTTGCAAGAATCCCCATTCTCTTAACATATCTTCTAGGAGGGGTATGACATATGACTGGAGTCATTACTTGTGAGAATCCTGATTCTCTTAACTCATCTTCTAGGAGTGGTATGACACTATCTGCCCCTGTATGAGATTGTGCCCTCAATCAATGACTAAGATTCTGACTTTCGAATTCATAGCTTTCTGATTATAAAATAGGGATTTGTGATGAAGTCCTCCATCCCCTTCATCCACCAACATGTTCTGCAATAAGACCATTAAAGCCTCAGTGATGAAAGGTATCTCAAGGCAGTGGTTGTTTAAACATGCTGAATCCTGCTATGTTAGTTGAAGGGTTGGTTGAAGAACACCTCAATCCAGTACAGGATGTTACAGAAATCGACTCCACAACACCAGACAATCTTGCCGGGTGAGCAAAGGTACAATTTTGAAAGGGGAACAAGCCATTGGGAAATTCTTTTGAATCTCGCAAGAGTGGATTGTGGTCGAAGCATAGGACATTGCCTGCTTGCCGCTTTGACAGAGCTAATGACAGCTTGACAAAGGCAAAGAAGTCAACTCTTTGCAATTATTGCCACTGGCTCAAGCAGCAGGCTGTTCAGTTCCCTGGATCAATGGAGGTGAAGCAGTTCTTGGAGGATCGGAATGGCCCTAGAGGGAAGCCTCGATGGTCAACATGCATGTGCTCTCATTGCACCATCGCTGGGGAATCAGTTGCACTGTGCAAAGAGATGTGTTTCCGGCTATGGCATGAACATCAAATTACAAACCACTGAGTAAATACCCCCACCCCCTACATCCCTTATCGACATATAAAGGCCTAAAATTGATACCAATTCTGTTTCGATGGCAGGTTATTGGTTGATACAGCTGAGAAGGGGGGGGTTCAGAGTTTGAGGCTTGCCAGAAATGCCTGTTTCAAAGTGTTATCGATTACCATCTATATTGATGATATGGGTATATCTGAATAGCTGAGACGATAGAAGAGACATAGCAGAATCAGGAATCGTCTTGTTCGAAGTAATTAGGCAACAACTCATAGAGCTGTGGTTGTTTTCGTGGGTAGTCACGTGATGAGGAAGCATGTTTCTAAATACTTATCGAATTTAGTCCAACAATTTAAATAAAATATTTCAAGTATGGTACAGGATGGCTGAGATGCAGACAAGTCTACAATGATTTTGGTCGAAGCAATTGGACATAAGCTTGTAGAGGTGTGGTTGTTTCCCTGGGGTGGTTGGGTAGCGAAGAAGCATGTTTCTGAATACTTATTGATTTTAGTCTAAACAATTTAAATAAAATATCTAAATAGCGGGAAAGATGGCGGAATACAGGCGAGTCTAGAATGATCTTGGTCGAAGCAATTTCGTCATTGCCCGTGGAGTTATGATTGCTTTTTTTGGGTTGTTGATGGGTCTTGGTTGGTGATCGAAGTCCGGGGAGGAACTCGGAACCCTGGCCACAGCTCAACCCAGTCGACCAACACAACTAAGTCACTAACACTCATCGCGACGGTCATCACAGCTGTCATTACATCCGCCATCATTCATCATCAGTACCATCGTAAATATATTACTCCCAACCACATTCTGATGAATCTATCATGACTTGTCATGGTAATTAAATCACGTACAATATTTTTTACAAAAGTTAAAGCTTCTACTTGGGGGATTTGTTCCGTACATCCTGGCGATACAAAAACAGTTTTACTTTCACTAATATCATCAAAATTGGTGTTGTTGTTGCTGTTTTTGTGTTCAGCATCGCGACTTTCTGTGTTTTCACTGAGGTGGGGTGCTGTGGCTGAGGTGTTGTCATCGACCCCCTGTCACCCAACCCCAAGCGGTTAGTAGATACGCTAATTGGACCTGAGATCTGTATACACTGAAAGGGATATTGCATGCCATGGATAAAGAAGGAGCAGCCTTGTTTACTTCACCAAATATGGCTAAGCGAAGTTGGGCGGCTTGTAGAGTTTTCGCTTTGCTCCGCTCATAATCATGTGGGACATTCCTTCCGTGTATTGACCAGCTCTTGACGAATAGTGGTCCACAAAACCCCGCTTGAATTGCTGAAACACGAAATATGAAAACATATAACATTTGGTTGCCGTCGCCAACTCCCACCAAACATTCAAATTTACATCATCATCTCATCGCACAACAATAAAGACAACCATAGAGTCTAGACATACACGTCCACTGCTTGATACATCGGAGGCCACCAACACATATTTTTTTACGCTTATCCAGAGAATATATTGCTTGAAGCCTGAAAGCTGCATAGCCATTAACTCTCACTAAGTACGGTACTGTGTCATTCTTTATTGAGGAGATCATCATACAAAACACCTTCCATGAATGTGTTTTATCACCTCGCACGGTCTCAAGATATATTGACTTTTTAAAAACTGAGAGGTTAACTGAAATCCATCAAGATTAGATTATACTGTTTTGGGACCCGTCCCTTGGTTCCAGGTTTTAATCGAGAACCCACTTCGGCTGATTCAGGCATTGAAAATCCTCGAAAGCTACCCCGATCAACAAAATGAACGGCATCGCAATCACCAATATCTGTCTTACCATCATTATTATCCTTTCGTACACAAAGACAATTCTCAAAAACGGTATTGAATCCTGGCGATGGATTCGTAGTTTAAGAAATAGCGAAACACCAAACGACGTTGAACGTGCGGATAAACCCGAGCTATCAGGGACTGAGGCGGTTAGAGGACCTGTAGCACCACCACCGGCCGCCCCTGTTGATGTTCAACCTGAACTGGCTGGGTCTGGCATAGCAATACCCGAGACAGCCAACACGTCTGTAGCCCAGTCATCGGTGATCCAGTCATCGGCAACCGAAATATTGGCAACCAAGCCATCGACTGCCCAGATCATGTTATCAATGGGAAATTCCCCTCAGTCAGTAGTAGCGCCAGCTCGAACCTCAGACTCAATGGTGAGGCCATCCCAAGGACCCGCAACACCGGCTTTGCAGCAACTGTCATCAATGGTCACCCGGACAGTTCACTCGGAAATAATGCCCCCGCTCAACGTATCTGTTACTGTGGGCAGACAAACTTTTGTATGTTCTAATCCTACCGTCCTCCATATCCTTTCCTGATAAAATTTCAGTCACTGATAATGTACTGTACTACATGTAGAATATCCAAGTACCTCTCACAGCTCCCGATGTCTTCACCGGAGCGGATGCATCTGCGCATTCACAACAAGGAATTAGGTGAGTCGGCAGAAAGTTTTTATTCATCTCGTCTCCAACCCCCTTCCTTCATCTACCCCATCCCCGCCGATGTGGTCAATCGCTAAAACCTAGTGTTGCTTTAGTTAGAGTTTCTTCCGATAATTTATTTCACAATCAGATGTAGGTTAGGTCTATACGGTGGATTCAATGTTCGGTTATCAAGAGGCGTTCTTTCATAGCAGCGGTACTACATGTAATTTTCTTTGCTTTGGTAAACCATTTTGCTTGGAGTTTTTTAGGGTAGGCGGTTTCTTGAGACTAGAAATTTTGGAGGGCATATTGAAGTGGGATAGAACTGTTGGATATGGAAGGTCAAAACGGAAGTTGGATAGGGTATTGGAGAGGTTCACGGGTAACGCGACGGCTGTAGAGGCCGACCTCTGGTGTTGACATGCGTGCAATTGTGTCTTGGGTGATGGAGGAGAAGAAATATTAAGTGGATCCTGCTTTTATTCCTTAGGTTTTTCACGTGTCTAGCGACGAATTTTATTCTCAATTATATTTCGCCGTGTGATCAGTATCATGTTCAGAATACTCTAGGAACGTTAGAGGATGTCGTCCTCCACCTCCACTTCCACCTGCACCTCTACCTCTTCCTCAATTTCGTCCTCTACCTCTCTCCATCTTCAGCTCTGCCTCCACCTTTCTCTACCTACTTTTCTCCATCTCTATTTCTTCCTCCACCTCATCTTCCACCTCATCTTCCACCTCATCTTCCACCTCATCTTCCACCTCATCTTCCACCTCATCTTCCACCTCATCTTCCACCTTTCTCCTCCTCCATCCCTCCGCATTTATCTAGTTTTCTATCTCCACTTTCACCCCATTCGCCCGACACTTTTACTTTCACTTCCCCTTCCACAATTCTCAATCTCGACTGTGACCTCTGTATGATCACCACTTCCACTTCCACTTTCATCTCCGTCTGTTCGGAGTTCCTTCACTTCATGACACAGGTCGTCCTCAATTTACATCCTATTTCCCACCTTCCCTTATCTTCCATCTGTATACTTATATCCCCCAAATTTAAACTGCACTTACTTGGTTGCTATCACTTCTTTCACCACCCGCTTCATGGTATCGTGTGCTGCACAAATTTGGGTGATAAATTATGATCCTCGGTTATGGGTCTATGATGAATCACGTTGTTTACTCTAAGGACGAGTCGACTCTTCGGTAATGCGGCAAGCAACGAGTAGTGCATTATTATCCAGCTTACTCCGTCCACTGAACCCTAACATATGGCGATCGACAACCGAGTGTTTATGCATTGTTTTACACAAACCACGTCGCATGCATTAATGCCAACCGTATTACACGTTGAAATTTAAATTACCCATGAGCACAGTAAATCATCAATCGTATTTTTCAAGCTGACAATATGGTAGTCTTCTTAGCCTTTGTTCGGGAGCTGGAAATGGGGCTCCACGTTCGGCTCGATTCTCTCGGGGCGCAACGCGGACTTGCCTTGATTTGCCAAGCCGGAACGGGCCGCTGTGCTTAGCTTCCACCCTACTCCAGCGTCTCACCGCTCCAAGGTTTCAAGCGTCGACGTGCTAAGACTTGAGGATGATAGTTTCGCAATAGTTTGGGCGGTTATCGAGCGAGGCTGGAGCCATCAAATTTCATGCATTCCTGCCACCCTGAAGTAGATCAGACCTAACTCTACACAACTAACTAGTCTTGAGCCTTGCTTAGGTTCCAGTTCAACTGCTAATGTCTGAGACTGTGCTCTGCCGGTTCACAGGCTCCACGGACTGTCCGGGTGATCGTCTCATCATCAGGTTGAGGCGCATGTAAAATATGCAAGCACAGAGAGCATGAAAAGGTGACGGAAAACTCAATTCGGAAAGCTCGGACGAGCTGAAGCATGAACTGAACTGATTGATCATACATAAGTGAACCCTGATATTTCAAACTAGCAAACTCCAGTAATAACAAAAGAAACCGGATGCAAAGACAAGCGACAAGTTGCAGCAAACGCGCTGAGAGAGTACAAAAAGTGATGAACCAACATAAGCGAATACAAAAAACACGCATGCACCCACCCAACAACCGGACCCAATAAAAATAAGTACGCTTAACAAACCAACAAAAGAAAAGTAACGATAGATATCTTAGAGTTGCAGTGCATTCAATTTTTCGATCCCCTGAGTAACATGCCTAAGCTAGAGCACTATTATCCAATTTGAGCCCATGAATTTGTCATGCGGCGCACGAAGGACGATTTAGGGCGGACCCACTTAAACTCAACTTCTCCTCCTTCTGAGAGGTATGGCATTTCCACCATACCTGCTCTTTTCCCACGATATACTGATCCCAATTCCATGATAGCTGGTCCTAGCTTGAGTTCGACTGTGTACTTGAATTCTCGATAACGCTTACCCATCCCAGGGAGAGCAGGCAAGGTTGATTCCTTCGTACTTGAGGTCTCCGAAGGAGAATCACCCTTTATCCGCTTCTCGTGCCAGCGGATCCGTTTAATATCGACTTCCCATGGTAGGTATCCAAGTGGCTGCACTTCTGCAGGAAATTTGTAAGCGATGTAAGCCTCATATGACGAAGGAAGCGTACCCCCGGTGCAATATTCTGGCGGTTTGTCGGCGTCGCAATATAGGAACCAGTCGAGAAAGCGTCGGCTTCCGAAATCCAAGAGACCTGTATGAACGATCCTCTGCTCTTCAATTTTAACTTTTCTTCCATCCATGATTTCATCACCCTGAGATTCCGTTAGTCAAGACCTCCAACCAGGTATCACAGTGTTGGATTTTACATACCTTTCTCAATAACCACTTGATACTTGTGCTCTCATGCAAACCTAATATCGAGTCTGTTCTACTCGATCTTCTTCCACCCTCATGCGGGTCATACTCTGGCGTCTTCGCTATGCCGTAGCTATATCGTGCCTTTCTCGATTCGATCATGTGATTCTTCTCAAGACCCCACATTGTCGCTCCTCGAACAACAGCAGACCATCTAGAATGGTTAGTAGAAGAAACTTCTACGGGTAATTTGGTAAGGCCACTCACGCCTCCTCATCTCTGAGTATAATTGTGCTTTTCCCTCGTGTCGTTTTCTTGAATTTCTTTTCCAGATGCTGAAAAAGATATGTACTTTGTCCGAAACCCCCAACGAGAAGAATTGCCTTATTCCTGACGTCCTCTGATACGCACCTCAGTTGGTTTTCCACAAGAACTTCGATCTGATGAAGTCAGTTTTGTGAAATCAATAAGGCTATCCGGTGGATACGGCTTACCTTCTTGCAGGCGGTCTCAAAGAGTGCCTTGAGCTCCTCTAGATGCCTGAATATTTGTGAGCCTCTTTTCTAAAAGATGACATGGAAGGCGGTCGAAAGAAACGTACTGTTTCAGCTTTATTGTATCGTTGACAATCCCTTTTTTCGAATCGTCCTGGACGCCCCGGAGATCGACAATGAGTCTTCCGTTCTCTTTATTGTCGTACTGAAATGAAGGTTTCACTCCCAGCTCGAACATTCCCATCATGTATTTCTTGTCGCCTTCCTTTAGCTTGTCGTATTGTTCGTGGCCCACCATATTCCTTATGAAGGCTTCGAAATCCTTGTCTGCAGCGGAAATAAGTATTTTGATGAGAAGTGGGAGAACTATTATGTACCTAAATAGACAGAACCACAAAAGCCTCCTTCCCCCGTGACGCTTTCCTTCACTCTGAGTGGATTTAATGACAAGATTTCGTATGTGATAAGGTCCTACATGCAGATCTCGGTTAGCACAATACAAGAATCGGTAGACGTAAATGACTTACGCAAGTTCCACCACCTGCATCACAGACTGTAATGACATCCTCCGCCTGTAATAATGCTCTCCGCGCCGCTCTTCCGAGAACTGCTATCGCCGCCGCTTCTGGCTCGGGAAGAAGATCAGTATTTTCTGGCAACCCCGCCTTTTTCGCCAAATCCTTCATCATTATTATCGTCGCCGGTTTCCATACTGCCGGTATCGTCAGGATGACTCGCACACTGAATCTATGCATGAAATCTTCTCCGAGAATAAATTGAAGCTGCTTTTTTGTATAATCCCAAAGGCATCGTAAAAAGTCGACTGTGATATCTTGAACATTCTTCCCAAACTTCTTCATGAGGTGTTCCAGTGTTTTCAGCTCCGAATTCTCCTTCGATTCCGGGTTTTCGGGTCGTTGCAGCAAAAGCTTGAACCATGTAAACGGACCTTCCTCGTGCTCTTCATGATAGCTCCTTCGAATGGCGTTAAAGCCCCAGCTGACTAGCGAATGTGGGTGAGCTTTGTCATAAGTCACCGCCGTAGGGACTTTGTGTGAAGTTCGGTTGGCGGATGACGGGTCGATCCAATTGCTAATGACCTGAATGCTTTCCGGTCGGTCGCCAGTAGCCCAAGCGACGCCAGAATGACTATTGCGACGAACGTGCCCGAAGATTAGCCAATTCCGAGGGAGAGTGGGGGGGAGCAAGGGTTTGTTTTTACTCACGTTGTTCCGAAATCAATACCGATAACAAGGTCGGTCGGGGGAGTTGGGGACATCATTTGTGCGTCTGTGTGAAACCACATGTGACCTGGCGACAAAGATGGCGAACGATGAGAGCCCTGGATCCTGCCAGATAGTTGAACGAAAGGCTTCGGACAGCTCAATGTTCACTATTTGAGTCTGGGGCGGCTCTTTTCATAGGGGAACAAAGCCGACACAGCTTTTATCAGCTTGACGAATGCTGCGAGCGTATCTCGCCCCGCTTAAATCAAAATTGCGGGGTCGGCCGCAAGTCACCGACCCACATGAATAACGAAAAATTGGCATTGGTTCGTATAAATTTGAATTGTCGAGTGGACGCGGTCCACGTACGAACCACACATCACAGGGCGGACGATACGGCTACTCGCGCATTGATGTACTATGACGTGTCCGGCCAATGAGGACCCGTCACTTTGCAGATGATTGGCGGGTTTGAGGCTCTGGATAGTGCCCAACTCCAAAGCGATTATCGATAGCGGCAATCCAATAAGGGCGTTTCGGTAAACCGTCTGCGCTCAGCTGTTGTGAGAATTCCAATAGACTTTGAGGTTGGGAGAAGTCCGACAGCAGCAATCGTGAGGCCGGATTCGATAGTTTCAGATATTGCTTTTGTAGATGGTTTTGTCTGGCGATGTTCCCCCACAGATTAGCTATTGTTCTGGGTTGATTCATGACGATATGCCTTGAACATCATGAGCCGTGTGTTGACGTGTTGAAGAAGGCTTCTAAGGACTAAAATAGACGGAGCGGTAATCGGGTCCAGGCGGTGGCGGACTAACTAATGTGCAACCCAAACTTAAAAAGCCAATTCCAGCTACTCTGGGGTTTGATTTGCCAAATTCACTGGACGTGGTTAAAATCCAATAATCCTTTGTGTGCCGCGCGATGGATATATAAAGACCTTCTTTTCCAGCTTCAAATTTCGTCTTTTCTTGAGATTCCGCTTCTTAAAAGCACCGACCATTCCCACACGCGCCGTCGAACACGAACTGCCCTATCCCGCGCTAAATATGTCACCGGATCCCGCCTTACAGCGCTGATTGACGCCCGAACGCTTGCACAGCAAAGACGCCGAGGTCGGACGGTTCCTTCACACTCCATCATCAGGCATGATCGTTGAGAACAGCCAGCAGGTTATTCAGGTGTTCGGAAATCTGTTGTGCAAGCTACACGCGTAGTGAACTCCTCTTTAGTTATTACTGCTTACTGATTACGAATGCCACTTCATCACCATGGCTGGGTTTGCTTTTAAGATTTTGCACAACTTCGGATGCGGGATATTTTGTGGTTGCTTATGACGGGAGTGTTGGCCGGAGCCGAGTTCGCTACTACCCCTGAATAATGCGTTCAAGTCCGAAAGATGTCAATCTGGCCAGCGGAGAGTTCAGCCATCTCTTCATCGACAGCCAGATTGGAACTTTGTACATGTACGGCAGGCGAAGCGGTCATGTACACTGCAGTGCAATGGTCGGGGTGTTGGCCTTTTCGCCCACCGACAGCTCGAACTTACAGGGGAGGCTGTAAGTCTAATCACTGTGGATAATAGCGTGATGTATGTCGGCGCATAAACTCTTTGTGCATGTGCACTATTTAGCTGGGAGGGTTGTGAAAAATGATGATGGTTCACCAACTGCTAACCGCCCAATTAGCACCTACCCGAGTCGTATTAACGCGTACCGTTGCAGCCGGAATTCAGGCGATTTGTAAATGAGTTCTCATTTGAACATGAAATTAATGCAGCATCGCCTACGGTATCGGTAACTGAGAGTCGGATGTCGTCGTCGTGCGAATGGAATAGAAATTTGGCCATTGTGTGTGTGCCGGAATTGTGAGGCTCATTGGACGATGAAGCCATAACAGTTGATAGAGCCACGTTGAATGCGCGATATGTGGATGACTTAGTTAGGGCCTAAATTAGTGAATGCAGCATGTCCGCAGATCCAACAGCTCGGGGATGCATCCAACGCTGGTGGACTTTGTGATACTGGGATGCGGAGAACCATACTCGTGGATGAAGGGCATATTAGAAGGTCACGATCTCTGCGTGAAGCGGGAATCATATTGCATAGCATAGATAAAGAAAAAGGAATAGCCTGATCTAAAACTTATAAATATGGCTAAGAGAAGGTGGGCGGCTTGTAGAGTTTTCGCTTTGCTCCGCTCATAATCATGTGGGACCATCCTTCTGTTAACTAGCTTTGAAGAATAGTGGTCCACAACACCCCGCTTGAATTGCTGAAACACCAAGGATGACCCTATATATAACATTTGCTTGCCGCCTCCCACCCATACTCAATTGTTTCATCGGAAATTTCCAAGCTATCTTACCCGCCACGCATATAAACATACATTATTACTGAGGAGGCTGTCACCACGTATTTATCAGTTTGACGCCTTAAGTTTTTCACTTCGCAGTCTATGGTCAGTACATCATCTTTTTGACTTCGACTGGTCGATTGGACTTGCTATCCAATCGTTTGCACAATAAGAGGAGGTACCACATGTACTGATTGTTTCTCAGAGACCTCAGCGAACTAATGTGCTTTGGAAAAAAAAAACAACCAGAAAATGCGAGAGCGGTTACCCCACCACGGCCTCAGGACGACTTCGCCATTATCCAGCAATTCAATCAACTGTATATGAAAGTGCGAGCATGGAGCGTCGAGTTCGTTGGTGGCGCAGTAGGCTCAGAACTTTCGGCGCAACAGGTTACCCTTTTGCGGCGATTGGTTTTGAGCAATCTGGACCTGGCAGAAGTTTTAGCAGACAAAACGTTACATCGACATGTTATTGAAGGTGTAATTGGAATCGCAATTGCGGAAATGTTAAGCTCAAAAACCCCATCAGGTGTGTGACAATGCGGAAAGCCCGAACCGTAAGAACATGCGAACTCAATGTAGCGAAATTCTGACAGCCATCTAGATACAAATGCACTATCAGAAACGATATACGGACAAGTAACAGGCTTTGCGACAAGTAAAACACCAATGAAAGAGCTAAAAAACGACCTTGGGGCTATCTTAGCAATGGCAGTCAGCCTACAAAAATCATTTGCTACACAGACAGCGACATTTACAGTTTCTTATCCGCGAGTTCAGGATGGCCAATGCGAATTTCAAACGGCAATGATGGAAGACAAGAGTAACGGCAAGAATGGTGGGCCTTCGAAAAGGCTAGTGGGATTGTTAATATTTCCTGGAATGTTTAAGGTGGCGGAGGGTGTTAGAACATGCATGGTCAAAATCAAAGTAATATGCACCGATGAAATGGCTCGGTATAACGTCAAAGTCGCCTGAATACTCGCTGGATTCTTCATTCTTTTCTGGGGACGATTTACGACTGGAATTTTGGTGTTGTTTCTTTTTCAGCTGCAGACGATGTCAGGGGAGTGGGGACGCGCGACAGGGCAGGCGACGGGCAGGCGACGGGCGATCTGGTGTAATGTGGTTTAAATACATTTGGCTTTTGAGGGGTTTGCAGGGTCCGTACGGAACCGTTGAAGATCACCTGGTGGAATTCTGTTGGAGTTGAACAAGCAGATAGGAAATGGGGTGGAAAGAGATAGAGATTATGGTACGGTCGGTATGGGAAGGTCCGGATATGGAAACAGGAAATTAGAAACAGGGAAGGTGGAGGTGCGGGATAGAAGACCCGAACCGCGAACAGTGAGCCTCCCTTCTCCCTCATTCACTTTTATTGTAATATGTATAGATACCAATTGTAATTCTCATTGACAGCAGCTCGGCAACTTAATCGGCTACTGCGCCTCTTAATTTCGAATACGCGACAACTCCATCGCTGGACAATGAACATTCGACATACTTTCAATGCCACACTATTCTTCCCCTGTGTTCCGCGCTTTAGAAGCAGAACACTATTGTATACATGAGATGCACCTGAAACGGATAACTCCCTGAGACATACTTACAGCTCTCCCTATTACTTTGGGATTGAATAAATTATTGATCGGGACCTGCGCTGTCGGCTATGTATTACAATGCTAACTGACTTCATGCGATTGGACAACACCTGCTTACATCCGATCCGTTAGGCTTTCCGGATTCATTGATTGCGTTGCATGATTTCCGCATTACGACCTATGACGGCTTGCTACGTGTGTGCCAACGGCTGGGAGTCCTTGCGGCGATGGAATCCCGGAGAGCGTGCTTCTATGTATCTTGTACGTCAGTGAGAAGTATAGTAACGGCAACACCGTGTACAACATCCGATAATTGTCGGGTAGACACATCCTGTAATTTCATCAAATTGTACAGTTGTATGGGAGATTATGCTAAGACTTACTCTGGATTAAAATACTTCATCTACCGCGTAGCCAATCATATCGATTGTTGAGTAAAGAATGATTCCAACGGATCTGACAAACGTCGCTACCATCTAGCTAGAGTCTAAGTGGCGAAATTTCATCTTAGGTTACATGTTTGACATGCTGATGATGCTCTTCATTTGTCTCATCAGGAGATGCTACCGAGTGGACCTGCATTAGCAGCTAGACAGCCTGCTAAAAGCATGTCAACCAACCTTGAAAATCAGGAACCAGGAACGATTCCTTCCGCTAGCGGACGGTTTTTCGATGGCTTACACCTTGACATAGGGTTCTGTATTGTACCTGCTTCTTCTAATGCCAATCTAGCGAGGCTGCTGAGAAGCAAAGATATCCGATCTTGAATACACGTACGCACTTGCTACGTACATCTATTGCGATTATTCTAGAACTCCAATAAGATACTTCAAGATCGAACCCGGTTAGAGATACCTACCTTCAACCAAATTGGAGTTTTATCTGATGCTCGATCTGGGCCTCAAAATCCCAGGAGCAGCAGATGTGGTACGGACTGTGGTCGTGATCACATGACGTTCCCGCTCCCAGGGGTTTAACCCTTACCGATTGGAGTGTCTCAAAGCTCTAAATTTTGTAAGGTATGATCATGCATAAGTAAAGTAAGGGACACGATCCAGGATTTTGACAAACCAACGCAACTAAATGGCACGCCTTGTTTATTTCATCACGTGCGGATGAATCTTATGTCATCTGAAACGCCGATGCTACGAATATATCCGGGATCATAAGACTTGAGATGCCAATTGATAAATTTTATACCTTACAGGTACGCTTATTCGACCCATAGAATCTCGAAATATATTTCAACATCTTCACTAATACACAATCAATCACTCGTTCAATCTGGGCTAGGGTTATTTGCAGTCCAATCGTATTTCATGATACTAATAAGGCAGAGCACCCGCTTCTCGGATCCACATGTATAGAAAAAGTATCTTCTTCGAATCAAACATAAATGTTGAGAAGAAATAAGGTTCATTCCCATGAAACACACGGCAGCGGTTTAAGCGAAGTTGAGGCGAATTCGTTAGTACACGATTGGTGCGTCTAAATGGAGGCCTATCCGCTACGCCCTTCAGCTCTTATCTTTCATTTGAGCCAGCCTTCCAAATAATCATGAGCATAAAACGACCAATCCGCGCAGTTTTGATTCATGTGAATAGGAGTTACCATCGAAGACACCGGACTATTCCCTCGTGATCGGACATCAAATTCTTCAGAGCACCAGTCTACAGGTCATTAAGCGATATTCTTCATGATTGGTCGCTCCAAGATGAACGGGATACGCGATGTTTCAGCGAAACTCTCCAACCACTCACTATTCACTGGAAAGGTGGCGGGCCAAGCAACCCAATATCCGAGTGTTCGAAGCGCTGAAATCAACAGGTCTATTACAATGACACACTTGAACTTTAAGATACATTGAGAAGTGGCAAAGAGTACATTGCCTTCAATGGTCAATGATTCGATTCGACTCTTGAGCAACGGAATGTTCTGGAATTCATCTTAACATTCAGCAAACGCTAGTAATGAATTCAAATATATCTAAACGAGCAGCGATGATACATGTGGCCATTCCAGAATCCATAGTAAGTGGCTATCAGGTATTTCCCGACTCTACCCACTCTAACAGATATTTCATAGACATTCTTCACATCTTTTACCCAACTTAAGAAGGTCTAGCGAAGACCAGCCGATCAGCACAACGAGTTTCCTATCAATCAATCGGCTAGATTCATCATCACCCAGAAGAAGAAGACGCCACACGGTTCCATGCATCTATCAATCGCTATCCTGGTACAACACCACCAATACGCTCACCAATATTTCTGCATAAGCTAAGATTTCCAACCTTATAGTTCCTGAACTAAACCACCGGTTCCATCCGGTGATTCTGTGACATGCTAAAGGAATCTAAAGCACAACACTAAGAGACGTGGCACCTTTAGTGTGATAATGTATGATTGGCTTTTAGTGGGCCGAATTGCAAGCCATAATCCGCCTTTTCATGCAGTTCGCCGAAGTATATGGCCTGTCATCTCGGAGCGTTGACAGGTTTTGAAGAGTAAGCATTCATCAGCAACCCAGTCCGGACCCAAGGACTGACATTCGGGACTATGGAGAAGCACGTCGATACAAGCCATCAAAGACAGATCCTACAAATCGCTGGTCTCGCATTGAGGTATTCAGAAATCATACTAATTGCATAGGGGAATTTGATCTAATCCACCATACCATACCATGGTATTGGTAATATCAGTGCAGTCAGACGCTGGCTTGTAAATGTAAACGTGGCCTTCCAGAGACGGATTAATTTATAGCGACCACATAACCGAATTCAATTGTAGGGCATTGAGGCTTTCGCTATCAAAGATTTTCATGGTATCCTAGATGTGTGTATATCAGGGAAACAACGAACCCCCCAAGAACGCTGCACAAGAATCTACGATCGGCTTTCTAGAATTCGATCGTCCTATGTGACATCAATGCGGTGAAATCGCTACTGGGTTCCAACGAAACGGCCGAGTGTTTGTCCTCCGAAGACCGTAACAATGACGGAGTTGGTGGAATGGCGTCGCAGCCGTATGTTTTTTTATATATCAGTCGATGAACCTTCTCGGCCCCGTCATCAGATCGCATGTAGGGAGATCTATCAAACGCAGTGTTAGTGAATAGAAGTGCATCTTACATGCGTATCCGACGTGTATAATAGCAAACTGCCCTCCAGACTGAAGCCAAAGATGGCTGTTGATGGAGCGCACGACGCGTCAAAGACTCGTACACGGGTGACGCGTGCGCCCTGCTGTGAGGCTCTTAAGTGGAATGCGTTAGCGTGAGCGCCCAGCCACGTGCGAACGGATGCCATGGTTCCGGAAAAGCCTTGTTGGCGCCGCCATCAAGCGCCACATCGGAAAAGCCACTACTTTAGAGTGCGCCACGACCTAAAAATCGGGTACTTGTCGCCGCCGAAGCGCCGCCTGTGAGGGCCCGTCTTGGATATGAAGCTCTTCTAAATTTTAAATTTAGGTCATCTAGATAAGGTGCTATTTTTTAGCACTGAAAAGCAGTTATTCCCTGTTCACAAAATCCCGAAAGTCATTTCCTGATTACTTACTGTCATTGTAATCGTAATTGTTGCATCCGAACAGCCGACGTACAGTATGTACCCCACCGAATACTTGATGCGCAGGTTATAATGTAAAAAAAACGACTAAATTATCCTTCTAGAAGATCTTCTGTACAAAATATTCAACGCATGACACCTCTATGTTCCCGGGGTTCCCTACTTTTCCGGAATACGAAAGCGGAATGAGCGGCGAGCAGTGACTGAAGATCCACAGCCTTACATTATTATCTTTCCCTTTTCCAGCCATAACCCGTAGATCTATTCCCAATGAAGTTTTTCCCTCCGCAACGGTTGCTAGTGCCCGAGACGGCCCAAGCCCTACGGATTCCGTCTTGCCGGGATGCGTCGGCATCCGGAACCTCCGACATCGGAGTATATCATCGCGAAGCTACCAATATAATGTGATGTATCCTATAGGCGGCAAGATTTGAGAAATAACAGCAAATATGTCGGTTGAACAAATCGAAATCAACGGGTTAGTGGCGGCGCTGTTGAAGTTGGAGCCGTGGCAGTTGGCGGCGCTTGGTGGACTGGGGTTTATCGCTTATTGCGTCTATTACCATCAGTCGAGAAAGGTATGACCCTGGTTCAGAAGTGCGGGTACGGCCAGGGTAGGCCTATGCTTATGTTGATGTCCAACGCAGATCGATTTACCTTCCGTCGGTATCGAGCCGGGAATCTTTGGTCCTTGGAAGGCCGCTATCAACTTCGTCCATAACTCGGATGCCTTGATCAAAGAAGGCTACTACAAGGTATTTCAGAATTCTATGGTGCTTGAAAAATTATACTGATAGCCATCGCAGTATGGAAAGAAGGGCCAGGCCTTCAAAGTCGCAACTCCAGCTCGTTACATGGTCCTCTTCTCCGACCCAAAGATGATCAAAGAGCTTTGGCAAACGGACGAAAGCATCATGAGCTTCGCCAAAGCGGGCCAAGAGCGTATCGCCTCCGACTACACCCTCTCCCGGGACCTCGGCGCCCACCCCTACCACATCGAAATCATCCTCAAAAACTTGACCAACCGGCTCAGCAGCATCCTCCCCGAAGTCTTCGACGAGCTCATAAAATCCTTCGAAGACAACACCAGCATCACCTCCGCCTGGACCCCCGTCCATAACTTCTCCGTAATGCTGAAATGCATTTCCCGGACCACTAACCGTCTCTTTGTTGGGTTGCCGTTGTGCCGGAATGAAGACTACCTAAACCACTGTATCGAGTTCGCCACAGCTGCTTCGAGAGGTGGTGCAACTATCGATATGTTCCCCTTCTTCATGCAACCCCTCGTTGCGAAGTTCTTCGCAAATAGAGATAAAGCCCTAGCAAAAGTCATTGCTCATGTTGGTCCGCTTTTCGTCGAGCGCCAGAAGAAAATGAAGGAACTTGGAGAAGCATGGACGGACCGCCCTAACGATGCCGTTCAATGGATCCTCGAAGCTGCACCACCTGGGACAAACCTCAAAGACATGTGTCTCCGTATCCTCTTCCTGAACTTTGCAGCCATTCACACGACCTCCTTCTCCGTCTTACAAGTGCTTTACGACCTCGCGGCACACCCGGAGTATCAAGAGCCCTTACGCCAGGAGATTGAAGCCGTCGTAACCCAATTCGGTGGGTGGACAAAGCAAGCATTAACGGCGATGAAGAAACTCGATTCCGTTCTCCGCGAGAGCCAGCGTACTTCCGGCGTAACTATCTTAACTGGAATGAGGAAGGCGATGAAGAATCATACTTTCAGTGACGGGACTCGAGTTCCGAAGGGTACATGGGTGTTGGCTCCTACGTTGGCGATCCATGGAGACAAGGATATCTATGAGGACGGGCTCAAATGGGAGGGTTTTAGGTTTTCTAAGATGAGGGAGCAGCCGGGGCAGGAGGCGAAATTGCAGATGGTGTCGGGGAGTACAGAGTATCTGGCTTTTGGCACGGGGAAACATGCGTGGTAAGTTACGCCGGTTTGGATCAACCCTTGGCAGGGAAATTTCTGTTGCACTTGCTAATAATCAAATGATAGCCCAGGAAGGTTCTTTGCGGCCAACGAGTTGAAGGTTTTGGTGGCTTATATTATCCTCAACTATGAATTCAAGTTCGAGGATGGGAAGAGACCAGAGAATAAGTATTATGCGTACTCATGTGTACCGGATTTGAAGGCGGAGATGATGTACCGCGAAAGGGGGGACAGGCATCAGAGTTTTGCGAATAACTGTTTGCCGAGGGATTGAGATAGTGAAGTGGGTTGGGTGGAGTTGGAAGATGCCTGTATTATTAGTGTTTTAAAATGGGATTGTTGGTACTTTTAAAATGGGATTGATTAAAGGCGACGTATATGAGTGACGTGTTGTGAATCGGCGAGAGGCCCGATTCGACTCGAGTACACAGCCTTGGAGGTCTTCGACACGGCGCTAACTCCATGGGGTCGTATATGTCTTCCTCGGGGGATCAGCGGTGGCTGTTCGGTGTAGCAGCCGACATGTCGGAACTGAGGATCACAAGTCGCGTCGGTAAGAAAACTGCACCCAGACGCGAGTTTCGGCCGTGAACCGACCAAGGCAGCCTAACAAATCAAGAAAGTTAAAGTAACCTCTAACCCGTGATCACGGGTTTTGAATAATGAATAACTGCTGTACATTTGAGTAGTACTCTTACAATGGGTATCAATGCCTTTTACCCTCCTCACAAAACTCCCTTGGCAACGCCGGCCTTATCTTCCTTGGACGTCGCTTGGTTACAGCTGGCAAGAAAATGTGTACATGTTCTGTGGGCCCTTCTCCCTGCGTACGAACAGTATAAGTGACAGTTTCCTCTTTATACCTCCATCTTTCCCTAGGTAAAGCTTCTCCGGCCTCCGTCGGCGACGGTGCATGAATATACGGACTGCGCTGCTGCTTTGGTATCGTTGCTGGAGGCGTTTCCTTACGGGGCGTCTCGGGACGCATCCTAAAAAAGACTGCTCATGAATGTCTTCGTTATCGCGGTCATGCATGCTTGGCATTGGAAGTAGCGATTCATCGTCCAGAGAAAAAGAAACCGACTTTCTCCGTCGTCGGAGTGTTGGTCGGGAGTCCTCATCCTCTTGAGACGTAACAGACTCGGCGGCGCTCGTGGCCTCACTAGAACTGCTACTGTAAGGATACAACGAGTTTACGGCACTTGCGTATGGTGTTGGAAGGCCTGTAAACACGTTCGCATGTTTGGGGAGTGTGTCGTCGGTAATCCTCTCCTTCCCTCGTTTCCCTTTACTCTCCTTATTCCTCCAATCATCCTCGTCATCCGAATGTCCTCCAGTTAGTCGCCGCCACATACTCCGGGAGTGGCGCTGTTTCGGTACTCGTGGGTCGAGGTTGAAGACTTTTGCTACGCCGGAATTGGAGAGGATACCGTCGAAACCTGGGATTTCAATTGGTTCGAGTTCGGGTTCTGGAGGAGCGGGTTTGAAGATTGAAAGAA
The DNA here is from genome assembly GCA_024516145.1 of Pyronema domesticum. Lineage (NCBI taxonomy): Eukaryota > Fungi > Ascomycota > Pezizomycetes > Pezizales > Pyronemataceae > Pyronema > Pyronema domesticum. Next base: position 796,234 of record JAJJXL010000010.1, on the reverse strand, counting down.
ACTTGTTTTCGTAGGTCGAGGAGGCCATTGAAATCGCACGGGATATTGACTCGGTGGAGTTACTGGACGATCCAGAAGGAGCCTCGGACGCCATTGATGATTTCAAAAAGTGAATGACTGCTGTGCCACAGTAAGACCGGTAAAAACTGGACCAAATGCTGAAATTGATTAAGGATAAGGTAAGCGTGCTTAATCGTGGAGGATGGAGGATGAAGTTATTGTTAGGGGATAACCAAGATGGATGTTGGTTGGCTATGTAAAACGTCTGTGTATCTGGACGCCGCGTGTGTCAGCGCCATCGGGTTGCCGACCGGAGATTGTGCAACCAACGACCCAGCTTCCTATTCCTAGATGTTAGTCCCCACATAAGAAATCACCACTGGCGCAACAACCGTTCCTATCAAATATTTGTGTACCAAATCATTGTGTACTATCTGATGCTGCAGATGAGGAATAAAATAGAAATCGATAGAGGATGGCGTATACTACTGTCATACAACAGGCACTACATAAATGCACTCGGAAAATCTTTTAGTCACCATGTACATCGCTTATCCATCTACGCTGAATTTCGTTCATATTGGAGCCATGTAATATATTTAATTTAGCGTCCTTTTTGTATGACAATCTGGGGTGAACCCGCTGGAGATGTAAGTACTTATGTAAAGGTTGATTGGTTAGGCTCACAAACGTTCGGGGTCCAATATAAACGATGTTTGGCTTAGAGGGGATAGTTCTACGAATAGAGCGAATGTAAAGTGCGAGTGCTGCCACAGGAGCGCATGGGGCTACGGTGGTTATGAGTACAAGTTCATATGATATCACTCGGAAATATAGCCCCGCAAATTGACCCTCAGTTGCTACAAATTCCATAATAGTGCCGCCTGCCAGTCCACCATATCCTTCCAATATATATCACCGCCATAAATGTAACAAAATAGTCATCACCTGAAGCTCGTAATCTCTTCCATAATCTCTTTCTCGGCTCATCACCGTCCACGACTCCTCATTCCCATGGTCGTCCTCATTCCCATTGTCGTCCTCATTCCCATTGTCGTCCTCATTCCCATTGTCGTCCTCATTTCGATCGTCGTCCTCATTCCCATCATCGTCATCCTTACTATATCATCCAAACTAGTTAGAACAACGAGACAAGACTACATACTGCGAATGTGCAACACTTCCGTGATTACAGATGGACGGTCAGTAACGGAGAAAGTTCATGACTTACCTTCTTCGCTTACACCCCCACTCTAATTCCCTATCCCTCTGCCCTCCTCCCATTCCTCTCCCCATTCCTCTCCCCATTCCTTTTCCTATTCCTTTCCCTATTCCTTTCCCTATTCCTCTCTCCGTACCTCTCGCTATCCTTCTTGCCATCCCTATCCCTATCCCTCTCCCCACCCATCTGACCCCCAGTTCCCTTCCCAAGTCCCAATCCTCCTCCAAATCCTCCTGCCAAGTCATATCCCTCCTCCCAAGAATCCCTCAATGCTCCTCCCAGTGCTCCTTACAATCCTCCCACAAACCCTCACCCTCCCCCCACTCTCAATTCCCTCACTCCTACCGACCATATTACAAACCAGTATCGGCAACCTTGCGCTGTCGCTACTAGAACTCCAGATGATATGCCATCAGCCAATGAAACCAAGAATTCCCTGAGCTACTCAAAGAATACTCACGAGAAATCATCCTCAGTCGGTATGTCCTCATGCAACCCGGAGTCGCTTGTGTGGTGGGCTGTTTCTTCTCCATGCTCTTCTTCATCTTCGTCGTCGATGTCCTTGGCCGGTTTATCCTCCCCTTCGTGTTGACCTTTATCTTCGCTAATCTCTTGCTCCGAATCCTTTGTTTCTTCGCCGTGTATATCGTCCTCCCTGTCATTCAAAATCGGGATCGGTTCTGGATGCTTTAAATCCTATTCCCTTAGGCTTTGGACGACGAATTTTTCTAACGGTGTACTGTGTGGCTCGGACTGTCCGATGTGGTCGGGATTGAGTCTCAGAAATGAAATCCCGTTCGAGGAGAGTTATAAAGGGATAAGATTGCTGCGAATCGCAAAAACATTTTCGCCGGTGGGACGAAAGTCAACAGGAACCCACAAAATTCTCTCTAGCCCGATGAAAATCCAATCATTGCACAATCTCGGACTATATTTCGTCTGAATCCATGGCCGATCGTCATCGTTGAGTGTATGTTCGAGGTCCATACTTTCTCTGGGACCATTGATGTGCAGAAATCGACCGCTTAGACAGAATGACATACGGGTGACTTTGTCCTTGGACTGTAACTTATAAGCCACATCTTTGGTTGCAACGCTCCAAAGTGGAATTGTACAGGTGTCATCCGAGATTGCAATCAGTTTCCCGTTAGGTGAGAAAGAAACTGCATTGATTATGGTGCTATCTTGGCTAATGGTCGCATATATTTCTCCAGTTTCTGCGTAGGAAACCAGTACTTTCACGGGACTAGCTATGTATATAAGTAGCTTGCTGTCACTCGAGAATGCCACACACCATTTTTGCCAACGGTCAATATCCCTCCGGGATCTCCACAATAATGTTCTGTTCATAATGTTGTAGAGTTTAATGTCGGTTGAGATACAACAGGCTAAATAAATACCATCGGGTGCAAATAAAAAATGTGTTACTGGGGTTACAGATACCCAATACAATGTTTCTTGTATCATGTCCCACACCTGAATATGTTGCGATGAAGGCAAGTGGAGTGCTAGCAACCTACCACAGGGCGACCATTCGAGAGAGTGTATATAACCAAGTTTCGAAAGGTCCTTGTGGAGTCCGTGAACAGTCCCAGTTGTCGCGTCCCAAAGTCTCAGCTTCCCGCCGGCGCCAAGAACACATGTATGACATGCGATAAGCTTGCCGTTAGGTGAACTTAAAATTGCTCCGGTTGTGATAACGGACAAGTCATAAGAGTTACGGTCTGATATTAGACTATTGACATCCCAGAGACAGATATTTCCGTAGTCCCCGGATGCTGCCAAAATTTGACAATCAGGCGAACAAGCCACATTATTAAGTCGATGATATCCCAGATTTCCAGGGCTTCCGGAATTTCCTAGTAGTTCTCCGGTTTTGCCATCCCATAGCTCGATCGACGCTGCAGCTACGACACAACATACGAGCAGCTTTCCACCTGGTGAGAATTTGATAATTTTATCAAATCTGGAAAGGGAGTTCGGAAATTTGAACGATACTTGATTGACACCATGATTTGTTCTGACGTAATTGCTTCCAGAGGTAGATGTGCATATACTATTCGGGTCGGGCGAGAGTTTTGTGGAGACTTTTCCATCTGGATTAATATTGGAGGTGGAAAAATCGCATAAATTCCAGACACGCACGTCCCCACTGCAGAGAGAAGAAAATAGTCGACTGTCAGGTGAAAATGCCATGGAGTCCAAGTAGTAATTTACATGGCCGTCGCGTAAAGGGAATTGGAGGATAGAAAGTAGTCCCAGAGTCCTGACATCCCAGAGTTTGATAGTGCAACCAGAATCTCCAGATGCTAGTAGCTCTGCACTGGGCGAGAATTCTACAAACTTAATGCGATTCGTCTAGTGGCCACCGAGGAATACAGGGCATCCTCCGGTCGTAAGATCATGGATTTGAATGGTTCCTTCGAAAGTTGTCAATACCAGTTTTTCGCCTTTGGGCAAGAATGCCAATGCGGAACCAAAATAACTTTCAAAAGTCTTGTACAATCCTCCCGAGCGTACATTCCAAACATGCGTGAGGCATCACAACGCGCTAAACTTTGAATCTGGATCTGCGGGGTAACCATTAGCGGCGATTAGATTTCCGTCCGGTGAGAAGACTACGGTTCCTGTCCAATGGGGACCTTTTTTAAAATCTCCCTCGAAATTCCCACAAGATTCTCCAGTTCTGCGACCCCAAAGTTGGATGGCGTCTGGGGTCCTACTAGCAAGCAAAGTACTGTCCGGCGAGAATGCTATGGACTTCACGACTGTACCTCCCCTTATTGTTGAAAGTAAGGGACTCCAGGTATCTAGTACCTTTGGTGCTTTATCGACCCAACGTGGTGTTTGGCCCCAGGATAAATTCCTGACAATGCTGTTGATTGGACTGAACAAAATGGCAGAACTATATATCTGAAGCGGAGCTATTGCAAGAATTTCTCGAAACTTGTTGACAAAACGTATGGAATCGTCGGTAAACGCAATGACATTATCCTCGCGGCAGCCCTTAATGGCAGGTCAGGCATTGGGTGAGACTCGGCATTGGGATGCGCAACGTTGCGCCACCGGGCGAAAAGACCACTTACAGTGAGCAAAAGTCGATAAGTTTTTAAAATAATTATAGCTTCAAATGATTTTCTCATTATGCTAAGTGCCTCGAGCCAATGTAGTAGATGAGTGTCCAGGAATTCGTGGCATCGGGCAATACATTCAGGGCGTTCCTGTGCAATATCTGCCGCAGAATGCTGAAGGTGAAAAATCTAATACCGACAAGCGTACTGAACTTCCATAGGTAGACATTTCTGAACTCTGTCATTGGCAACTTCCGTTGCAAAGACTCCAGGATGATGTAATCCACATATATCCGCCTTGAGATTCTGGGCCATCGTGTTGATGGAAACTTTAAATAGATAGTCGTTTGCAGTTGTACTCTCAATGCGGAACCGGCTGTCGAGGCATCTCTTGGGGTCTAGTAAAAAGCCCAGGAAAGACGCATGGAGGACCCGAATTTTACCGCTTCTTTCACACAATTTAGCAAAGAGCTAAGGGAATCTAGAACTTGTCCTATATCCCAAATTCCTACGCCGATCAATTGAGCTAAAGCGTCGATGGTCATCGTGTCAACAAGCGTCATGATTGTTCTCACCACACGGGAGAACTGTGTTCAAACAGTCTCGTTCGTGAAGTCTGCATAGAACAGAATTTGTGCATACATAGAGTCCAAATGTTTCGTCAATGATTCATCGTTGAATTCCTCGTTTAAGACGGTCGATAGCAGATTTTGAGGGTTACTACCATTAGCTCCAACAAATCGGCATATTGTCGCGGCATAAATGAATAGACCGTCCGCGCTTTAAACAAGTCTGGAAATAGTACTTTTGCCGGGCCATTCTTCGAGAACGCTGCGGTCTTTTTTGATTCTAGCGAACTCGTGACGAAAGAAAAGGGTTAAATCCGCACTGACAACCGAATTAGAGATATCATGCAGTATGAAATCATGATGATCGGCTTCTGGTATATCATAAAATCCGCAGCGAATAGGAGTCTCTGGCCTGCTGGTGATGAATATACGGAGGTGGACAGATTTAAGATCCTTTGCCTGAGAAAAGAGCCGGATGATTAGCTTAAAATCATCTTCGTCTTCACACTCGTTAAAGCATCGATGACTATCACCACAGAGTGCCGCTGTGTTGTTGCATCTCCAAGGCAGGAAAGTGGTTGCTGAATGAGATGTTTCCATTGGTCTCTGAGACTGTGTTTCGCGATATCTTCATGTTTGCTAATAGCTGCGCATATAGCCTCGTGGACTCTGGGGTTTAGTCTAGCCAATTGGTAGGCAAACGTCGTAAAAAGTTTAGCGGTTTTGGCAAGCTCGCCTGCACCTCTAGAGAAGAAGAAGCTTGCTCCCAACTGCTTGTCCTTGTAAAATTGACGTGCTGCGGTGCGCGCTATGGTAGACATTCCTGTACCAGCCATACCGCTCAACCAACAGATACAGGCGCTTTCTGGTTCGCGGGTCCATAGCCTTATGCGGTGTAAAACGTCTTCACGAGTGCCGTTTAGACAGATAGGCTCATGATGCAAACGGCGATAGTTGAAACTGGCGCCAGCGATGTGCGGTAGTTTACCCAGAGTGCCATAACTGATGAACTGTGCATTAGTTCACATGCATGTACTCTTCAGCGAATGTAATGTTCTACTTGTAGAGCTTAAATCGCTCATCGTTTCCTGATGCACCAACTTTGCGCCTTTCAACAACATTTGAGGCAGTCTGGATGCACTGTTCCAATCTCTGAACAACACATTTATAACCGGGGTCTGCACTGCTGGTGAACTTCACTATCGTGGAGTGGTTTCCGTCGATGGGAATATGATCATGTGAACTATCGCTTGACAAGGTTGCAGAGGGTTTGTCGACCATCAGAATTGGTACGCCGCCGCGCGTCAAGTTTCTATCTGATGTTGCCTATTTTCTAAATTAATAGGCGCAATAAAAGATAGACCCAAGACTCACTTGAACGCTCGGAGTATCCTTTGTCTCGTAGAAAGAGATGGCGGTGTCGCCCAATCATGCGGCAGTTGAACTTAAAGTTTTGGTTCAGAACCTTTAGAAGAGTGGATCCAATCATAACATCGTTGATGAGTTTATTGTTCCGCTCCGTTTTCACGACGGAAGCAAGGTTGTCGTGATTCAAACCGCCATTTGGAACACCGAATAAGAAGACCCCTATGGTGTATAAAAAAAATGGCATTATCGGCTGAAGTTCCAGCCTGGGCTGCCTCTGCAAGGGCCTAGAAAAAAATTAGCATCTAATTTAGTATTTTATTTCGCACTTAGATACTAATGAACTTGACAAAAGCCATTGACTTACTTGCTTGACGACAAGACCACCGAGGCTAGGGGCGAGGAAAATTATTGGTCGCCACATCTTCCAGCGCGTTAATTTATGTTAGACAAAGAGCATAGGGGAGCTAACAGTTTTGCATTTCACGTGACAAGTGATAACCTCTAATAACTGCCTAGAGTAATCCAAGATAGAGCTATTGGACATGTTCTCTTTGACCACAGAGTTATATCAATATGTAAATATCCTGCTGCGGGGAACATCTTGCGGTAGTAGGTCCTTCAACCACATAGTATTACCTCCAGGAGCTTTCCACGATTCGTATGCATGGCCAGCGAGACCAGTGACGGCAATTATACTTTGTAAGTTGTCAGCATATTTACGTGAAGTTCTTGAGAACCGGGGTGAATTGTACTCCACTAATGCTTCGTCGCCGGAGCTGTAAAGTGCTGTCATACCAAGGAAGTCGCAATCCACCGTAACTCCGTGCTTTACTCCGCCAAAGCCTAGTTCGACATTAACAGGACTAGTACGAGGTGCAACTTCCGAAAAGATTTGGGGATCCCGGTAGAACGCCACGGTGGAAACTTGCGTTGGTCCATCAGGAACGAGGGTCAGAGACAGAATACTGGGAGCATTTGGATCCTGCTGGCCAGATACGTCGTTGAGTGCCTCTAAGAATTCGTTAAGTTGATCCTTAGTGATAGAGGTGGGGATTCCCGTAATTCTCACCACTCGACCCGGCATTTTCAGTTATGGTAGCGATGGGTTGACCGATGAATTCGTGATGTCAAGAGCGGCTCGTAGATGTCGAGAGATTGGGAACGATGGGGGGTTGAGGTTCTCGGGCGACATGTCTCTGGCTCCTCATGGGACGTAAGATCTTCCTGCATGATCCACATGATCCCAGTGACAGAGGTGTGTAGAGCATGTAGATATGTACAAGAATTCGGTGCCGACAGTGAATTGAAGACCTATTTTGCCGAGATCGGCAGAAATACACGCATGACACTGGCGAGTGTGGTTGAGAAAGATGGAAGATAGTGGTGGAGATCATATCATCTGTGCGGAGATCTGGAACTTACACCTTACTTCGTACAATTAAGTACTGAGCGAAGAGGCCGGATGTCGCTTGGTCACCCGACAGCAGCCTACAGAACATTCCACCACCACCGTTTCTGTTCATCAGCAAACCCAACATTCTTGAGCCTCAGCCAGGTAATTTCTTAAGTAGCCTACAGGGCTGCAATCACCCTGATATCGACCAGGCCCCCGCATGCGCACGCACCTGTAATCCACTCTTCAAGCGGAATTGTTACCTCGCCGTGCACGTTGAGATTCCCGATTCACGAGGTCTAGGTTTGTGTAGCCATTGGTAACTGAAGCACAAACATCTACAGCATCAAGGGAAACATCGCTAGATCTTGGTCGTTCGTTGCATACTTCCTTAACTTACATATGATGTACCCGCAGCAGCCCTGGGGCAGTTCTGTAGATACTCTACCTAAGATGTGGGGCAGAGCTGCAGAGGATCTGGCTGCAAGCTAAGCCACTTCTAAATCACAAAAGTCACGGGATCATGGGTACCCACCAGGGTGCCCCCAAGTATTGTTGCGTATCACGTGAGTCTAGAGTGGACGGGCGTTCGCTGCGTTCGTTGCGCTCGACCGGCTCGAACAGCTCCACCGAGAAGGTAGGGTTTCGCTGTCCATTCTCAATACGGGCAATTCGTCGGAGCACCGCACTTGAAGAAGACTCTGCAGTTCATCAACGTAATAGATACTCCGGTAGGATGCAATGCCAAAGACACGCATGAATTCAATGTGCGCACAGGAAGGTGTCGCCGGAGTTCATTTCAGAACACTGGGATCTGGAGAACACCTGCCAAGCCCCCATCTTGAGACACTGAAAAAGCTTATCTCTCCACTGACAGGACATGTCTGGAAGAACATCCAAGGCTGCAGGATTCAGTGGCCTTTTGCATCGCGCCCGCAGACGATCGCATCGTGTTCGAGGTCGGTTGTCAAATTTGCACTGGGAATACGGTATTCCTGTCTTTACGCGTCGCGCTCAGACGTGTTTGTGGTGACGACGTCCTAAAGCCAGGCCTAGCCATTTCCAACATTTTAAGCCGGCTGCCGTCGTCATCTGAATCCGCCCAGCCATGCCCAGAGTCTGGGCATGGCTGGGCTTTCCGTCTTGAAACGGTTCCGATGCTATATTCTTCCTTTCCCATCGTCAGGAACGCTGGTATCCGTATTCGATCTGTGAATGATTCTGTATTTTTCGTTTACAAAAAACGGGTAAGAACATCCAAGGGTTTCACATGGCCTTCCAGCTTTGTTGCACGTTGTGCAAAGGGCGGGCAGTAGCGATGTGGATCTGCGATGTGAACAGGGGTGTTTAAAATATGCTGTCGTCATACAACCTCACTTAAGCTCTATTTGATCCCCGATCTGTTCCAGGCTGCCTAGCATCCAAGCAAGGAGGAAAATAAGGTTCAATATCTTCTCTTCCCTTCCCCTGTCCCGTTCGTTACTCCGATCTTCCACTTCTACAACTTCTGGGACGCGTTCGTTCTTTGAGATTTCGTTCGTTGAGTACATCGCCAAATCAACACATGGCGAACAACTACTACGGTCCGCCTCCGAATCAGCAGTACGGAGGCTACCCACCACAGCCAAACCAGTACGGACCGCCACCACAGCAATATGGCAACCCATTCCATGACCAGCAGCAATACCAGATGCTCCATCAACAGCCACCGATGAACTACGGACCGCCGCCACAGCCGCCTCCGCAGAATTACAATCAGCCGCCACCACAGCAGCAGTTCGATCAAGTTCAAGATCCACCCCCACCATATCAAACATTTGAGGAGAAATTCGCCGTGTCAAAGCCGAAATACCAGGATCTTTGGGCCGCTATTTTATTCTTGATTTCTTTCTTTGGATTGATTGTCGTTAGCGGAATCTCAATCAATGGCTACCGTGCAACTACACCAACCAACGGAAAGGGAATTAAAGACGGCCGGAACAATTTCGGAGTGAGTAGCTTTATGGGACCTATTGAATGGTGGTGCTAACTTGCGTAGCTATCGACCAATACCGTCATTCTATTCGCGTTCATTCTTGGACTTGCGTTTGTCATATCAACCATCTACTTCTGGATTGCACGAACCTTTACCAAGAAGCTGATTTACATCACCGGAATCCTCAAGTAAGAGATCCCAGATCCTTATTAACAGCGCATGGCTAACCTCCCACAGCGTCACCATCGGATTCGCAACCGCCGTCTACTACTTCTACCGGAAGTACTACTCCGCCGCGGTTGTCTTCCTAATATTCGCCGTATTCTACGCCTTCTGTTTCTGGTCATGGCGACCCCGGATCCCATACTCAGTCGTAATGTTACAAACCGCCATCGATGTCTCCAAGCGATTCGGGCACGTTTTCCGGGTCTCTGCTTTGGGAGGTTTGGCGGCTCTTGTTGCAGGTGCCTGGTTCTCCGTAACCTTCGTCTCAGTCTACATCAAATTCTCGCCCTCCCAAAACAACCCCGCATGTAACGTCAAGGGTGGGAACTGTTCTTCCGGGGCTTTAATCGGTATCCTCGTCTTCGTTACCTTCGGATTCTACTGGCTTTCTGAAGTCATCAAGAACGTCCTCCATGTTTCCGTCTCCGGAGTTTACGGATCCTGGTACTTCTGCATCCGCACTGGTCTGCCCAAGCACCCCACTCTCGGAGCTTTCAAGCGCGCCATGACCACTTCATTCGGTTCCATCTGCTTCGGATCTTTAGTCGTTGCTTTCATTCAGCTTTTGAAGCAGGCCTGCTCAATCGCTCAGCAGGGTGAGGCTATGGATGGAAACATCATCGGATGCTGTATGTTCGCAGTCCTAGGATGTATCCTCGGCTGTCTCCAATGGATCGTGGAGTACTTCAACCACTACGCCTACTCGTACATTGCGTTGTATGGTGATTCCTATGTTACCGCTGCTAAGGCTACTATTAATTTGATGAAGGATCGCGGAATGGATGCATTGGTCAATGATTGTCTCGTTGACCCTGTCCTTACCATGGGAGCTGTCTTTGTTGGTTACTTGTGTGCGCTTTTGTCGTACCTTTACCTTCAGTTCACCAACCCGGCTTACAACCGCGATGGAGGGTTTACTCCGGTTGTGTTGGCTTTCTCGTTCTTGATTGGTTTGCAGATTGCGAACATTTTCTTGGTACCCATCAAGAGTGGTGTTGCAACTATCTTCACCTGTATGGCGCATGATCCGGAGGTTTTGAGGAATGACCACCCCGATTTGTGGGATCAGATCGTCAGGGTTTATCCCGATGTTCAGCAGGGGGTTATGGCTTAGACAACGCCTGACGAAGCCTTGTACAATGCCTGACAAGGGCTGGACAAAGCCGGGCAAGGCCATGTCTGGATTAGTTGATCAGAATGATAGGAGGGAAGGGGGGGGGGGGGTAGTTTGGCTTTCATCTTGGAAATGAATTAGCTGGAATACCCAGAGGGATTAGTTGGAAGGAGTTCTCGTTCTAGATTCTACCAGGTTGGTAGATTGATGGTGTTAATAATATTCCCTTTGTCGTTTAGGGGTTTTTCGAGATTATGTTATGAAAGCTTGTACAGTACTTACTAGTGATGATTCTAACTTCAAAACCCGCTGGACGTGAGATTGATGTGATTGTATGCCTTGAAACTGTGTTCAAAGGCGAGACTGCGGCTGATAAGCTCAATAAAAGACCTCTTACTGTGAATACTCTGTTCCTTGATCGCCGGCTTCTGTGCATAGTCTTGTGCAGACATCAGATGTCATCCATAGAACTACACATACCCTACATCCCTCCGGTTCTGTTACACAAAGTAACACAATTTTCCCCTCACATCTCGTTGTTCAGTTCAATATTCCATGGCACAACCGAGCCTCAAACTACACTTCTCAGACCTGCCATATAATTCACATCATCTGATGCACTCCTGATACACCTATTACAGCACTTCGCTTAGGTCGTGTAGTTCGTGTGCATGCTTCGTGGTATGTATGTGCCATGTGCTCCAGGGAATACACTTCGGGCCTCCGGCCTGTACCCAGTGTCTTTACTCCTTGCGTAAGCCGTATAAGTAGTGTTCGTGTGCATCTAGGAAGATGAGCCCGTGAGGTCCATGGAAAGGATCCCGGCGAGCCCGGGGAGCCCGCTGACAGCCGCAAAGATGGCTTATATGTAAGGTTGTAAGATAAACGATATCGATAGTTGTTTGACATAGAATTGTCGCTAGGTACAGCTGGGAATTCCATTCACTACTATCTAAGCGAGCCTGGACAGGCACAGCCTGTTGCTCGAACTTTGGTATCTGGAGTTTGGCTTACCATCGGTGTCGCTTTTGGAGTAGCTTCTACTGTTCATGCAGGTCATTACTCAAGCTCCGTCGAATCGATCGGGTATCGAAGTGCTTACTTACATATCTTCAAGTGAATCGCGAGTACCATAAGGTACAGTAATTGTAATTTGAGGGCGGGAAGCCGTGGTGTGGTGGCTCGGGGCCTAAACGGGCTGAAGATTTTCTCCGTGAGTGATTGCACACGATAAGGCGTCAATTACTTTAAATGTGACGAGGCCGCTCAATCGTCGGGAGAGTGTAGGCGGCATGGTGCCTGCTCATGGAGGTGGGGTTGAACGTGGCAGATGTAGAATGTTCGCCGTATGGGATGGCGGAGCCTCTTCTGACGTAATTACTACTAGACTAACGGTGGTAGTTCGAGAATCAGAGACGCCAGCCGAGCCATGCCACGCTAAAGGCGATCTAACGAAAAGAGGCGCAAATCAAGCTGAATACACTTGAAGGATTTTATGAAAAAGCGCGAAAAAATGATAAAAAACAATACACACTACAAAACAACGCATGATCTATTGCCGAATACCTATCATTGACATCCCAAAGTATCCTCCCGTTCACCATCACCAAACATCCACTGCTCACTACCTCTCTTGCCTTTCCACTGCTGCGTCTAACCCCAAATCATCCACATCCGTTTCCACAGGTGAATTGTCATGCTTTCCTTTCCCTGATGTCTACATCGCGATACCTTTCCCGTCCTGTCATCTCAATCTTTCCTCCAGAACCTATAATCTCCCCGCTCTGCTCTCCTCCAGAATCCGAAATTATTCCGTGCTGAATCCTCATGCAAAGCCGTCCATAGAATTTCCACGCCGCCTTCTTTCCACTTTCCACACCGAAACAGGACCCTGACCCAACTTTCATTACCCCCAGAGCTTCAAGCATAACAACCTCCTTCCGTCAAATCCATCTACATATCCCGATCCTCCACACACCCAGCCCAGCTGCTATCCCCAGAAAACACGTCTCCCCTCACACTTCCTCCGAAAACCTCCCAAGCAAACCCACATTGCGCATTCTACATCACTCCATCTCGCCTCCATTGTCAAAAGCATCGCCGTGCTTCCTTTTCATCCCGACCGGGGGGCTTGGATTTGGACGTGTCAGGACGTTCATCAAGCGGTATCTTCTCTAGATTAAGCCTTAGAAACGTAAGCTGGCCTGATATATTTCCTATCGCAATGGCACCACCGTGAGTATCGCTAGCATTATAATTATAAGGTCGAAACTCTGGTGGAATCAAGATGATTTTCTGTGTACACCATATGATCCACTCATTCAGGACGTGGAGAGGAATTACAGGCCGAGCCGGCTGATGATTGGTTTTGAAAACAATCGGATCGAGATCTATGATTCCTTCTCTCGTTTTGAGGAATCGACCGGTCTGACAAAAAGAAAGGTGTGTGCCATAGTCGATGCTTGTGGTGCAAGAATGAATCCTGCTTTGCTTTTCAACATCCCATAGTAAAACCCGGTTATTGGTACTGGCACGTTCCAGTGGTTTGCCATCAGGTGAAAATACCAAGGTAGAAACGTCTTTAGGTAAGTTTAGGGGAAACGTTGCTTCCAATAATCCACCTTTTTTATCCCAGAGACAAACGGCAGCACGATTCAGCATTTCGACACCCTCGGTGCCAATAACTGCCCCAAAAGCCTCCGCTAGATTCTGAGCGTGCTGTCATGCCGGCGATGTTCCGAAGCCAGATTTTGTCATCTGCGCCTGTAGATGCCGAGAACCTACCACTAGATGCTGTTACAACTTTTGCATTACCACTTGATTCTATCTCTCTTAACTCCCATGTCTCTGTAAGCCAACGATAGACACTTCCGAGACTGGATACGGTTACGAGTGACCCCCCGTCAGGCGAGAATTCTAAGGCTGTTAAGTACGGTGAAGGATTGGCGAGATTGTGGAGCGATTTCATAGTCTTCGTATCCCATATTTGAATTACTCTGTCGCCCGTGGAAGATGCAAGAAGTGTACCGCAGGGAGAGAAACCTACAATCAGAACGGCATTCGATTCGCCTTGGATACTGTCATCGGGCTCCCCAAATACATCCCAAAGACGAAGAGTCCGATCGCCTGTGGCAGATGCTACAACCGTAGTATCAGGAGAAAACTTCAGTGCTAAAATCCCGAAATTGTGTTTCTAAGTACTGTAAAATTTACCAGTTGTTCTATCCCAGACGTAATTTCGTGACCCGAGGCCTTACATGCAAATAGTTGGCTATTAGGTGAGATTGTGAGATCGTACTCTTTAATGTCAAACGGTAATTCTGCAAGTAGAGTTCCATTCTCTACGCCCCATAGATCGATGAAACCTGATGAAGATGCTGAGGCGAAGACTTTTCCATCCGGCGAAAGTTTTAAAGCGATAAGGTAACTGGAGTCAGTGTCTCGAGGCGAGAGTCTCGAACTAACAAGGCCGGGTTCAGAGTGGCGTTTCAGCGTCCGGATTAGCCGTATTAACGCTCCGGATGATGTATCCCAGATTCGGGCTGTATGGTCATCATAATAGGAGGTTACTAGCAGCTTGCCATCCGATGAGAATGTGGCGAGACTGCTATATTTGTCCAAAACATCTTCTAGGGCGCAGTTGTTGAATTCACCTTGTTTTAAATTCCACTGCAGGAGGATATTGCCAGGAGATTGGTATGCGATTAGTTTGTTGTCCGATAAGAATGAAAATGCTACACCTTCAGATGCGTACAATTCTTTGCCTGTCGCGACGTCTCATATCCCGAAGAAGCATTTGGGGCCAAAGAGGGATCTATACTGCACCACAAAAAACCGAGTCTGGCGAAAAGTAGCCATCTTTCAAAAGTTGCCCGTACCTGTTATTAGTTTGGTTCAGTGTTCTGCGAAAGACTCTAGTTGTTAAATCTCACATTTGGACTCCGTGGCTCTCAAACATGACCGCAAGCAGGTTCCCGTTCGGAGAGAAATACATTCCTGAAATCCAAGCGGGAAAACCGGGAAACTTTGATTCTAAAGTTGTTTGCAATACTCCACTTTTCGTATCCCAAAGCTTTATAATCCCATCCTTAGATGCTGATGCAAGTATATTGCCATTTGATGAGAAAACTAAAGCTTCAACACCGTAGGAATGGGTGCCAAGTATCAGTAACTGAGCACCCCAGTTTTTAGAAGTTTCTGGTATCTTTTCGATCCAACTGGGGATCAGGTTCCTGAATGGTTTTCGGATCAGGCTTTCGCTTGGACTGAAGGCAAGCGCTGAGCAATATATCTGTAGGGGGGCAGTTTCGATGATGTTTCTGAAGCTCAGCGAGAAACGCATCGCATCGTGAGCAAGCTCTGGCAAGTCACCACTAGCGATGGACGACTTGCATTTGAATAAGCTATGTTTCAAATAGAGACTGGTGTAATGCTATTTCCTCCCATTGTCCCCTGTGGAGAATAAGCATAATGAGATATGCAAGTATTACTAACCGTAAGCAAGGAATAGTAATCTTTGATCACAATAACAACTTCGAATGTCTTGCCGACTAGACTGAGAGCTTCAAGCCAATGCAAAAGTGCCGCCGAAGGAATTCGTGAGCGCGCAAGACATCTGGCACATCTTCAAAGTTGTTGTCTTCACATGTAGAGTTGATAGATGCATCATAACGCCGTATCTCGTGTTCCAAAAGAATATTACTCCGCTGAAGATGAATAAACCAATATCGGCATGCATACTGGAGTTGTTCTGGTACGCAGATCTTCAGATAACTTGGGTCGATGTCTTTCGCAAGAGCTCCGGGAAAACGTAACGCACACATATCCGTTCGGAAACCTCCCCACATTATCCTGGTACAATGTTTAAAAAGTTCTTTTTCGGCCTCGTCATTGATAATCTTGAGATCTTTGTAAACGCATCTATTCGAGTCCATAAGAAAGTCCCAGAAAGAGGTGTGAAGGATGCGAATAGGCCAAAAAGATTCGCCGTCGGAATGGTCGAGTACAGCACGCAGGGAATCCAAGGTTTCTTCTACCTCCCAGCAAGAAATGCCAATCAATTTTGATAAAGCTTCGGCCGTCATAGGATCAGACAAAAGTATTATCGATCTAACTTATCTAAAGTTCTTTCGGAAAGTTTCATTCATGTTCATCGCGTATCGCAATATGTTCTCGTACATCGAGTCCAATTGACTTGTGGGCGATACGTCGTTTGAATGAAGTTTCCCTTCCAGGACTATGGAGAGGCGTTCGTTCGGATTGCATCCTCTTTCCCCCAAGAATCGACATATGGTTGCAGCATAAATGAATAGACCGTCCGCGCGCTGGATAAGTGTGTCAATGTTTTCTTCGCCGGGCCATTCACCGCGAATATGACGTCTCTTCTTGATCTTTTCCAACTCGTAGCGAAGAAAAAGGGATATATCACCGCTGACGATAGGTCTGGAAATGTTGTGAAGTATAAAATCTTGATGCACCGTTTCTGAGATGCCGTCCATTCCGTACATGATGGCGGTTTCTGGCCTACTGGTGATGAATATCCGTAACGGTACTGATCGGAGGTCTTTTGCTTGCGCAAATAGATAAAGAATGAGTTCAACGTCATCTTCGTCCTCGCACTCATCCAGCGCATCGATAATCAACACCACAGGTTCTTGTTGAAGGGGATCCTCGTCCATCTCGGATAAAGGCTGTAGTATAAGGTTCTTCAATTGCTCCCTCAATCCTTTCTGAATGATATCGGGGTAACTTGTGATAGCTTGTATTATGGCCTCCTTTAGTTTCGGGTTTGTTCGAGAAAGTTGATAGGCGATTGTGGCGAATAATTTTCCGATCTAGACGCTGAAATTACCTGCTTGACAACGAGTCCACCCAAACTATGTGCAAGGAAAATGATTGGCCGCCAGTTCTGAAAATGGGATAAGTATACGAATAGAGAGTACTCAGAGGCTATCAGCACGGTACATACTGATTCGCACTGTAGATAGGAACTAACGACATCCAACAGCTGTCTAGAATAGTCAAGGATAGAGCTGTTTGATGCGCTGTTTACCACAACTTGTAAAAAACTTGGGAAAGAGGTTTGAAAGCATCAGAAAAGGCAGAGAGAAAGACAGCGTTAATTGTTGAAACGATGCTTGGTGACATGGATCATGGTGAATCACCTTGGTGATATTCCTGGTGACATTTCTGGTGACACGGGTGTCGGTAACCAAATCAAGACTGTTTTGGTTGATAACCAGTAATCAGAGTAATGGGTTGTTAGTGTATTTGGAAACAAGGTTATAAGGGTCTTTAAAGCGTGTACTAAGGGGCTATGATGTCAAGAGAGAGACACAGAGAGAAATGGAGAGAATCGCTAAGCGAGTTCTTCCGCTCCATGAGTTGTCCCTTGTATCATTATCATAATGTATGTAAGACCGATAAGTCAACATGTAAATGCTTATGCTTCTTAATGACAAGTGGATGAATACAAGTTAATTGGAATCTATTACTCTATTAAATGAACGTAACTAGACTCTCCAATAAACTATTTCTCTGCTGCTTTAGGTACATCACCCTCTCCTCCTGATCAGCTTCATGGCTCAAATAAAACTGTCCTAACAGACAGTAAAGTCACGCGCTACCCTCCTAAAGTGAACAGGTTATGAGCCCGGCACTCTAACTTTATGTATAAGCCGATCACCAAACCGAATCCGAATGCTGTCAGACTGCGGTTACAGAATCAGCTATCCAGATCTTGTGCAAGATGAATCAATTAACGATCCATCCGCACCGCCACTTTGGAACTATCATATATCCGGAATGGCATCCTCCACTCATTTACCTCCTACCATCGAAAAGACTGATGTCGATGAATCAGTTTTCAGAAACTCCATTAAAAGTGCTATCGAACAATACAAGCCTGCCTCCATCGATGCGAAATTCATCCCTACACTCAAATGTCAAGAGAATTGCAATGCTTGGGCCAATGGTATTCGCATCACATTTAGACTACAAGGAGTGGAACAAATTGTCATAAAGGTTGCCAACCTGATGACAAAATATCTGCTAAAGAAGTGGCCGGATACACCATACTTGAAGCACAAGCTACGGCAGCCATCCTCAACAGTGTCTCTGAGCCTATTACCAAAAACATCATTGAACTTGAACATCCCTATGACATGTGGATCAAGCTTGGTACAGACTACCACAGGGATACTCCATAAGCATTAAACTCTCAAATTCAGAGATTAATGATGCTATCCCATGAGTACGTTGACATCAGCACCATTGTAAACCGGGGGCCATCAGGTGGCCGACGGTAGGGTAACTCAAATTCCATGTAAAAGAAAAGTGAGAAGTAATAATTTCAATCATAGAAATTATGTACTTCTCTGGGGATTCTCTGTTACACTCGAATGAGTAAGAAATGTAATAATCTTAAACTCTGCTGCTTATCTCAGGGAGTGGTCAAGATCATTGGGTATTACATTCAAGAGTGAACAGCAATCCATGAGGGTCTTCAGTCTTGAGGGTTTATGTAATTAATTTAAGGGGCTTGGTAATTCCTAGAAGAATTGCATTCAATGACAAACAGCAATCCTATGAGGGTTCTTGAATAATATCTTTCTGGGATGTCATTGTATTCCATGGGATAGTTAAGTGATCTTGCTGGATGAGGGCTTTGCCAAGTGGGGGCTTTTTTTCCATATTTATGTTTTCTGACTTGAGCTCCCCACTCATATAGCCACCAGGTACGTTGTCATGGTTGGAACACTGGGTACTGGTTGACATTGGTAGAGAGCATGCAAACATAATAATTTTTGCATACAAATTCCATATTTTGGAGAACTCTCTAGAATTTCTTTGATAACCTTCCAAACCAATTGGGGGACTCTTGGTAATTTCTTAGTTGTTTGCAGATGTGTCATCACCAAACTCATCATTTGTCAATGTGTCATTGCTAATAATATCACCTCTATAGGGCATTTGAGCATATATCATGTTTCATAATTACATCATCACCTCCAGTGAAGTGTCTATGTCTTATTCCCAGATTCCTGATCTGTTCTTGCATTAGTTTGTGGCTTCCTTTGCTGTCTGCATGCATTGCAAACACTCCACCATAGTAGATATTGTCCAGCCTTCCTGGGGCCTCCCATAGGATCTAGCATCCATGTCCATCTGACTGCATGCTTTAGTCTCATCATATTGTACTAGTCAGAGGTTGTCTTTAGATGAGGTTTCCTGCATTGTTGCCTGCCTCAGGGCCATTTATCATGTATCAGTCTTTAAAACCCATTGACAATCCTTATCTCCTTTGGCTAACTAGACTCTGCTCTTGTATATTCATTCATTTATTGACATCTAGTGTCACTCCTCGGTCTTTCCCAATCATCTCTTCTGAGCTTCCTTGGGAACATATGATACTCAATTGGACTTGGCATTCTGCTATAAGATCTATTCAATTCATTCTTCAATATCTGACATGATTCCTCCTATCCATTGATCCCTCATCCTCATAATCAACATTGAATACATCCTTGCCTTTGACACTCTCTTCTTTTCACAGGTGTGTCTCTTTGTTTTCAACTTTGCTTATGTCTAGTAGTGTAGTCCCTCCTATACTATACAAGCTTCCTCTTCTTCATATACAATGACCTTTTACTCTATTCTATGAATGTCTTTCTTCCTTCCTTGGTGTGCCTTTCATCTTTCCTAGCCCATTCCATGTCTGCCTGTTGGGGTGGTCCCGGGTGACATGGCACAACATACAAATATGGTGAATGGTAGTCCTGCTCTGACTGTAGGTAGTAAACACCACAGAGGCTGTTTGAGAGGGGTTACTTTGATAGGTAGTCTGCCCCTTCCTTGCAGATACCACTGAGATGTTCCCAAGTTGGGGCCCAAGGTTCTTAGTATTGGATGTTTTGCTTAGTCAGTTACTGATTTCTAGTAGTGTCTCCCATGAAATGCACCAGTGGCCTAACAAGATCAGAGGGTAACACCTTTTATAACTGACTATTCTTTTTTCCTGCCCCCCCCCCCAGTATTACATGTCATGTGGGAAGTGGCTGAAGGGCAGGCCATAATGTCTCTTGTCTTATAACTTGAGCCATTACTTGCGAGAATCCCCATTCTCCTAACTTATCTTCTAGGAGGGGTATGATACCAACTTCACACCATACCAATCATTCTGTAGATTTTAACCCTGCATGGCATTAAATTTACTTAATGCCATGGGTTCAACCAGCAACACACAAAAAAAAAGTTGATGTATGCCAACTGCACCATAACACCATATGTTTCATAGTAGTGACAAATTTGCACTAGAACCTTAAACAAGGAGGATGGAAGATCCAACACAAAGATAATCTTCAAAGTTGGAGATTGATGTTCAGCATCGTGTATTCTTATGATGAAGTTCTAACTGGTGACAAGGCCATGTTTCTTTAGCCAAAGTTCGAAAACACCCTGCAAAGATGATTCTGATCCTTGATTCTAGTGGGAAAAAAATGATTATGATAGATCAACAGTTGACAAGAGGATTTCTGAGAACAAAGGATTTGAATTTAGCAGAGTTAAACAAAGTTCTACGAAAGCAAGCATTTTGGAAGTTTCAGATTCGAAGGTCTGTTAATTTGGTGATTAGAAATAATGCAAAAGTCCAAATTTCCAAAAACTTTAAGTTTGCAACTCAAAGACTGGCCGGCGGTAAGTTTGAACGATTCCTGATGCATGGGCATATAAAATATGAGTATGTAATTGGATGCTCAATGGTGCTTGTAAAGGTCTCAGAATTCGAAGACTGAATAATTGTGTATTGCAGAGATTCTGTATTAGTATGTACACAGAGATATTCTCACCGGCTTGGTCTCTTAAATTGTGTGGAATGTTAATGATATTAGGTATACCGCAAGATACTTGCCTAGCTCTATTAAACCATACCAATCATGCATCAGAAATACGAGCATGCAAGTTGTGCTAGTAACTTCACCTGCTTTTCATGTGTTTCTGAAGTAAACAATGTACCATTCCGAAGATTTCCCACCCAGCTTATGTTTCATTATTGTTCTTGTTGATATTCCGGGTTCCTCTTACCAGCCTATGGACTGCGGAATACTGTGTGTACCACATACTGCATTGAAGCATCCTGACAGCATTTTCAGAGCACATCCCATGGAGCCGCTTCACTAGACATTGAATATCCACATAAGTTCCGTTTTCGCATCGCGTGCAGCGTGGCACCAATCAGGAGAGAGCATCAATTGCAGGATACCGGGGGTGAGAGAATTGACAGTTTTTATTTTATGTCTATAAAGAAAATGTTCATTTAAAAGTATGTAATGATAAAATACTGTTGTCCTGATCCTGCCATGTCTGACCAGGACAGTGAAGAGCAGTGGTCATGAAGTCAACATAGCACTGGCTTACATCTTTAACAATGTCAGCCCAGAACACTCTGCAAACAATGCTTTGCCAACAGTACCAACAGGGGAAGATAATGAAGTTATGACCTCAATGGTCATCACTCCCAGGATAAACCCAAGTCCAACAGTCCAGTATTTTCCAAAGAAGCGCAGATGGTGATCACTACTTGGTGTAGATTCCTTATCTCACCCACGAAACAAAAAGATTATATGCCCGAAGTTCGATGCAATTCATGATGCCCTTTCACAGACACATCCGGAATAATGGTTTTGCAGATGCCATTGTCATGTATGTACAGGCAGTGACTCTGCAATTCCCTTCCGGGCGGATCACAATGTGTCAGCATTTGCCTTGGAAGAGTAGTGCGAAATGTGTGCCTGTAGACTAGCCAACCCACCAAATTTACAACTCCGGGACAATCAACAAATGTTTGTGAATATAAACATGACAGTGAATAAAAGCATTTTCAGTAGATGTTGGTTCAATAAAACATCTCTGGTCAGTCTGGTAGGTTATCGCGATACCTCACCAAATGCATATAACACCAAGTCGCGCTCACTTCTGTAGCGCACCGTTGTACTGAAACAACATCAACCCGTAGCAATGTTTATCATGATTTACAGTATACGGTTTTTTTTATCATTATGTCCTTGATATTTCCAGCGAATACTGCTAATTTCATGCTATTCCACCATGATGTGCTTGAGTGATGTTGATAAACAGTGTGCTGTGGGCATTCTGTGCCAAGATCTGCGGGGAAGCTCTGTTGCGACACCAGAACATTTTGCACAGCGACTCCTCACGCATAGGTCATTAGGTACTATCAATGGATTTGATTTCTAGATATAAGGAAACAAATCTAATACTCTTAATCGTTCAACTTATTTTGTTTCTGTTGGCCTTTGTTAATTATGATCGCATTCCTGCCTGTCACCATGACCCCGCCATGCCGTATGCAAATCAGTTTCATTTTTTTCAATTTTATCTCAGTTTTGTATTTCTTTTTCTTTATTCCTTCACCTTTTCTGACCGTCGCTGTATCCTTGATGCATCTGTGGTTGTTGGATATCTTCAATTTGGTGGGGTTTTGTGGTTGCCATGGACTTCGACTTCGACTTCGACTTGGGTTTTAGCTTCGACTTTGCATGTCAGCCGTAAGGGATGAACGGGCCGCCGTACACTTGACGTTTTCCGCCTGACATCCAGTTCAAAACCATAGCGATGGAGTAAAGACATTCGCTATCGAAATCAAGACTGACACGAAGTGGAACACTACCCATCTAGTCTCCGATACGCGCTAGTACAGCCAAGACCGAACATCGGCGAAACACCGAATGATAAGTGACCGCGCGGAGTGATTTCTCGACCTGCCTTGCTCACATACATGTTCATAGATCACTGACAGAAGTCCTAGATAAATTGTATGCATGTTCGCACCCCAACCACTCCAGAGGGTATCTTTAAACTTCTCGAAGTACACACGCTCCTTCATTACGTAACTCCCGATCAGAACTAAAAAAAACAACATACTGCATAGCCTCGAGACCAGTCGTTCTTACGTCAGCAAAGTTGCTGAGCGTAGGTCTCTTCGCTGGCGCTCAGAGACGCGCTGACGTAAGTCAGCGCCTCGCCCCTAAGCCGAAAGAAGAGTCTGGTATCGAGGCTACATACGGCATCGGTTAATAAACCAAAGAATGGACAGAAATAAAGATAAACCAAAGATCAACACATCCTAAAACACATTGTACGCTTTTACATAGCTGCAACCGCTGAAGCACCGTCCACAAAGCTCTTTCTGAAGAGCCCATTTTGAATATCAGCCTCGCAACTTTCCATCATGACCTTCGGGTCAGCGCGTCTATGAACATCCGACTGCAGCTCATGCCAGCACAATGCAAAGTCGGTGAAGCTATGCGCACATACCATGCGAACATTGCGCACAGCCTCACAGCCCCAAATTCTGTGCATAATATAGTTGGTGACCAATAGTCTGTCGTAGCTCATCAACAGTTGTAAGATGTTTATGTATGGTGCATTGTGCGACATGATCTAGCAGGGGGGGTGGGGAGGCAGAAGCCGAAAAATGTGGCAGTGTGAGTGGCGCGAGATAAAATCCTTCTCTTCTTCCGCAAAAAGTAGGTAAAAATATTCCGTTAAACCTGCCGATGCCACTGTCTATAGGTGCATCAAGTTCGATAGCTCATTCCTACAGATCTGTAAAAGAAACGAACATCTAACATACATTTCACAACTCTCGGCTCAGGAGTCGGAATTGAGAGACGACAGACTTTTGCGCATTGGCAATATGCAATGTTCACATTCAACATTCTAGTGTTATCAATTGATAACCACGTTTACCTTGAATTTCTTGATAATGCGCAGGTATCGTACGGTTACATCCCTGTTTTACCTAGGGTAAGTCCCCATTTTACCCCAGGCTTTCCCTCGTATTACCAACTTTGTAGCAAGGCTGAAAGATCTATATACTGATACAAATAAGGTAAATGCCACGTATTGTAGCGGTGTGAACTATGAAATAAGGTATCTGCAAGGTCGTACCTGAGAAGGTGCTCACATGCAGTAGCTTAGGGTTTAGAATCGCTATGTAAATTTCGTGTAGCGCTCCTAGATACTCTAGCCAGTGTAACCGTGTTTTCTTTATAAGTGTACGTGAAATGCCGCTTGATACTGCCTGAGGTTCATGGTGTTATTCATGATGCTACAGAAATCCGTATAAAGTCACCAGTCCGCCCTAAGAAAAATGTAAGTGTCCACTCAGAGTTGAAAACATAAAGTTATACCCGCAACCATGGCTGACAATTATGGCTTCCCAAACTCGACAGGAGGCTTTCTCGGAACATACTATTTCAGAGACGACGAAGAACAACATATTCCTCAGAACCCATCAATCGCAGCATATTACCCCCAAAATCCCTACCAGAATCACAACAATAGAGAACAATACCATAATCCGATCACATCCTACAGCCTTGGAGCTATTCATCCAGGATATCAATCACAAGTACCGACTGGTCCGACTCAGACACCATACCAGCTAAACATGCCTCACAATACTTCTATGGAAACTCAACACAGTGTACGTCTATCTTTCTCTTGCCTTTTCTAGACAGTTACATGTTAACATAAACAAGTCCCAATTATCATATACACCCGATACAACCACAGCCACCCCTTCACCAACCAACGGGACCCCACCTATGCATATTTCCGAGCAACTAAGCCCAACTTATCAATGTTCCGATGCTACCTGTCCTCAGAAAGACAAGATCTTCCATGGTCCCGGAGCCAAAACAGCCTGGCGGTACGACTTCCAAAACTCCATTCCAATTTCCTCCCCTCCATGTGATTTCCAGGGACCTATCTAATTGTTAATTAACAGACGGCATTTAAACACACATTCCAAACCATTCACATGTCCAGAACCTCACTGTAGTCGACACAGCGAAGGCAATGGGTTTTCACGGAAGGATAACTTAAACTATCATATGTCAAAAAAGCATCCGGATAGGGGGAAATTTGTAGCTCGGGTGGAGAAAAATAGAAATGTGGGTTCAGCTACTAGGGAAAGATTAGAAATGGGGAGAAGGAGAAGGAGGTTGAAGCTTAAAGATATGTTTAAGAGCTTAAGGGAGGTTCTGGATAGATTGGAAGAGGCTTATAATCAGATGGTGGAGACTGATAGTGAAGAGGAGAAGGATGATGATGATTAGTAGAGTTTGGAGCTTGGGTTGGTAAGGAGGTTTAATTTTAACTATGCGCGGTCATCCATTGATAGGAGTTTGTATATTAAAGTAGCGTTTATCGGCCCCCAAATATTGCAATATTGAATACGTCGTGCTTTTTTGGCGGTCCCATTCCCAACAGACTAATATGGCAATATTGGCCTGAGTATTTAAATAATGAAAATGCTGCTCTTGACCGGCTTGTTTCAATATCCAATATCGCAGAACCACAGACTCGCGGTCGCGTCATGCGTGAGTGTAACGAGAGCATCTGTCAAAATGCACCGAATGGCAGCGCTCTTTTAGGGGACCTGAGGAAAGCATCTTGTATTGGTTTGGCTTTATTTAAGCAGCATTTGCTGTGGTTGAAGGGTGCATCCACACGTGGGCTACAAGAGTACGCGATCCACAACCGTTACCCACCATCATATCTTATCTTTTTAGTGCCAAAAGAGTACGCATTAACATCCTCAAAGTCGACGACGGTCATGCAGGGGATTGATAGAAGACTACAACAAATCAAAGCGTGAAATGATAGAGCGCATTCACCATAGCAGGAACAGTATCACGACACTTCCATAAACTTCATTTCTGAGGCGTAGAATAACTACGTGCCCCGGACTGGGGACAGCTTAATAAATGATGTAATCAAATCAAAGATCGTAGAGCAACTATAACAAGTCGTGGGAATTGGTGTGTAGTCAAGAAGGCCTTCGGCACAAGGTGAAAAGTGGCATCGCGAAGTGGTGATGTATTTTGCGGGTACACAACACCACGTTGGGCATATGTCCACGGCGTAGACGTTCTAGACTA
This sequence comes from Pyronema domesticum, assembly GCA_024516145.1. NCBI lineage: Eukaryota > Fungi > Ascomycota > Pezizomycetes > Pezizales > Pyronemataceae > Pyronema > Pyronema domesticum. Next base: position 770,328 of record JAJJXL010000010.1, on the reverse strand, counting down.
CCACGGCGGTCACTGACGGAGGTATCTAAGATAAAGTCACGCTTCAACGCAACGCTCCAAGCTTCGGCTCTTGCAGAATTAATTAGCTCAGCATTAGCATTGAAATAAGTAAACGGGTATCTCGTCAAAACCACGCCAGTGACATTCTAGAGCTAGACGTATGCTCCAGTGTCCACTGCATTATTCAATTCTCCGCCTCTTCTTTACAAAAACGGTAAATCGTCCAAAGCCTTTTTCATAACCTTAACAAAAAAGACATCAAAAAATAAAAAACAAGGATATCCCAAAAACTCCACAAAAAAAGCCAACCACATCAAGATTTTTACATCGCAGCAACCACCGAAGTACCATCCACAAACCTCGTTCTAAAGATTCTATTTCAAAAGTCAGCCTTTGACCCCTGTATCCCTCCTATTCCCCCTATCCAGTACCAAGTTTGGGAAATACATACCTATTAGCATTCTGAAACATTCCATCCTTCAAAGAGACAACAATAAACTGGCTTCCTCCAAATCGATTCTTGATCAATCTACCAATATTCTGAGTATGAGACAAATCCAACGCAGCATCAACCTCATCCAGGATATACATCGGGGCAGGTTTAAACTGGAGTAACGCAAGAATAAGCGACAAAGCGATAAGAGATCTTTGACCTCCTGACAACTCTGTCAAACTCTGCTTCCAAACTTTACCAAGCTGGACTTTAACCTCCAATCCCTCCGTCATATCCTTTCCTTCCGGCGCAACAAGCTTAGCAGAAGACCCTTGAAGAAGATCGTTGAAGATAGCTCCAAAGTCGGCCGAGACCTTCTCATGAGTTTTGTGAAGCGCTTCCTTTTTGTACCGGTCTAGCTCGATGATAGTATCCTCGATCTTCCTTTTATCCTTTACTACCGTCCTTAACATCGTCTTCAAAGCCACCTCTTTCTTTTCCACAGAGTCAATCATGTTCATAACCTTCGGATTAACCTTCTTCTTCTGTCCGGCAGATCTTTCGGTGAGATCCTTAAGCTGAGTCTTCGCCTCATTGATCCGAATCGAATTAAAATCATAGGGTGTTCCCTGAAGTCCAAACTGTTCCTGCTCTTCCTGAATCCAAGGATACTCCCTCTCCAACCTATTAAGCGCCTCCACCGACCCTTGCTGCTGAGAATGGAATTTAGAAACCTCATGCCCAAGCTTCTGTTTCTCCAATGCCTCCTCCGCAATCTGCGCAGACTTCTTCCTACTAGCAGCTTCCAGTGCTTTCAGCTCATCATCAAATCCACTAAGCTTCGTGCGCTCATCACTCAGCTCCGCCAACGCCATATCATGAACCTCCTTCGCCTCCTTATGCTTCGTTGCCAATTGATCCACCTCTTCTTGCTGGGCTTCAATCGCCGCATCAACCTCCTCTTGCGCCTCCTTCGCCGCCGATAAATCTGACTCAACCTGTTCTAGCTCCACCTGGGCATTTTGAAACTCCTCCCTAAACCCCTTCAGCGCCTCTGATTGCTTGGTGTTGGACTCCTTCAACTTCTTTAGATTCTTCTGCAACTCCCCAAGTTTTGCGCCTTTGTTATTTTTGAATTCCTTCATGTCTTTTTCGATTTTCTTGACCTCGGCGGATGCTGCTTGTTGCCGGTTTTTGGCGTCGGAAACCGCTTCTTGTGCGGAGGCGATTTCTTCTTTCATTTGTTCGACCGCTTGGATAATCGATGAAGAGCTGTTGGAGTTGATTTGTTCTTCTGCTAGACGAATTTCATGGTTCTTTAGCTCCAAGTCCCGACGAATCTCCCGGGCACGTGCAAGCTTCTGTGCCTCCCTCCTCATAGTCTCGTTAATCTCCGCCAACCTATTAGCTGCCTCAGCAACCTGTCTATCCAGGGCGTTAATTTTCTGAATCTTCAACAAGATACCGGCCGAGCTTGGTGCGGAGCCACCGGTAAGTGTTCCAGTAGGTTCGTAGATGTCTCCCAATAGCGTAACACATCTTGACCTTGTCTTGGGGTCGAAAGCAATTTGTTTAGCGACGTTATTATCCTGACAGATAAAAGTGTGAGAGAAAACGTATTTCATCGCTGGAGCAACTTCTGCTTCATACTCAATTAAACTCAAGGCGAGGTTAACTTTTCCAGGAGCCATCTTTTCAGCCGCTGCGATAACATCTTGAGGAAGCTGGTGGAATAAGATTTTATCAAGAGGGATCATAGTAACCTTCCTTGAGCAGAGGGCTTTCTTTTCATCCAGCAGTAAAGCGGCGGTATCGGCGGTATCGGAAACAACGTTATAAAGACGACCCCCGGCACACATTTCCAGCGCCAACCCAGTGTTGAATTTATCTTCATCGAGACTGAAAAGTTGTGCAAGAACTCCTTTGACTTTGCTGCGATCGAAGTTTGGGTATGGATCCCGATAAGAGAATTCTAGGCCTTTAACTTGTTGTTTTAAAGCGTTGGCTTCTCTGGTGAGGTCGCGGATTTTGTCTTCGAGTTGGGATTGTTCTTTTTTCATGGCGGCTTCGGATCCTTCTTCTATACCGAGGTGGTCTAGTTCTTTTTGCAGTTTGGCGGCGGTGGAACGAAGGGATTCGAGGTGCTTGAAGAGTTGTGCATTTTCTGCCTTTGCTTTCCGTGCACGAGGCTCTTCTTCTTTGATGCGTTTGGTGAGGTGGTTAATCTTCAGCTTTCCCTGTTCTTGTTCCGTAGCAGCTGTGCTGGCGAGATTTTTTGCCTCTGTGCGGAGGTGATTAGTGATGGTTCATGCCCGAGTGATGATGGGTGATCAAACCTTGAAGTTTAGCTTGGTATCCAGATTCCTGACCATCCTTGGAAGCAACACCGGTCAGAAGCTCCTGTAACAGTTCCTCCATGCGCTCGGCTTCTTTCGTTTGGGCGTCGTATTCTGCCTTAGCCGTGTCGTAGGCTGTCTTTAGCTTCTCGTAGATTTTAGTTTTTTCCTTGAGCGCCTTTTCTGAGTCCTTAACGTTCTTAAGAATCTCCTTTCGCTTGGCTTGCTCCTCCACAATCCCGTTTGATTTCAGGTCAAGAACGGTCTTTAACCGTACCAACTCGTGTGACTGTGTCTTAACCGACTCCTCCAGCTCCTGGAATTTTCCACCCTTCCTAAGCTCCTTATCTTTCTGTTCCTTCACCCTTTGAACATCCTCGGCTAGGTTTTCAATCTCCGTCTTCAGTCTCTCTGCGTGCTTTTCCAAAAACTCCACGCGCTGTTTCTTCTGTTCCAAATCCGCCGCAGATTGTTCGACCTTCTTCTTATGATAAACATAATCATGTGCCACAACCAGCTTACTAAGCCTTTCCAAATCCTGCTGTGTCTTCTGGAAATCAATAAACGCCCTTTTTTCTCCCCTTAGCTTCTCTAGTTTCGGTTCAATCTCCTCCTTCAACAACTCATTAATTTCCTCCACCTTCTTATCCTTCCTAGCCATAGTTTTCTTCGCCTTATCTTTGCGATCCTCAAACATCCTAGTTCCCGCCGCTTCCTCAATCATAGCCAAAATCTCCGCCGGCTTCATATTCAACACCTTCGTAACCTTTCCCTGCATAATCAAAAAGTTGGGGTTATTAATATTCAGTCCAACAGATTGAAAGAGGGTCTGAACAGCCGTTTGTTGCGCCCTCATTCCGTTGATCAGATATTTTGATGTACCGTTAACAATCTGTCGGGTTACGTGTAAGGTATCGATTTGTGCATAGTTTATAGGCGACTTTTCTTTATCGGTATTGTCGAAGGTGATGGTTACGGAGGCTTTTGTTACTCCGGCTTGGCCACGTTTGTAGACTAGGTCCATGAGGTTCTGCGCTCGCACGGTGGTCATGTTTGTAATTCCTAAAACGAAACAGATGGCGTCGAGGATGTTGGATTTGCCGGATCCGTTGAGACCGGTGATGGCGTTGAAGTTTTCATCCCTGGGTGGTGTGGTGTTAGCGATTGCTTTTACTGGACTTTTTCTGGGCTTTCGCGCGATGGGATAAGGCAAGGTGTAAAGCAACCTGAGGAGTTGCGCGCAATTCGGAGGTATCGGGGTGCACTCACCATCCTGAGATAATCGTTCTGACGGCATACGATTTGAAGCCCTATTTGTTTATATCAGTTACGCGCTCTCCATTACAATTCCAAGCAAAAAAAGGTGGGATTACATCAATGGTAACTTCTGTGATCCTCATGACGCGTCGTTGTTCTGATTCTGTCGTGTCGCTGGATCGCGGGGATGCGCTGCGTGAAGCGTGTACTCTAGTACGGTTGGCGTTGCTTCCTGGCGCAATGCCAAGATTCGCGGTGGCACGTGTTTTTGGCGGGGATGTAAGGCGTGTGTGAGTGAGCGCGATTTGGGAAAGTGGGGACCGTGCCAAGTTATATTTCCAGGCGAGGGGAAGGGGAATAATATCCCAAGTGAAGATAATATTATGCCCTCAATTCCTCCTTGAATGGGAATCTCTTGTTGGTGGCTTGAACAATGACCATTAAATTCCGCATCTCGAAGCTTCTCGATAGGGACAATCAGAGTATCTAACCCCGCACTGCTCGTCAGGCTCAGAGTCAGCTATCAACCAGCTCTTAAAGCTCCATAAAAACCATCACGTAAAACTATTCCCCAATCCTCATCACGTAAAACTATTCCCCAAATCCTCATCACCTAATTTATTTATTCCCATCTCCAAACATATTACTCCACCCATCTCAATCCGCGCTCCCCGGATAATCCATCCTCGCCATCAAAGCCGAGCTTCCGGCGCAACTTACCGACCCCTGCCGACTCGGCACGCATTACATCACCCTGCCTCTTTGCATCCCCCCACCATCACCACCGCATCTCTACAGTCAATCAGCCAGCCATGTCATTCCGCCACGCACTTCGTATCGCGCGCCCTCTTGTCCGGGTCGCCGTTTCCAAACCCACCATCACCAACCCCATCGTCCCCACGATCCGCAACTTCACCACCTCCCAGCGTCTCTCCACCACCAAGCGCTACAACTTCGCCTCCCTCCAATCACTTCCTTCCTCGTCCATTCTAATCGACGTCCGCGAACCCTCCGAATTTCAAGCCGGAGCAATTCCCGGCGCCTTAAACCTCCCGATCACCTCCGCCCCGGAAGCGCTATGTCTACCGGAGGATGAATTTGTTGATCGTTTCGGATTCGCAAAGCCGCCTAAGGATGCGGAGGTTGTGTTCTACTGTAAGGCGGGAGTAAGGAGTGCGGCGGCTGCGCAGTTGGCCCTACAGATGGGGTATGAGAAGGTCGCGGAGTACCCGGGGTCTTGGGTGGATTGGGTTAAGAGGACTAATGAGGCAGCGGGGGAGGGGAAGAAAGCTTAAGGAATGGGGGGGATAGCAAGTGGGGGTTATGAGAGCACTTGAGCATTTTCGAGTTTCTTGGGGAGGGGAATGATGTACTATGAGGAGGATTTGAAGGGTTGGGGAATGGATTATTGTGAACTTTAGGTTGGAGAAGGAAAAGAAGGGATATGGATATGTACAGTTGGAATTGCGCTTCAAACATCTGCAATTAGAATCTATTTTCACAAAGGCCGCCCATCATTTCCCCTTAACCTCTCTTCCCCCGCTACATAAACACCTTCGCTGTCCCCATTCCCCCATCTTCAGCGCCATTCAACAAACTGCACTCCTTCTGTTCCCTCTCTGGATCAATCATAAACCTAATAGTTCCCTGGGAACCTCTTTCACTTAGATGCTGCAACTTAACCGCAATCGGAGGTTCCACAGGTAATTGTTTCCCGTGCCCATTCTGAAGACGCTTGCGTTCTTTGTTTAATTCAATCCGTGCGTTTAGGTAGGTATTGCCTTCGTATTTCGGTCCGACTGTGGTTGAGGAGCTGTGGTTTGTGTAGAGTTCTAGGAGGTCGTCTACTATCGCTATGATGGGGTCAGCTCGGTGAAGCCCGGCGAAGCTGGCAGATAATCAACAGAGGGTGAAAACTTACATAAGACATCGTCTCGAGTTGCTTCGAGTTTGCTGTATTCAATCTTGACCCTCTTTCCTCCCAGCCGAGTCGCAGTCTCAATACTCGCCAGGGCGAGCGCATGCGGCGTCGCCCTCAACGGAACCAGAGTCCTATACACATCCAACGCCACACTCCACGCCAATCTCGCCGTTTCCTTGCCCAATTTCAATCTCTTACAAAGTTTCATAAGAAACGGTTGAGCGTGTCTATTTCTAAAATCAAAGCTGCTAGTCTCTAAGATAGTTCTTTCCATTCCGATAACACGTTTGCTAGTTTCTTCTAAGAGAGAGGAGTCGGGGTTTATGGGTTCGGAGTTTGGGTGGCGCAGGTTGTAGGAAACGCAGAGGATTTCTCGACTCTTTTTTAATGTGTCTTCGATTTTGCAGGCGACGAATAATGATGCGATGGAGGGCTCGATGGCGTTTTCTTGGAAGTAGGTCGTTTTGTTGAAGAGGAGGAGACGGTGGTAGAGGATCATGGCGGTGGCTATTGTGCGGACGGGACTGGGAGAGGTCAGCGGTCGTTTCTTGGGATCATCAGTATTCCGGAAAAGCTCCGGAGAGCACTGTAAAATCCGCTGGAGCTCCACCATCTCTGGGGAAGCTCGACAGCGTCCGATAACGTCCGATGAGGCCCCACAGTGTCCCACAAACTCTGCAAAGGAAGAACCTACAACTGCAGCACCCCCGCAACTTGCACAATCCACTGACAAGCCTGTAATCTAGTCTGTATCGTCCTCGCCTCATCACTAGGTTTCAGGGACTCAATCTGTGCCGCCGTCAAGTATGGTCTTGATCTCTGAATGTAGGTATTTAAAAAGTTGTAAGCCTCCACGGTAGCGGGGTTGCTCGCCGGGCTGAAAGGTGTCGTGGTATGGGAGCTTGGGGTCATGATCGCCATTCGTCTTTCTCTTTTCGTTTCTTCGTCTCTTCCTTTCTTCGCCTCGTATCGGTGTAGTGGTGGGGTACTGAGTCGTGAAGAAGAGTTCAAGGGTCGCGGTCCAGTTCGCGTTCGGTTCGGGGAAGCTTCGATTGGGGATTGTTAGGGCGGGGAGACGCGTCTGTCTTGGTTCCGGTTGACGATCTTCATTCGCTGCGCGCGCCCTAAATTTAAGCTCCGTGCTCAGTTGCTCGGTTCAGCATGTTATCATCTTATGAAACATTGACTTCACACCGGGACCGGGGAAGGGAACGAAAACGAATTGGTAACGCATCATCCAAAAAACTGCCCTTTCCCGTCGTAGCACATTACTCCCCGAATCTCCTCATCTTCACTACACTTCACCCACGCGATACTCCTGACTAAAAACTTCACTCGTTCCCCATAACACCACCTTACATTCGTTTTTGTATCCCAATCCCTAGTTCAAACTTCGTGCACACCCAGTGACATCATGAGTATCTACGGCATGCTCCCCTCCGACTCCGATTCCGAGAAGCCCCCGCGTCGAGATCCAAACCGACGCTCTAGCTTCAGTAACACAACCCTTCTCCCCAAACTCTACCAGCTGCTCCTTACGCAGCACCATCCCGCCGGAATATTGAACCTCACCAACCTCCTCCGCCTCCTCTGGCTATTCCTAATCCTCTACTGCGAGCGCTATATCTGGTCCTCAACCATCTCTGCCTGTAGCTGGGAAAACTGGGAACACTGGCCCCCTGGTGCTACTCCCTATCGAGCCGCCCTAATAGCCGATCCTCAGCTAGTTGATATCCACACCTATTCCCGTCGGGGCTGGTTTCTTTCGTCTACAATTTTCTATTCCGATCTCTATCTTCGGAGATCATGGTTATCGATGCATGACCAGCTAGCACCGTCGGAAGTTGTTTTCTTGGGTGATCTTTTTGATGGCGGAAGGGAATGGGAGGCGAAGGTTTCGGTGGCTATGGGGGAGAATACTACGAAGACTGGGAGGGATCCGAAGAGGAAAAAGGATTGGGATAAGTATGGGGAAGGGTATTGGATGCAAGAGCTGGCGAGGTTTAGGGGGATATTTACACCGGTTAAAGGAGTGAGGATTAAGACGGGGTTACCGGGGAATCATGATTTGGGGTTTGGGAAGGGTGTTAAGGTTGGTTGGCCCGGGTCAGAAGCTTGGTGGAATCTTGATGTGGATAATGTAACAATGTAAGCTAATTGGGGTACTTATAGCTCGGAGCAAGACGCCGCTTCGAATCTCATTTCGGTCCTTCAAACGAACGCTGGGTAGCGGGAAACCACACCTTCATCTCAATTGACGGTGTATCCCTCAGCAACCTCGACGATCCCGAAATCTACGGCCCCTCGCGGGATTTCCTAGAAGGCTTATCCACCCCCCTCAAGAAACCCCTCCTCCTGCAAAACACCTCCATAGATACCCCTAACCCAGTTTCTCCTGCCGCCGGGCCTCCTGGAACTCAGCAAGCAACAATCCTCCTAACCCACGTCCCCTTATACCGGCTCCCCCGAACTCCCTGTGGCCCTCGGCGAGAAAAAAGAAACGGCACAGACACAGGAATTCCCATATATCTCGGGTACCAATACCAAAACGTTCTCCTACCAAATCTTTCAAAGGAATTGCTAGATAAGGTAAAGCCTAGCTATATATTTGCGGGGGATGATCATGATGCTTGTGAATACACTCACCCAGGAGGCGTAAAGGAGTGGACGGTTAAGAGTATAAGCTGGAATATGGGGGTGCGTAGGCCGGGGTTTGAAATGATTTCTTTGTGGAATCCGGGGAATGGGCCGGGGGTGGAACTGGGGGATGCACAGGGAGGCGGCGCATATGTAAAGGAAACTGTACAAGCCCATTTATGTCTTCTACCGGATCAGATTGCGGTGTTTATCTACTATTCATTGGCGATGGTGGTGACGATAGGGGTGGTTGCAGTGGGGGTTTTGAGGAGGGTGGATAGGGATGGGAAAGGTATCACTCAGAGGATGGTGTTGCCGATTCATAGTCCTGTGGCAGGGTCATCGGATGAGGAGGAGGATCCGTGTAATAAATACTGGAAGCCTGCGAAGGTTTCGAGGATGACGAGAGGGAGGTTTTGTAAGGAGACGGCGAAGGAGGTGGGGAGGGTTACGTGGGTTGTTGTGGTGGTTTATGGGGTTGTTTTATGGCGGTGGTAGAGTTGATGGATTATATCATGGATTAAGGTTTGTTTTTTGTTTTTATTTTAGTTGCATTGGGTTAGCTAGGGAATATGCATTAGGGTCTGTTTTTTTGTCATTGTTTCGTGTTTGGATTGATAGGGCGTTAATAATGAAACAAGGTAATCAGGGCTTGGATTATTTATAAACTGATCCAAGATGGCGTTTTTTGTACACCCAGCTCATGATGCATTGAAAAGTGGATTACTTAGAGATAAGTACACATAACGAGGATTGGCAAGCCGTCGTGGTAACATTATCTAACTACCACGTGATCTATGGTTATGTAACATCACCCATCCCATCGTTCCTGTTTTGTTGCGGACCGTGGTTCAAGCATTTAATTAGCAACACCAGTGATCACCGAAAGGTAAACAACTTCGGATCAGTGATTGCCCATGACGCGCCACCACCGAGAAGAGCCTGGTATCGAGGCTATTTTTAGAGTACTCTAGATCCCACTGGCCTTGGCATTGATACGTTTGGTTCGCTAACACGCGTTCAGATTATTTCCATCGACGTCGAATCTCAAACATACAAAATAGCGTCCAACACCGAAAGAAATAGAATACACTGTCATGTCTTCCGCTCTGCCTGATCGTTTGACGGGTACCGCGTGTCTTAGCGAAGTTGAATTGGCGCCAACGGCAATTCTACGCGACAACCAACACCTAACGTCACTGGCGATTGGCGCGTTTGTTTTCACCGCCGCAACGGACCTTCCCACGAGACTACTGCTCATCCGCAGATCTAAAGAAGAAGCAGCGTTTCCTAGCCGATGGGAGGTCCCTGGAGGAGGTGCAGAACCGACTGATGAGTCGCTACTCGATACCGTGGTACGCGAGTTGAAGGAAGAGACGGGCCTTGAAGTCGCATCCATTTCGGAATGTCTCGGGCAAATTGAATTTCCCGGCAGATTCGGAAGGATGTGGAGAAAGTACAATTTTCTTGTTGAGGTCAAGGAAGGACAGGAGGTTGTTACAGACCCGATGGAGCATTCCGAGCATATCTGGGGCACAAAGGAAGAGGTTGAGAAAGTAGAGATTACAACAGAGGATCATCGGGAAACAATTTTGCAGGTTTTTGCCAAGATTGAGGAGAGGAGAAAAGCGAGATAGCCTGTGTCAAGAAACTATTTGTATTTTTCTCGTAGGTCATAATTTGCTATCCTCAATCGACATTGTTACGTGCACAAAGCTTACACTTCAAGACTTGTTGAATATGATGAACCACTAACTTTACTACCGTACAAACATCCCCGTTTTACCCCCCAAAGGAGTGTCGCGGACAATTACATAAAAGATTTAACAAACAAAAACAATCATTATTCGTATCCAATTCTGACCACCCAACCTGAGTTGGTGGCCGAGCCCACTGCAATCACTGGTCATCCTCGCACTCTCCTGCCGACCTGTGACACCACCGCTTGCTGTCGTCGCTATATTTGGTTCCGGCTCCTTCATACTTTCCGGCCCACCATGAACCGTCATCTCTCTTATTGTGCTTGTACATTCCATTGTCATAGGGAGTTCCGTGTCCTTCATATTTTCCGGCGTACCAAGATCCATCATCTGCTCTCTTGTGGTGTTGGTCGTACTTGGTTGGAGTCCATTTCCTATCATCGTAGGGTGTTTGTTCCCTCGTACTTTCCTTCGTGCCAGTTACCATCATCTGGTTTGGTGATAGCGGGGATGTCTGGAGTAGGAGTTCCGGGAACTGCGAGAGGTACTGCAATGGTTGCTGCCACGAAGAGGGCAATTGAGATGATAAAGCAACGCATTGTGGATGTCGTAAAAGTTGTTAGGAGGGAATATGAAGATAAAGGTTGAAGATTCAATGGGGATGTTGAAATTTGTTGGTGAATTGGTTCTTATGATAAAACCGATGAAGCTGATGAGGATTTAGAAGATTGGGTGAGGAATACATAGCTTATATACACTTCTGCAGAGATCAGAAGAGCCTCGGATTCTTCTTCCATCAGCGCCACAGTATCTTGGCCGTAACAAGGAGGTCTTTGACGCCGAGTTGTACGCGATTTACGAAGCAATCACGCTTTTTGCATCGCGGGTTACACGAGGCCATCGTTACACAGTCTTCGCTGATGCTCAGTCAGCAATCCAGCGCTGTGCCTCCGACGTCGCCGGCCCGGGTCAACACCTAGACAGGCTCATTATCGCCAAATCTCGGAGCATCGTTGAAAACGGGAATGCCATCGATATTCGGTGGGTCCCGGGCCATAAAGGCGTCCCAGGAAACGAAGAAGCCGATAGGATGGCCAAACTCGGTGCTACTGACATCCCGGCGGGATCCCCTCAATCCCGTCAAATGCTTCACATCGCCAGCCGAGCCTACCTTAAGCGCACGGCGGCCGAAAAGAGATACAGGGAGTCCTCTGATTGGTGGGCTCCGAGCATTGCCAGTAGCCGCGGCTATCTTGCCAGAAAAACACCGGGATTTTGCCCCGAATTACATCGTGTACGCAAAGTTTTGGCCTCACGATACTACCAGCTGATGATGGGCCATGCCGTCATCGCTCCGTACTTGAAATATAAGATACAGACGTCAGATTCCGACACCTGCTGATGGTGTGAAATAGGAAACCGGCAGACACGGGAGCATTTATTCAAAGAATGCCTTCATTGGAAACAAGAGATGAAGGAGCTATGAAGCCGGGTGCAGCGAGAATTGGGATGGCGGCAGTATTGTTGGAAGCCTATTTCGGCGTTATTTAATGAAAGGAAGGCTACGGGAGCAATCTTGGAGTTTTTGGAAAAGACGGGGGTGGGCAAGATGAGAGGCGGCATAGAACGGGAGGAGTTTGACGAGGATTAGAGAAAGCTGACGATGTCTGTTTTTTGTGTTCAATACGGCTTCATGGCCAGGTGTTTATTTTGCTTTTCTTTGTTATTATTACAGGCGGAAACGGGGGGTTAGGGTGCCGCAGTTGATACTCTTAATTGAGTAGCGGACAGGAACCGGGAGGGTGACAGTAGATAAACGGCGAGCTTCATACTCAGACATGAGTGCATAAGTCGCATAATAAAATTTGATTAAACAAAAAACAAAAACATCAGCGCCACAGTATTGACATATCCTGACGATGTTGGTCGTTGCGTAGGAAATAGACCTCTATCACAGTATGTAGGTTGCACACCGCAGTCATGCAGGTAAGCTTCATCATCAGGCTGAGCATGACCTCCACAGCCCTATTCCACGGAATTTGAAAGTGCAAAAACAACGTTGTGAGTGAAGTTTGTAAGTCCTTACATTGACAACTCGTATATTGCATGTATGTAGATAAGCGTTTGCTTTCACCAGACATCAGAACTCAAAAAAGTGCAGTGGGGGGTGGGGGGTTAACTTACTTCGTTTAGGTACTACATAAGTATACAATTACATACTTTATCACTCACTCGGTGGAAGACACGATTTTCAAAGAACTACAGGACAAACCCTTACATATGTGATGGATCATCGGTGGCTACTTTCACGTAGGTTGTTTGCTACTCGGGCCATGATACATTGTGCAGCTTCCAATTATGGCGATATACATAGAGGTTCGCAAAGGATATTATTCTCGGAATAAAATTAAGCTTCCGCCTCGGGGAAACGTATCCAAAGCTCCGAGTTAAAGTATACTTCTTCCCGAACAACATCCGGGTGGGAATTTTCGCCTATTTCGTTTTGATATTGGGTGTACACCACTTTTGAATACATATCAGTTACAGAACGCGCCGTAGTATCGTATAAAGCTTATAACTGTTGAGGCGGTGATACAAAGTGCATTATGCGACAAACTATCGATTACGTAGGTAGCGGGGTAACCTTAGCTAGAGATTAGAGTGCTCACTGTATGAATATAGTGACAACACACCCCCATTTCATGGTTCATTGTGTCAGCTCAATCGACCCGTATGTTGTCAAATCGGTTCTGTCACTTGATCGATCGAATTGCCCGAAGATAGACTATCTACCAGATACATTGGTACTCGGTCTGACAACAACATATGTGCACAATCCGTGTGGGGTTTGGAGTAAGGGCATTATACCGTGATAGCCTAGTGTGCGGTGTTGCGCCAACCTTGCGCTAGGCATCTGTACACATTATAGGAAGATTTATCCCGTAATTGATTCTTGTCTTAAAGTAAGTAAGTTTGTAGTCGTCTGTTTGCGTGAGGCTGGTTGAAGGTGATTGAAAACCCGGTGAATCAGTGTAAGATAAGTATGCACATACATACATCTTCTCGAACTTCTCGCGGACTTCTGCTCTTGATGCGTGTTTGCAGATATCGGACCGCAAAATGAGATAACGATGTAGCCTTTCACCGCGCGGATGTCTGAACAAGCCTCTTCACGAGTTTAAGCGAGTGGCGCGGTTTAGACGCTAAATAATGTTTATTACATACATAGAATGTATGTAGGGCTGAGCATACGTGCTGCTGTCAGAAACTGGCGCGGGATGCAGCAACTGACCTTCGCTGTGTAATATGTATTGACAAAGGTGTGGCGCAGCCCAACAGACTGTCGGTGGCATGCATTCCCGTTTGCAAAGCCCTAATATCCTAAGCCATACATTATGTATTTTATGGGCATCTAAAATAGTATATTTAGATACATAGTGAATCTAAAGGAGAACATTAGGGGCGTGATTCGATCAGGTACAGATATGTGTGAAACACAACACATGGTGCACATGGCAACCGCATAATGAATCACTCGACAAAATGTCGCTAGCCGTCCAAGTCTCCAGGTAATCCTGCAAGTCGATGCGTTCTGGTACATGTTTTCCCGTCGCACAGCAGATTTATTGCTCGTAGGACTTGTTCGGTAGAAGTATCACCAATTCCATCGGCGATTAATCAGAGGCAGATCAACACACTGTCATCGGCTACCGAAAGTTGCATGGAATTCTTGATTAGAGCGTGTTACTTGGTATAAGTAAGTATTTGTTCTGTAATACTGATGAAGAAAGAAATATCTAGATATTGCATGAACTTCTTGTAGGAAAAGTATGAAAGAAATGCACGGTAATACGCCGTTTGTTGAACGTCCCTTATTTACTCGGAGGTTGAAATAAGCTGGGCAGTGAGCATACAGAAAATCTGTACCCGAGACCTCAATTCTGAGTGTGAATGACAGACACATGTCAAGGAGTCTATTATAGCGCATGGCAACCACTCATCCAACCCAAAAGTACAACATCGGCATACCTAACCGCGAACAGCTGAACGACTGAACAACAAAAGTTTGTAGTAGGCACTGGCTACTCCAGATTCCGTTATATACCCGATGTTTTTGCGCTACTAGAATAGCTGGGAACTTACTGCTGAACCAAGCATAAAGCACTACGATGCCTGAGTTTCTCAGTGTCATTAAACGAGGTATTATCACGTCGTTCAATGACATTAAAAAATCGCGGCATCGCACTCTTTTGTGCTACAGTCCGGCAGTAAGCTCAAATAGTTGCTTTACACTTAATGATTGCCATGGAGTGATACCTCCACGCTCAGCCCTAAAAGCTATCTGACAGTTGACTTAAACACAATCTTGACCAAAAATAAAATCTTCGACACCGTACCTACACTGAGGACTAACCATTACTCAGAATTTCTGTAGTCGAGAATACTTGTTAACAGAGAACATTTTTCTGAAAGAAAAGCAAGGAAAAAGATCACGAACCTCTTCTTTACCTCGGAGCCTGAACTATTCTTCGCCACCCTCGGCCTCAGAGTGCGTCCTTTTTCGGCAGCGCTGCCTTTGGAGGCGTCAGAAGCTGAATTCGCCTCGTCCTGTCTAGCAGTAGTAGCTTTTCTGTACCGCAGAATACTTGTTAATAAAACATTCTCTTGTACAAAAGAAAAAAGGATAACGAACCTGTTCTTTGACTCAGGGGTCGAACTACTTTTTACTATCCTCGGCCTCAGAGTGCGTCCCTTTTTGGCAGCGCTGCTTCCGCCAGCATCCACAACAGGATCCACCTCATCATGCTTAGCATTGCTAGCCTTCCTCTTTCTCAGTTCCATGCCAGAGCTACCTCTTCTTTTATCATTCGGCGTAGGAAAAGCCTTTTCCGGTGATCTTGGCGACTGAGGAACGGGACTAGAACCAGGAGCGACCTCCTCAGAATCTTCAATTTCAACCTTTAATTTTCCGGCGGTAGGTGGCAGAACCAATCTCTTCGGATTGTCGGTATCCAAATCTCCAGGAGTATCCAAGTTGCCGTCACAAGACTTCTTTGGTTCTTTCTTAACCTCAACGGCTTCTTTTTTCTTCGGTGAGATATCCTCTGTAGTTGAGCTTTGTTCTTTGACCTCGAGAATAGCCGAGAGCACTTCGGTGGGCAAACGACCTAACTCTTCGGGAGAGAGGTTGATTTCCTTTAGATCGTTGGTCATGTTTGTTGAGGTTCTTTGAGTGTATGAAAGGTAGTCGTGCTACTGGCTGTTTTAGAAAACTGAAAGTCAAAAGGACGTTGACTGATAGCTTGGGCTCCCGGTTGTTGTGAATTTTTCCTGGCGATGGTGGTGGAGATACTGATTGGTGGAAGGATGAGGAAGTAGTCTAGAAATGGAGCCCAATAAATAAGGTGCGGTCACACCACCTTTAGTGTCGTGCGGGTAAAATTGCCGACTGGTATTTACTAGAACACACTCTCTGCGGACACTAAGAAGGCACTTGCCTTCGTCCTAGACGCTGCTATCCATGTGCTTGCATGAGGCGAGAAAAAGCTCCATGGTGCTCCATTCAATGTCATTCAATTATCAGACTGTGTGAACCGGGACTCTTTGAGCTATCCAATACTTACTAATCAACTCTATCCATCGTTATTGTAATTTGTAACCCGATATAATTCATTGTCTGCAAGTGATGATTCATATATCAGCTATATCCATCAACATCCTATAACACATTGCTTCCCGTGGAATCAGAGATTTGATTTCGACCGCCGAGAGATGTGCTGATATAGGTGCGAACGATATCTCCACCTTTGCTGGTGTTCTGCATTGCGTCGTGTAGCAGAACTTCGATTAGTGTCGGCAGAGAGTATTTTTGGGTATTTATCAGTAGGCGTACTTGGCAGAGCGAAACTGGCGGTGAAATGACACTAAGGGCGATGTGATAGTAGCTCAGCGCAGCATGAAGTTCTAGACATCAACACTCACTCACCATCCCAAGTCATGTGACACAGATATCAGTTAGAGTAGAGTAGAGTAGACGCGCTGTGATACGCGACAAGGCTGAAGTGACGTCTCTCGCGTTTAGCGTCTTGCAGTCGCGCATCTAGACCGCAAACGCGGAGCACGACGCGGGACACTTTAGGAATCCATTTTAGAATCTTTAGACTCTTTTTTTTGTAAATTGTACTTTCACACTCACCATATTCGATTTCTTCGCAATCCCCAGGAAATATTTTCCGCGGGCTACGTTCGTTTTTCAATCGAGTACTTAATACCCCGGTCTCCCCGGCAAAGATCCACCCCGCGATCTACCCCACCACCCCGCCCCCAGGCATCACCATGACTTCTGACCTCCTCCTCGACTCCACCGGCGTCCCCACCCCCCGCAGTATAACCCCCATGACAGTCGCTCCAACTCTCCACACCGCCAAACGCGCCCTTCGTACCAAGGTCAAGGGAATCCTTAAAACTCTCCCCGCCGACAGTATCCGCGCTCAGTCAGATACCATCTTGAGAACCGTCCTGAACCTACCAGAATATAAGAATGCAAGGAGCTTGAGTATTTACCTTTCTATGCCCAAAGGGGAGGTTACTACGGGCGCATTGGTTACCGCTTCTCTTGAGGCTGGAAAGCAGGTAAGCTCTAGAAAAGATTGTAGGAGGACTGCATTGACGACTGACTCAAATCACTAGGTATTCGTTCCTTATATCCACCGCCAACCTCCCTCCCACCCTATCGCTTCCTCTGCCTCTCTGGCTGCTTCTGCCTCCGCCCCTCCCTCATTGATGGATATGCTCTCCCTCTCCTCCCTCTCCGACTTCCAAGGTTTCCAACCCGACAGCTGGGGCATACCTACTATCCCAGAGGATGGGCGGTCAGAGCGTCAAGACGGTCTAAAAGCAGGGCTAGACCTTATCATCATGCCGGGAGTTGCTTTCTCGGAGGAATTCAAGAGGTGTGGTCATGGGAAGGGGTTTTATGATTACTTCTTGACACGTTATAATCAAGCGAGACAAGCAGAGGAGGTAAAAGAGGAGGAAGCTTCAGGGGTGGAGACCTCACAGGTGAGGCAGAGGAAGATGCCGGTATTGGTCGCCCTGGCACTCAAAGAGCAAATGGTCGAGGAGGTGCCGACGGATTTGAGTGATTGGTACATGGATGTTGTGGTGACGGGGGATGGAAGGTGTTTAAGGAGAGAGGCGTAGGCTCAGGAAGGGGAGGAATAAAAGGTGAACATACCTAGTGATTTTAGATGAGGATACACAGGACAAGCGTTTTGGTTAGAAAGACGGAAGTTAATGGCAAAAGTACAAGTATTTCGATATTGCTATGACTAAGTAAAGTACTTTACATCTATTATTAATGCAGCCGCCATGGTAAACCCAAGTTAATACACTACGCCGAAACGCCCAAAAAGAAAATGAGGAATACTGTAACATCTAAGTAAAGCCGCCATAAAAAGCCCCCCTAAAACAGTCTCGCCAAATACTGAGAATTCTCCGTATCTTCTCCATTCTCTTGGTATCAACCTCACTCCTTAAAACTGTCTCCCTCTCCTCGGCGTCCCCAAAGGCGCACCTAAACTCTCCGCATAACTACTCCCCCTCACAGTGCTTCCCCTCTTGAGCGGTGTACCCTTGGACGGACTCAATCCCCTAGAATTCTGCCTTGACCAATCCACCAACCCCTCGGTTCCCAATCTCTGTGGAGGTTGAAACGCTCCTTCATGCCCCAATAGCCTTCTTCCCACTGTAGGATCATAGCTACCCTCACTCGCTCTCTGGGAGCGAGGATCAAAAACCTCCTCCCTAGCCAACCTTCTCGTGGGTTCCAAGGAACTCTGTCCAATCCTAGAAGAGACAGATGGCTCAACGGATCCATATCTCGAGGAGCTGGAGGGTTCGATGCTTCCGTACCTGGATGAGGTGGCCGACATAGAATCGTAACCATTCTCAAGCTCCTGAAGTCTATTTCTTCTTGTAAAACCATTCTCATCCACTCCAGCACCATATGTTGAAGTCCCCGTGCTCGTCGAGGTACCCAGCGACCGTCGTCCACTAGAAGAAGCGCCGTTCGTGATTCTATCAAAAACCGGCTGTCTAATCTTCTGAAACGGTACCTGATCATTCGCAGAAACATCCGCCCAAGTAGATAACCTGCGTGTCTGCAATCCCCTACTAGCGGCGGTTGGTGTTCCCTGGGGAAGCGTCAAGTCCTCATAGTTAGGGTTTGGATGAGTTTTGAATCCTGTCCGGTTGAACTGAGGTGTGTAAATAAGAACTTGATCCTGGATACTACCCAGGGATCCAACTACACCGTCGCATTGTACTGCAACGTCACGCTTGATGACGTTTAACCGAGGGTTGACGTATTTTTGGTTGTATTCTTGCAGAACTTGACTGTTGATCACCTTCTGGTCGCGGGATTGGACAGTGAAGGAGGATTTTAGGAAGAGAATTTGAAGGGAAAGGAGGAATTGTGTGAGGATTACGGTGAAGTAGACTGCGGCGGGGGAGGTGTTGGTTTCATGGAGGCTACTGCTGACCGGGGATGCCAAGGGGAGCGAGAGGAAGTAGATGGCGACGTGTACGGGGGAGAAGAGCGCGAAGAGATGGAGACTGAGTGGTGAAGGGTCCCAGACGGAGATTTCCCAGACGTCGCGGGTTTCGTCGGGGTGTGCGCGGGAGGCGGCGTCGCTGCGGAGGACTTCGGTGATGGAGGAGAGGATGCGCATAGGACTCGAAGCGGTGGGGGATGAGTCGACAGGAACTCGACGAGCGTTAGGAGTTTGGGGTTCGACCTATATCATTCTCCTCATTAGCCCTCCCTCTCTCTCTCCTCGGCGCAGGGGAAAACCAACCTCAATATTCTGCTCAAACATCCTATACCTCTTCTTCCTCCCAAAGCAATAAACGGCATTGACAATACTAAAAATCGCCAATCCCCAACTCATCGCGCCAAGCTGTAATCCAAGATCAAAAAACAATAAGCCGACCTGTTCAAAAGACCTTCCATCGAGCCTTTCGCAAGCCGCAATATCTCCAATCTCTGGTGAGGTGTCACATACAAAGTAAGCAATTCCATTTGCAATCCCGCTATGGGATGATGATGAGCGTCTAAACACATCATCGGAGCCCGCTTTTCTAAATTTCTCTGCCTGGCCTCTTGCAACAAGACAGAAGACGTTCAAGAGGATTCCAATAGGAGTGCCCCAGGTCGCCTGAACGCTGTCCCAGTCGAAGGCTTCATAATCGGTTGCGAGTTGCAGGATGAAATCGAGGGGGTTAAGGAGGGAGGTAAGGCGTTGATAGGTGGTTTGGCGGCGGACTATGCGCGGCATGGCGAAGGTGGGTGTTGCGCGTGGTCGCAATTGATGATGTCAGGAGGAGACGAACGCGGAGGCGAAAGAACCAAGAATCTTGGGCGCGAGGGTTGTTTATTCAACATGGAGTTGCGTTAGCGCGGCACGTTGCTGATGTGACGTGATGGATTAAACGCCAAGCCGCCGAGTCACGACGCGATGAGAGAGCGGGTCGAGTGATCGTTTTGGATCCGTATATTGCTATCATACAGCGCGTAACTTATTACTTCTGCCATGATTACAGTATTTACTCACAATCCCTGTCAACCATCACGTATCTGGTATCCAACAACGAACAATATTCCGTCCTGCGACATCATTTCTACGTCCCAGAGTTTCACCTCATGACCATCAATCATAAACCCCATCTATAGCAGATGGTCCACCCATTTGAAAAGGTAAAAAAGAAAATAGTAAAAGGAAAAAACAAGGAAAATAACTTAGATAAAGAAAATCAAGAACAAAAGACAAGAAAACAAAAAAAACAAAATCCCGAAAAATATTGCATCCAACACGCTTATCCACCCATCCCATTTCTAGCATACAGAAATTACCCAAACTTATCCAATCGTTTCCAACTTTTTTCGCTTTAGATTACTATGCAGTCGTTTCGTGAAGGGAATAGTTTAACCACCGAAACGGAAGCGGGGGAGCTCAGTACCGGCGATTCCGAGCAACTGGGATCTCGGGGTGACCTGCACAAATTCATTAGCACCAATCATCAAATCACAGGAGTACCAAAACTTACGTTCTTCCGACGGTACCAAGCAGTGAAGTCCCTAAGGGTATAGCGAATTTTGTTCCAGTCCTCACCAGCAGCCGCAGTCTCAACATTACCCAAGAAATTCTGAGCCTCAGTGGGGGTGATAGAACCAGCGGGCAACAACTCCAAAGTGCTCTTGATCCACTGAATCATCTGCACAGGGCAAAGGTGAACCAGCTCCAACATGACACCAGAAGAGTCGGTGACACAGTCGCTAGGGAAGGAGTACATCAATCCGCTCAAAATACGCTGAGTGATGCGCTCTCCCAAGCTCGCTGCTGCCAACGTGACTCTCTTACGGATCTCGATGGGAGTCTCCCGGTAGGTGGAGTTGGGGGGCGCAGGACGTCCGTAGGCGAAGAGATCCCGAAGGAACTGGAGAACGGAAAGAAGGGGCTCGGTCTTCTGAAGGTCGAGGGAGACGAGGGAAGCCTCAATGATGGTCTCAAGAAGGTTGGACATGACGATTCTGTCAGGGTGGAACATGATTCCATCAGTGAGGAAGCGGAAAAAGTCCTCAATAACATCAGGAATTTCCTTGGGGTGAGTGTTGTTGAGAAGTCTGAACATGGTGACACATTGCTGCTCCATCAACTGGTAGATAGTGTTGCGGATCAACAGACGAGCAGCCTCATCCTTGATTTCATCCTCGTTGCTGAATTCGCGGATAACAGTTCCGGTAACCCATAAGAAAATACCCTGGTGGCTCTGCTGGAAACTGGAGCTCAACTTGATTGCGATTTCGGGGAGGAGTTCCTTCATGTCCGTACGGTAGCTGATCAACAGACTTCTGTAGAAACGTCCAACCTGCTCGCAAATGGGCAAGAAATCGACGTATGCATCCAAAATCTTAGACAGCATAGGGATGACAGTCTTCCAGAACTCAATCATGGGGTTGATGTCGGCCTTGATGTGAGGGTGAACAATCTGGGCAAAGATGGTCAAGAGCTGAATCTCATCCGCCAACTTGCACTTCTTGTCGTTGTCGGTACCAGCCTCCTGCGCCTTGATCATCAATCTCTGAGAAATGGGGTCGCAGAAAAGCTTAAGCGAGCTGTAGATACCCTCAGAAGTAGTTTGAGAAGCAACGACGTGTGCCATACCGTCGGTAAGCTCGTACAAACTGTGAAGAGGAAGGTTGGGAGCAACGTTCTGGTAGAAAGAGTGTAAAAGAGCAATGCGGTCAACAAGAAGCTTGCTGCAGTCCTGACAGAAGAACTTCATAGCCATGGCGGCAGCCTGAGCGATATCCTTAGAACCGTGCTGGAATCCGTTCGAGACGTAATCGACCTGGGGCTCCAAGTACTGGGGGTGCTTGGCGGTCCACTCGGTGTATCTTCCAAGAACCAAAGTTGCGGCAAAGCGGACCTTCTCGTGCTCAGGAAGCTTGACCAACATCTGCATAATCTGGGGAAGAACGGTTTCCTCGTCGGAAGGCACCATTCTACCCATAGCTCTAAGAGAGAACAGAGGAGCCTCCAAACCCTGCCAGTTAGCAAACTTGAGCTGAGTCTCGGGTGTCTGCGAGATGTAGTTCTTCATCCAGATCTCAATCTGAGCATATGCCTTCTTCAGACAGGTGGTAGCTCCGATAACCTCACAGCAGTCCTTCAAGACATCACCCATAGAGTGTCTGAACTCTCTGAACTTCTCCTCCTGCTCACGGTCACCCTCGAAAAGGTCGTCCTTGTTGCCCTCGGGGTACTGCAAGTGGTTGATCATGATATCGACGAGTCTCTCGAAAGTAGCCTGGTAAACCTCCCGAGCAGGCTGGTAGGTGTCCAAAACAAGGTAGTTCTTGAGGTCGTACCAAAAGTTGAAAGTCAAGCTGATAACATCCCGACCTTCATCCATCTTGGCACACTCCTCAATAACATCAACAAGCTCTCTGTATCCATGCTTGAAGTCCTTGCGGTGAGGCTCATCCCCCTTAATGGCGTTGGGGTATTTGACAGCAAGAACAACCCATGCCTCTCCAGCCTCAGCAAATAATCTGGTGAGTCCCTTGAAAGCGTCGGTGTCATCATCCGCAACAGCTTTGGTGATTCTAGGTCTTAGTGCGATAATACCGGGGTAGAGCTTCTCAATAACATCACTGCATGCGTCGACCTCTCTGGTTTCCCGGAACATGGTGCAAAGACAGTCAACCGCCTCGTCGAAAGCATCATCACCGCTAAGGGCAGTGAACAAAGACTGTAAGAGCTCGGTGTTGACAACGTCCTTGCAGGGGATTTCGCGCAACCAGGAGTTCAAGCAAGAAATGAGTGCGGGAGTAGGCTTGTCGAGACCGGTAACTCTGGCGTACTGAACGAGAATCTGTAGAACCTTTGGTGCGTTGTCGGCCAACAGCTCTCCCGTCCGCTGGAACAACTGCTCCTCCTGTAGCTTCCGTCAGCATCTGAAACCGCCCGTTACATCCGTCCTGAAACATACCGACAAGCTAATCTTACGGCCCTCCATGACTTCCTCAGGTAGTACCGTCAAGAACTCCAACAGTACGATCAATCCAGTTGCGTCATTTCC
The DNA here is from genome assembly GCA_024516145.1 of Pyronema domesticum. Lineage (NCBI taxonomy): Eukaryota > Fungi > Ascomycota > Pezizomycetes > Pezizales > Pyronemataceae > Pyronema > Pyronema domesticum. The sequence continues at coordinate 747,399 of JAJJXL010000010.1, read as the reverse complement.
TAGCGCCCGGACAACAAGGTCGATAACGTCTTTCCATTCAAGCATCTGAAGAGCAAGCCCGGCCAAACAGACGCAGAGCTGTGTACGGATCGGCCTAGCGCCGGTGCGGTAGGCAACAAGTAGAGTGATCAAAGAATCGCGGAGGGCAACAAGCTGATCGGGGGGTAGCTGGTGGATATCATATGTAATCTGTGTATCTCGTCAGTACTGCAACAACCACAACCCAACAAACAGCTTCTTACACACCTTTCCCTTCAAAGTGCTCGCAGCAAATAGCTTTGCCTCAACACTGATAGTTTCCGACTGCAAAACTACATAACCGAAATTCCAAGCCTCTATCTGTTTCATCGAAAATGGATCCGTCAGCCCAGCCGTTCGCGAGCTTTTTGTATGCCCCATCATCGGCAGCAGCGGTGCAGCGTTTTGTTATGTGGTTTTTCTTTTTTCTTCGAATCGCGCACGACCGAAATGCAACAAGCCAGCCAGCCAGGCAAGGGGCAGTCTCCGCAACTTATTAAGCTTGCTTTTCCCATCTCTCCACCAAAGTCAAGTCAAGCTCAAGCTTCCATTTTGTTGCCGCAAAACCGCCGCACACGCCGCAAAAAACTAAACCGCCAAAACCACACACCACACCACCACTGCCGTAGAAACCAAAAGAATGAATGTCCGTGTTCAACCAACCGATTTCTGAAATTGCTCCAAGTACTCGGTAGCCTGGTGCTTTTGCGCTCTATCTGTGTTGCTTTGCATAGTTGCTAAAGCAGCCAACACATTGCCGAACTGCTGTTCTGGGGGGAGTCCGTTTGATGTAGCCATTTTTGTTGATGGAAAGGTTGAGAGGCGAAAGAAACGAACGAAGGATAGTGGAACCCGTCAGATGGACTCTGTGATTGTTGTGGTGTACTGAGATGGTGTAGTTGTCGCCTAGAGTAATCCGCCTCGGTAAGCGCGAACTAAAACGAGGGTGATAGGTGCTGTCTGCTGAATGTAGGACACAGTGGAAGGTGATGAATGGGTGAAGAAATGGAAGATGCGGAGACGCTGACGGGGTAAACGAAACGAGGCTGGAAGTACTTTCTGCGATGGCTGCCGGGCTGCTATTGAGGCTGAGTGGCCGCGACTTAGCTCGGGGGTTTGGTATCTTGGAATGGAGGGGTTGCTGTATTATTTGGAGGGGTAAGATGATGTTCGCGGAGCTTGTTTAAGAGAAGTCAGACGAGGCAAAAGCGAAGCTTGGCGGCAACCGCCAGCCAGAGGGGTGGCTGATAAGATATGCCGAGTCATCTGATAAGATATGTAGAGTAACGACCACCAAAGGTAAAGAGATCCATCTGATAAGATAGACAAAGGCCATTGTTCAATCACCCTGCACGAACGACACGACAAAGCCTACTGTTAGCTTACTGCTCCACTACCGCGTTCCACCAAACAGCTCGAGCATCGCCAAAGCAGTTTCGCCAACCCCTACACCGAGTCCACCTAGTCACGCCGTGAGGAGCTTCCAGTTCCTTTGTTTCTGCCGAATACCGTATCGAATTTCAATCCCCAAACCAACAAGCAACAATGACCGGCAGAGGTGGAGGAGGTGGTCGCAGGGTCTTGCTTCCGCCCATCAACTTTATCTTCAAGCTCTTGCAGACCCACGCGACCGTACAGATCTGGTTGTACGAGCAGCTTGCTATTCGCATTGAGGGAAAGATCAGAGTACGTGATCTCTGGGAGGGACGTGTTTGGGGTGGCCTGGTGGATGAGTGCTGATTGGTTACATTACTAGGGATTCGACGAGTTTATGAACTTGGTTGTTGACGACGCTGTGGAGGTTAAGATGGCTACCAAGGACACTGAGGAGAGCAGAAGGGAGCTCGGTACGAACCTCTGTTGCTGTTACCTTGAGAATTGTGCTAACGAAGGATGCAGGCCAAATCTTGTTGAAGGGCGACAACGTATCACTGATCCAGAGTTTGTCTGGTTAGACAGCGAAATATACAAATAATAATGGGAGGGGGAATAACATCAGGGCTTCGGAATGATCAGCTTAGCACGTTAGGATGGGATACCCACTCAAAAAAAGGAATGAAGCATCGACGCAATAGAACAGAACGACGAATGGCGTAATTCCGTGCTGTATGTACGACTATCTGGATTGAATCTACAGCGGTTTTTTTTCTTCTGAATGGACATTTACATGGCGAGGAACCGCAATGCATGGAATCTATTTGAAGGCAATTTGTTACTGGTACGGTTAGGGTCTCACCCTAGAACCTAATGAGACTTCAATATTGCAAACAAGTTGACTTTATGTGGAAATGGGAAGCTCAATGTCACTATATTCAATACAGCGCCTTAAATGTCCATTGTATGTACGTTGATTAAAATGCCGTTTGCATAATTACATCGTGTGTCATGTTACCAAATTCGTGAATGTTACATGATCTTCATGATGGCACGTGGCCATAACTTTATACCTTCCAACCCTTCACCATCTCCAATACTCCTAAAGATATCATCGCAAGCCCTTAATCAAAAATTACGAATATGTTCAAATAACCCTCATGGTATGCCGTTACAAAAAACATCCCTAAAAACAATAAGAACCTTCAACTCCCGAAGTCCCCCTGGCCCCATCTCGCAACGCCTATGCCTTCCCCTCCTTAATCATCCTCTCCATCCTACACCTCGCCTGCAAAATCATCTGATCCCTCTTCTCCTTATGCGCGAGCATTCTTCCCTCTCTAGTAGCCGGAGCCTTCCCCTTTCCTTCAGCTCCAGCTGCTCCCTCGGCCTCCATCGCTCTCCACTCTTCCAACCGTCCCTGGAGCCCGTAACGAGTGATTAGGTCAGAGAAACCAGTCTGACGGGGGGTAGCAGGACCGGCGGCGGCGGGACGACGGGCTTCTTGCTGACGAGAGGAACGAGAGGCGGAGGGTGCTGCTGCGGGTGCAGGTGCGGCGGCGACGGGGGCAGCGGGTTGGGCAGGCGCGGGAGGCTATGAGGTGAAAAATGTCAGCTTTCAAGTTCTAGTTCATTCGGAAATCTGGCAAGTCGGGAGCACGGCGAAGACTGAAAACACGGCATATCTCAAAAGGGACCTAAAGAGACCTAAAGAGACCTAAAGAGCCACGAATCCTCAAAGCTCGCACGGCTCACAAGCTGACCCGCTTCACTCGGCACGTAGGGAAGAGGACAGATCATACCTCCGGTAGGTAACCCGTTGTCAAGATACGTTCCGTCGCAACCTCGATAGAACCACCATTCCGGATCAACTCAGCCTCTACAGCAGCTGCAGAGAACTGAGGGAACATTCCGGTTACAGCTTCTACCTGCTGTCTTAGTCTGGCTGGGTCATGACGACGTTGAGGTCGGGGAGCTGTGGCGGTTGAGGTGCCGGTGAAGAAGAAGCGGTAGACGAGGTAGGAGATTATTAGGACTGCTGCTGCTTGTGGGATGATGGGGGTTGGTGTTTCTTCTGTCATGGTTGCTGGTTCGTTTTTGTAGGATTCTATCTTTGTCGAACTGTTGTCGGATTGCGTCGAGCTTCGTATCAAATCGTAGATAGGGCTTTCCTTTCGTTCGTGACGTTCCTGTTTTTGGTATATACATTGGCGTGTTGCAGCCAAGTCGCGGTCTTAGCCCACCAATCCAATTTAGTGTTAGTGCTCCGGCAGCAGTGCTCCAGAAAGTTCTCGCAGCAGCACCAATCAGAGACGACATGACTCAGCAGCTACCGCATCTCCCATAAATTTTTGGGTGAACCCAGCAGCGATACTCTACTCTAGTTCACCAGTTGACGCCAGAGGAAACCGCCGACATCGGTGTACTTCCACAGGTTACTTCGACGCATATAACCGGCCCTGTCTACGATCTGCCACCGACAAACATCCTGATCTTCAATTTAACCTACGAAACTTTACAACAAACAATTGCAAACGAATCAGCGATCAAACAAACTACCCCGCGATGAGCTTCATTGCTTCAACATTGCCGAGGGCAACTCGCGCTTTACGCCCTCAGATTGCTGTACAATACCGCTGTTTGTACGCACCGCAGGTCGACAGCACCAAGTTCAGTGAACAGCGAAGGGTGAGTCTTTCTTCTCCTCCGGTCATTCCCGGAATATCCCGTGCAGCATTTCAAACCCCGCAAACACCCATATGAAGCTCCTCCTAAGCCCCGCGAAATACTTTTAAACCTCAATTTCAGCTCCCCCACATGATGTTTGTCCCCAGCTAACACCAAATCACTAGTCATTCCACGCCTCCTCCGCCTCTCTCTCCATCAAAGACCCCTACGCCACTCTCGGCGTCAACAAATCCGCGAGCCCCTCCGAGATCAAAAAAGCGTACTACGCCGCCGCCAAAAAATACCACCCCGACTCCTCCAAAGAACCCAACGCGCGCGAAAAATTCCAAGAAGTCCAATCTGCGTATGAGCTTCTAAACGACCCCCAAAAGAAGGCTGCTTTCGACCAATACGGCCCCTCTGGTTTCGACGCCAATGGCAACCCCGGCGGCTTCGGGGGTGGTTCAGGGGGCGGGCATCCCTTCAGTGGTGGTTTCGGTGGGGGTCACCCATTTGGGGGTGGAGGATTTGGAGGTTTCAGTGGAGGCTTCGGTGGTTCCGGAGATTTTAACTTTGAGGATTTGTTTAACCAAATGGGAGGCATGGGAGGTGGAGGAGGAAGAGGGAAGAGGAATCCTCATGAGGTTTTTGTTGGAGAAGATATTCAGGTTAATACTTCGATTTCATTTTTGGAGGCAGCGAAGGGAACGGTTAAGGATATTAAGTTCACGGGGTTGAGTTCCTGCGGAACTTGTAAGGGGACTGGAATGAAGAAGGGAACAGTGAAGAAGGAGTGTGGAAGGTGTGGAGGAACTGGATCAAGGGTGCATTTTATGCGTGGTGGGTTCCAGATGATGAGTACCTGTGAATCCTGTGGAGGACAAGGAAGTGCGGCGCCTCCTGGTTCTGAGTGTGGAACCTGTCACGGAAATGGAGTTGTTAAAGAAACTCGGACTGTTAACCTTAACATCCCTCCTGGAATCGATGATGGAATGAGGATGAGAATCAGCGGAGAGGGAGATGCACCACCTACTGGACAAGCTGCGATGTCAGGCGATCAACCTCCTAAGTCGAAGAGAGGTGATTTGTTTGTTGTCATTAATGTTTTACCGCATAAGGAGTTTAAGAGGGATGGTGCGGATGTATTGTACACCGCTACTATCCCTCTTACGACGGCGTTGTTGGGTGGTGTTGTGAAAATCCCTACGCTGGATAGGGAGGTGGATTTGAAGGTGCCTCAGGGAACTAATAGTGGTGATCAGATCACTATTCCTGGGATGGGAATGAAGAGAATGGACCGCTCGAAGAAGACGGGAGACTTGAAGGTGGAGTTTAAGGTCAACATGCCTAAGTAAGTTTTACCTGAGCGGAGACTGGTTTACCAGTCGTAGCTCCCCTTGACAACGTCTTGCGGAGTCCGGCGGCTAATAACATAACAGAACCCTCACACCCTCGCAACGCACTCTCCTGGAGTTACTCGCCGACGAATTCAAAGACAAAACCGCGCGACGAATCATGAACGTCAGCGAATTCTCCAATGAAGCCAACGCAGCACAAGCAAACTCCAACCCTGTTAATAATACCGACGATCATACTGGGATATTGAAACGAATTTGGGATAAGTTGAAGGGGAATGAAGGGAAATAAGGAATGCGGGGGAGTAGGAGGGGGATGTGTAGGAGAATAAGAGAATGAGAGACTGGAGAGTGTAGGTAAGAACTATTGGTAGGACAATGTTCTTTGTTCTTTGTTTTTGTTGGGATTTTAGAAGGAGGTTTAGATAAAAGCGTTTTGTATTATAAGTTGTACTATTATTCTTGGGTCGTCGTCTTTGGGGTGTCGGCAAATTGGGCTTCCGGGATGGAGGAGGGGATGGGGGATATGGGAAGGGAAGAGAAGAGAAGGTTGGTGGTAGGTTTGAAGGATCAACTATTGTACATAGTTCAGGAATTACTATTGTACATAGTTCAGGAATTCTAACTCATCGTCAAGAATCGCCACTCACAAAGTTTGGTTTGCAGAGTTTTCTTCTCCGTTGTCTGTAGTGAGAGTCGAGAGATTTGAAAATGTAAACAAAACATTGAGACTGGCAATGAGAACTGAAATAATCGGTATCTAGCATAACATCGGGTATTTCGGAGAAAGAGCGGAACGAACAATATTGATATTCTAACACTATAAACACCCCCATACTCCCGCAAAAAAAAAGCATTTACTGTAAAAGGAACAGTCTTTTATATCGCACTATCGCCTTAAGTACTAACACTAAGATGTTATCTCCAGTGAAATCGACCCCGTTCCGTTGTATCCCTCTCCGACGAGGAATTGCACACCGCGTATAAAAAAAAACAGACAAAAAAAGAAGTGATAACATAAAAAAAGGTATTTCACGTCAACGTAACCCCCACTACAGTACTCCCGCTTCCAACCCTGTCTAACCCAATTTCCAAATCACACTCTGCTCCGCAATGATCCGCAACTTTTATCCTGTTGCTAACCTAGCTAGCTTTTTTTGGACCGACAATTCCCTATTCCTTCTTCTCAGGGTATATCTCATCCTCATTCTCATCCTCAATTTCCTCGATGTGAGTTGAAACCTTTTTTTCCTCAGCAGTCGATTCCTATTCCTTCTGCTCGGGATAAATCTCTTCCTTAAGGTCCTTAATATGATTCCAAAGCTCCTTTGCAGCCGCTTGAGATTTCACCTGTAATCACCATATCAGCATTTCATCCCTCCAACGCCATCCCCATCCCAGAAGAAAAAACTCACTCTAATAGTAGTAGTAACGACAGCCCCCGCCTCCATAGCCAAAAGCGTAACCGAATTACCCGTTGGTTCCTTTCCAAGGTTCATAGCTTCATATATGGGGGTATTTAGTATAACAACATAAGTACCCTCTGTTCTCATGATTAATCGAGCACTAGTCTTTTTCTGTGGAGGTAGGTCGGTTGCGTTTTCTTGATCATCCTTATTGTCTTGGTTTTCGGGGTCCGGGATGGATTTGTAGTTAACCTTCAAGGTTCCACGGCCTCGCTCTTTCCAGGATTTGGTTTCCGTGTCGAAGAAGAATACTTTACCCATGACTTTGTGGATTGTGGTTTCGCCTTCTTCTCCGGTCATCACTGCTGTTTGTCAGTAACCATACACCAATGCAACAATCCCGCTATATTCCTACACAGGAAATACAGCGAGGAATCATGGGGAACATACCCTCCTGCTCCTGCAATCCCAAAGTCTCCTCCTCCTCCTCCCCAAACCCAGGCTTAGTTTCCCTAACCTCCTCATCCTCATCCTCACTATCATCCTCCTCATCGTCCTCCTCATCCGAATCCGGAGCCCCAAACGGTTTCTTAACAGGGCTCTTAAGCGCACTCAACCCGGAGATGCCACCACCAGATCCGAAGCTTCCTAAGGGTTTTGCGCTTCCAAATGGGCTGGATGCGAATGCCGAACCTCCACCGAAAGTTCCAGAGGAAACAGGCTTTGCTCCTCCACCGAAACCTCCAAAGGGTGAAGCAGTAGCAGTACCACTTGAAGAGGCGAATGGTGAGGCGGTAGTAGATGGGGTGGCGAAGGGGGAGGCTCCGCCGGAGGATCCGCCGAGAGTTCCGAAGGGAGATGCGGAGGATCCTGACATGGCGCCGAATTTGCTGTTGGCGAACATGGAGGAGCCAGATGAGGAGCCGAAGAGGTTTACGCCGGTGCCGGAAGCGGAGGCAAAGGGACTGGCGGATGAGGTGTTGGAGAAACCGGAGTTCTCGGGGAGCTGGGAGAGGTGTTAGTGGGGTTTTTATAGAGGGGAGAATGTGGGGAAGGGGTGAGTATAGTCCCAAAGATTGGGATCCGGTCGGTATGCGGTAAAGGATTAAACCATATTTTATGGAATGTGGGATGGTATACCTTAGTAGTAGCCTCTCCTTCACCACTTGCAGATTCCTTTTTCTTCTCCTCATCTGTCTTTGAGATCTTTGATTTCTTGTCGTCCTCAGCATCGTCATCCAATTCCTTCAAAGCCCTCTTTCTCTCACCACGTCCTGGGCTTGCAAGGCGTTCCGCGAGAACCTCCGCCGCTTCATCCTCCTCTTGACATGTTGGAGGAGTCTTGACTCTCTCCAACCCAGAGCCAACACGCTTCCGGTCTTCATCTCTCACCTCCCTGCTTCGTTTGCGCTCATGCGCCTGTTTTCCGTCACGACCGGTTCTTCCTTCATCATCGCCGTCACTCTCGTCGTGGCTTCTCTTCCGCGTAGGTACAGATCTCTGTGTCGTATTATCCATTACTTCATCTTCACCCGCGAGTCGCGAGCTAGGTCTGCTGTGTGGTGCTATGGTTGTCTTTTTGAGCTTTTCGCGGACGCGCTCGTTGTCGTTATCGGAGGATACAGAGCGGACGTCGTCTTCGATACCGTTCATTGTAGCGCTTGGTAATCTGGTAGTCTGGTAGTCTGGTTGGGGAGTGGCTGGTTGGCGGCGGGGAGAGAGATCGAAGAGATCAAAAAGAGGATCTAAAAGTAGTGTGATCGGGTGATAGGACTAGACGTTACTCTATGGACTAATAAGAGTCTGTCTTGTCTATCTAGTACGGTATGGTATATCTATTGGGACGCGGAGATTAGCACGGCGTTGTAGGATGGACACAACCACCTGGGATGTCTACCGGGATTAGGTATGGATGAGAGTTGACGGGAATAGCAAGGAGAGGGGAAATACAATACCGAATGTACTGCGATGAGGCGGGAAGTAATATATCCGCAGGAGTGTTTTGGTTGCGATGGCGGAGAGGTCGTGGAGGGTGAAGTGCAGAAACTATTCTTTAATGGCGTAGCAATCCGTTCGCTGTTCGGTTTGGCGTGTGGGGTGTAGTAGTGGGTAGAGTAGTCGGTAGTTTGGGTATGGTAGTGGTAGTTAGAGTTAGGGAGTGGAGGGAGGGAGGGGAGGGGGGCGTGTGGGGGTGAACGTGTTGGGTCGCTGGATCGCTGGGTCGCTGTGCTGTACTGGGTATTTGGGTTCGTTGGTCGCTGGTCTCGTAATCTCGTAATCTCGTCTTTGAATCTTGTTTCTCGTCTCGCTCGTTTCGTTTCGTTTCAGCGGCTGCGGTTGTTTGGGATGTGCCTCTCCACTGTTGGTGTCGAAGGAGATTGGAGATTGGAGATGGAAAGAGGGGAATTTCCCACTCTGCGTCAAGCGGCTAACCCTCCGCTTTCAGACCCTCAACGGCTGCTGCGTACCAAGGAAAGGGGACTGACTTGCCCCGCAGTTACAGCGAACACGAGTGACAGTGCAACACGGATGATGGCAACAGGTCTGGTATGGTGATCACGAGAATGCGGAGTGCAATACGGAGATGGCAAAAGGCCGGAACACGAAAGCACGAAAACACCATGGTCCACATAGTATCAAAGCCAGTGAGGTCAGTATCAAAGCCAGTGAGGTCAGTATCAAAGCCAGTGAGGTCAGTATCAAAGCCAATAAGGTCAGTATCAAAGCCAATAAGGTCAGTATCAAAGCCAGCAAGGTCCATACTCTGCAGCCCGTGAACCGTTAGGAACCGATGTCAAGTACTCTATCACAGCAACATCAAGATTACAAAGATCCCAGACGGGAACAGAGTTGCAATCAACATCGCATCCAAAACAAAGTTCACTTCATTAATCTCTACTTGATAGGAGCCATATGGCGGAGATTACCTGGCAACTCCTTCAGAATCGAATCAAACCAGCGGGGGGCCACGGGTACACACGACACATAAATGGATCAGATCAGGCATCAACTGTCAGGTGTCCGTGTTGGCAGCCGACGGAAATAGAATGCACCGAAGAAGCTCGGCAACCCCAGGCAAGACCCGGCAAGTGGTCGTCATGTTGAGACGGGACGGGAGGCTCACCATCGGCAATCACGGCAACGGCAACGGAGCCTGAGGCCCGTGGAGCGAGGACAGCTGGCCAACAAACCACCCGACAGGTCGACATCAATGCGAGGTTTGAAGGGCAGCGAACGAAGTGAGGAGGTGCCAACGGGACGAACAAAGTGAAAGTAATAATCTAAAGACAAACAAACGAATGATAAGAAAAATACGACCGAACGAAAGTAAATAAAAGGACAAAAGAAATGACAAAAAATGAAGTGAACCGATAAGAAGCGTTGGTTTGAGCACGCAGGCACTGCCCCGATGACTTACTTGTTGGAGTTGCTGGAATCGGTAGATACATGGTCGGCAGCGGATGGTTGAGGTAATCATGCGGAATGTAAATCGCGATCGTTGCAGCGATGTTGCTGTGCAGCTGCCGTCGGATATCCCGGTCCAGGTGATCCGATTCGAATACTTAACTAGAGCACAGTGCCTCGTGCGAGGTACTTATGCTGTTGACATATCAGTTGAGGGGTTTCCTTACTAATGAGACAAAATCACATTGCAGAGTAGGTACCTGTGGTTCGGATTGAACGATGAGATATAAGCATCAACCAAAGGATCATATGAATACATTCCCGTTTGTTGTGAACAATGAGGATTCGAGGACCCTGTGCATCACCGCATCACTCGACACTCAATCAATGCCGAGCGTTGCTGCATGAGCACGTGATCTTAATCATGTAAAATCACTCGTGGTGCGGAATCGCGGATCAATTTACTTCCGTACCTGCTTGCTGCTAGGATTTACTCCACTACTTGCTTGGGAAGACGAGGCTGGATGGATGGAAATGCAGATAGGAGGTGGTAGGAATTAAGTGGACTGACTGACCATGTCTGTAGTTAGGGGGCTATAGACTGTAACCCTAAAGGATAAGTGAAGTGTACCTTGTTTCCCTTGGGCCTCCTTTCATCCACGGGATGCTAGAAAATTAGAAATCTGTTTAAGATAAGTTGATCCACCATGGAAAATATATCTCGGTACTTCCATTTGGTTTTGTGACTTTTGTTTCACGAACAAATGATCGGATTTCGTATTCAGAAGGAGGTGGGTTATGAGAATTTTGGTAGGGGATTTTGCTAGGGATTATTAGTGATACCTGGTCATTTGGAGGGTTTGATATGGGAGGAGGGAGGAGGGAGGAGGGAGCAAGCGGTTTGCAGTTTAGAGTCCAAGTTCGTCTAGCCGTGCACGGTATCGTGGAAACTGCCACTAAAATTTCCATGGCAAGCCGCAACAAGCAAGGCGCTATTAAGTCCTGTCACATTCTGAAAATCTCGGTAGTGCGGGGGATACTCCCACTTTCAAAGCGTGTTGCGTCACAGAGTATGATTCGGATCTTAAGATCTCCTGCAACTTGCAAGAAACGGAGTATGTAAGTGTCGTACGGATAGGACAGGATAGAGGATGAAGAATAAGATATGTATTCTATCCGTACAGGAAGAAAACAGAAGACTATGTAGACAGGGTCGAGGTGCCACAACTCCAAGTCTCCAACCCTGGACCCCGAGAGTTCCACCTCAAACCGAAACGTTGGACAGTAAGTATGTACAGGTAAACTAAAGCTTCGAAGAATGACCCGACTCAAAGTTCGACGGTAAGGAATGACTAAGAAAAGTTACAGTAAAGTTGTGGTCCTTTTTTTCACATTCTCGTTGAAGTAAGCACCCAAAAGATGATAATTGTTGAATCAAGGGAAACGAAGTGTCTTGAAGTTGTCGGTGGGATTATGCTGCGGGTCTTTAGTGTCTTTATTTTTTTTAGGATACCACAGAACACAAAACTAACCGTAGCCTTAACTCTAACCGTAACCTCCTGACTAACCCTAAGCGTAAGCTAACTCTAACCCTAAGATTAACCCCAATACTAACATAAGGTTGCCAATTAGATGTCTGAGGGTATCCTACAAATCATTTTTTCACCTGTGGTATCCTGCGAAATAGTGCCTCAGGTTGTGGTATCCTATGAATTTTCCGTTATTTATTTTATTTCACTTATTAGACGGCATCGGTTGGTGTGGCGCACGCGCGGGGGTGGACCTAGCCCGCGCGGGTTTGGCCGGCGGTAGATCGCCTAGGTGAGTATGGAGACACCCCGTAGCATATTGAATTCCGCCTCTCGCCTCTTGGTCCGTGAATGTAAATTCCAGTTGACCTGGCAGGGCTGCCATGTCAGAGCTCCCACTGCGAATTAGGCAGTGTTTCAGAAACGTCGGTTAAATCGATTGTATCAGAATCGTCGTCCGCCGAGTCCTCCGAGTCCTCCGATGCAAACAACACATGAGTAAGTTCATGCGCGTACACCGGTTGATAGATAACGGAGATTTGTGAGATTTGAGATAGACTAAGACGCGACCACCTCGATTCGGATGTCATGACTGTATGTGAATTGAGCAAAAATCGAGATTGATTCCTTTGGGCCTGACGATAAACCCGGGTGGCTACAAGTGTACTATCGAAGCTCCTCCGAATCGTATTTTTGGGTTCTGATTGAGGATGTCGAAGCTATCGATAGAGTATCGTCATCTCTAACAAACTTCGACCCAGTATATGTACCTGGTGCCTGAAGTTCTACTAACTACGTAGGACCTATCGAAGCAGTATCAAGCAAAGGTTGTCCAAGTTCGAAAGCCTCGTCATTTAAAGGTGTTGTCGCATGGCCTTCATCATCAACATTTGAATTGGACGAGTGCCGAGATGACGTTTGGGTGCCTTGAAACGGATCTATAGATGACATATCGATTCTGCTGGCGAACTCTTGGCGCATAGTCAAAAGCTCTTCGTTCTGATGTATCAGACGTGCCTGCTGACTTCTTGCTTCGTTCAAGGATTTACTACAGAATCATGCAATTAGTGGCCATTCTAACAGATGAAAGTCAGCTGTGCACACGAACCACGCGAAAATCGAAAACATTGTGTTCAACGACGTTTGTTGCCGTTGTAAATCAGAGAGTATACCCTCCACCTGCTTTGCCTTGAAAACCCACAAAGTTGAGCGCCAAATAGAGGATACCGTAGACGGTGATTCATTGGATCCAAGGAGCTCCAAAAATGGTGAAAACAGAATCTTGCTGAGTTGTTCAAAGGAAAACAGACAAGCAGTGATGGGTATGATCAAGTCTTCAAGAGTGACTACCGATCTGTGTTGATATGTTCCGTCCCCTGAATTCGAGCTGTTGAAATCGTCGAATAGATCTTGAAGCTTCCGAAGAACGATCCTTAAAGTTGCAGTCTCAAGATTTAGCTTGTGCAACTCGGCGGGTGCTGAGTTTATAGACGAAATGAAATTCGTGACCTTTTGTCCCGCATCTATCAGAGCGATGATGGACTTTCCTATTGTAACAGGATCCATTCGTGCAATCGTTTCGCTCTTTGGCACAGTCTGTCGACGGAAGATTTTGCACAACCACATACAGGAAATGGATACAGCTTATAAGTGGGGCAGTTAGACATCCAACGCGGCGTTTCCAGAGGTGGTGGCAGATGCGTTTCAAGGTGGCCAATAGGTGCTAGCCACGTTCGGAATCTCAGTTCAGCCGCAATCCTAGATTCACGGCCTCGCTTTAAATATGGGTACATAATTTCCACAGTCTATTAACAACCCAGAAGCAAACCTAAAAACAAAAACAAACGGTTTGGCTGTGGTAAGAATTGATGACCTCCATGCAAATAAATTTGCAATGCATGATATAACCCGAGTATTAAGAACAGAGCCTTTTATTAGTGAACGAATTAGCTATTCACGTAAATATCGCAATCTGTTCATAAATAAAACCGAGAACTCGCCATAATAAGTGATAACTGATGATCCATATCAGGTGATCGACTGACCAAGTAGCTCGGCAGCTGGTTCACTGGTCCGCAAACTGAGTTTCAGCGAACCTCGTCTTATCCTCCACCACTCCCAACCAGAAGCGCAATCCAAAGAGCACGGGAAACACGTATGTTATGGTTAATTACCACCATTTCGCTCTTATTTTCAAGGCTGACAGGTACTAACACGCACTGAGGTTACGTAACGCATCGACAATGAAGCTGTCTGGGACGACGAATCGACGTTTGAGGCGTGGGCGCTTAAGTTTCTGTGAGCTGAGGCTCTCACACTATGGAGCATTCTATCCTACAGCTGCTCCCCACTCTCTACGCTACACAACCCTCCTGAATACCATGGATCTCTAACCATTTCAACTGCTGTCGTCGATAATGTCGAATCGCGCACGAACATTTCGCATCACAGCCATTCTGCCTTCCATTGGCGAGGAAGAGATGCGCAAATTTCTGGGCTCGCTACCCCACTCACTGGGAAATGCACCAGAGTCGAGTCGTCCTAATTTCAAGGCTCTGTCACTCGTCCCCAACGGGCCAAGACAGATGACGACAGTCGCCTTTGAAGACGAGCCGGAATCATTTGAAAAAGTTGCTTTCCGGAGCCCTGTATTGCTGGATTACGAATCGGAGAGGATGGTCAGCATCGGCTCCGAGTTTACTGTGATTTCCTTGGAATGACAGCTCTTCATAACTCAGGCAACAACGCTTTGGTTGAGTACGCACCCATCCCATCCCGACTGACTAACTCTTCATGATTCTAACTGTGCAGTATCGTGGCGATTACCGGCTTAGCTGGCCATGCGTTTGGATCATGGAGGGCCCAAAAAGAGGACACAATGTGGTTGAGGGATCTCCTGCCTTTCGATATCGATGTGCCTAGCAGAATCTTCATATACGGATGTGATTCCCCGGTAGAAAAGAGCGACAACAACAGCTCAGTTCTAGACTATGCTAGAGAATTATTGAATGGGGTTAGTTCCTCACTGCAATCTGAAGAGGTAGGGGTTGCTTATTGCACGCAGCACGCTCCCAAACGATCCGTATTTTCTAACTAAACTAGACTAAATGGCGACCGCTCATTTTTCTGGCCCATAGTCTAAGGGGATTGATTTCGAAGCAAGTATGTCCATGGAATGCTGGCAACAATTGTAACCTGGAGTAACAATGTACAGGCCCTCTCGGATGCAGCGCAAATCGGATCTGGGACAGACAAAGCCATATTACTACGCAACGTCGGCATCTTCCTATATGGCGTACCGAGTGGTGGTCTAAATCACGAAAACCTCCTGAAAATTGTGAAAACGAAACGGAATTACAGATTGATAAGCGATCTGATGAGCGAATCAACATCTTTACGTGTCCTGAACCAAAACTTTGTATCCCATTGCCGTCTAGAAGGAAGTTCAATTGTATCTTTTTACGAAACTAAAGATACACCCACCGTCGAAGTATGCCTCAGCATCTCTAGCCGCCATGCTTTGATGTAGATAATAATTTTGTGCCAAGGCAGCATTGGATGGAACGCTTAAGCGCGGTGACACCTGCGTCCTACTGCATCATATTCCCAAGCCTATCGTCAGTGGCGACATATCCCTTTTCCTCCGACACGAAATGGCAACAATCAGACAGCGGCGCCACATGGAAGCGGGATGACCGAGTGAAGATGCCATTACCCAGCTGGAACAGAGAGCAGACGGGCTTTTCATCTACGCGGCTACTGTCTGTCGTTTCATCGGAGAACAGTACGGATATCCAGAAGAACGTCTTGATCTTGTGTTGCGTGACCAAATGGAGGATGGATCACCAACAGGCCATCTTGATAACATGTATACAACGCTGCTGCAATACGCGTGGTCAAAGAGTGGAACGGTTCAAAAGTACTTCAAACAAGTTGTGGATTCCATCGTCATTCTAGCGGACCCTATGGACTCCGAAAGTGTGTCAAACCTATTGCGAATCAAGAAGTGGGAGGTCGAAGAAACCTTGGAACACCTACATGCCGTAATAGATTGGTCTATCGGCGACTCTCGTATCCATATTCTCCATACATCATTCCAGGATTTCCTATTAGATCCTCGGAGATGCGATGATCATCGGTTGAGCATTCAAAGCGTCAATTTACACAGTCATTGCTTTCGATGCTGTATAAACATCATGTCAGACACCCTTAAAGAAGATATTTGCGATCTTCGGCTATCTGGAACCCTCAAGAGCGAGATACATCGGCGTAAGATCGATGACTGCATACCTCCAGAGATTCAGTACGCATGTCGATATTGAGAATTTCATCTTGAACGGGGTGAGAATTCTGGCAAGGAAATAACACAATGCGATTTATCAGCGGAACTTCCAGCCGAACATGGACCCGTGAATCATGAACCGGATTATTTGCTAGCTCATGCTTTCCTCGCAAAACATTTCCTTTGTTGGCTGGAGGTCTTAGTTCTCATAAAGCTGTCGTCGGAAGGAATCCTTGTAATAAAGGGATATGATTCTTTTCTGGTTAAGATGAGTGACCAATATCATTTCGTTTTAAAATGTGTTTTTCAGAACGGGCACAAATGTTATTTCACTGCTAACGTTGTAACCTTTCTTTAAGATTTCTGCTAGTCACGATCTAATCGCATTTGCACGCGATGCGACCCGCTTCATGCTACGTTTTCGAGACATCATCAACGAGGCCCCCATCCAAATTAACTCGATGCTAGTATTTTGTCCTATGTCAAATATTATTCGACAAAACTTTTGGTGCCGAGTGCCTAAATGGATTAAACACAAACCGCCGGTTCCCAATAACTGGGGTTCTTCATTGCTGGTACTCGAAGGTCATAGAAGTACAACATCCTCCGTGGTGTTCTCCTCCGACGGAACCCTGCTCGCATCATCGGCAGACAATGGGGAAATTCGACTCTGGAATACAGTGACCGGAGAAGCACGGGGCTTCATTCAATGCCTACGTGCTGAATTGCGGAAGATAAATTTTTCTGCGCGGTTCTCAATCCGAGAAATGGTCTTTTCACCTGACAACAAATTTTTTGCATATTCCGATAATACATTTCCACGAAATATCAAGATCTGGGACATCAAAAATTTCAAAAGATTGAAGAGACTCGGGTTAGGTTACAATTCAGATGATCTACCTGATTCTGATATTTCCATGGCATTCTCTCATAACGAAAGAATATTGTTCGCACACCAATATTGCAACTTTCGTAACCGATTACCTTTTGGCACACAAGCTGTTTTACAGATTGCCGTGATAAGGATATCGGCATGTCCCGATTAGTTCAAGTTTCCACAGAAGGCCAACTAAACATATTACCAGAGTCAGTATATAGAAGGCTTTCTCAATACACAAGAGCAGAGCCCCTAGAACTAACCGGAAAACGATATCTACTGGCCTCTCGAAGACCTTTCAGAGAGAAGGTCAACCAATTGCTAAAGCAATCCATTAGGAAGGGTAGTGATGAGAAATTATTAACTCTGTTTTCTATACCAACTATCTATCTCACAAAAACCCTCATGTGCCAACCGGGTAGAGTCGAGGGCAGTTATGCCTCTTCAATATTATCTCCCAATCGACTCCTCGAAGCAGTAATACCGGAAGACTACGACAAGACCATTCAAATTCTGAATAATAACAATCGGAAAACCCTCGAGACCCTCACAGGTCATCAGGCGAAAGTTACAGCCATGGCATTTTCTCCTAATGGTAAACTACTTGCATCTGCATCTTCAGACAGTACAATTCGACTTTGGAACACAGCCACGGCAGTTCAGGAATTGCTAAACTCGGTTCCTTCTCAACATGCAGGAATCGAAGAACTTCAACCCCAGACAAAAACACGTACGACTCAAGCCCTAGCTGACATATCACTAGCGGCATTTTCACCTGACGGAAAACTACTCATATATGCGCACTTCGATGGCCGCACCTCTAGGATCGAGCTTTGGGAAACGAAAACTGGCAAAAACGTTTGGACTGTAGATGATGACATGCCTTCCTTTTTCAGTGGATGGAATAGATATATCGTAGCGTTCTCATTAGACAATCGGGTGCTCGGAATTTCAGGAGGAAAGACGATAAGATTGATAAATTTGGAATCTGGAGTGTTTTTAGGGCAGGATCTACCCTGGCTGGCGGATATTTCGACTCCCTATAGGGCATTAGCGTTACCATCTGATGGCAGACGGGTGGTGGGGACATTAGACAGCGTGATGGCTCTCTGGGATCTGGATCACGGTATCACAGAAATGCCTTGCCCGAAAATCTTCGAAGTATATTTGGATAAAGAAAAGTACTCGCTAGCAGTAGCCTTTTCCCCTGACAACAACCGTTTTGCATTCTCGTGCAGCGATAAGACAGTGCGACTATGGCATTTCGGCCAGCGCTATTTCTCTCAGATTTACGTTTTTCGCACCACGTGCGAATCATGGACTACACGCATAAATTTTTCAGCATGTGGGTGTTACATCGAGACAGACCAAGGGGCCATAGAAATTGACGCTGTTCGGGACAAAAAAACACAACTTAAACCTGTTTCACATTTGCGCTACAGTCTGGGGGGAAACTGGATACGTTATGGTAAACAAAATATCCTGTGTCTCCCTAGCGATTTCCGTCCCACGGTTATTGATTTTACAAAAACTGCAATCGCCTGGGTGATCAGCCCATTCCATGTTTTTTTTCATGGAATTGGACCCCAATGCAGTGCCATCGAGCAAGCATTTTCAGGCTTGTGAAGAAGAAACTGAGGTTATTTATATGGTGGAGAGCAGTTTTGATTTTTATTGTGCGGAAGAAAAGGACAAAAGCATGGATAAACCAAAGTTACTAAACCAAAAAAGGGGTATGAGAATGTTGAACAACTGGTGGGGGCTAGGATACACTGGACATACGGAATCGCAATGGCAAGATATATATGACGATGACGATTAAGTATCTAGTATTGGGATTTTCATTTAGAATTATGTATTTCATTACTCATTTCATTGGAATGGCAATTTCTTATTTAGTTCCTTATCCTCTCTTCTATTACAATGTACGTAAACGTTTCATACTGGGATTATTTTTGAGAAATTTGGAAACTGTAACTGTACAAGTCCACCAAACTGATAGATTGTGGCGTTCCACTACCAGCGCTAAGACATGGCGTAACAACGTCAGACCATCAGAACATTCATCAATTACTGTAGCAAACATTGTTCATTACTTACCCCACTGAATGTTCACTCGATCATAACAGGAATGGCACTAGACGTTACAACTTGCTAGTCTCCTTGGCACCAGTAAGTAGTTCGTGTCGCTCCACACGAACAGGTATCGAAGTACATAGCAACATCCTCACCAAAATCTAGGTAGATCTAGAGATCTAGGTTAAAGTAGACGTGCCTAACGGTCCCGCAACAAGAGCGCTTCTGCTGACCCGTGACCAGGCATCCCAAAAGGCCTTGATGTGCTGTAGGGGCAAATGTGCAGTCAACGTCTAGTCCAATTCCATTACAATTGAGAACGTGGTACAGTAATACCATCTATGATAAAATCAAACAAAAAACCCTGAGCATCGTCTTTTAGGCTTGCATTATGAAGAGACAAAGCATGCTGCGTTCTGGGGCCCCGGGCTGCCGTAAGTATTCAAACTAAGTACGTAGACAAGTACGTATTAAATCCTGAACCATTTGCAAGACTCCTCTGTGAGCGAACTCTCTAACGAAGAGCAAAACCCAATTCCACCTCCCTCCCCCCACCCTAACTGATATAAGAAGTAACAGAAATCTCATAGAACTCAATAAAAGCAGGATTTCGGTTTTCAACGGCGGTCATGAGAACTCACTTGTTCCCCAAGGCATTCCGATGACTCATGAGAGGAGCTGTATGTTTACGGTCTTGCTCGGGCTCTCTGTCCTGGGCTGGGACTATGGGTGCAATGGCTATCTTTTACGACGTACTATGTACTTTCTAGCGATATATGATGTTGGATGAATATGTAAATTTCTGAAAAGTGTACATGTCTGAATTTGCGATTATGAGTTTCATATCTTTCGCACTCACCAGGACGTCCATCGACGAAGAAAATGTTAGGCTTTGATCTGGAAGAGGATCAATATCTTGTCTCTTCAGTTCACAATTCAACCTTTTGCAAACTTGTCATGAAGTTTTAGATTGACTGAAAGATTGAGTAACATTCAGCCCCTACCCGGTGAACAACCAGAGTACTTCAAAAAATGCACCCCTCCTCTTCTTCTAACTCCTCACACTCCCATTTCCCTACCACAGCCTATCTCTCCCTCACCCCCTCCCTTCCACACCCCACCCGCTCCTCAACAACCCCTCAATCTCCTCCATCCCCATCCCCCTAGTTTCCGGATATATTCCCCAACAAACAAGGAAACCCAGCGCACAAACCTCCGCATACCCCACAAAAGTCCCTCGTCCCCCAAGCGTCTCCAAAAGCCCAAGAAACGTCCCCGCAACAACCATGTTACTCCCCCAACACATGGCCGTCGCCGCTCCCGTCCCTAGTCCTCTTACCTCCATTGGAAAGAACTCAGATTGACATAGCCAAGGTATATTACCCAATCCCAAGGCATAGAAAGAGACGAAGATTATGATAGCCAAGACCATAACGACAGCGGGGAAAGTTTCGGGGGCGGGGATGGCTACCCCTTTAATCAAATCCGGCATGTTACCAAAAGCGGCAGCGACTAAGACGAGGCCAAAGGTCATACCGCCTAGAGACATCAGCAACATCTTCCGCCGCCCAACTTTGTCGATAAGTCCGAAAGCTACACCAGTGAAGATGGCGTTGGTTCCAGCTACTACCATTGCTACCACGGTTGGGTTTTTGAAACCGATCATGGAGAAGACGGTGGCGGAGAAATACATTAGGGTATTGAAACCACAGGCTTGTTGAAGGAACTGGAGAAGGCAGGCTATGGTTAAAGCTCGACGGTTGCCGGGGATTTTGATGAGTTGGGTTAATTTGTCTTTCAGCCCGCTGGTTGAGGTGGAGGTTACACCTTTTCCAATTTCCGCCAACAAAGACGAAATGACGGAGGGGTCATCGGTGCCGTAGACTAGGGAAAGAACTTCAGCGGCTTCCTTCCTCCGACCCCGCGACACAAGCCACCGCGGTGTCTCCGGCATCAGTATCATCAACACCGCTTGAATCACCGCCGGCACCGCCCCAAGGCCTAGCACCCACCTCCATCTCGGCCCCAGAAGGATCCCAACGGCGTAGGCAACCACTTGTCCGATTGTAATACAGAGTACATCAACCACCACTAATCTCCCTCTATGGGAAGCTGGGGCGAGTTCGGATATGTAGAGAGGAACGACTAAGCTACCGACGCCTACCCCGACCCCGACTATCAGACGGCCACAAATCATGGATACCACGGTGGTGGAGACGGCTTGCCAGAGAGCTCCGATTAGGAAGAGGGCGTCGGCGAGGTAGATTACGCCCTTACGCCCTAACCGGTCGGCGAGGATGCCGGCGGAGAGGCCCCCTAATAGCGCTCCGAAGCTGGTGGCGGAGGTTATGAGGGAGAGGTCGAGGGTTGTTACGGAGTGGGTGGGGGTGGATAAGGCGGGGGATAGGTAGAGGAGCGCGGAGGAGATGGAGGCTGTGTCATCTGTGGGCGGGGTGTTAGCGGAGCTTCACGGAGGGGGAAGGGGCGCGGACATCCGAATAACAAGCCGCTTATACCAGCGGTAAATGTAAGTATCCATAACCAGTTCCCCTTAGCTTCCGGTTCTGGATCTTGTAACGATACATTCTCATGTTCGTGTTCGTGTGTAGCTTGCGTAGAAAGTAACGGAGCTCTGTCATGGTCCTCTGCCGAGTCGAAAGCTGCCATCTCGATCTCGTTCGAGGAAGCTATGATGGGCGGTTGGGTACTGTCTACGTTTCGCCACGATGGTGGTTGGCGGCGTTGCTGATTCGTAAGAGGTTGTTGTCATCAGGTTGGTTTGAGGTGAGGAAGTCTGACGTTGTGTCGTTCGTCGTTCGTGGCGCCGGTTGCGGACGGGCATGCGAGCTCTGTGCGTCGGGTGTGCTAGCCTGATTTGGATAATGAAAGGGACTAGCCTGATTGGGATAGTGCAATTGACTTGTCGCTAAATCCTGAAAAGAGTCTTGAGATAGCTGAAGTATAAGGAGAGGTCCAGATAGAGTTCAGCTTGGCTTTCGTTCAAAGTGGAGACGCGATGGAACACACCTCCGTGACGCGCGCATGCGCATATGCATCTAGAAACGCGTTCTGTTACGCGGGTGTCACGCGGTTGTCACTTGTTGATGCTGCGCCCCAGTCGTTACGTAGGCCTTGGCTAGTCACACAACTCTATTGTGTGCAATCCCGATTTCCCGTAGTTCCAGCTCGCTCCATAACGATGTCTAGATAGCCAAAACGGGTGTAAGCATAATTCTTCGGTTAAACTTTGATTCTCAGAATAGATTCCCACTACCGATGTACGGAAGCTCTACTCTAGACAAGGCAGCGCGAGCGACCCAACATATTTTTCATTTATTTCGGACAAGTTCGAATCTACGGATCTTCGAATCTTAAAAGTCGGCAGGACTTTTGTCCGGGTTAATCTGGATGCACTGTAGTTTCAGCTGTGCTTGGAGATGATTTGGTGATGATTTGTTGTCATGGTCAATTAATTCGGAATGGTGTAGACATGCTGGTGATACGTCGGCGGTCATGCAATCGGTATCGCTAGTTTGAGCCATCTAGATAGGCGTCGCGGGCTGTGCCTTGCATAGTAGCACCATACAGCCTGTTTTCTACGCTTTCCAGGCATCTTTCTAGGGTTCCTAGGGTTCCGGAACCCAAAAACTTTAAACGAGAACGAAGCTTACACGCCATGGCGTATCTTGAAACGAACACGAACCGAATTCGAAAACGAAAGATAGGCGTACGTAGGAATTTTCCGCTGTAACGTGGGTATCCGAGATCATAGGCAGGATTCGCAATTTATGTATGTCTCCACTGTATTATGCGATTATTCGCCGTGGGGTATAAATATATATACAAATAAGCTTCGACGGTAGCAACCTCAAAGGATCAAAGATAGACAGAGTCTCACAAAGCTTCTTCAAACGCCGACTCTCCATCAATACATTATCCATCAACTGTCTTCTTCAGTCGCCTACAATCTCAGCAAGTTTACCGCCCAGCAATATGGCAGAGTCAAATGATGTCGGCTTTGTATACTACCGCTATACTCCCTCCCTCGTCGCTGCCGTCATATTCTCAGCCTGTTTCTTCATCGTCTCTTTCATCCATGTCTGGAAGATAATCCGTACCAAAACCTGGTACTTTATTCCTATGCTCATCGGATCTCTCAGTAAGTCCCCTGCGAGGCACCCCTCTCCCAGCCTCCCCCGTTCCATCCCCCCAATCTCCTTTGTGATCATGCAGCTTCTGACTCCTTCACAGTGGAAGCCTTGGGCTACATAGGCCGCGCCCAATCGCACTCCCAACCCCGCACGCTCGGCCCCTACATTCTTCAATCTTTGCTCCTCCTAATCGCTCCCGCCCTCTTCGCCGCCTCCATCTACATGATCCTGGGTCGTCTAATTCTCGTCCTCTCCGCCTCTCACCACTCCCCGATTCCCATCCGTTGGCTCACCAAACTCTTCGTCCTCGGCGACGTAATCAGTTTCATGATGCAATCGGCAGGAGGCGGAATCATGGCCAGCGGAACCCTAGAATCCATGAAGAAAGGAGAAAAGATAGTGATTGGGGGTTTGTTTGTTCAAGTTCTATTCTTTGCTGTTTTCGTTGTTGTGGCGATTGTTTTTAATGTTAGGATCAACAAAGAGCCGACGGTTGAGAGTAGTACTATCCAAAGAGGGGGGCGGAATGGGTGGGGGACGCTGTTGAATACTTTGTATTGGGCGAGTGGAGCGATTCTTGTGAGAAGTGTTTTTAGGGTGGTGGAATATGTGCAGGGGAATAATGGGTATTTGATGAGGAATGAGGCTTGGTTGTATGTGTTTGATGGAGTGCTGATGTTGGGGGTTATTGCAGTGTTTTGTTGGGTGCATCCGAGTGGTGCGGTGCCGGGGGATGTTAAGAAGAGGACGAAGAGGGGCGGGTATAACGATGTGGAGATGAGGGGTAATTAGATGGATGAAGAGCGATGGAGATGTTGGAGGATCGTGGCATTTGTTTGGTGTTCTGATGGTGGATTCATTTACGTTTGTGGTTTTTCTTGTGGTTGTGGATTTCGAATTTAAAATTCTCTTACTCTAGATGGGCTTTCTATATCTTTAGTATACATATTCAATGGTCATTTGTGCTTTAAATCCTCTCGATGGCTTCTAATTCTTGGTGATTGTGACTTGGAGTACAAAGCTAGTGCTCCTCCTTCACTCTACGAAGACCACATACACTAACATAACGAATCCTTTCCAGCTCGTAACCACCAACCGTACATCCAAGGAGAAAGAGAGTGAAAAGGCAAGAATTACTGTTCAGTGTTCCCGTACCTCCATTTCCTAAAGCTTCAGCTTCTGAGGTTTGGTAGCGAACTTCTGATTCCGTGGCAGTTACCAACTTTCCCATAGGCACAATCAAAAGCAGTACATATCACCAGCCTCCAACTTCATCCCTTCCAGAGTAACTCTGAGAACCAGACAGAGTTTAAGTGTTTCCTAAAGACTCATGCTCATGACAGAAAACTGGCAAGCGTCACATTCGGCCAGATTTCCTCCGAGCCGCGCAAGCTCAGTACGAACACTGCGAAGCGTTCGTCGTTTGCAAAATTCTCCTCACTGGTCAGAAATTTAGAATCCCAAACACAAACTGAGAGAGCCAGAAGATAGCTGAAAAACGGTACGATCTACAAAGAAGACCTAGAACAGAAGGATACAGCGAAGATACCCGCCTAAACCTCAGCTGTGGGTCTGTGGCTCACCCTATAATTTCCAGCGACAGATCCCGGAACGCCTCGTCGAAAACCTTGATTTCACCAACCCCCTTGTCTTATATTTCTAGCTGAAAGACTCTTCAAGATAGAGCCCCGGTAAGTAGTGGTATTTAATCATGCACGGCCTTGTTGTATCAAATGTACAGTGTCGGCTTATTCCGTTGAGAACAAACGAAACGTCCCACCGATAACCTTGATTTTACCAGCCTCCCCTTCATACATGCTACGTTTTCAGCAGAAAGATGGTCCTCCAGATATAATCTCGGTAATTAACCATGCACAGCCAACTGTGAACTTTCAAGATCGAGCACTCGCCTCTCGGCTTATTCCGTACGGCGTAGAGATCAAACAGAATTTGAAAGAAAGGAATGAATACAGTGCAGCGATGATCATCGTAAGATTTTCTAGACATAATCTAATCCGATGGAAAGACGAGCCGCGAGATTCTGAGGAGGCCTGTCACTGTCGATGTGTTCGAAATCCACGGCCCAGGATCACGTATTATCACTCCCCTTCGCCCCCTCGCCGCCAGAGCTCCGAACTCGGAACACCAACCATCACCCATCGCTACCTACTCGAAGCTTCTAATACTTGCAGCACCGTAATGGTTACCCTATAATCGTTGTGCCTACTCCCTTATCGTACCACATCCACTCCAAACTAGCGCTCCTCGAACCCCCAAAGCGCCAAGCTAAGGGCAATGGGCATGAATCGGACAAACATCCCCCCGTTTACCCCCCAGCCATGCCGCGTATCCTTAGCCTCAGCTATGTATCAACAGCTGCTACAGTTTGCTATTATCCAACTAAAGCCTATTGATTAACTAGCTGTGTGTCTGTGCCGTTACAGAATCCAGATTCTTCGTTACTTCTCGCGATCGTGGTTTCGAATTCGTAATTCGTTTAAGCACTCCTATTTAAAAATGAGAATATTTTGAATCATGGCACACTGTACAGCCGCATGGAGCATAAAAGCACTAAAGTTGTATCATAATTCGCTTGATGATGAGTTTAGCCATTCCCTTAATCCTATCAGCACGCTGTCAGAGTTCTCGCGATCCTCATTTCGAATTCGTTTAAGAAAACTTCGGGCCTACGGTTCGTCAAACCATGAAGACGTGTGGTCCCGGTTTGAATGTGAATGCCTAGATGATACTGGAATTTGGGGTTATGTGGCATATGTTGTAAGGACTGCGTGAACTTGGCTGATGCCTGGAACCAGCGCGGGTTTGCGGGTTGGTGGCCGGTTGACGAAATATCACTCGATGTGGGAGTCGGGGTGTCCCGCCATATCTTCTTCGTCATTGTGGTCCGAGATTCCCTTGCGAGCAGTAACCCCTTATACCTTTTCTACGATGATGATCAGAACGGTATCCGGAGAAATCCTGTGCTTCAGCCTCTCGAGTGGGCATCTTGTTAGTGTCCACGCTTGGTACGCGAAGCTATTCCACCACCACCACCACCACCACCACCATCGACAGCATTTCAACTGTATCTCGGATGTTTTAAGTGCGCTCACAACAGGCAGCTTTCGCAAAGACCTTCTCAGTAGATGTCTCTCGTTGAAGCCTCTGTGCTCCTATACTGAACCGACTGAGGACTCCGGGCTTTCACTACAACACTCCTACCGTCACGATCCGAGTTCGACAATACCTAGATACGCCCTTCACCATCCCACTCGCCCATCGACCCTTCTCCGCCACTGTTTTCACGGACTAGTCCTCGACCCCCAATCCCGCTGTATTGATCACCCGCAGTTACCGTGTAGAATGGCAACTTATCGCCCTCCAACCCGCCCTCGTCAGAGAATTCAGTCTCCAGCAATTAAGCAACACGAACCTAGCCCATCGGTACCAGTGCCAACACGGAGACATGAACTGATGGTACACAGCTTGACAAAACACTAATAACCTATCCTGATTGCTGACCACCATCTCCACTTCCAGCGCTATCTCGACGAAACGTGAACTACAAGTTATAACAAGCAGGACTCCCTCCGCTTCAATTTCCAGAACATCACGAATACGCACGGAGACCAGCGGCTACGGAGGTTCTAACGCCACAGTTTCACAAGGCCTTTTTGGCTGCCTAGTCACTGGTCAGCACAAGCGGCCTTATTGCAGGCCCGGCAGGTACCTCTATTTCAACCTAGATCTCTAGATCTATCTAGATGAGGATGTTGTCATGTTTTGATAGCTGTTCATGTGTCGCTTCATGGACTACTGATGCTAAGTAGATTAGAAATGTCTAGTACCGTTCTGTTATGAACGAGTGAACGGGGTAGTACGTTGAAAAAAAAAATATAGATATTTCGCCCAGCACAGTAAAGAGAGCAAGGCAATAGTTTCCTAATCCAGGGAATTGCTGCGAGCCTGCAACCACCAACACTGATAAGCTGTGTGAAATTGTGAATGGTTATTTATCCCCCGTAGATAGCCTGGAAAAATTTAAATTGTATGTAATAGAATCAAGATGCAATAGTGAAGTTCCACCGCTCATGGTATCTCTGGCTGGTCAATTTACAAGGGGTAGGGAGTCTCAGGAGTCAGAGGACAAAGAGCATGAGGAAATGGAAATGTCGAATGAGCATTGATGATTGAGAAACAAATCCGGCAGGAATATGATATAAAAACCACCTATGATAGACGGAAAATTGTATTGCATATCTACTGGTAGAAGCTGGAAGAAGTGAAACGAATAGGCGACGATAAGAGGACCAAACGAGTATGATGTTTCCACGTCACTTGGGTCATGATTGGTGATTCGGATTCGCAAACACCCATTGGATGCGGGAAAGTAAATGAAAGTAAATGAAAGAAAGAGATAGTCAGAATTAAGGGAAGGAATCAGGAGTTATGGGGAAACGAAGGAG
This sequence comes from Pyronema domesticum, assembly GCA_024516145.1. Classification (NCBI taxonomy): domain Eukaryota; kingdom Fungi; phylum Ascomycota; class Pezizomycetes; order Pezizales; family Pyronemataceae; genus Pyronema; species Pyronema domesticum. The sequence goes on along the minus strand of JAJJXL010000010.1, from coordinate 719,793 downwards.
TTAGCCTGTAGGGGGTTATAATACATTGGACAAGCCAATGATTCGCAATGGCATGCTTTTGGGATTGCGTGGGATTGCGTCGCGAGTAGGAACTTGGAAGACACAAAGAATTATTAGATATCCGAGATCTTGTTTCAAATAAAGCATTTGTGACCATGTTGCGTGATTGGTCTCAGAATAGACAGCGATACTTCATAAACCTAGCCCAAATGACTCGAACGAGAAAAATAATGTCTTCCGTGATGTGTATGAGGCAAAATACATCACAGTTGTTAACTCAAAGCACAATGAGTGGATTTGCCTGATAAACGTGTAACTAATTCTATAAGGCATTATTTAATACAACAAAAACAAACATTCTATTGTACCTAGTGTTTCCCTGATCTTATCTTATCTCTTAGTTCAAATCAAACGGTAACGTAAGTCTATGGTCATCCAGGGGATAAGAAACGTCGAAGGAATCGGGATAAAATATTCTACGTAGGGTTCATGGTTCGGGTGGCGGTGGAACGGGGAAAATGACATTTGTATGCAGCATTTTGATTACAATTTTTACTTTTGATTTTGCTAAACAAAACGGTAAACGGTACGCCTTTGAGATTCATCATTTTCATCTTTAAGCTGCAGGGTTTATGCTTTTGATAGGCTTTGAGTTGACATACTTGACGCGCTTGACACTTTGACAGTTTGCTTGCTCGAAAGCAGAAATACGCGATGCAGACGACGCAAGGAATGGTACATGCCAACCGAGAGAACTCATCCGAAATGGCAACCGGAGATACTAGGCTTCAACAGAAATACTGAACGCGGCAACCGAGATAAAGTCAACCGAGATAGAGTCAACCGAGATACCGCTGCCTGCATCAACTCACGGATACCATATCCTCGCGTGAAATGAATCTAAGGTTAGAACTTAGGACAATATAAACGAGTAGGGCGAATATCAATTCTCGCTAAATCATTCTTCGAATTCCCAAGGCTTCTTCCACCCGGTTTCTGTGGATCTTGAGGACCTTGATTATGTAACGTGTCTTTTGGAGCCTTTAGACCCGGACCGCGGAAATTCAACTCTTTCTTGAGTTCCGTTAAGGTTTATCAAGTCCATTTACCGAATCTGATGCGAGTTCTCTAACGTTACTCTGGACTCATTCCAGCCGAGAATGTGCTGTAATCGAGTCGATGCGGTACTGCGGCAACCGAGATAACGCCAAACGTGATCTGGCAACCGAGATACAGCGTCATACTTCAACCGATGTAGAAGCTCCGAAACATAGAGATGAAGGTAGTAAAGATCCCAAGAACCATAACCACAACCACTCAGGAATCAGGAATCAGGATAGATGTTTATACAGAATTTGCGAAATTACGGTGGCTTCTTAAGTAGTGATGATGGTGGATGAGCTCTCCGGGAATGTGGGATAGACCAGGATGGTGCGGGCAGGGTGTGGGCAGGGTATAGCGGGATGGGCCCGGTGGGGATGGATAGCGAGATGATGTATTGCTGTCCGGCAGCATGATTCATGAACAGAACCCGCGGGGCTCATTGCTTTCCGAAAGATGATCGGCTTACATGCTTCGGTCTAATGTCTGCACAGCTAGCTAGGTTACATACATCATACATAGCAAATGGATGTTGTATGATTGGAATGATTGGAATAGGCTAATGGGCTATGGTTGATGATTGGAATAATTGGAAAGGATTGGAATGAAGTATGACGCTGCTGTACTGCACTCTGTACTGCACTCTAGTAGTTGGGACCAGGATAATGCTTGAACTTGTTGAGCAGAATAGCTGTAAGGGAAAAGGAGGTCCGAGCTGTGCTGCGTGCTGCGGAGCGGGGGTATTTATCATCTCTGCGTACATAGCTGGGTGGGGTTATCGATAAGAAACACCTACCTACCTAGCTAGATGCTAGATGAAGGACGAGACATCTGTCGAAGGAAGATGAAGAGTCGCCTACGACGTTATGTTAAAGATATAATAGAGCCGTATCTATGTAGTCGGAAATTAAAGAGCTCCTCGGAGCATGGCAAGCTCTAGACCTAGCGGGAAATCCACCAATCGATTCGAGGTACCGGCCCGAATCACAGCAAGCTCGGCATATATTCGAAACGCATCACAACGAGCGAAACGAGCTATTACCAGACCACCACCACTACCAAGTAAAGCCCCTCATTGTTTTGACGATGAATGTAGCAATAGCACAGAGGGGTACTCTACATGGTAGAAGCCGTGGTACCGCCGATGTTGCGTGTGAGATGATGTTGTGTGAAGTTTGTTGGGTTGACACCTTGCGAGCTGCGGATGTTGCGTCCAATGATGCGGGTAAATATCGTGAGTATCGGGCGAAGATTCGGCTTTGTTCGTGAGTTCGTTTGTGTTGATAAGAAGGAAAGTTGGACGGATTCGAGCGGGGAAAACACATCCTCCCCTTTGTCTCCGTTCCACTCGGAGCTCATTCCACTCGAGACCCCTGTTGTGTTGGCAGCGAATACCCTCCGGGTGTGTGCTCCATCTCCACCGTTTGCCTAGCTCTTCTGTCGTTCTCTGTTCTTTACCAATTCAATCCTCTTCTTCCATCCTCTTCTTCCACCTCTGAAACGAACCTTTCAACAGGGAGAGACTCCTTGGTTGTGACTATGGCCATACTTAACAGTTTATCGGAGTTTGTTGGACCTTGTCAGACCTTGTCACCTTGTCGAGCGTTGATGCTTCTGCTGATTCTGCTGCTGATGCTGCTGTTTTTAGCAGGCTGCCTTGCTCGCAACCCCACCGCCTGCTCACTCCTTGTCCTGTCCTGTCTTGCACACATGTCTTCAAAAAGGCACAGAACAGGCATGCTGCATATGAGCTTCTGCACGCTCTAATGCCAAGCCTGATGAGACTGGAAATGGGATTCACGAATCAGACCCCTCGCCTCCCATCGCTACATGTACATTCGAATCTGTCATCATCATCGCTTTTGTAACGACGGCCCCGGTTACACTGGATACTCTAGGCTCCCCGGCTTCGGGCTTCGCTGCGCTTTGTCGTGCCTGGCTTCCTGCTCGGCGTGCGGTGCTCGACGTCGCCAACCGCTGCAAGGTGAGTGGAGATGGATGGAAAGGAGAGATAAAGCGAGGACGGTCTTGATGAAGAAGAGCGAAACATAATTGGCTCCCATCATCGTTCCAGTTTCCGATGCGATTCCTTTCCTTGCCAGCTGATGATGAGTCTTAAACTGATTCCGGGATGGTTTCTTACCCAACACCACTCTCTGGCGGAACCCCCGGGCCTCAGCCCCCTTTTGTTACCCGATCCGGTAATATTAGGGACCATTTCTTGTGCAATTCTCTCCAATTCTCTCCAATTCGCGCGCCGGACGTTTCGCGAACAGGGGTGCGGATGTTGCTGCGTGCTCGCGCTGTGAGGGATGCGAGGATGCGAGGATGCTCCTTGATTCAGCGCCGGAGATGGTGGGGGTGTCGAAGCACCCACCCAGCGTGCGTCGGGGCGTCTGGTAAAAAAGATTTCTGGAAGACGGTTTCTTTCGCTTTCTTGCTGGATGCGACAACCGACTGTGGAAATATCGTTTGATGCTCGTTGATGCTCGTTGATGCTCGTTAATTCGAACCAGGCGCGTGCACTTCTCCTTTAACTTCCACAGCTTTCCCGACCGACAAGCAGGACGCAGCTTTAAACAGCTTCAAGCAAGCATCAGCAAAAGCGATACAGCAGCAACCAACAAAGCAAAGAAAGAGCAAAGCCCCGCCCCAGCCAGAAGCACAACAGAAACTACAAGCACCTCTCAGCATATCATACATACCAGAGACCCACAACATCTACACACCGACACAAGACTCATCCTACAACGAACATGTCTCCGCCACCACCTCAGCGGCAGCAGCAGCAGCAGCAGCAGGCAGGCAAGCAAGCAAGCAAGCACCACCCAGCCAGGGAGCCCAGGGAGAGTCCACCAACCTACTCAGCAGCAGCAGCAAGCAGCACCGCGCAGCCGACCACCGAGCAAAAGAAACCAATGCGACAAGGAGAAGCAACAGATTTAAATATAAATAATTCGCAGCCTAACAGATAACCATAGAAATCCAATTTGGAAAATAATCATCCTTGGCGCTAAACAAAACTCCGAGGATTTACCATCTCTGTAACCAAGGACACAGCTGCTCAGCTCTCACCGCGCTGACCAGCGGTGGAAGAATACATAGCGGTGGGAAGAATACATTAACTGCCGGCGATTTCTGGCACTTGTAATGAACGTTTATGAGGGGCACAATTATCCGCAGCCTTACCATTCATTACCATTACCCAGCCCAGTTCTACCCGGTCGCATTACGATGAGCTTGCGAGCTTGCCGCTTTGCCAGGCCCGCTTTTCCAGGCAACGCTTTATGGCTACACAGTACTACAATCCGAGTTTGCCCGCTCTTTCCGTCCGCGCTTCGGCGACTCCAATCGCTAACTGCTTCAAGTGGGTCATGGTAATAAATCCAATGTCGACTAGTCTTGAAGTAATTGGGTGATGTGCATTCGGGTCAGCATTTGGTGGACCCTTGGTGGTGGAATGGCAAATGAGAAACTGGGCTGGTGACGGAGAGGTTGATGGATTGCGTGAGCCGTGAGAAGCGGGGTAGATGAGGTGGAGGGTAGAACGGGGTGAAGGATAGACGATGGCTGAATGACGGAGAGCTCGAAACGGGAAGAATGCGAGACAGAAGCACCACGAGCAAGAAGCAGGAGTAGAAGCTCAGCTCGGAGTGGTGGGTGGGGGTACTCGCACTACGCTATGCAACTGGGGGTACTCTACTTTAGTATTCGCACCTCGCACACGCTATGCAACCATAGCCACCCCGCTGAATAAGCCTAAACGCCAAGATCCTGATGCACACGGCAGGTCGCAGCGTTTCTGCCCAACCGACGCCAACGCCAGCCATCTCGTCGCCGCCCTTATCCCTCTGGCCTTGTCCCTCCCTCTTCCCTCTTGCTGGTTCCTCGCTGGCCACTTTCCCGTGATTCCCCCTGCAACCGCAGGGCTTTGGCTGTGTGTGTCGGGATGGCCATCATCCTGCCTCAAGCTTATTATTATGGGCATTTGTAATTGCCACATCCGTCCTAGTCTATCCAGCCATTTCTTGCTAAGGATAAGTCGATTCTACTCCGGCTGGGCTGGCTTTGGCACTCACAGGTTTGGATGGGTTGGGTGTTTTGGGGTGTTTTGGCGCTGGATGGTCGGTGGTTTGGGGGTGTTTTGGCGCTGGATGGTCGACGCTTCGCTCTTCACTCTCGGGAAACTCACACTTCTTGCTTTCGCTGCTGGTCGAGTAACTCCTCGCTGCTCGCCGCCCGCTGCTTGCTTCCTTGGGTTGCGTTGCGTCGCTGCGTGCCCCTACTCTGCTACGAACCTACTCCCTCCCTAGGTTCCTCCTCTACCGTGGTGGTGTCAAGACACACACACACACCCCCTCAGATTTCCCGCAACGCAACCGTCTCCTCCTACTTTGCTTCTACCGTCTGCTACTACTCGCTGCTACTCTCTCTACTCTCGCTCCTACTGCTGCTTCTCCTACTCCTCCTACTCTCCCTCCTGTCTGCTACTCACCCTCCCGCTACTCACCCTCCCGAGGCATTCCAGCAACCTGTCCTGACTCCACCATCCGTCTTCCACTCTTGACCTCCTCACTCTCAACACTCTCGACGCACTCGAGAACCATACGCTTCCTCAGTCTCCTCCACTCGCCGTCCGCCGCGCTCCGAGTCTCCTCGACCAAACTCCCTTACGCCCACCAGCACACTCCTTCTCGTCGACCCTTCACACAATCGACCCCTTCTGCTACCTCTCTACTGCGGCCCCGGGGAATCTCTTAGAGCAGACCTACTCTCTCCGTTGACCCTCTTCTCTACACATTGAGACCCTCCTGTCTCGATCTCTTGTCATTCCTCTCGTCTCGGTCGACTGCCTCTACTCTACACCCCGTCTACGATCACGACCCTCTCTATACTCCCTCCTACACCGAAAGTCAGGAAAAGGCTGCTATCTGGTCCTTGCGATTGTGATAGGCCTTTCTACACAGGTCAGCCTTTCCACCCTCAGTCCTTGCACGCACGTCGGATTCCCTCGAATCTCCAAAATCCCCTCCCTTTCACGGCTCCAATCCGTTCCCCCCCGAGCGATGGCAATTGCATCCATTCATTTGGCGAGCGGAAAGTCTGATCTTCAGCAGATTCTACTCGACTACCCGTAGTGGAAATTACGATTTCCTCTCTGCCGCACACTTCGACATGTTTCTATTACCAGATAACATCTAAATACGACAAAACCAACCCTCTCATCGAAGAAGCCGCAGAGAGGCTACCTTCCAGAAAGATAATGACCGAGAACCCCACAGTTCCATCTCCTCCCGGTCTTCAGCAGCTTGTCTCAAATTCAACTTCGGCTCAAATACACGAAACTGGTGACTCCAACGGCGTAATCCAATGCATCTGCGAATGCCCTGAAGATGACGGATATACTATTCAATGTGATGGCTGCAGCTCGTGGCAACACATTGCGTGTATGCAGGTTCCATCTGAAGAGTTAAGCAGCAAATACAGTTGTTCAATTTGTATGCCACGACCAGTCGACGTAAAACGAGCGAAGGAACTGCAAAGATTACGCCGGCGGGAGGAGAAAAAAAGGAGGCGAATCGCCAATCCTTCCCACAAGAAAAAGGAAAGCCAAACGAGCGGTCCAAATGGTGTTTTATTTAGTGCGACGCCGTCGGCATCGGAAAAAACGGGTTCTGCGAAACTGCCTAGTCCTCGCGAACCACAACCCTCCACTTCTCGAAAACGCGCGAATCGAACTACTTCTGGTACCAATGGTGGAGCTGGTAGTCCGACCCCCTTCCAGGACAGGAACGGCGACTTTGAAGACGATAGCGACAACGATAAATACAAAAGCGAGTTCAATCTGATTGAGAAAAACCAATACGCTAATGACGAGGTTCGAAATTGGCTCAGCTCGTCTGAAAAGACGTTGGGAAAGCGCTACAGTCAGCAGGATCTTGCGTCGATACCGAAAACATCAGTGCAAGCCCTACCGGATTCGTCAAAAGCTTATTCTCAGCATTCGCGGTGGTGTTTTATGTTGGAGTCTGCATGTCCACGAGGAAAACCTGTTGCGTTGTTCTGTGGTAAAGTTGGATTTCAAGATACCTACAAGCATGAAACAATAAATCAATATGGTTTATGGCATCACCCAAAACCTTATGTTGTTTTTCATCCCGAGCTCCCAATATACATCGACGCACGAAATTTCGGTAGCGAAGCAAGATTTGTGAGACGAAGTTGCCAACCAAATGTGTCTGTAGGGACCATCATGTCTGATGATTCCAGCATACATTTCGGGCTGTTTGCTTCTCAGCCGCTCAAGCCTAACACCGAGTTGACTCTTGAATGGGATTGGAAAAGCTGCGCAGCGTTGTCTCGCCATTTCTCGGGCGCCGAACGGAATCTGGAAGCACTGACACCGGAGGAAATTCGACAAGCTTCATCATGGGCGGAAAGTCTAACTGATAACATGGGCGACTGTGCATGTTCAGAACCACTTGACTGTTTACTGTTTCAAATCAGGAAGTTAGGTGGCACTGCTCATAAAAACGGACCAAATGGAACCGCAAAGAAACATCGATTGTTACGAAACCGATCATCAGAGTCCTCTGCTTATAACGAATCAAGTTCTGGTAACCAGTTGGACGATGATGAACCCAGGATGAAAAAGGCGCGCAGCCGGGATCTAACGCCGTCGTCGCCAAATGACACCGCGGTAGAGTCCAATACCATGACAAGACGGGAAGCCAAGAAGTTTCAAAATGTGCTGTCGCAGATAGAAAAACAAGATAAGGAACTTCAACAAGTCGTACCGCAAAAAAGAAAGAAGCGAGGTAGCATGGCCTCAATAGCTCCCATTACCAGCCCAGGATCGGAACTCTCTCGTGGTACAGACGAACCTCGTAAAATGAAATCTCGCAAGACAGAATCTGTCGCCTCTAGTCCCGGCTCAAACGTTCGCGAGGTTTCTGTTGTGGATGCGTCAACAGGGCAATCACCTACCTCTTCAACCAGATCCCGAGGATTAAGTTCAAAATCGCCGGCTGCCTCATCGATATCATCGAAAGTCAGACGAAAAGTCAAAAAAAAGGAACCCAAGCACGTTCATTTTGTTGATTCAGCAGTCCAGACAGACCCTGCAACAGATTCTGAAACCGATTCTGATGCGCCGTGGTGGAAACTTTCTATACCTCCGACAACGCCTCGACCTCCTCGCTTACCTCTTCGGAAACGCCTCATGCAAAGTTTACTGCGGGATCGGGAAGAAGCTGCTTCGGCAAGCCTAACTTCGGATAAGAAACGAAAACATGACTCTATCGCCGAAGACAATAGTCCGTCGTCGCCTTCACCAAAGATGACGAAGACTAGCGATGTCGAAAACTTTACCCGAGAAACGCTTGCAGAGAGCGGACAAGAAAAACAGCATTCAACATCGTGTCCAACCCTCAAGCCGATAAAGACCGACAATTCATCGACATCGCCACAAAGTCCATCCGGGCCCGCACTTGGAGATCTATTCAAGGACTCTGAGCGCCCTAGTGGTGACGCCGAACGGAGAAAATCGAAACCCCCTAGCCCGGTAGATAAGCCCGCTGTAAACGGTGTCCGACCGCCTGGTTTAAATCTGCAAGTTCCCGCATCTGGATCATCAGTCAGCGCCACTTCGCCTAGTCAGAAAACACCATCGACCGGTACAACACAAACACCACAGTTGAGTTCGACATTACAAACCTTTTCGCCATTGGTCCTTGCTGCAGTTCAGAATATTGCTTCCTCTAGTCCGACAACAAAAACGAAGAAGCTCAGTCTACAGGATTATCGAAAGAGGAAACCGCAACCTGGTGACGCTGTGAAACTCGGGGAAAAGAAGGAAGATTCGAAACAGACGGAAAAGAAAGATGGCGATATGGTTAAAGTTAAAGAAGATCCTTCTTCAAAACAACAACTTTCGTTCTTAAGCGTTCTTGGTCCATCTGGTGAATCTTTACCAACGCCTCCACCTCCTTCGCCTCCACCACCCTAGTTAATGATACTTTGGGGATGTACGATAGGTCTTTGATGGTTTTTTTTTTTCGATTTTCTTTTTTTCACTACTTACTCTCAACTACTTATGGGATGGGCTGGGTTGGGTTATTACGATAGTTTTTTTATTATGGGGTTTTGTCTTTTTTTTCGGATCGCTTTGGGACGGTATTTGTTTTTTGCTTTTTTATTATGCGATGCCAAAGCCAAACAACGGGGTTCATTTTTTTTTTTTTTTCTTTTATGTTTCTTTAACTCTTAACCTTAAGTAGTTTTTTTACTTTTCTTTTTTTTCTTTCTCATTCAACGGATTATTTTTCTTTTTTGGGGGTTTTTTGAATTACGCTTTTTTGAAAGGATTTATATCGCCTACGAAAGCTCGGTGCGAGGTGAAAAATGGGTTCTTTTTTTTACGAGAGAGAGAGAGAGAATGGAAGGGAATCGATCACGGAGTTACAGTATTTAACATAAGGTTGTCTTGATGCGGTATCGGTATATTTTGGTCGAAGGTTGACAAGTTTATGTGCACTTCTTGATTTCTGTAAAAGATTTTTTGACTTGCTGGCTTGGCTTTGCGAGACTTGGTTTTGAAGAGAGAAGACATGGCTTTTTGTTTGATGCGGATTATGCTATGGTTTTATAAAGAGGATTATGCGAATGGTGGGATCCCCGGGAATTCCCTGTGAAGAAGACTTTTTGTATAGTATTGAGAAATGAACACAAGAGAAATGAACTCAAGATGTTTTTTTGAAGAGAACTTTCTTTTTTGTTTGATATTTCGTGATGCGGGGTGACTGACGAGTCTGTGAAACGATAGTGAAATGAGCCCGGGGCTCTATTGTCAACTCAACACCACCATGATATCGATCGACATCTGAAAACGTCGCGAGGTGGGTGGGCTGGAAAAGGGAACGAAAACTATGGGAAAGGAAACTAGCGCACCATTACGCGGAGTACATTCCATCGACAGTCGGTTATGTCATTTCCTCACCGGGCTTCGCTTGCTAAGTACTCTATGCACAGCAAGACTAGAATAGAGCGCACTCTAAGTACTCTACGCTATTCTGCAGCTCTCGCCCGAAAAGGAACTCCGAGCTCTAACGATAAGTAGTTGATAGTCTGACAGCTTGACAGCTTGACATCCTGACAGCCTAACAGTCTAACAGCCGAACAGTCGGATTCAGCCTTGCGCGAGGATGAGCCGTATCTGACAGTGACGACAGTGACGGCAGGAACAGCGGGAACAGTGGGAACGGCGATTCTGGATGAGGGTTTCGTTAACCCTAACTTTAAGTTGATGGGATCCCCGGGCTCCTAAGGATGAAAGTACACCAACCACATAGTACCAGTGGCGATTGCCGGATTTGGCAGATGTGATGAAATGTGCACCATGTTACATTTCTTCGTTTCGTAGCATGTTTTCGTCCCCTAAAGCGGCCGGCGGCAATGGGGAAGATAGGGTTGAGGTAAACCTAACTGTTTCGAATGGGCTCCCAAGGATTAAAGTGCTACCTCCTCGGGAATACGTGATAAAATATACACAATGTGCTGCATTGTGCCGAGTGAGGAGGGAGAGGGTATGGCTCTGAGTTCTTTCTTTCATCTTAACTGATTGGTACTTAGGTTCGAGTCATGGTTCTATCGGGTTTGCTGAGTACGTTGAACTCCTAAAGCCGGTTAAGAGCGGGTATGGCCTTAACTACTCGTTAACTTCCATGGTGTTAAAATAGGGAGCTAACTGGAGTAAGTAAGCAAGTAAGTAAGTACTCGATCACTGATCAGAACCGGCATCATTGGAAATCACCCACAGCATCTCACTGGTACTTGTGTGTGAAAACACGCGCTGGGTGGTGTGGTGAAGACTTCCATGAGAATCTCTGGACTAGATTTGATTGAGACGGGGCTCGTTGTCTCTTAATCAGGCCTCTCCATCTCGATTCTACTCCAAAGTCTACTCTTCCACTCGTGATTGTGCAATCATTAAATGCCACCACTTGTTGAGTCGTCACACTACCAACATAAACCAACTCAACCCACCGGGTAACAGTAACGATTCAGATCCCGTTAAAGTATGTCCCAAGAACGTGTAAGGGCTTTCCATAGGCCGCACAAAGCACAGCCTTTCTCGTCACCTGAGACGGGGCAAGGTATCTTCCCGATGTGGGCGGTGGAAATTTGGGATGCGAAGTCGTGGAGGAGAGGTCGTGGACGAGAGATCGTAAAGTGAGTCGGGAGATCAATTATCTTCATTACATCTTTTTCCGCTGGATTCTTAAAGCCACTTGGCTTAGATTGATCACAGTCTTTGTTCCACTGTACGTCCAAGTTAGTTCCCCCTGCAACCAACTAGGGACACCGACCGCTTATCTATACCCTAACAAAAGACTGAGGGACCACTGATGATCCCAGCCCAAACACTACAATCCCTATTGATTTGATTTGATTTGATTTGATTTTAATCATACTCCGTTCGAGGCCTTTAAGGCCTATGCGGGACAAAAGAAACCGTGTATCCTGTCCTCGTGGCCAAGACCACCTAGTGAGGCAACCCTATCTCCTGCTTCCCAATAATACGTCCCCGAAAAATAGAAGAATAAACAAAAGAAACAAAAGAAAAACGTGATGCCAACAAGAGCAAGCAAACTCAAACTAGGTATCCTTAACCGGAACCAGTGTTACAAATTTTAGGAAAACATTTTTAAGAAATCCAACTCTCCCGGCCAGCCCAATAGGGTGTCTATTCATAACGCCTGCCGACCTCAGTCGCAGCCAAAAAGTCCAAGCTACAATCCCTATTATTCGGTGGGGAACGGAGATGATTGCTGATGTTAAGTGATATCTCATGACCCTACACCTAGTGATACTCTACACATTGTCTATCACACTACTTATACATGATGCATGGTGAGGGCTGATTGCCGTTATGCCATTGATCTCAAGTTTCCACGCACCTCTACCCCCTCTACCCAACCGATATACCAACGCGTCAAAACAAAACCCCGATTACTGTAGCATCTTGTAATACCCCGCACTCTTCTTATCACCGAAATCTTGTCCCGCAGACAACAGTGGAGTACTTCCCATAGAGTCTGGGGGGTCCCCAGACTAGCGTTTGGACGGTCTTTTGGTTTCCAAACCGCGACATGAACATCTCCAAATCTAGGATCTGGCAAGCCCCCCCCCCCCCCCCCCCCCCCTTTTATGATTTGGGAGGTTCCCCAGACTACTGCCCAAATCCAAAACATCTTCGCTGCCAAGACCCCACGATGACAAAATTTTTCATCGCCACCCCGACATCAGACCCCTCCGGTAGAACTCTACCGCCGCCCAATTTTTTCATCGAGCCTTCCAGTAACCTCACCATCACCGCCACAAACTTCTTCAGCACCCTGTCGCGCTGGTGAGGCAGGAAACGGAGGTCGCAGTGGTCGCAGTGTTCAGGCAGCGAAAAAAGTTTTGCTCGCTAAATCGTGGAGTTGTTCTATGGATTTGAGTTTTTGAATAATTTCCAAGATCTGGGCTAGACGTCTACGGGTTGGGAAAGCTTCCCAAATGCTTTGGAACGGGTTTGCTTTTGGATTTGGGTCGTTGCCCAGATCCTACGGGAAGTCTTCACTAGTTCTACGACTGTACCGAGCGCCGAGGATGATACAGGTCTCCCACTGTGACCGGTATTCAGCGAGAAACAGCAGCACTGTGACAGATTTACATAAAAGATACACTGTACATGTGATAGGTATTGGGAGTGAAACAGTTGAATTGAAAAAGAAATTTGCGTCTAAGCTCATAATGCACTGCACGACTGGTTGACAGGAGGGTACATACCGTCCGTGGCGAACAGCGCCACAAATCTTTTCGCGCCACAGATTATAATTTGACATAGTATTTCCCGATTTTCATTCTTAGTCAGCAGGTCATTTCAATGAAACAAGTGGCTTTGGGATAGGTTAAACACATGATACAAAACGATTTGTGACCGTGACACATTGGTTTGGTATGGCAGAAGATACAGCTCTGTGACCCGTGACGGTATCATCCTCAGCGCTCGGTACAGTAGTTTACCTAAAGCCATCCGGCTCTGTAAGTTCTCCGTACCCCTCATTTCAAACCAAACGCTAATTATCGAACTGCCTACATTCAGATTATCTCTTCCGCGCGTTCGACGAGAATGAGCAGGATGACGACGAGCTGAGAATGGATAATTTGGACGACTTGCTTGTAAGTGTCTCGCTCAATTCTCAATGTCGAGAGCACTCACTAATCATATCGACAAATCCCAGGCATCATTCGCCGCCGTCACCCTCCCTTCTGCTTTGACGACTGCCGACCCGAACCGCGAATACCCCGAGGCCGACAAACCTCTCGAACCTGACCACCCTATCCCTACGGACCTTGAGGACCCCGACTGGGATATGTAAGTAAAAGCGCCGTCGAAGAAGGAGAAGGGCCTTCGGCAACCGAGACACTTCGAGAATGTGGTCTGGACTTGGAGGATACGCCACCTGCGCTTGTGGATGCGGTGGAGCGAGGCCAGGGCTACAGCCCACCTCAGGAAGATGTCTGGCAAGCAGGTGTCCGAGAAGAAGTGCCAGAAGGACGTCAAGGCCAAGCGACAGCTTGAGAGAAGGGCCCGAGAGGCCGTGGCCGCCGCTGCTGCTGCGAAGACAGTAAGTTGTTTGTTGTTTAAATGTCTTTCATGGTTCTCAGAGCTAATATACGTCAGGTTGCAAAAAGACGCAAGTGGGCAGCGAAGTCAAGCACCTCTGGCGCCGCTGGTAGCGCCGACGACGATGACTTCGATTCTCCTGTAGGACCCGAAGACCCAGATTGGCGGGCTCCTTCGGACAGAAATGGAGGACCATCCGCGAAGGAAACGTTGGTCGCTGGTAAGTTGGATTTGGAAAATCCGGTGTGACTGCGGAAAAGCATCGCTTCTGGATGCAGTGGACTCGTGCAAGAGCCGAAGGGCACCTCGAAGAGAGGTCCCGGAAGTGGATTGCCGAGAAGAAACGGCAGACGGCGGACAAGCAAAACACGCAGCATCGAGTGCCTGTGAAGCAGCGAAACGGTGGAATGATCGAAAGGCATTAAAATTGCTTAGTTAGTACTAATAAAAGATGTTACCCCATACAATTGTCTATTTTAATATCCTCACCGTGATGTTTCCATCAATACTAGCAAGCCCAACACGTGACGGCATTAATGTCTACCCGAGCATCGAAAAGTATCCGGTCTTCGTACGGTACAATCTTGTTGTGGTCGTCGCGTTTTGTCTTACTTGCGTTTATGCTATGCACGCATGGGCGTTGCTGTTCCAAATCGCGAAACATTCGATAATGCCAGGCCACATGCGCATTACAGAGAGAAGAGCCAGGCAAATTTACAGGTAGCAGTAGAGATATGCATAGAGACAGGGTTCCCTAGGAAAGCGGGTGAATCTGAGAAAGCCTGGCGCGAGCTCCAGGCCATATGTACACCCTCCGCCGGGCTGCTAGCAGAGCTTTCCTTTCTATCCAGCAATACAACCACAACTCCACCTCTCCTCCGCTACTCCAGGTATTTTTTACCTGCGCTTCTCTACGATTCGAACGCACGATGCTAACAGTATCCTACAGACGTCCGCGTTTTGTAACTTATCGATTGACACATCTCGTACTCTACCACTAGGGCAATATCGAGATGTCCATACGGTGCTTGGGAAGATTTGCCACTGAACGTGACGGGTTACTGCTCTGACGATGCCGATATGGAGGTAAATGGTGGGAAAGTTAGCAAAGAGTCTCTTTGATCGGACGGTGGCGGTTGACCTGGGTCCGGACTACGATATGAGGGAGGTGAATCCGCTTGAGGATACACAGGTTGAGGGCTGCCATTTTCGATGCATGTGAGTGTTGGAGTAACTTGACACGTTTCCTGTGAGTCGATTGCAAACCTCTACTCTTCCGCTTTTATGATGCTAATAATTAACCAGGTATTACAAGTTTTATGATACTTTAACTATAGATCCCGGGCGCTTCGCGCCTGTAGGCAGAAAACCTCACTGAATCATAAATCCTCAGGCTGGAGCTTCATGCATCAGCTTATTTAAATTTCTAATTTGTAGACGTTACATTACCGCCTGCATGTGCGAGGGAAAATAGTGCGTTTCAGGTTCCATATGAAGTCAAATAATCAACATCGAGTGCCGTGTCAATGTTAACGATGAAGCTGTCAAGGTAACTTCACCAACAGCATCTTGCTCAGGCAATCTTACTCTGTGGCATCAGAGGCGCTAGGCAACCCCTGGAATCATTTTGCTATGTCGACCAATCAAAAGTGAGCTTCTTAAGTTTCTGAAAGAACCTTATACAGTTTAGACTGATACTTATGTTACGAATGCGTTTTGAAAGTCGAATTCCTTTGTGTAATTGTCGAAGGCGTTATGAGTGATGACGATGTCAACCATCAATACACACAAGTCTCTATCTAAACTCCACCTTGCCGATTTGCAACAACTTTCTTTGAATTTGAAATACCTGCGACCCAGGCTCCCTTTTCGGTTTCCCTTTTTATTGAACCAGATGGCGTGGCAACGGGTTATCACTTGCTAGCCAGGTCTTCGCTTGGCATTATGTCATCGCCCTCCTCGCGTCAGCCCCGCGAAACGCGTGTCGCGTCATCCCGCAACGTTTCCCACGCGACGCGCTTTACATGTCCTAACTTCTCCAGCAACCACACCCCACGATAATTTTCGAAACAATTAATAATGCCACCTAAACGGAAAGCCACCGCATCAACTCCAGCCTCTACAAAACCTTCCAAGCGAGCCAAGCCAACAGCAGCTGCTACACCCGCAACCACGAAACGAACACGGAAACAGGATTCGCCTCCTCCGGGCAAAGCATCATTATCAAAGAAACCACCGGCCAAGAAAGCTACACCAGCTAAAAAGCCAATAACAAAAAAGCCACTAACCAAAGTCGAGCACCAAGATGCTGAAGAAGACGACACCACCCCACGTCCTCGGAAGCGCCTAGTAATCCCTGGATACCGCGATACCACCAGTGAAAGCTCGTTAAGCAGTCCCGAGCCAGATCCCAACCCCGCCGCTGCCAACGGCACCAACAATGACGACGACGACGATGATGAGGAAACATGGGAAGACGTCGTAGCGCCGCTTGTCCCCGCTGTCACTCCCAGCGCTGCTATCCCCGCCATACCAGAAGGCGAGCTTCAGCTGACTCTTAACGCCCCCGTTGTCGCAGTTCCGTTACCGGGAAAGAAGAAAGGTGCTTCATTGGAGGAAAGGAGGATAAGAGTGTTGACGCATTGTATCCACGTCTCCTACCTCCTATATCACGGACGGGTGCGGAATGAGTGGTGTAATGACCCGGAAGTACAGGGATTGTTGCTGAGTCAAGTTACGGCGGGGATTATAAAGGATCATGAGAGAATGACAGAGAAGCTTGCGGAGAAGGAGAAGGAGAAGAGGAGACGGTTGAAGAAAGAGGCTAAGGGGAAAGGGAAGGGGAAGAAGGAGGCGGAGGAGGAAGATGGGTTAGGAGGGTTGGAGAACACGACAGACCCGATACTAGGACCCCTAGGGACTGTATTGCATTGGTGGAGGAAGAAGTTTGAGGTTACGGCACCGGGGCTGAGGAAGCTGGGGTATAAATCGAATCAAAGGCTGAAAGCGGAGGGTGTGGCAGCGGCTGAGGAGGGGAATGCGTACACATTCCATTGGGGCATTGGGAGGAAGACAGTGTTTGCTAGGAGAGGCGAGACTGTAAAGGGAATCCAGGGTTTCAGGGAGGCAGCAGAGAAGTGTGCGGGGAGTAGAGATGTTGGAGCTCAGTTACTAACCGCACTGCTCAGGGCATTGGGCTACGAAGCTAGACTGGTGTTTTCTTTGCAGCCATTAGGATTTGGGTTCACTGTCGTGGAAGAAGCCAGCGAGGATTCACCGAGCAAGACACCCATCACGGCCGTGAACAAAAAGAAAGAGAAGACTCCCGTACCAAAGAAAGGAAAGAGGGAACCCAAAGACGTGTCCAGCGACTCCGAACTGAGTGAGCTCTCCGAGGACGAAGGTGGCTTCCTGAAGACCCCGACCACCAAACCCAAAGGCCAAGGTGCATCCCTCTTGCTTGGAATTTCAATCCCCCAGTTGAAGGGACTGACAGCCTCTAGACTCCTATGATGCTGATTTGCCACACCCCATATTCTGGACCGAAATTATCTCCCCGCACTCCCAACAAATCATAGCTCTTACCGCGTTTCCCTCGGTGTTAATAGGCTCCACCCCGGAAGTGCTAGCCAAATTCCACCCGCGCGGTACAGCCGCAACAAAGGCCAAGCAGATAATGGCTTACACTATCTCCTACTCATCGGACCTTTCCGCCAAGGACGTAACCGCACGTTATCTCCCCTCAAGAAAGAACCCCTTTCGCCTCCCTCCTCAACAGGTACCTTACTCCGATATAATGTTCGACTGGTTCCCCTCCGCATTACAACCGTACCTTAAACCCAACGGCGAATGGACAGCGGCCGATTTCAAAGAAGCCTCGGAACTTGAACGTCCCGAAGAAGAAGAGAAACCTCAGCATAATACAACTTCAATATCAGGGTTCAAAAACCATCCCGACCTAATTCTAGAACGCCATTTAAAACGCGAAGAAGCAATCCGCCCCGGTTGCGAACATGTGCAAACCTTCACCACCGGCAAAGGCGCCAAGCAGGTCTCAGAAAAAGTCTACCGGCGCTCTGACGTTGTTGCGTGCAAAACCGTGGAGAATTGGTACCGCGAAGGCCGTGTCCTTATCCCTGGTGCTCAGGCACTAAAACAAGTTAAGCGCCGAGCCGTAACCCTAACCCGAAAACGCGAGATTGAAGAAAAAACCAGAGCAGGAGAAGAGTCGTTACAGGGCTTATATTCACTTGACCAAACACAGCTATATGATCCCCCTCCTATTGAGGATGGTGTTATACCAAAGAATGGGTTTGGGAATATCGATTTGTATGTACCGACTATGCTACCACCTGGGGCGGTTCATATCCCCTTGAAAGGTACCGCAAGGGTAGCGAAAAAGCTTGGCATCAACTATGCAGAGGCGGTGGTGGGGTTCGAGTTCCGTCAGCAACGGGCGGTGCCGGAGATCCAAGGTATTGTAGTCGCGGAGGAGAATGAGGAGCTTGTAAGAGATGCTTGGAGGCAGGAGGAACAGGAGAGACGCAGGAAGGAGGATTCGAAGAGGGAGAAGGATACACTGGCGAGGTGGAGAAGGTTTTTGTTGAAGGCGAGGGTGTTGAAAAAGCTACGAGCGGAATGGGAAGCAACTCATGGAGCGGAAATGGAGAAGGTCGATGTAAACCCGTTCGTCAGGAAGGGGGCCACTACGGAAAAGTCGAAGGCGCAGGAGGAAACGTCAAAGGCAATTGTGGAGAATGGTGCAGGTTATGGTGGTGGCGGATTTGTTCCCGATGGTCAGGACGAGGAGGAGGGTGGATTCATGCGGGATGATGAAGAACAGGCGGCTGGAGGATTTCTGGCGGAGGATGAGGAGCAGGAGCCGGGTGGGTTTATGCTGGAGGATGATGAAGAGGAAATGCCCCCACCTGAAGCAGAAGGAGGAGTGGGAGGCTTCCTAGTCGAAATCATCGAAGACGACGATGATGAACCAACCGATACCAAGTCTTCGACTGCACAGATACCAGGACGCGGAATGATGTCTCTACGGGATATGCTAGATGCTGCTAATACTCCTATGGATGCGGATGAAGAAGAGGAAGAGGAAGAAGATGAGGAGGAACAGAGCTCTCCATACTTCAAGACGAAAAAGACGCCAAACCGTGCAAATGGGACCACACCAAGAAGGGTTAGACGCGCAGTAGCGGAAGATACGGATAGCAAAGAAGCCAGCGAAGAAGCCGACGACGATTTTGACGAAGAAGATGAGGATGAACCAGTGACTCAGCGAAATCGGCGTCTAAGAGGCAAAGTAGATGAAGAACCTAGCGGAGCGGGGGAAAGTAAGATAAGTAATGCAAAGACACCATCAAGGCCTAGAAGAAAGGCTGCCGAAGTGAGCAGTAGGTACTTTTGATTATAAAGGAAGCAAGGCTAGATCTGATGGAATGTATACCCAATTGTATTTGATGCTGATAGAGGCAAAAAAGGCAAGACGAATATTTGATAGTTTATGCACATATTTCAACTCTCGATCCACGTCTGCGTGAACTATCATAATGTAAGATGAGGTGATAAACGATTTTCCGCACTTCCCATGGGGTTTGCGTCTCATCTTATATAATCCTATGCTGTCCCTACGATGAAACGCCGAAAATGAAATACATATGCACTTTACCCCGTGCGTAGTTTGACATCGTGGCTTGCGTGCATTGCTATTGTTGCTGATTCTCCATGCGCCCCACGAGTTTCCAGATATTTTCTAAACCCACCTTATCACATTCTCACCAACAGCCCCCCCCGTGATTATCTGAAACCTCGATATAACCCCTGCATCTCTATCGTCCTCAACACCCCATCCTAGAAACCAAGGTCCAATCCAAATCTCCAAATCTCCAAATCTCCAAATTCCAACAAACCCAGAAACTCAACATCCTCTACCTCCTTCCCTTGCTATCTCTCTTTGCCGCCGCCGCTCCAGTCCCGGCTCCATTTCCAGCTCCAGCTCCTTCACCATCCCCCAACCGCCCCTGGGCTCCCCCCACATCTCCCAGTTCACCTCAACAACCATGGACTCCGCATCGGCCTCCGCCTCCGGCTCCTAGACCTGCGCATAAAGAGCTGCCTGCTTCGGCTAAGCCGTGGATTCCACATCCACCGCCGCCGTCGGCTCCTAGACCGAAGAATAAAGAGCTGCCGAGGAGAGCTTAACTCTTTATGTTCTGTTCATATTTGAATTCCTCTCTCCCCTCGATGCGTTGTTATGAAAGGCCAAGAAAGAGACAGAATAGGAATGGGGTGGTGGGGTTTGGGGGTTGTTTTGTGGGAGTATGGGCGGGCGGGATATGGGGGATTAGATAGGGTTAGATGGGCTTAGATGGGCTTAGAGGGGCTTAGATGGGCTTAGATGGGCTTAGATGGGCTTAGATGGGCTTAGATGGGCGGCCGAGGGTTATTATGGTTTTAATGGAGTTTGGAGAGGATAATTGTTACTTTATGGCTTGGTACTAGATATTGGAGTGTGTTTTATTTATTGTTACTTGTTTTAGATGAGAATGAAAGGATTTTGGAGCAGCGGAAGGCTTTAAGTTTTGTGAACGGGATTGTGGTATGGTTGACCATAGCAACGCGGGGAACGTAGCTTCGAACAACGATATCCCCTGCATGACCCTCGCAAGAATGCGCCCGCGATATTTTTTTTAGCGCTAGTGAGTAGAGCAAGGTAAGGATCAACTAGCATTGAAAGGGTAAAACCATCGTAGCAAGTGACAGCAATATTATCAGTGGAAATGCACCGATTGACAGCGCTCTTCTAGGAGACCTGAATAAGGCATCTTGCATTGGTTTGGCTTCCTTTGAGCGGCATTTGCTGTGATGGAAGTGTGCATCCACACGTGGGCTACGAGAGTACGCGATCCACAACCCTTATCCACCATCTTATCTTATCTTTTTTAGTGCCAAAAGAATCAATCCGCAAAAATGTCAGGAAGATTCCGTCGGTATTTTTATTGCCAGTTGCATTTCCATCGCCATATTCATGCGATCTGAATACAGTATGGCCATATCTTAATGCAAGATGACAGGACGATCATTTTTCCGCACTTTACCGCATGGGGTTTGACACTACAGCTTGAGTGCATTGAGTGGTACAGATTGATTTTGCCTTGTAGTGCAGTTTACATATCGATAACTTCCAACGTCTCGGATAACGTCATCCCGTTGCATTGAACAGCCTTCCCCACATTTTGTGCATTATTGTCATGATTCTCAATGCGCCCTAAGATTTTCAATGATTATTCTACACCCACAGCATACCTCTCTCAACCACTTCCGACCGGTGACGGTGCTCCGGAAATCCGCTATAAAAACATCCTTCCCCTCCCTCCTCATCAATCGCTATCCAATTATCCAATTATCTGAACATCAACAACAATGAAGCTCAACCCTCTCTACCTCCTCCCCCTGTTATCTCTCCTCGTCACCGCCGCTCCAGTCCCGGCCCCGGCTCCGGCTGCGGATCCTGTACCAGCCCGCTCCTGGACACCTCCCACCCCTCCGCCAACACCTCCTGGTTCACCTAACCCCTGGACACCTCCCACCCCACCACAGACACCTCCTAATTCACCTCATAATTCACCTCCTAATTCACCTTCTGGTTCACCGCCTGGCTCACGTCCTGGATCACCTGGACCTCCTCCAAGCTCTCCTAGATCACCCCCAGGATCCCCCGTTCGAGGGTCCAAACCTCGCCGCGATGTTAGAAAGGCAGTGGGGTTATTTTGATTGATGATTCTTGTATGTGATGTGGGGAGGGAGGGAGGGGTTTGTAGGGGACTAGGGGTTTGTAGGGGACTAGGGGTTTGTAGGGGACTAGGGGTTTATGGGTTTATGTGCTTTGTAGGGTGTGATGAATGGCTTGATGTCAAGGGAGCGTGTTTATTTATCATTGTTTTCTATAAGGATGAGATGAAGTTTTGTATCCAGAAGCAAAATTACTGTGATGATTCTTAGTTGCTTTTTACGGTCTTTTATGGGCTTTCTATGCTTCTTGTATGGTCGAACGACGGTGGTGTTTCGGAGGCAGGATCGGGTATCTAACTAGGGCTGGGGCGATATGTAGTTCAATTCTACTCCGGTCTTTTGCGACATTTATCTCGCTTTTGTCATGGTGTTTAGAACAGCTGCAAAATACATTTCGATCTGATTTATGCTACGCATGTGGAATTGATACTGCTTTAGATTCAAGCTGAGATTATGATGCGTCGTCACCGGTTCGAGGGGTCGAGCTGTGGGATATGTGTTAAGACTAGCATCAATTCTAGACTATTCGGTTCAAAGACCATTCACCATGGTTGGCATATGTCATCACGTGTCGACATGCTTCACGCGACGCGTCACGCTACTGTACATATGTAGATGTAAAGCACCCCAGTGTCGCACGAAGCTTCAATCTCGGATACCCGCAGTAGGCGAAGAGGTAGATAGTGAGGGTGATGGAGCGATGACTATGCCAAATGTTTCCCGCTGAATACTACAAAAGTTCCAGCTAGGTTCAGGCGGAATTGTATCATGCACCACATACGTGGAAGAATATAAGATGGATGGGGTTTAAACTGCACGGCAGGTACGCGTCATAACCAGCTGAACCGTGTGTTGGAAATTCCAAAAAAACCTTAGCGTGTCGGATTTTCATCAAAGCGTTTTCCCCTGGCGATCCGCCTCATGCCGTATGTATGAAACGTGGAAGTTGATGTCTACAGCCATTGGGATCGATCTGCACCTGCGCCTCATGTGTTCGCGAGTTGAGGTAACACGATGAGCCTTGGAATGAGCTGGTCGGCGCGTAATGGCGGTGATGATCTCACCGCGCTGTTAAGATCCCCGAGTCTGCCATAGATCCGTGTCTGCGAGTATGTATAGGGGTCTGTGTCGAAGTATACTTACCGTGCAAGTAAAATAATCTCAATGAGACGAGTGGATGCGTTAATTTGGTGTGCGTTTGAGCACTCAGTCGTGTGCGCACTCGCATCTAACAATACTTGCTACATTTAACGCGACATGACAACGGTCTAGTTCTGCGTTGTCAGCTACATATCCACATGCGCCTTGCAGTGCCTTTCAGTGCCTTACAGTACCATGGATTTCCTAGGTTAATCCTCAGGCTTACCTGGGTGACAATGGTGCATAGCTTTGCGCGTGTGCGGATGTCCAGCAGATACTGAGTCGACCCGTGGCTAGGCCTAAGGCAATACCACGGATTCCGCAGGAGCTGAAACATCGGCTTATCAGGATTCAGAGCCCATTAGTTTAGAGTAGCATTTATTTTTAGCCCGAAATTATACTCTCTGCACAGGGCTGCCTCGAAAAGAATATAAGCTTAAAAGCTGCGCCAGTTTTCGGGGTTTCTCAACAGACATCTTCAACTCGGCGGTTTTCTTTATATTCTAGCCTAGCAACGAAGTGCTACCAAAATGTATCATCACCATTTCACAAGACAGAATCAGCACTTAGCAGCTCAAAAATGACTAATTTCAGTGTCGATTCTTCAGGTTCTGGCGAATATTTTATCGGTAGTACTACCGATCCTAACGTCGACAACAGCGGCGATAATTCGAATACTTTACTATACAACGGCCCATTCGGTACCGTGCCTCCGAGTATCATCCAGAATAGCGAGCAAAGTAACGTCCAGCCAACTCCATACGTCTACTGCCAGGCTTCAAACACGTTTTCGGACTTTGAAAATCAGGGTTGGCCAATTAATCTCGAGCAGAACCTCTTTCCTTCGTGGTTCATGGAAATCCTTTCTGTAGATTCGAACCCTACTGTAAGTATACACGATGAAGTCTTGAATGCCATTTATCTTTCCACATATTTAAAGGAAAATCTAATTAGCCGTGTCATGTAGCAGGATGGGAATTACGATGACCCTAATCGCTCTCACAACATGTCACCAACCGCTGTAACATCCATGCCAACTTCCGATACGGCGACCCCGCTTGTCATTCGTGCAAGCACATTGACATGTCCCATCTCAACATGCGGAAAGGCCTTCATCGGATTAGGCACCAAAGCGGCATACACGTACCTAATACTGTTACTCTGATACTTCATGGCTAATCATACTACACAGACGACATGTCAACGCACACAAGCGGCCCTTCACTTGTCCCGATATCGACTGCGAACGTCACACCAAAGGATTTTCTCGCAAGGACAACCTGAAAACTCACCGCGAAAAAAAGCACCCTAAGACAAACAATTCCAAACGACGGGCCAGCGGAAAGGAACGGGAAAACAACTCAGCAAACCGGAAATCCGATAGAGTCGATGCAAAGCGACTCGAGCGCTCCATGAAGAGGAAGTTTCTGAAAGTTATGCAAAAGTCTATGAATAAGGCTGTAAATGCGATGCTTCGAGACCTGAAAGAGGATGAGGATGATGACGATGATATGTCCGAGGATTCTACCGATGAGGATGAAGATGGTGACGAATGAGAGTGGCTCGTGATGTTTTCCTAATAATATCTGTCTTTCCGGTCAAAGTTTTGGGGGTTGGCACTCATAGGTTATTGTGGCGCAGGGCTTTGTATGTGGAGGCGTTCCCGAACTGGTTCTTTTCTGATACATGGCCAACGTTGTTCTGATGATAAATTATTCATGGTATCTTACAGTATCCCGGGAGACATTGCTTCTGCATTTTTTCGTGTTTCAATTTTTTTTCTTTAATTATGTCAGTGAATTCCTTCTGTATAACCATGACAGTGTGTGCAGGTTTGCCTTGTCGACCCGTGATCAACATGAGTGACTTCTCGTGACAGAGTTCGCGTTCGGCTGGTGCTTAGCCGTTCATGTGACACAGATGTCATCCTCTTTGAGCTTAGTAATTTTTATTATCCGTATCCATCATTCAATGTATTTGAGCTAGTCTTTCCATGTTTCGGGAACATACATAAGTATGTTTTGCCGAAGCATCGGGTGTCACTCGGTTCATGAGCAAGTCGCGGAACTCCTATACCTTTTTTTGTTTACATCATTCAAACCGTATACTTATGTCATCCAGCGTAATACCAGACCAACACAATTCCCCGCGCGTCTTGGGAGTGATCTGCGACGGTTCGGGTTAGATATTCTTGGTTGGCACTAAGTCCATGCTCTTGGCAAGTGGGAGATCCCGCTTGCTCACGTTTCCATGAGTGACGAGCCATGATCTTTCTCATGAAACACTTCAGTTCCAACTTCGACGTATCAGAGGGATTTGAGCAATAATTAATGCTATTTCAAATAATGAGGTTTTGGTGATCTAATCAGTCATTAGATGAGCAGATTCAGGGGAGGTTACGGAGGGGAGGGGGCGTGATACAAAGTTTTCACTAGTGTCCTGCAGCCGATGACCGCCGCGCTGCACCGCTCCCATGCCAAAGTGTCTGTCGAGTCACCAGGAGCCTATGTAAAGATCATGGCAAGGCTGCAAATGCTACTTGAACTTTAATGTGCCGAATTAAAGATTCAATACCACTTGATGGATGCTTCATGAGCGGCCTTGCATCACGACTTGGATTTGGAACGATGGTTTTAGTGTTCGGATTGCGGCACGCTTCAGAGACGCACACAAGAATGGCTTGGTTGGGTATTCATTCCCTGGGTATCATATACGTGTTCCGAGCAGGTTGCGTCATGTTTCACGGCCTTTCTTGCCGAAAGTGATATTCCATGATTAAGCGGTACGATAATGAAAGCAATGAATGTACTGTCCTGGACGCTACAGAAAATAATGTTTACCGTCTGACCAGGGTTGTTGACACAAAGGCCATACAATGGTTCAGTTATTGCTAGAAAAAACTCTGCTGCCTGACGCGTGACCCTTTTTAATCAGAGTCCAGTACAGTACTTGTGTGTTTACCCGTCTGTTACCGAGTGATACACAGCTGCGTTGAAGAGCTTGTGCAATTCTGGGTATCAAACCGCCATCCGAATAAAAATATATATATAAAAAATAGCAAGGTCTCGGCAATCCAATTATTCATTTCGTAACCAGTGGCCGGTTGCCTGGAACTCACAACTATAAGTGTCCCCAGAACATTACACAGTTGACGTTTCTCTCGCATCATAGTACCCATCACATCGAGTTTTCAAATGCTTCCTTTTATATGACTGTTCTCATTTTTATCTTCGCCTTCATTCGAACTCTTGCTTTATCTTGGCTCCGCACCCTTCCACGAGGTGCCACCAAACTCTTCAGAAAGTAACCTGGATAGCAAGATATCTCTAGCTCTCCCATCATCTCTGCAATCTGTGGTCGACCTTGTTATCCAAGCTCCCACCCATAGTTGACCTAATCATGTCCACACTTCTTACTGTACACCACCACACACTGCCATCTGCACACGCTCTCGAAAGTCGACACTCACGTTCACACTCTACTCCAGCACTCCCGCCCAGGATCCAGCCCCCATCGCTCCCGTCACTATTATCGATACTACTCTCGCCACTACTTGTACGCACAATCTCCTTTATCAGCTACACAACTCTGATCCCCCTTCTGGTCGTCTACCTTTTCGGTTTATCTTCTAGCACTAAACTAAACCATCGGCGGGCTCCACTTTTAAAAAATCGAATTCAGTTTCCTCGTCAATATGGAATTTGTTAACCCACAACACCAGCTCGTCTGGACCTGGACCAAAGCCACCAATGCTTTGGCAATCAATAAGTGGTTATCAACAACATTTGATGCAAAATATGTCGGATTTATAAAACATTTTAACGAGCACGAAGACCGGGCGAGACTACCGCGGGAAGAAGATTGTTTCAATAATTTTCTCAGATTCAGGATGTCCGAGCACTATGGCGAGACCAGAAAGTTGATGGATATGAAGTCAACGAATGATCCAAGGCAATACTTTGTAGAGCATGCGGCTCGTTCTGTTATTTCAGCCGGTTACCGCGGCGTCGGTGGCGATATACCAGGATGCAATCGGACCAGTATTGAGCCGGTGGACAGGGCCGTTGTTTGTACAATAGTCCACCAATGCGTAACCAAACTACGCGAGCAGTATAAAGCCAGATGGGTACCGGGACCCCCGCCGAGAAGTATGTCAGAAGATCTTCTTCGCAGCTTGCGCGAAGATGTAGAGAGGATGTACAAGGCATCGCCGTATCAGGACCTGTCCTCCTTGACGGAAGTTACCAAACATCTCTCACTTCCTATAATTTTAGAATTACTTGCCAGGTGTGGTATGCATCACTGTGCGAGTAGACAAATTCCATTTGTCGAATGCTTGACTTTTGCAGCACTTGAATACTGCGAGATTTGGTGCCCCAGCATGAGAAATGGGATGCTAATATCCACAGCCAGCGGTCCTTTGGAATTTGTGGTTCGTTCTTTTTGTGACGAAACTGACATGGTCAAGTCGATTATCCATGATTCTACAGTTATTTTGTTTTGGATGCGGACTGCTCTTGATATCATGGCTCAAGCAGAAGAACGGGAAGAGTAGGAAACAATTACATGATGTCTGGAGCAAAAAGGGTGCTTTTCAGCAGACAGGGTAGCGGGCTAGGAATATGTATCTTGGTGGACGGTTGTTGGGCGGTAATTTTGTATGGCGGCATGTGGTTGTTAAGTAATTGGATTGCATTACGTACGTTGCTGTAAACAATGACATGGTGTTTTCCGATGATGGATTTCTTATTGCTCATGTAGTCTTTCTTGTAGTTTAATTTATTTTCTTACGGTAATAGAGGCTTCAATTATACACAAGTTCAAGTGATCTCATTGTACTTATCCTCACTATTTGGCATCGCGGAACCCTTGAACAAGGACTTTTCCGCGAGCGTGTGATAACAGAATTTGGCATTGGAAGAGAGAGAGAGGAGGGGGGGGGGGGGGGGGGGGGGGGGGGACGGTGGGAAGAAGGTCAACTGGTTGCGAGCTGTGGCTACCCGGACCCATGGTGATATTTCATGATTGTATGACATGTCAACATTGTCAATTGCAATTTACAGGTTACAACAAGTGACATTGTGCCGATAAGTAATGATTCTAGTCATCATAGCGATTGGAACCCTTTTGGATGTCAACCAAAACCGAGATGAACCACTAGAGAGCTAACCTTTACCGAGAGAACCCTTCATCATTCAACGTTTATACCCATTGCACATCGACATCCGAAGTTCGACCTTCGACGTTGATACTTATTACACTTCTCCATAGATAGAGCCGAGTCTGTTTTTTCAAAGGAATTACCGAGATGCAAAACTCTAGGACCATGCAGCTGCAAGAATATGGGTGTTTGATGACACGCGTATCATTTTCGACCAAAGAACAAGAAGGTAACGAGGCATTATAATGATTCGTATTATGGTGGGCTATGATAGGCATTATTTATTGGTCGAACGATTTCATCAATGTTTTACTGTTACGCGCATCATGAATCATAAACCCATATTCTCGCGGCTGCATGGCCCTAGAGATTTACAACCCAGAAATACCTGCAGAAAGACAAACCAGACACATAGAAAGTTGAAGCTGTAATGAAAAGTGGCTGCATCTACAGTGTCAACCCACCGCGTAGCAGCATATGAGTATGGCTAGAACTCAGACGTCCGTACGGTTTATTGGTTAAGCGAGGTGGTGGCAAATCAGGGATTATGACTCGGGTTACACAGGTAAGCCGGAGGCAAAGATGTGGAATCATGCAGATGGCATGAAGTTTTGGAATTTGCAATGGAAATGGTGACGGAGAAAGTCTTCCTGTCTTTTTACAACCTTATTCTCGGATATTATTAATTCCGGAGAAGTCTTTTTCTTTGTCTCAGTCTCCTCTGTAATCCGTAGAATTCAGTATTTCCTCTGAATCAAATCTGCATCGAACCTTCTCAAATCTTCCGCTGTCAAAAACTAATGCAACATTGAAGTCATGTGCGAGTACCCTACGGTGAGGGCCCTACCAGACTAGTATGTACCACAGTTTGACCTCATAGTGATTTGATCATGTTGCTTGGCTCTACGGTGGATGCTGTAGGGTGTCCATGGGATTGTGCACTATCAACAGCTGATCTAAACTGACCTAAATCCAGATTCTATCTACCTTCTCTCGCTTGTTGTTCCCTCTAGCTCTCGTCGATACTATTTTAAGTATCTATTATTATCTACACGGCGCCTCTGTGTCTACTTATTCTATGCAAGTCTAAAATACTGTGATCATTGGTGTGACCATGCCAACCAGCACGTCATGTACAATTCTCCTTTTAGCTGCCCAAGGGTATCACAGGGTATTTTTGTATTTCGGCATACGATAGATACCCCATAAGTAAAGAGTCTGACTTTATTCGGCGAAGTCCGAACCATACTCGTACGTGGGTGCTGACTTAGCCAATGTGAGAGTACGAGTGACTCGGCATGACGGCTGCATCCTGTTCTGCATCCTTCCAGTCGAGTGACACATGGTGCATGGTCTGGGTTTCACTCGCGGTGCAAATGCACTCCTGCAAAGATGCTATGTAATAGCCGTCTCCCATTAAACGTCTTGATGGTAATTCTTTGATTCTTACCTCAGTTAGGTAGGACCATCCTTTTGCGTACTTAATAAGAAAAATCGTACTGTTGCTGCTAGCCACATGGCACCGACGTCGTCGGAATCCGGATTGGTTATTGCAGCGGAATGACAAGGAAACTCCATGCCACTGACCATATTACTCCTTATTTAGAAGTATGGTTGATGGTTGATTGACCTAAAAGGGATTAGTCTAAAGTTCGCGAAATGTCCAGCTACTTGCATCGTCACTTAGTTTTGGTCACACCTCTATGCGTTCACCCTCCTGTTCATTTACCCACTTCTACACCCACTGCATTGCGTCCATGTCTACCCGCATCTCTAACCTCTCCATTAAATTACTGATTATATACACTTACGCTTACGAGCTTTTTTTCGCACTTTTCACATTGTGACACGCACTTGCCCGTACTACCAACACGCTTATCTCCCACACCGTCTACACATTCATGTACTTAAATACCGATAGTGCATCCTGATATTATTATTGTGCCGAAAGATAACCTGCGAATAAACATCCTTTTTTCACCAAGATTCATCATCCAACCCGTCAAGCACTACTTCCGAGTGCTGAATTCACCCCCAAACCACCATGTCACTCTTACCGCGTATGCCCATCGAGGATACTATTTTTACTCTCTACGACCAACAACCAGAAGAGATCCACAAACTGATACAAATCTACCGATACATCAGGGGGCAGCAATCTCTTTACGAAGGTACAAAGCTGCACTTACAGCAGTTCATGTTTAAGAACGGCTCTGAGTATAGAGCTCACGAATTCTCTCTTTTGATGACCTGCAACGACCTGGACCACATCCGAGATGTGGAAGCTCTTTATCTTAAATCCGAGCAAAACAGTAAGATCCTTCCAAGCAATCTTGCCGCTAGGGTTCTATACCATGTCACCGTCAGCACCAATCACTGATTAAGCCAGACTCAAAGCCTCAACGAGCGTCAAATCATTCGGGAGTTTCAATCCGGAAAACAGCTCCGAGAAGATCTGGAAAAGTTTATTGCTGAGCATCAGGATACATTTCCCTAGGACGACACACATTTAAATGGGGTGGTATTTACGGATGTATCGGATATTTTGATAAACTGCGGCTTTCGGAATTATCACACGGAACAGTTCTTACCCTGGTTACGATTTGCGGCGATTATGATGCACGATACATATCTTGCGGACGATCATGAAAGACGGTGAAGAACGGGAATATAAGCGGAGAAAGCTGAGGAATGAATATATCGAGACGCTCTGAGCATTGCGTGCTGTAGTTAGTACTTAGGTACCTCGGACAATTTCAGTGATAAGGGTTTCTTTTTGGATTGTGTTACATCTATACATGCTGTAATAAACTGCATTTACGTGTTAAACTTTCTTTACGTAGTGAATAGACAACCCGAGACCGGTTCAAGCGGTCATTAACACTCTACTCGGGAATGTTGTGATTTTGTAAAACATCTATGGTGGCGGACACCCCAAACCCGCTTCCCACTGCCATCTCCCTGAGTGCATGAGTCTTCACTCGGCGCTTAGTAATACTCGAGCAGAGTGAGTGATGAATCATGGAGCCGCATACCAAAGTCGACTAGGACTCGCGATTCCCCATTAAGTACATTCAACACAACTCAACTCAACAAACACTGGTGCGATGTGAATCTTATTGCGGTCGGTTGCTCAGTCTCCAATCTTGATACATTCAATAGAGAGCCCAATAGAGTCAGACAACTTGATACCGAAGCTTTAGAGCTAGACAGAGTCTGGTGTTACCTTTCTTAATAATCGTCCATCGCGTCTTTCATCGGCATCTCAGTCGTCCCGTTCTTGAGCCTCAACACAGCACTTTCGCAATCAAACCTCCCTGCGCCACCAATTTTATCAGTGGTTTCACCCGCCAAGATCTACTCACATATGCAATAAACCCATCATCAGCTTCCTTTGCTATCGGTCTTGCTTTTCGCCATCACGCTGCCATGCCTCACGATACCGTTGCCCCCTCTCTTGTGCCGTCTCCATCGCTTTCATCTCCGTGATGGTCGCCATGAACGGCCGTTGCATCAAGGGCTTCCTCTTATCATCCGCTGCCGCCGCTTCGATAAACTCGCTGCATGCATGGGGTGCAGGGATCATCGGAGGAGCTACGGTTAGGGTTCAGTTCAGGGTTGAGAATGGAGTAGCGCAGCGGCGTGTGAGATAATTCAGGAGTTCGTGGGTTATGTAATAAATGTTGTCAATGACGACAAACGTAAAGAAGAAGATCAGTGTGATGCTTACCCAATAGCCTGCGTGATGGTTTCGCATTCGGAGCTGAGTCGGGTGCCTGGTGAGTTGGGCTTTCATCGCGTGGGGCGTCTCGTACGTCATTGAAGCTTCTCGCTACGGTTTTTGGAACCAGTGTTGGGTAGGTGGCATGGCCATCGAAAGATGTAAAGATTCGAAAATAACCCTTTTCGCAAGTTCACTAAACCGAAATCGGAATGGAGAGATTGGTATCAATGAGGCTCTTAACTTGAGGGTCCAGAGGGCCCATTAGGCTGAGGGTCGAAGTGATCTTCGTACCAGGGCGCGTGGTTTATTGCTGGATGCTCCACCTCACTCCGACACTACAACGCGCACGACATACGAGTGCGGATACAACATGCTTCAGCTCCACCCTTTCGGCTCCGCTTGATCCAGCGGGTGGCCTCCTCTAGTCTCTTGGGGCTGCCCGTCTGAACTCCTATCCGCATTTCCAGAATGGTAAGCATTTTCAGCCTTCTATAAAACGGTGTTTCCACTAACGATTACACCAGCTCGATCCCCGCCTTGTAGAAGAGATTACACCACCCATACGCCAGTCGCGTCCTCTGTCGAGCATAGCAATTGCTGGTACGATTCTATACGATGCGACGACTTATTGGCCCGCCCCTCTCCCTACTTGGGGTCCGGGGGACATCAACTACAACGGGGCTCCCCAAGCCCTAATGGTCCATCAGCTCGAACAACCATTAGTCCGTATGGGGCGGATGGCCTCGATACACTACAATAGGGCTCCACGCCTCAGCCTTCCCGACTATGACGAGATCCACGGATCCACATGTTCAACTCGGGGCCTTTCTCGTCAGGCTCGCAGGGCTCCCCGGGTAGCCTGCCTCCGCACTGGGAGGCTGACGAACTCAGCCTCCACCTTCTTGTATCTTTTCCAGATGAATCTGGTTTCGATGGGGTGACCATTCCCGCTTCTTAGGCTCTTTCGGGAGATAACGAGGAATTGCCTGCATTTAGCGGAATCGTCAATCCAACTGTGGATCATATTCGACTCTGGATTTATCCGACTTCGGAACTACACCTATCCCACTCAGGATCTGTCCTACAAAGGGCACATTCCACCTTGATTTACCCCACTGGGACTCGCAATGCTCCCATCATTTACATGGTTCAGTTTTTCTCTACCACCGTTGGCACCCAGATTGATTCAAGAGCGTCTCGGAAAGCACCTGGGAAGCCCTCTTTTCGTCTGCGTCTCGTTTCAACTATACTCATCGGCTAGGATCTCCCACGATGATTTTTCCTTGCATCGTAACTTTCTAAAGCCATGGCCGGTCGATCTCAGTCTTGAGAATATTCGGCCCGATGTTCGGATGAAGCCAACGAACGGATGCACCGTGATATTAGCACTTTTACCCGTCCCACCAAAGGCACAGAATGTGAAAGGCAAAGGATCGACTAAACTATTGAGACATCTTCGAACACGGAGTAAGAACATTCTCGCAGAGTCCTTCCGACTCATCTTCAAGACGATGGAAAGGCCAGCCCGGAAAGGAAGGAAAATGTTCTGCTCGGATGAGGCTGTTTGACTCTGCTTTCCCATCGTATGCGGGTGATGGCTGACTATGTCGAGCATGTCAATCTACACGGCATCAAGTCTGGAACATGCCACACCTGTGAGGTGCCACCAACATCATTCGGAGATGCAAACACTGCTCTTGGATGAAGAAGGGGCTTCAAAGACTATCACAGACTCCTGGATATTGCAACGCATGAAGTCGGTCCAAATGAATCCGACGATGAGCACAGAAGGTCTTTTGCTCATGAAGACCTTGAAGCATGTGGTGTGCTATTGGGTGAAGGAGCGTTCTGGAATCTCAAATGCGTCGACCTGAAAAATATTGCAATTCCGGATATTCTGCATACGATCTATCTGTGTCTTTCGAAGCACATAATAGACTGGATTATATCTTTTTGAATGATCATGAACGAATGGAGGAATTGGTAAGTTATGGAAGAACATGCCGCCGCGTCCAGGCTCCTCACCATTCCGGAATTCTTATAATGCCACAACATAATCGCAAGGCAAAGAGATGCGCCAGCTAGGACAGGTAGTCTTACTGATTTTTACAGCTGCCCTGCACAAAACTAGCCATGAACAGAAGGAGGTATTCTCAAAGGCCATTAGATGTATCCAGGCATTGGTTCATTTCCATCTGATGGCGAAATATCGAAGCCATACGGATGAAACCATTGCATTGCCTTGATGATTACTACAACGACTTTCTTAGTCTAAAAGAAGTGTTTGACCGCTATCGATTGACTAAGACTAAGAAGAAGAGCGTCGATGAATACCGTAAGGATCTAGCCGAGCAGTATAAGGAGCGATGGGAATCGAACACGGGGTGGAACAGGAAATCAAGAGCCGACAAGAAAACCGCGATAGAGAAAGACAAGAAGTTAATTGAGCAAGAAGTGGCGTTGTATATCTTGTTACAGTGTCCAATTTGGGTCTCTGACTATCGAATTGAACAAATATCTCAAATAAATAGTTTGAAACAACCTTCTGTGTGTGATCTGACATGATAATTATGGCTTCGTGAATTAAACACCGTGACGTTTCAGTCTAAGTATTAACCACTCTGTAATTCAATTCCAGCCGAATTTGTTCCAGATTCTCAGATATCCATCATCTTTTCAGGAGCCTTTAACCTGACCGAACAGCATCTACCACTCGGCATCAATCCCGGATTTACACGTGCATGAGGTGCGCGGCAGTACAGGGATCCGGAAAGTTACGGCTAAGGTTCAGGGTTGACGATAGAGTAGCGGCGTGGGATATCAGGCAGCTACGTCGATGGGCTGTAGAAAGGTTTTCAGTTAAGTATTTATCGAAGACAGGAGATACTGGAATAGCTATCGAAGATTTTAACCTAGATACAGTCTAGAAGAGCTCAATGAAACCGAAACTAGGCTAAGACGAGAAGATTTTAATGCTGCATACCGGCAGCTCGTAATTCGGATTCCCTGAAAAACCGTAATTACTGGTTTTCACGCGTTGCACTCTGCTTGAAGATTGGATCTGGATTGTTTTTGCAAATTCCCCGCTTGAGGATCGTCCGCACTTCATCCAGCGGGCGCCCTATTCAGCCTTCTAGGGCTGCCCGTCTGGGCTGCTTGTGGTTCCTCCCACCAGTCACTCCGGGGAACATCCGGAACCTACACCCTAACACTCGCCCTTGCCTAGCCGTCACCATTTCCGCGGCAGACACTTTTCGATGGTAAACCTTCCAACCCTCATTGGATCATTTTTCTACTAACGATTATTCCAGCCGCCGTCCTTTTAATCCCGGATCTTAGAGGCGTGCAGCCCCCCTTGGGATCCGGCTGAAACGGGGCGCGGCCCTTTGATGTGCGTTTCACAAATACCGGCAGTTTCCTTCTGTCGGCCTTGTGGGCGGGCAGCCTCCTCAGATTCTTCGAGGCTGCCTGACCCAGCCTTCACCTGTCCGGGCCTGTTCCGGAATCACTGGAATGTTTACACGGAATTCCCCTAGGTGGCCTCCCGGATATATCGGGGCTGCCCTGCAGGCTGGATCAACAAGGCATATCCACATCTGGACGGATTAGACCTGTGATCTATCCTACCCGACAGCTACTCCTTAAGATCCGGATCGATCCCACTCGGAGGATTTCCAACCTTGGATCCATCCACCATTGGAGACTTTACACTTGCGAGTTATGCCCCCGACAGCTACTTAACCACTTGGAAGTTATTCCACGCGGAATCCATCCTACTGGGGAGTTACCTATTCGACCCTGGACCGATCCAACCGTGGGGCTATCTCACCCGGGAGCTATCCCGCCTGGGCCCCGGCATCTAGGACAGGAATAGTAGAATAAAAACATGAAATAATGAGGAACTCAAAAACAAAATTTTCTATGTAGCTGATAGTTTTTCGCTTGATGACTGATCTCGTATAGTGATTCTCCGGATGGTGAATTGTTAACCGTGAAGTTGTGAATCATAAACTGTAAACATCGCTAACAAACCGCCGTCATACAAAATCATCAGTATCCTCGTCATCAGTCTCACGTTACGCCATCGTTCTGCCATCTTCCTCAATAACGTTGCTGCTCGATCTCTCCTGCCGTCTCTATGGCTTACATCTCAGCGATCATCCCCAACCTCCGGCAATATCGTTCTCGATGATCTCTACGCCGCAATATTCCCTTGCTTCCTCGTGAAACTTCAAAGTGCACACGCTGACGGTGGCAATTCATGCACCATAGCTCGTTCTTCAACAATGCCTACACCACATGTGCAACTTCTGAGCCACCGCATAATTGCCACGCTCAGAGACATGCATCTGTG
This sequence comes from Pyronema domesticum, assembly GCA_024516145.1. Taxonomy (NCBI): domain Eukaryota; kingdom Fungi; phylum Ascomycota; class Pezizomycetes; order Pezizales; family Pyronemataceae; genus Pyronema; species Pyronema domesticum. The sequence continues at coordinate 683,840 of JAJJXL010000010.1, read as the reverse complement.
CGCCTTTCTTTTCATGATCTTCGGTAATCTGCAAAGGACGCCATTCTCACGTCAATCGCATAAAACTCATCGAGTGCATATGTATGGCTATGATTCAGTCCATGCCATCTATGAAACTATGTACCGAGTTATTACGCTACTTACTGTGATACAGTTGGACGCCCTATAGAGTTATCTATAACACTATATAAACCCCCCCTCCCCCCCCCCCCCCCCAAATCATCAACCCAACCAACCAACTAACCCATCAAACCATCAATCATGCAGCTCCGTACCCTCATCATCCTAGATTTTAGTGCCCTAGTCATCGCCGCTCCTGCACAAAAGAAACCCGCAAAAGAAGATCACAAAAAAATACCTGAGGATGGATGTTGCGTGCCGAAAAGAGGGGACTGGCCACCGAGGAAGAATCGTTGTAAGTGTTTACTATGCTTTGAGGATTATGATAGGACATGTGGGATTCTTTAGGGTTATGAGGCTAATGTGTGGTCATAGAGTGGGGGTCAAGTTGGACTACTATTTGCGGCTCAGAGACGACTGGCGTTACTTGGGAGGGACCTTGAAGGGGATGCGGGAGTGGCAACTACACGAGGGTAATGTAAGCACTTGAGGAGAATACTGTAGTGAGTTGTTTTCTGAAGATTAATGAGATATGACATTCGAAATTTGAGGAGAATATGAACTTTAAATTGGAGTTGGTGAAGTGGAGTGGTATCTCGAAATGTGAAACGGCGTTACAATAGTTATTGACGAACTGTGAGCTTTGGGATTCATATATTGGACATGTATATGAAAAGATTCAAACATTCGCAACTATCAGTCTGTGCGAATTGATGAAATGGAACATACTGAAACACAATCAAACATGAGGAAATTTCAATGTTGCATATGTGATTATGGGCATTCACAAGTCGCCCCCACCTTGAACAGTGCTACAACGGCGAGTACTGCATTTTTTGTATGGGAAGTCCCATAGGCATGGTAGCGAGGGGCCATGAGGGCCCGAGAGGGTCGAAGTGCGGAGGTCTTGGCACCAGGTCGCGTAACTCTACAGCTACATAGATGTTCCACCACACTTCTGTTCCTTAGACACAACAATGCACGGTATACGAACACACACATACAACACTTCCCCACCACATATGCCTTACTTGCCGACGCGTCTCGCAATGCGTTTGCGAGATCTTTCAATCCACTACATCTAGGCCAGGGGTCTCCCACTCCTCGGCGCTAGCTACAAGATGGTATGTTCCAATCACGTTCCACCTTCACATCTGGACCTATCAACTGACCGATATTTCTCTGTTTTCAAGGCCCACCACAATGACACGGAGATTCCATGGGGTGCGTGGCTCCGCGAGCTCTTTACGGGGCTGCGCACCCCAACTTCCAGCTATTCCCGCGGATCTCTGGCCCCCTGCCCTGGGGGCCCAGGACTTCAAATACATTCGAAAGGCATCTCATTATCTTGCCTTTCTAGCTTGGGGCCTCTGCCTCATATCATTGGGAGGGCAGCCCCCTTCAGCTCTTTCGGGGCTGCCTGCCTGGATTCCTGGAGGGCTGCTGGTTCCTTCCCCCGCCGCCATAGACGGTAAACCTAGTACGTCTCCAAACCTCCACTTTTATCAACTCTGCTAACGATCTTCGCAGCACTGACGTTTAACATTCGGGCCTTTCCTTACCCGATCTTGGAATGAATAAATGCGGCTGCGTGCGACCAACCCTCGATGCCGACACAATCCGCCCAATTTATGAGGCGCGTGGCCTCGAGCTTTGATAGGCCACGCGTCTCAGTCGTTCACCAAGTCCCACTCCGGTGGGCACTTGTTTCCTGGATACCGATATTTCTGGGCTGGGCAGCCACCCTTCCCACTCTACATTCGGGCTGCCCGGCCCAGTGCGCTTCCGGAATTGCCGGATTTTTACGGAGTCGCCATCCTTCGCCGAGCTCTTTCGGGGCTGCCCCGAAAGTCAATAAAATTTTGTCTGGATCCTTTGGGGGGTAATTCAACATTGGATTTGTCTGTCATCCATTATGCGATCTATCCCACACGGGAGATATCCTACCTGGTGACTATCCCACTGGGGATCTAGACTCTGTCCACCTATATTAAGTAGATGAATAAATGAAATAAAAATTCCAAAATAACCCTTCATGCGCATTGAGTGATTTGTCATATCGTGATCCTAAAGTTAGACAGACGTTTCCAAGATGAACGAGTCATACGTATAATCATAATATGTAGTCAAAAAGACCTAACGAAAAAAAGCCCAGCTTTCTCTCAAACAGGGGCGCAAATTCTGTTTGAGAGGAAGCTGGGCTTCTTTCCGGGGATGATTCTCGGCATCCCTAAGAAATAAGATAAACTGAGCATAAGAATATGGATAAGAATATGGATAAAAAATATGTCCACTGCAGAGGGAGCGGAAGTCGAGAATATATAGTAATTTTCAGGCAGCCAGCGGCGAACTTTTACGTGTCACGGCAGAATCAACACCGTGCTGCTTCACGGCTACCGTGGTGCGTTTTTAGGAGGTTACTCGCTGTTACCGCGTGGTAAACCGCGGATGATATTCCAACGGCAGTGGGCACCGGCAATCGTTGTGGCCATGGGACTTTCGCAATTCATCACTTATCACACGCTTCACGGGCCAAAGTTCGAACTTCGAACACATCATTCTTTTTCGGCTGCCGGGCGGTCTGGACGAGCTCGAGGGTGGCATGAGCTATCGAGCAGGGATATGAGAAGCAACAGCTAGTAGGGTTCAAATTTTCCAATAGTCTGGAGCCGCCGTGTCAGGTACTTGGCGAACTGATGGGTTTTGAAGACAGTTTTGTATACGACAACATCTAGGAATACCAGCGAGAGGCGAATAAAGAGACAACAGCGATATTACTACGGGGGAGCCTTCTCCGCTAGTGTATGGCTTTTGGCTATCGTAACTTTCTGTCTTTCCGAGTGATAGAACATGCGACGCCCGAACACAAAGCAGATTGCCCTTGAAGTGTTTCAAAGTAACTACTGTAGTGTTACTGTGATCCCCATCGTAATGCCTTATACACCCATACTGATTTCCTTGAACTGAAAGAAGCACCATGGTCATCAGGGCGACGTGAACCCTTGAAGTCAAGAGGGTCCAAGATGGTCAACGAGGTCTTGGCGCTGAAATCAGGTGGCCTTCCCGGCCACCTGATTTCAGAGACCCATCCCACTCGGGATCGCTCAGCCTGTTAGACTATTGCCCATATGCACAGCAAGTATGGATCCAATGCTGGATCTACCGCACATGGGGTCTACCCGGCTAGAAGGCTATCCAACAATGGACTTCCCCTTCTCGGTACCATCTCATTCTGAATCTCTCCAACTCTGTACTCTGGATCACGCTCTCTCCGGAACCCTCCCATTCGGGATCAATTCACCCTGGCATCTAAGCATCCTACTCAGGATCAATCCCACATAGCACATTTTCAGCTTAAGACTTCGCATTGTTGGATAGAATAAGTAAATGAATAAACAATATGAAACTATTTCATCAACCTGTCGTACTCGTTTCTTGTCGGATCTTGTGTGATCGCGTGTCATGATTGTAAACTCGTGAACTGCAAACTAACTATCGTCTTGCGTGATGCCGTCGTTCCCTCCACTGCCGCTGCGAACTATCACCTGCGTAGGTAGCGTGCCGGGATATGCATGGTAAGCCAGAACTAGGGCTCAGGGCTAACGATCAAATTAAGCCAACGACGGCGGAGTGTTAGGACGCCTTCGGCTAGGGGGTTATGAAGAGGCCATTTGCGACGCCGATGACTCAGGAGGGAATGTATCAGGATTGTATTATTGCGGAATTAATTGATGGGCTACATGCTATTTTGTCTATATTTTCGAGTTCCGGAGTTGTGTGGCGCGCCAAAAGCAGCTTGCCATTGAAGTATTTCAAAGTCTCTGGTCCAATCGCAAAGGGTGATACGCACACCCATAATAATTTCCTTCGATTCATACCCCATAAGACCCCTTCTAGTCATCAGGACGCCGTAAACGCGTAGGGGTCGCGAGGCAAGAGGGTCGACAAGGTCTTGACACTTGGCGCGTTCTGGTATCTACTCCAGCTACCAGGGCCACTCTTCGCTAGTTCAGACACCACAACGCACACGACACGCCATTACACAAATAACACGACTTGATGTCCGCTGGCTACCAACAATAAACTGAATTGTATGTTCCAACCTTCTTCCATGATGAGATTGGAATCTAATAACCGATAGATAATCCCTCGCTCGATGATCCAGCGACCGGCCCCCTCCAGCTCTTTTGGGGTCGTCTGACTGGGCTCATGGTGATACTATTCACCATTAAATTTCTCTGGTAAACCTATAACGTACACCGCTTAACCTCACTTTCCATCAACTGTGCCAACCGTTTATAGTTCTCCATCTAATAGGCTACTCGCCTCAACCGCCGATTCCTGTAATACAATCCGACGGCCTTCTGGGTCTTCGCTCCAAGGGGGACTCAGCCTACAACGTGTCGCCACAACTTCTGAGGCGCGTGGCCTCACAATACGACAATTTCTAAGCCGGTTCCGTCGGCTTACTGGGTGGGTAGCCTGTCTACCTTCGAGGCTGCCCGACCCAGTCTACACCTATCCGGTCCCATTCCGGATCCAAAAGCTGCCTTTTTTGATGGCCTTCTCGCACTCAGGACCGGTCACCACTCAAACACGGGGTATCCCACTTGGGATGAATCCAACGCTGGAATGTGCAACTTTTACATTCGGAGTCTTTCGCACTCGAGGGTCTTAGCACTTGGGATCAAGCTTATTTCGGTTGTATCTCACTCCGGAGCTATTGCGCCGGATCGCTGCAACTATAAGGTAGACTGATCTTGGAGGAGTTTTGTGTTCACGGAGTTGGATTTTCTGACAAGCTCGGACTACGAGGACGTTGACAGGGTGGAGCGCACAGGAATCGCCATGTGCGAGGCACAGGCAGCAGGTTGCCAGAACGGGAAAACAGCTGTCAGTTTAAATGAATAACTCAATGAATAGATTAAAAACTTTAAAACAATCTCCCATTTTTTTTATGTGCTTTCACCTCCATTTTTCGTCATTCTGGCTTGGTGAACTAAAAACCCAACTTTCCTTTGCTATCCGCTCCGCTATGACTGCCGTCCCTCTGCATGCTGCATACACTACTCTACTTATTAGTATGCAGGGATCTGTGAAGTTACGGTTAGGGTTCATGGTTAAATAGATAATGAGGTGTGTGCAGCCGCTGTGTAAGGCGATTATCGAGCTCGGGAGTTGAGTGTTACTTAATCGCGTGGGATTTCCGATAATAGATACGTAACGGTGGTATGGCTATCGAAAAACCACCGGACTTTGCAAGCATCATGAGTCTGAATCGGCAAATCATCAACTGTAAGGCTTCCGACTGGCTAGCTGAGAACAGCTTTGGACATCACCACGTTCGATATCTACCCTGATCATCAAAGAGGATCTGGTTCAACAACGTGAACCCTTAAGGTGGTGCGCGCCTATGTAAGAGGTCGAAGAGTCTTGGCACCAGTCGCGCGCCACTCTAGCTGTTCTACCAACCATAGCTACTGCTCTCAACTCTAGACACGACAACATCCACCATTCACCAATACACGTACAGCACAACCATGCGCTTCTCTTCAGGCTCTCAGTCTACAAGCAATCTACAAAATGGTAATCACTTCCGACTCCCTTCTTCTACCTTTCGATTTGAATGTAACAGCCGACAGATGATCGTCCCTCGCTTTTTCCAGCGGACGGCCCCCTCCAGCTCTTTTGGGGCTGCCCGCCTGGACTCTTTCTACCATTATCTCCGGAAATCCTCCGGAGCCTACACACTGGCTCCTTGTCATCCCAGGCTTGACAGCCTGACCGTCTTCGTGGTAAGCTCTCAACTTTTTTCGCTATGAAGCTTTAACTAACAGCTCCAATAGCTCTGCCCTCTCCTAGCAGAGGGACGCCCCTACTAGTCTCCGTCTGGTCCGGCCTTTCCGGATTCTAGGGCGCGTAGCCCCTCATAGGATAAACGGGGCTGCGCGTCCTCCTCCATCTGCTATTTCACGGCTTTCTGAGGCGCGCGGCCGCAATCGACTACAACAGGGCTGCGTGCCCCAGCATTTACGACTTTTACAGGACCTAGTCGCGCCGGATGATAATTTCCACGATACCGGCGGATTCCTTCCGCTGCCTTTCTGGGTTGGGTAGCCCTCTCCCCGCTTGGAGGCTACTCAACCCAGCCTACGAGGCTACGCCTCCGCGGGTCCTATCTTAGTGGCTTTTCGGCGTCTTTTCGGCGTCTCTCGAGACGTCAAAAGCAATATCTGAAATGTATCAGGAGTATCCAACGCTGGATATAATTACCCCCGCTGTTCCATCCAACCTTGGATCCATCATCGACGCCAATCTCTATCCCATGGTGGATCTACGTTTCTCGGATTTCTCCACACAGGAGTCCTATCCCGCCGGAGAGCTATCCCACACGGCGACTTTCCCATATGACGCGGGATATGACTGGATTAATCCGATGTTGGATTCATTCCGCGAGGAAGATAATCCACTCAGGATTAATCCTACAAACAATACGGATAAATCCGATGATGTATCGTAGGGTTCAGGGTCTATATAAACAAATAAAATGGAAATGCTACAATAACCACTGATGCCGCTTCGTGTGATCTCGTGTGAGCTCGTATAATCTAGTCTTGTACTTTTACTACATTTATCAAGTATTGTAATAAAAAAAGAAACATAAATATTGCCAGTAAAACATCCTGCAATTCCACAAAGCTTGTGACGTACGAAACTTGCCTCCTTATTCCAAGTGTTTGAAAGTACCGTATTCCTATCGTAATGTCTGATGACACCATAATGCTGTATTTCAACTGGATCAACCCCTTGAGGATCTAGAGGGTCGAAGAGGGTCGAAGCGGTGCATGAAGTCTTGAAGGCTTGGCACTGGGTGCGCGTACTGGTAGCTACTCTACTCTGGCTCTTGCATCATGGCCAAACCTCTGTAATGTAGACCCTAGGGACGCGCAGTTCCCCTTGGGATGAATGGGGCTACACGGTCTCCACTCCCCAGCTTTCTGAGGCGCGCGCCTCAAACTTCCCGACTTTTTCGGAATCCAGTCCTTTCGGCGAGCTTTCGCCGAATACCGGAGGATTATTCTTTCGGCTTCTTGGGCGGGCGGTCTCAGTGTCTTCGAGGCTGCCGGACCCGGGTTTCAACTCGGCTGGCTTCTGGATTTACCAAATCCTTCTGGGGAGATTCCTATCCCCCGATATCTTTTGGTTTCGGCTTCGAAATATCGACAGTAGCGTGGATCTCTTTAGGATTATCTAATGCTGGGTCAATCTAATGGCGGAAGAATCCAACCATGGACTCTGGATTCATCATAATCGAGAAGTAGGCAACTCGGTACCTGGATATCCCACTCGGGATCAATCCAACTCTAGATCCCTCGTAATTCGGATCCTGCACCGACTGATGCTATCTCACTGAGACGGTATCATGCTTGGACTATAGATATAGATTGACAATACTTGTGATAATTTCTCCTGACCCATTGTGTGCTTTGTGTGATTTCGTGTGATCGATCATCGCGATCTGATTTCAAATTCGAGAAGTAAAAACTACAAACCGTAAACGTTGGCAGTGGAATACTTCTCGTAATGTCTGGAGACCCTCCAGATCAACAAAAACTCCCTGAAATCTTAATATTTTTCAAATTCCGTCTATTTCTTTTAACTTCTTTACTCGTTCCACTATTTTTGGGTTTTAATTTATTTTGTGATTGCACGAGTTTTTGCTGATCAGGAGGGTCTCCAGACGTTACGGGAAGTATTCTAGTGATCCCCCTTCAACCCTCAACCATAATGTGTGTGAAGTAAGCGTCGAGGCGGCCAAATAAGTAGCGTCATAGAGGTCTTGGCGCTGGCACGTGCTCAGAGCTAGAGCTTCAACCATAGTCACGCCTCTGTAATTCAGACACTACGTCACACACGGCACATCATCGCCGTGTCTTTCCTTAATCATAGCAACTACCATCATCTGTCCAGCAACTTCACTAAAATCTCCTCACTTTCAACGACGCAATCCTTTCATGGCGCGACCGGAGCATGATCGACTGGGGGATATTGATTGCCTAGCTTGCGGTAAGTTCTACAGGTACCTCAAGCCCTTTCAGACACGTGTAATGCAGCATCATCCAGGGCAAAACTTCTTTTCAATATTAGGCCCACTTCCATGGCCTAAAACCAACCTCTCTTAGACTCATGTACGGAAACAGGATTCAGGGCAAAATAAAACTTCGCACCAGGTCGACTTCCGGCTTCTAAAATGGCTCGTCCTAAACGCAAATATCAGCCTTCACCTTCTCCCGAATTTCCAGCGTACGACAATCATACTAAAGTACCAGCCTCAGAGAATGATAATCTTATGTTATCCGAGGACCATGTCAAGTCCGAACCAAGAGAGAGCGCAGATAACGAACACAACGTGGATATGGAAGCTGTCAATGGCGACTCTGGAGAGGAGGATTTCGAAGATGCCGATACTGAAGTAGGCCACGGCCAGCCTAATGCAATCGACGCACCTCACGAGCACGGGGGGCAGTTATAATTCGAAGATGACCGATGTTGTTCTACAGGAACGTGCGATATACTCGGAAAGACAGACAAGAACCCGCAAGGTATGGACTATATGTTTGCTGAGGATGAGAACTAACATGTTTTGGTATAGCGCAAGAGCTCGTCAAGAGGAATCACCGATTTCGAGGAGAAGATCTTGGGGGCAGTATCGTCGCAGATTCGGCAATACTGCCTCCTGGTCAACTCATACCCAAGCGTCGCCGACAGAGTGACTACCTTCCACAAAATCTGGAACGCGGAAATCGATAAGCGCTACGATGATGGGACTATTGGGGACAACGACATTGATAGTGAAGGACCATCCAGGCAATGGTTGAGTGCAGTGAGTCTACCTTTACGAAGTTCAAAAGTATCTCAAACTAACTCTGTGAACAGGCGACGCAGGTCCTGACCTCCTTCCGCAGTACTCAGGCCTCTATTCCCTAGAGAGGTACGATAAGTCGGCATTGGCGAGCAACATCCGTAGGCTCAGGGAGGAGGACAGGTTCCTGGAAGCCGCCCAGTACCGAGACAGGGTTTGTTTTCCTTCCACTCCATTGACCCTCATTTGATATTGATGCTGATAGGATCCTCCGGTGTGTTATTTCCTCTCGGCGGAGCTGTTTAAATTCCTTTTTCGTGGTTTCTTGGCCGGGGAACGACAGATAGGGAGGAGGACGGCGGACATCCTCGAGAGGGTGGATGGTCCTTTCTTCGCGGTTGGTGGGGCAATGCTCTACCGTGGGCTTTCCTGCTGGGCGGATGGCACTCTGAGTCATGACCTTAACAGCGGTTAAAATTCCTCAACTTACAGTATATGCCTTTATATCTGCAGAAAGGAAGACAGGCTAATATCCTTTAGGGAAGTACCAAGAGTACATGGACACCTGGAATCATTTCCTGGATTCCCAGCGCAAGGTAATTAAGGAAAATTTCAAAAAGTTCTGCAAGTTACATGCCAGCGACTTGTTCGAGCAGCCGACCACTGAACGCCGTGACCAGAAGCAGTTTGCGCAGGACTACATGTCGTTTAAGTTAGATTCCGCCGAATGGTAAGACAAAAAACCTGGTTTCCAGGTATGTGCTTTATTCCGTGCAGAATGTAATCGAGTACTGATGAATCGCAGATTGCGAGGAGCAGTGTAGGCTAACCTCTACCCGTACCTGCAAAGTTGTATGTTTGTCCCCAGGAAAGCGCACATTTTTAAGGGGTTGTAAACATATATCACTAGGTCTGTTAAGAGTGAGATATGATACCACTAAACCATGCGGGCTTTTGTATGTTCTATTTTTATCGGAACTAATACATATCCCCGTAAAAAAAAAAAAGAGCACAATAAATACGTGATACTACTTACCTTTACTTCAGAAGCTCAACTTACACTTGATGTGAAACCTCCTCAGTCCTCGACTGTGCTCCATGCACACTTCTTGCATGAAAAATTAAGATTATTAATTACAATCAAAACACACACCAAACATTACATTACTTCAAAATACAATGCCAGCCTCAATTAACACCCACTCGCTAACAAAGGCGTCTGTGATAAACAGAACCTACGAAGTACCTAACAGAATAATACATAGCTTCGCTAACCTTTTGCGCACCACACGCCTACGGAAAACCACCACTTCCTACCCATCGCGGATGAAACGGCAAGAAATATCCAGAGCCACGATACATTACTCGACTACAATAGGAGTGATCAAACTGCTACGGATACGGATTTTTTTTTTAATTTTTTTTAAAGCTGAACGCGTAGCTTAGTAAGAGATCCAGCCAATAAGATAACACCTGAAATTCCTCCAGTTTGACTGACCCCCACGGATACGGCTTTACACGATTTCAGCGCCCAACCTCCAGCCAACCTCACGCCAACCTCCAACCAAGCTCCAAACTCAGGATGCCCATCGTAACCGAGCGCAAGGAGATCAACCAAGAGCTTAACCTACCTAACTGAATCCGAATGTAAAAATGATAAGGATGAGGATGACGATAGCAGTGATTCAGAGGATGATGAACTGGACGCGCCGCTTGCGTTACGGCTGCCCCGACACGTTTACGGCCACTCCGTGATGCTGACTTTGGCTTTGCATCATTACATGACTCTCTTTCGCTGTTTCTTTCGCGGTTTCTTTTGCAGCTTCTGCACTGAAAGTGATTTTTTTATACACACCCTGGCTAGCGAGCGTGCTGCTACACTGAACGTGGTTTAGTTGGCGCGCATTTAGCGTCTTTTTTTTTTTATTTTATTGAATTTTCAGGATCCGTATTGAGTTTTTGCGATACGGGATCTACCGATAAAAAACTATTTCGCTTAAGATTCTGCTTGGTAACAGCTATTTTCCTATTGGCTAACATTTGACGTTAGAGTTTTTATTTAATTAAAAACTCTTTCTGATCTGTATCCGTAGTAGTTTGGTCACCCCTAATACGGCGTGCTCACTTACGTTTGTCCATTGCATACCCACGCAAATATCTACCATTTGCTAATAACGCACTTGAAACATCCTTTCACGCTAAGATTACAGTATCGAGGCCAAGAGTGACAACCTATTCAGATAATATCCCGCCTCAGATACGCAACCACTAAACACACCGTGACGGAATGCTGATAGATGTGGCGTTCTCGTCATCCATAAGCACACTCCTCACCCCCCGTCACGTTCTGCTGTTCTTGATCCTTCACATTGAAAAGTTTTACCACCACCCCCATCTTCACAACCCGCAGCCCATTTTTATTCGTGGTTTTACCGTGTCAACGCTGTGTACAAGAAATCTGTCATCCTTTCATTTATCTGACATTCTGCCGCCGTATACCCAGGAGCCTCCTCCGCTTCCGTGGGCCCGGCCAAGTCTGCAATCGCATTCCCGATAATGTTACCTCACCACATCTGCCCCTCTGAATTTCCCGCGGCTATTCAGAACATAAGTACCCCGGATTCAAAGTTATCAAACAAAAACAGCGGCTCTTACAGAGTACAGGGATCCAGCTCGCCACAGCTAGGGTTCAGGGCTAATGATGAAGTCACTGAGTATCGGCGAGCTTAGGTGGCTCAGTCTCTTCTTATGTATCTGTGTTCCCTCACACTTCCCTGTTGCATGGAAATACTCATCGCCATTGGGACGACGTGAAACCTCGGCATCAAGAGGGTCGAAGAGAGTTGAAGAGGTCAATTACTGTACGATTCAGTTGATATCGCAATGCCGGTGTGTATATATGTATGTGAGTTCGCCAATATCTAGTCTTGGCCGCATTATCCCACTCGGCCAAGAGTCTTGAGGGCTCAGGGATCTGGAAGCGGAGGGCGTTCCCTAATCTATCAATCACCGCTTCTTTCACCTCTCGCTCCATGTTTTTTCTCTCTCGTTTGACAAGAACGAGCTGAAAAGGTCAGCCGTGATACTTGGCAACGGCATAAACAGCCACCAACATCCATGGTCTTCAACGGTCTTCGTCAAGTCAACAATCGCACAGAGCCCGAAAGTTGCGTATGCAATTCATCCATGATGCGGTTAAACGTCATCCCGCTGTCAGACACAGGCTGCAGCTCGGACTTCTCCATTAGCTATTTCAGGCTGAACCCGAACTCGAAGCGCAAGGTCCGCAACCACACGCAATCGGCAATTAGGCTATGATATATTTAGATCCAGCACAGCATCACCACGTTCTAGATCCTACAACCGGATGTTACCGCGTTCGACCTCACTCATGTATGTGGGTTCTCTGGGCTCTGCTGCATCAACGCTACGGGGCGCGTGGGGCGGCGTCCTGTCATGACCGACTAAAACGGTATGTCTCGGCTGTATGATACATGTTCCAGTTCAGCAGGCCTTCAGCAGACCTTCGGCAAGCTCAGAGACGGATTCTCGCATTTGGCCTTCCTTTCTTCAGCTTCACCAGTTTCTGCCAAGTCCGCGTACGGCGTCGCTCAAGTCGCTCGCGTCATCAACACCTCACCCTTCTCGGAGGGTCGGACCCTATGTGATGTTGGCTGGAGTTGTCATCGAGTGCCAGCTAGTACTCTAGATACGAGCTGACCTTCATTCAGAACTCAAACGCCAACTCCCGAAGGTATCCGTCGTGCTTACTGTTCTAAATTTTAGTCGGATTACTAGGAGCTGAAGTAGCCCTGCTATTAGCGGCCGACTTAGCGAGTCAATCGGAACGCTTCGGGCTTCACAATGGAGGCTGATATTTTTATCGAGGTAGTTTGGTTCGTTGGACAATGAATTACTCTAGATACGAGCTGACCTTCATTCAGAACTCAAACGCCAACTCCCGAAGGTATCCGTCGTGCTTACTGTTCTAAATTTTAGTCGGATTACTAGGAGCTGAAGTAGCCCTGCTGTTAGCGGCCGACTTAGCGAGTCAATCGGAACGCTTCGGGCTTCACAATGGAGGCTGATATTTTTATCGAGGTAGTTTGGTTCGTTGGACAATGAATTACTCTAGATATGGTTTACCATACCAGCCATCGGTTGCCTACATCTCCATAACACATGCCGACGAATCGGGTTATCGACAAGGAAGTAGGAACTTGGTGGCGTGGATGGGGCACAACATGAGAGACCTTGTGCTCCGACTTGGGATGGGATGCAACGTTGGCGGCGCGGGGATCTGCGGGCTAACTGCAATTCGATAAGCTTGAAGCTTTGATTCGAAAAGATAAAAGAAAAAATCGAAGGAATGCATACGTAGGATAGTTCGAGGAGGGGAGGCTGAGAAGGAGTTTAATTGAGTTTCTTTGTTTACTCTGCGAGTACTAAGGCTGTTTGTGTCTGGACTTTGCGACGCCGCCTGCTTGACGAACCAGGGTGCTGCGCCTATGGTCCTCGATTACTTACTCGTTGAACGACGAGGATGCCCAACCCCACGGCATTTCGTGTAGTGAAAATGGGTGCCTTTGGGTCCCTTGATTCGGTTCTGTTCGGGGACTAATTTAATATGAAGTTAGGATAATTGTTGTCTTTTGCGTTGTCCAGACTTTGTCGGATTCGGACGCCCTCCGTCGGATTCATGAATATCGAACCGTATCCAGGATTCCGGGAATCTAAGAATCGATTGGTTACCAAGATTACCGAGTCTATAGTCTCTGCAGCTAATAGAGATGAGATCTATTCTTGATTTACGGTTGGTACAAACATGCTTCGGTGTCTACATACACTTTACGTGTGTTAAGCGGTCCCGTGGACCTCCGGATAGACATACCAACCACATGACCTCAAAGTTAGTCACAATAAAGCAGAATTGCACCGCAAAGAATTGCACTTTGGATCATATGTATTGTGCAACTTCACCGACAAAGTGTGGTCTCCAGCATGCGACATTTCCATGTTAATCTTCAAGACAACTGTGAATAAATTCTGTGTTTCACGGGTTTCTGCGAATCATCTAGTCAGACAATGACGCACTTCAAAATTACTATCTGTGAGTGATCACTATCAAAGCCGTGCCTGTACTTTCATGTCCACCGGGTTTCCGTACAACTTACAAGCTGGCAACCCAATCTAACGCCACAACCAGTAGCATTCCGCGAAATTCCAGTGTAACGCCGGTACCTTCACTCCCGAATCATCGCATCCGCAGCTGATGGTCATGCATACTCTAGATACCCTAGGTACGCTTCTGGAGGTGATCCACCTCATCCGCAACGCCCGAATGCACCCTTAGCCCGGTTCGCGCAACCCATCTGGTTCCAAGAATAGATGTCCAATGACGAGAAAGCTAGCTTGATGAATGCCCCATGGGATCCTAATGCAGTTATATTGCCTAGCTCTCTGGGGTATGGCGGTATCCTTACCTCTCTCAACTCCTGTTCAGTTCAGCTCTCCTTGCGCTCTATGGGAGCATCAGATCAGAGATATAAAACCACAATCCCCTTCTCATTCGAAAACACATCACAGCATCACAACATCCAAGCATCAGTCTCCAGCAGCGAGTATCAAGTTGCAAGATGAAGCTCCTCTTAACTTTCCTTTTCGTAACCCTTATCGGGGTTGCAACGGCACAACCACAACTATGGCGCTTCAAGATTAGACCTACGACTATGAGAATGGCCCAGGGACCGGCTTTTAGTGGTTTTTTGGATATTACAAAGGATGGATATGCGGGGATCAACCATACCGGTCCTGCATACCAGGGATTTGTCGCTGTAAGTCGTCTTCTCTTCCAATTTCCGCATCTTTTTTTCCCTCGCAAAGCTAGTAACCAGTAAAGCTAATATGGTACATCTTCTACAGTACATGAACATCGGCGCCAACCAAGCACCTGGAGATCTCCCAAAGAACGTAAACCTCTACAAAGAAGACACCAAAGAACTCGCATACCTTCAACCTACTGGAATCCCTAACCTCTGGGATCTAAAGTTTGGAAAGAACATCCCGAAGATTGCGGGGGTTATGTGGGATAAGTTTGCGATTTCGACGATTTCTTGTGGTGGTAACTGTGGTGGACTGGGGGTTTATTATGATCTTGATAGAACGTATAGACAGTGGTTGGCGTTTAGGGACCCGAAATGTCCTAACAGCTGGAGGGTATGTTTGCGGCGAAGGCTTTCCGGGAGTGGTTTAATGAATGATGGCTGACTTGAGATAGATGCGTTACTGGACTGGTGATAACACTACTCCTTGGCCTAAGGAGCATTATCCTATTTGGATGTGGAGGGAGGCGCAACAGTAGTAGATGTCGAGGTCGAGGTCGTTAATATTCAATGAATGGCGGGGTAAATTGTAATGGTTATCTGGGCCCGGGGGGGGGGGGGGGGGGGGGGTGATCTATGATCTAGCTAGTTTCGTCGTTAGATTTCAATTGAATCTAATCTATTTCTCTTAATCGCGTCATTGCGCATGTCGATCTGTTAGAGAAGGGGTCTTTCGGAACGTGAAAACTGGTGAAAACTTACCAACTTTCCGACCCTAACCCTGTGCCTTTCGCCGAAATTCCCAAGCTGAGCTTTCCATTACTTTTCAGCACCTCTAATGCGGACCATAGTTGTGGAGTAGATACCTGCTCTAGTCGGATCCCGGATACACACGCGAATGTCAGCTTTTTGTTCTTTGTGATAATTATCGTACCACAAATCTGCAATGTTCGGAGTTGCACCGGGACACGAGGTGCCGAGCTTATGCCGGAATCCCCTGTTACGGGGAACGGGATCGAACTAGTATGGCTGGAGTTCCCGTTGCTGCCCCGCGACTATGACCTAGTTCGTCTTTACTTTACCTTCACCTCTTCTACTACCTCTACATCGCCATCGCCAACCCGCTGCGAACTCGGAACACAGCCGCAGCCCCGCGCGACACATTCACTTACTTTGCGACTTGCGACACCTGTACATACCATAATGATCCGCCGAAATATCCTTCTAAGGACCTTGCGTCTTCGGTCTATCACCACCCGTACCCCCGCCAGCGCTCGTCGTCTTTCGATTCAGTATGCCGCGCCACTCAGGTTTCAGTGCTCGAAACGTGTCATCATGGTTCCTAGGATTCAGCAGAATAGGTTTATGGCTTCTACTGTGGCTGCCACGTCCAGGAATCCGTCAGAGAGTGATGCGGGGGGAAGTGAGTTACCTACTATTGCGTTGGGCTGAGCTGGGCTGCCCCGGATATGTTGGACGTTGTCGAGCTTCACAGGGCTTCGCGGGGCTTCAAGGGCTTATGCACCGCACCCACAGATTTCACGTTGTCCCGTGCTGCCCGGCTTTGCTGAACTTTCTTAAATGTTGTCGAGCTCCAGTTAACAATGTAGAACAGACCCCGAGATCGGACCGCTAGTACAGTACGACAAATGGGTTGCCGAGGGCAAGCTCCGGGATGACAGCTTCCAGAGAGGTATGGCTTCCTGATTCTACTGCGTCTGCGTTTATGGCTGTGTCTGCGGCTTCACATGTAGCTCCTCCCACGGCTTCGGGCTTCGCTGACCACCACAGGTATCGTCAAGTCCCTCCAAAAGCTCCACGACCAGCTCGCACACTACAACCCACCGAGTATCGTTCACCCCACCATCGAATCCCTCACGCCTCCTCCTCCTCCCAGCCTATTCGACAAGCTCCTTGGGCGCGAGCCTCCCGCGCCTCCCAAGACCATCGTCCCCGCCAACATCCCAAAGGGAATGTACCTCTACGGCGACGTCGGATCCGGCAAGACGATGTTGATGGACATGTTCTACAACACGCTTCCTTTACACATCAAGCCAGAAAACAAAACCCGTATCCATTTTCACCATTTTATGCAAGATGTCCACAAGCGTATCCACAAGCTAAAGATGGAGCATGGACCGGATTTCGATACTATTCCTTTTGTAGGAGCTGATATTGCACAGAATGCCGCCGTGTTGTGTTTTGATGAATTTCAATGTACGGATGTAGCAGATGCTATGATCTTGAGAAGATTATTGGAGTCTCTTGCATCCCATGGTGTGGTTATGGTTGCCACTTCTAATCGTCACCCTGATGAACTATATTTGAATGGAGTTCAGAGAGCTAGTTTCTTACCCTGTATCGCTCTTCTTAAGACGGATCTTGAGGTCATCAACTTGGACTCGCCGACAGATTATCGTAAAGTCCCCAGGCCTCCCAGTGGAGTTTATCATCACCCGGCTTCTGGACAAGCGGCGAAGGATCATGCGGAGAAGTGGTTTAATTACCTTGCAGATCCGAGGGATCCTCCACACCCAAGGAGTCATGAGATTTGGGGAAGACAGGTTAGGGTTCCTAAGGCTTCTGGAACTGTCGCTCAATTCCATTTTAATGATCTTTGTGGAAGTGCTACTTCTGCCGCGGATTATTTGGAGTTGTGTAGACACTACAGAGGTTTCGTGGTTACCGATGTTCCTGGTATGGATCATAAGTCCCGTGACTTGGCTAGGAGGTTTATTACTTTGATTGATGCTATTTATGAGTCTAAGGTTTGTTTCCTGTTTGATATGGGTGGATAGAATTGATAAGCTGACAATATTATGATACGATAGGCTAAACTTGTTCTAACAATGGACCTACCCATTCATCAACTCTTCGTATCTGATGATGATATTAAAGCTTCTATCGATGATAAGGAAGGTGGTGAACTGGATGCGTCTATGAGATCCCTCATGGATGATCTGGGAATGGATATGAAGGCGTTGAAGAATACTAATATCTTCTCCGGAGAGGAGGAGAGGTTTGCGTTTGCGAGAGCTTTGTCGAGGTTGACCGAGATGGGGAGTTTGCAGTGGATTGAGGCTGCTTAGATGCGGTGAGGGGTGAGGGGTGTTGGGCGTTGGATGCGTGTAAATGATGGAGATGGTATTATCTATATGATGAGGAGTGTCAAGGAGGAGGATTGTATGAAATAGGTGCCACGCTAGGGAACGAAACGTTGTAGAGGTGGAACAGGAACAGGGTCTCACAAAACCTAAAACAGGATAGAATACGGGATACTTACAAAGGTGTTGGATATGTACAGTTGCTTTTTGGGATGTTTTTTTCATTTTTGATGTTTTCTATGATCTTTCAAGATTTTTCTTTCGTTCATTTCGTTCATTTTCTTTAGATACGAAGGTATATACCGCGATATGTTTATCAGGTCTTTGGAATTTATTGCGGTTATCTACTCTACCTACCTTTTGTATTTGGAGCTTTTTTTATTTGTGTTTTTGATTTTCTTTACTCCGCGTTTGGGCTTAGGGCTGTGGTTGTAGTGTAAATCAAGAACTTTCGTTATTTTTATTTCGACTCACTTTCTATCAAACTTCATTCCGCTGTTGCGCTGTTACGCTGTTATACTTGCAAAGGCCGCAGTCCCGGTGCGATTCACCGAAGTTCGAACTCAACCCGAACAGAGCTGAGAGCCCCGAGGGCCGAGGGCCGATGAAGATGATCAGCAAGTGATAAAATCATAGATCCGTAGAATTCGTTACAAAGCGTTCCGGTTAGTTAGTGTTGCAAGGCATGTACATATGTTTCCCGAGTATAAATTGGGTTATAATGCAGGAATGGAAGGTTGACGGAGATAAAAGGTAGATGTGCAGTGTACTGACTTATGGATAACTTCAATGATCTATCAAAAGCAGCTTCCATCAAGAGCACATTGAGAGATGAGGAGGTAGTCAGCGTCATACTGCATCACCCTCCTCAGCTCCCCAATGAATTCCTGTTAAAAACTACTTCTGATGGTGTTTTTTTTTTCTCGCTACAGCTATTAAATATCCTCAACACAAGCGATTAGTCTACCAGAAGTAGCTTCCCCCAAGAGACCATTGGGAGTTGAGGGGGTAGTCAGCATTATACTGCATCGCCCCCCTCATCTCCCCAATTGATGCTTGGGAGAAACCCCTCCTGGTGGGCTAGTTACCCCTGCTAAACATATTTGACAGAGGAAGGAGTCAGGGGAGGCCACAAGGTTTAAATACACAGGAGAATTTGCCAGTGTATGTATCAGCGGCACAGTGTTTCCGTGATGGATCTACCGGCACTTGGAGCAGCAATAGAGATATTGTGGTGTCCGGTAATGATGGGCTTTACAACCTAGTAAAGGATCGCGGCTGTGAGAGAAATTGCGGTCATTAGATAATGATGCCGTAGTATAGAAGCCACTTGCCACTTTTCCGTGAACAGATACTTAGTCACTGTTCCTCGAGTTTTTCACGGATGTCGATTCAAATTACTGCCTCAGTCCAAGGTTTCGGAAGCACGGATATGGGAATAGTAAGCATGAATACACTGATATTCAGAAGTTCGTTCCCTGATCCGATAGCCAGTAGACTATCATGGTCGTAAAGCATTTGCCGCGTATAACCTGAGACCGGTACGTACTGTACGCTAATCACATCGACCAAGTTCGTCATTCTCCGATGTATATAAACGTCCCAATCCCCCCGACTCCTTCCTCTGTCAAATATGTTTAGCAGGGGTAACTAGCCCACTAGAAGGGGTTTCCCCCAAGCATCAATTGGGGAGATGAGGGGGGCGATGCAGTATAATGCTGACTATCCCCTCAACTCCCAATGGGCTCTTGGGGGAAGCCACTTCTGGTAGACTAATTTCTCGTGTTGAGGATATTTAATAGCTGATGCGAAAAACACCATCAAGAGTAGTTTTTAACAGGCTTCCATTGGGGAGCTGAGGGGGGCGATGCGGTATGACGTCGACTACCCCCTCATCTCCCAATGTGCTTTTGGTGAAAGCTACTTTTGATAAAATACTTGCCTTTTTGAGGATATCAAATAGCTGTAGCGGAAGTTGTTTTACGATTGTTTATATCAAACACAACTTTCACGGTTTGCTATCGTGCCCCGTACGGCGACAGAATTAGACATGATGAAAACAAAATTCACGGTTTGCTAAGAATTATTCGCCTTATTTATTTTTTAGCGCGCTGTGCCACGAAACATCACTCATAATTACCAGCATCTAACATGAGAATCGAACATACCATTAAACTCCTAACCATCGTATATCATGTTGACGCACAAAAGGCGTCCGAGAATCGATAATTGATTAAGGATACAGGAGGACAACCTAGTAACATTGACGGGAACTTAAGATGATTGCAGTCTTGGCCCGGTCCGCGGAAGTGGAGGAGGCACCTCAACCTGGGTATACGGCGGTAGAATGATACATAAAGACACGGATGATTGGTTGCTGCTTGTAAACGGAATTGATGCGTAAAATCACGGATGAAGTTTAGCTTCGGGTTACGAATATGGGGTGGTGGTGAAAGTGTTGAATGTGATGGGTCAAGAACAGCACCACTTAGCGGGAGGTGAGGAGGGTGCTTTTGGATGACGAGAACACCATATAGATCCCTCGCGATCTCTAAAGCTGAAGTATTGAGTTTCGACACCCCTGGCTACATTTATATATCTCAAGGTTAGCTATCGATGCTGTAATCTTAGCGTGAAAGGACGTTTTAAGTGTGTTGTTAGCAATTGGTAAATAGATAATTAGAGGCAAGGTTTTTGTTTACGAAGAAGCACGATATGAGATTACACAAAAGAGCATGGACATTAGATTAATGACTAGTTATCTTAATAGTTGTATTCCATTGTAGGCTTTTATTCAAGCTATAAGAGGTAATTGATCGTACAAATCCCATGACGGTAATATGTCAGAGTTGCAATCATTCTGAACGGACCACCTCCTCCATAGTTCCTCCTCTATTTACAAAGTATATAAATAGTACAAGCCACAGGAAAGAGCAAAAACAGCACTGAAAACAGCAAAACTAGCTGTGCCTACTGCACCACTAATCAATCCCTCTCTGTGTCCGACCTCGTAAGACCCCTGTGCTGTATCCCCCATTTGATTCATGCCCAAACTCGGTGCTGTTTGAGTTTGTCTGATTGGAACCGACTCCTTGACCTTCGATTTCCGGATCTTTTCATATCCTTCGCGAAGTGCAAAGACATACTCATCAACAACTTTGGGATTGTCAAGTGTCCGTCCCATCCTTGGAGCTATAATTTTTAGCGTTTCAAGTCGAGGCAAGGCTAACGTCTTCCCTTTTTTCTTATCTGCTTCTGTCAGGTCGGGATATTCGAGATCCAGTTTGTCGACTGAAACTCTCAGCAGATTAGTACGCTGGTAGTACATAACTGGCACAGCTTCCGCAAGTTTGTATCGTGGCCGATAGTGAATGACCTCGAGGGATATCAGTAGTCTAGACCCTGTTGTACAGGCTCGATAACGTTTATTGAAGGATAAGCTATGGTTTATATACAAGCTATGGCGAAAAGATCCGTGCATCAATCTAGAGAATAGGAAACAAACGAGCCAGTGTTTGACACACCGGGGGTTGAGGTTGACTCTTCAACGGGCCCTTCCACGATTCGCTAATGGTGCTGGTATTCCTCGGCTTTCTCGGCCTCGGATTTCGCGGCTTCCTCTTCCTCCTGGAGTTCCGGGAAATCTTGATATACTTCACGGATGACTTCCCCTTCGGCTAAAGTCGGGTTTTGGTGGAGCACTGGGTATTGGTGAGGTGGTGGAAAGCAACGCGCTGCGGAACTGAACTTTGAGAACGATACAGATAAATTCATACGGAAGAAGAAACCTATATACATGAGGGAGAGAGCAATGAAAGACGTAAAGAGACAAGGAAGAGATTCTCCGGATGCTCTGCGGCTCTGCGGCTCTGCCTTCCGTACCGAGGGTCCTTCAATGCCATCACCACTGTCCCGAATTCCAAATGCTGAAGATTACAAATTGTGACAATGATAGAGGAGGCTGCTGCTAAGGCAACCGACGAAAGAGTTGTTTGGAGAACAGAAAGACACGAGATGTGGAGAACGGTGGAGCGACAATGAGTTGATTGGGTAAAGAGAGAGAGAACGCGAAAGAAACCGAGCCAAGTACACACATAGAGGTGGAGGATCTACTCCGCCACACACAGTCATGGCGTGTCACTCGCGTGGTGAATAATCACCGCCCAACACAAATAATCGGAGATTATCGGATATTCCGGTGACTGCTTTTGTATGATTGCCACCGGTGGCGTCTGCAACGTCTAACCGAGTCCTCAACACTGGGTTCCTTTGGCACTATCATTCTGCCTTGGATCCACGCCTCACATGCAGCTACAGAGAGTATATCCCTATCTTTTGGGCCTTTCCAAGCATATTTCATGGTTTTATGAGCCACTTCAATGCTGTATCCTCTGTCCCGAAGTGCGTTGTATACGTGGTCGACACTTCGGGAGATCACGGTTCTTGGCGATGTCTGAGGCTCTGAGTGTGCATCTGGAGACCTCTAATTTCCGGTGTTGGGTTTCCAAAACGGCGTTTTCGGTGAAGGAACTTTTGGAGGGTCTGGCGAAGACTCCGGTGAAGAATCACTAGCATGCTTTGATTTGTTTGCCTTTCGTTGTGTCTTCTTCTTTTTAGGTGGTGCTCCCCGAGCCGAGGTTATTTCCCTGGGTGAGATTGGTAGGATTAGGTGTAGGAGTGGGAGCTACAGGAGCTTCAAGAAGCTATTTATGGCATTAGTAATTATTAAACTTGATAGATGGAGGGGAAACTCTTACCTTCTGAGCCTGTTTGGTCCTCTGAGCGGCTTTCCATTCGTCATATCTGTAGCTCTGTGTAGCTAAAATGTTGTCGTATACAAATTTCTTCCTATTCCTCCACCATAGTACATCACCCTTGGCCACGCTATCCTTATGACGAGCGTTAATTCGCTCATATTCCCGACACTCAAGTTGCTCCGCGGTTAGCGGCATCGTTCTTGCGTGGTCTTGTTTTCTATTGCGATACTCCCATCCGTCGAACCACCCATCATCTCGTGATATATTAACAATAAGATGCGACGAAATAAGACCGAAAACCGAAAAGAGAAGGCCCGAGTACAGAAGACCGAAAGGTTAAAACGGGCATTCGCCCTCAGCAGTGGCAACATATGATGGATGATCCAACATAGAGCGCGCCTTCTTACTCGCCCGGCTGCTGTCTTTGACCTTGCATTTTACAGCCGCATCTGCAAAGCTGTCATGCAGAACGCCTGGTCCACGGCCAACCTGGTCCCACAACTCCAGCATTGTGGCCCAGTTCGTATCGGGCTCGTTGGGCTTGTCAAGGTGATTCTTGAAAGCGGAGGTCAAGAAAAGGAAAGCGTCATAGAGGAACCATTTAGCTTCCTTTGTCGACTTCTCGAGGTCGATGTGCTTCTTTGTGAAGCCAAAGATTTCGTACATCTCTTCAAAGCGGAAAAGCTTGACAAACGCAGAGGACTGCATCCCGATTAATATTGGTTGCCAGCATGTTGTCACTAGCACATGCGGCCTGCACGTGCTCCTTCAAGGCTCCCATCCCACGGTTTTTCCAGGATTTACTGACACCAAGGGCTTTTCCACGGACTTCATTATAGAAGGCTCGGCGTTCGTCCTCGACGTCGGCACCCAACCCTCACACAACAACTCGGCAAGGTGGTCGGTTAGGGTGAAGTACCGGAGCAAGTACTTGCAGGCAAGGTTGGTTGCCCCCTCCAACTCAACCTTCTGGCGAGCCATCGTTGCGGAAGGTCCTTTCAAGGCTTCCTTTACCTTGGCTGACCTCTTCGACGAGGCTATTATGGCGTCCAAGATCTCCGGGTTCGAAATCAGGGTCACCTCCCCATTTTCGGCCTTTCTTCCAATGATTCCCTCCCACATTCTTGAGAAAAGACTAGCATGCTGATTGGTGAACCAATCAGGAACCTACAAAACAGTCAGTCGTTATATTGCAAAAGGATTACAGATTACTCACCGAGAATTCAATCTCATCGTAGTCTGCTCGCTGATCGGTTTTGGGTTGGCTGCTAGACATGATTGTGACGTCAATTGGCAGTGGATGATTGGTGATGTCAATTGGCAGTGGGTGAACGAAAGAAGCGTACGTCAGAGTGTGTGATTGAAGTGAGGGAGACCGTGGGGAAGAGTGGGGGATGTTGCTAAAGAGCGGAAGAGTGGTTGGAGCGTGGGAGATAGATCCAGAGTTGATTGGGTCCAGGGTTGGGCCCCGGTAGGATGAATCCCGGGTAGGATAGGTCCCGTATGGGATGATCTCGAGTAAACCAATCCCGAGTGGGATGGCTCCAGAGTTGGATAGAGCCGAGTGTCGTGAAAGGATTCCGAGTTGAATTGATCCAGAGGATCCAAGTTGAGTCGATACCAAACGGGGTAGGTTCCAAGCGGGATGGATCCAACGTTGGATAATCCTAGGCGGATCCATATAGTATTTCCGGCGTCTCGAGGGCGAGCCCGAAAGGCGACCCAGAAAGAACCTGTTAAATGCGGGAGAGACCTGGGGCAGCCTCGAAGAATGGGGGGAGGCTACTCCCTAGAAATCTTCCAGAATATGGATCCTGGGGGACCTAGAAAATCTCTATCGAAGGACTTAGATCCCGTGAAATACCGAAAAGCTGGGGCGTGCAGCCTTATTGAAGTTCATTGAGGCCCCAGAAGGCCAGATCGGATGTAGAGGCGCGCGCAGCCCCGTTAAAGTTGAATGTGCTCTAAGAGTGGCTTGGGGCTGCGCGCCTTTAAGATCCGGAAAGGAAAAGATGGGCAATTTTTGCGTCCCTCTTCCACTTCCACGTGATAAAGGGCTGTCGAGACTGTTAGTAACATAAAAAGCTTCATGCCAAAGAAGAGTGGGAATTTGGAAGCTGACCATTCAAAGATGCCGACGGAGTAATAAAGGGCGCGGGCGTGGGCTCCATGTATGGCCTTTTACCGAAATAAGGGTGAAAGGAAATCACCATGAGTCGAGGCGGGCAGCCCCGAAAGATCTGAATGGGGCCGCCCAATGGATGCCCGCCAGGGTGAGGCGGTAGCTAAGGTTCTGCATTGATGATCTTAAGAGGGTATGTAAGTACCCTGTTGTGTTGTTCTATGGGCGGACATTTTGTTGTGCACTCGTGTGTCGTGTATGTTGTATCTAAAGAACAGAAGTTCGGTGATGGTACTACGCGCCGAGCGCCAAGACCTCTTCGACCCTCTTCCACCCTCTTCCACTCTTTCGATCCCGAGAGTTCACATCTTCCCGATTGCCATGGGGCCTCCCATTATTCATCAACGGAAAGACTTAGGGGTTCGTATCGACTTTCCGATAGAGGGCATAGACAGTTGACAGTAGTTTACAGAAACCGGAGTGCAGCAAGGCAAATTCGTTCTTAGTTACGAGGGGGCTTTTCTAAGGTCACTTAATGAAATCACACGTAGAAAAAAGCCACGAAAGTGAAACGAAGTAATTGTAGAGTTTTCAAGTGTCTATCTCCCGCCATACAAAATTACTTCCAAGTCTGGAAATCAGCGAACATACACGAGATCTTCCTACATTATCGAAATTCACGAAGATTTACCGACTTACGTTAGATGGATGTTTGAATTGATATAAGACTTCGTAGAATAGTGATCGACCAACTGGCAAGATAATTCTGGTAAAAATTCGGTCGTACGAGGGATATTGCTATGTAGAATGACGGTTGGTCGCTTTGGTAGATTTTGCATCTGGATTCTCTCAGGAATCTCGGGACATCACCAAAGTTTCACCTGTGAGCTATTGGAAAGCGGATATATGTTGCTTGATATATCACGATCTTGATGGATAAAATCATAGGAAGAATCTATGCAGGCCATGCTCAAACTATAGGCGAGCGGACGGGCATTCGGAAGCTGTTTTTGCGCCTGCAGGATGAACTTTATTGAATACTCCTAGAGTGAGAAGTGTGATATTTCTTATGCTGTGTAGAATTCATGGCATACTTGAAAGTAGAGAAAGTCATTCACCCACAGACTTTTCAAAGCTTCCTATCACCTGCGTCGATGATCTGACACCAATAATCACTCGGATGGCAAGAACTGGGAAACAACCGCGAGTTATTGCCTTAATGAAAATAATTAGCCATCTATCGTAGATGAACGTGAGGACGGTCAATGGGAAAATTGTAGCACTTAATTGCACTTGTTAGTATGTTCGGTAGAGATCAGGTATCGAAGTGGTTTCACCGCTCGCGTGCGAGGTGGAAGCCATGGCATGTTCCGCACTTTTGTTTTTTCTCTATGGCCGTTGAAAGGGCTTTATGGAGAAAAGTCTTGGCTGGGTAACTAGCGCCATATCAGGGTATGACGTTATGTGGTTCCCATGAGCAGTGTTCACCACCTAGACAATCTAAGCCTCCTCCATCCCGTCCTCCACGTCTTGTGAATCTCAGCCCTCTACGCCACACCTTGATCGTCATTCTTCTCCTCAAAGTTGGCAATACTAATCCCTCGTTAAGATAGAAATCACATCTCGGCGACAATACGATTCCGTGGAACAGGCTCTTGCAAGTGATGCATGGATGACGTCAAATCTCCGCCGTCCGCGACACAAAGTAGCACCGATAAGAATTTCTTTCTACTCACGCCGTTCAGGACGTTTTTTCCTTCACGAAAGTCACAAGTCACCACTACAACTACTTCAGCACATTCGTTGGACATAATTGTCTCGGTGTATCCTCTCGGATAGGTGCACTGTCAGTTTTCATTTGACATACCGCTGCGCTGACTTGTACTCTTCAGGCTAGCTATCAACCCCTACCAACCCCGCCAACCCCACCCAGTGACAATCCCTACTCAGCCTCAAGTTGAACGGCGGAGTGCACAAATTACATGCAATACATACACTTTGATGGTTCTGATCAAGCTTTCGGTCTGGTTACACTGCTGATATCACATGAATGGCAATCCATTAGACGGCTACAGAAGCCAGCTTCCACTGCGTCTTTATTGGTTCAACTACATCTTGGTCCAGGTAGAAGTGAATTACAAGACATTTGCTGACGATAACTCCGGCGTCAGGTCTTGTGGTGTGGCCGCACTTTGCAGAGAGCCAGTCTCCGTCCTTCAACTCGTCAAGAGTTGGTTACTCACACGGTCACAGACACTCCCTTTACAACATCGATCACACAGAGATCACTGCAAGCAACCGAACCCAGGTCACAGTCTTCACAAATTCAACGCAACCGCCATTACCATTGTACTCCAATCCCACCCGGGTATCAAAAAAGCGCCCGACCACTACCAACCGAAAAGGAAAACACAAGTAATCGCAACCGCTCTCGTTATCTACACTATACAAAACCTCTTCGGCGACCTAGCTTTGTTCACCGACATCAAACACTGCATCCCCACATGGCATAATCATAACAAAAAAAGGAAAAAAAGACAAGCCGACAAAATTAACGTCAAACAAAAGTTTGGGTTGATAGAAAGACAAAAGAGGGCTGACTAAATACAAGACGCATATGCATCGGCAGCACGAATAGAACAGATGGTTACCCCACCAAGAGGAGGATTCCAAAATTAAGGTTCTGAGAAGCAAGAAATCTTGAGGTGGTAGTTAGAGAGCTATTGATACGTCGGCGAAATACACTATTTCTAGAGCAACCAGGCAAAGGAAAACCGAACAATTCCTTAGCTCCATCCAAGAGAGTTCGCCGCCATCAACGGTCCGGAGATGTTTGCACCCCGAGCCGTAGTGGCTCCGCCGGCTGGTGCAGGAGCTCCACCGCTGTTTCTTCCTGAACTTTCCTTGCTTCCTCTATCGATGGTAACCAAAGTGGGGCGAGCACCGTGCATCATCGCAGCACCAGCAACCGCGGTCATAGGAGGTCCGACCATCGGGGGAGACCCACCACGGGAGATCGAGCTGGCACGGTTGTGCTTGTTGCGGCGCTGTCTGTATCTGCGAGCGACGAAAAGCATGGCTCCACCGTACGCCAAAGCACCAGCAACGACACCGGCACCGATACCAATACTCTTGACGGAAATGCTTCCGGTGTTGTTCTGAATCGGAGATGCATCCTTGCTACCTCCATTGCCGTTTCCTCCACCGTTGTTCCAGTTGCTGCCGTTGTCGGTAAGCTGACCATTTCCATCACCCATCTGCTCGTCAAGACTGGCGCGAAGGGGAATGCTGGGGTCCAAAAGAGCCATGATGTCGTGTACGGCCTTCTGAGGGTTATTCAACAATCTGGATCCAGGAGTACGGCGCTGAAGGTCGAGTTCGTCGAACATATCCTTGGGGATGAATGCAAGAGCCAAGGTGGTAATGTATCCCTTGTTCAAGCGAGTGTCGTATGGCTGAAGAGAGTGCATAATGACGTTGTTGACCTTAAGACCGTAGTTGACTCCCAAAGGAACATACTCGAAAATCTGAGCGACAGAGATAGGGTTGGAAACAACCCACTGGTAGTTCAATGGGTGGGTGAAACCGAGACGAATCAAGATCATGTCCTTGGGGGCTTTGGGCATACCACCAGCGGGTGTGATAAGTTTGGGCAACTTAGGGTCCATGGCAGTTGCAGTAGGCATGGCAACGGTGGTGGGGTCCGCAGTGCTGTCAGTTGAAATAGTGGTGGTGGGTGACGGAGCAACAACCAAAGTTGAAGTCTGGAACCAGATAGAACTGGAGTCGACTCCGGACGAAGCGGGGATGATGGTGGTGGGAGGCGTAGGGGTTGTTGTGGTGGTTGGCGGTAGCAAAGGAGGCTCGGTAGTGGAAGGTATTCCAGTGCTCACGGGCTCAGATGGTGTGGCAGTGCTGGGAACAGAAGATGATTCTCCGGATGAGATTGGGATATCAATAGATGGAATAGCCGAGCCGCTGGGCACCGGGACCGAAACCGAAGGAATTGCAACAGAAGGAACCGACACTGAAGGAATAACCGATGGGAGAGGCACAGACGGGACCGAGACCGAGGGAATAGAGATCGAGGGAAGGAGTGTAGGTACAATCGAAGGTAGGGCCGAAGGAATGCCGACCGATGGGATCGGGAGAGATGGAAGAATTGTCGGCACATGAATTGAAGGCACGATTGACGGAACAACTCCGGAGGGAAGGATTGACGTGAGGCCAGGAACGGCGGAAGGCAAATTACCAGCCACGGAAGTGACACCGTCAACAACGGAGGGCAAAGCCGATGGCAAGTTGTTGATGACCGAGGGTGCATTGTTGATGACAGAAGGCACAGCGCCGACAACTGAAGTAAGTCCAGGAACCACGGATGGAACAGCGCCAACAACTGAAGTAAGTCCAGGGACAGCGGAGGGCAATGCGTCAACGACGGAAGGAACAAGCGATGGAACAATTCCGCCAACAACTGAGCTGACACCGGGGACGACAGATGGTACAGCTCCGACAACGTTGGAAACGGCGGGAGCAGCAATCGAAGTAACATCTCCGACAACGTTAGAAACGGCGGGGGCAGCAATTGAAGTCACTCCACCGACAACGTTGGAAACTGCGGGAGCAGCAATTGAAGTCACTCCACCAACAACGTTGGAAACTGCGGGAGCAGCAATGGAGGTCACTCCACCGACAACGTTCGAAACGGCGGGAGCAGCAATTGAAGTCACCCCACCAACAACGTTCGAAACGGCGGGAGCAGCAATTGAAGTCACTCCACCAACAACGTTGGAAACAGCGGGTGCAGCAATTGAGGTAACTCCACCGACAACGTTAGAAACAGCGGGAGCAGCAATGGAGGTAACTCCACCGACAACGTTCGAAACAGCGGGAGCAGCAATTGAGGTCACTCCACCGACAACGTTGGAAACGGCGGGAGCAGCAATTGAGGTAACTCCACCGACAACGTTGGAAACTGCGGGTGCAGCAATGGAGGTAACTCCACCGACAACGTTTGAAACGGCGGGTGCAGCAATTGAGGTAACTCCACCGACAACGTTCGAAACAGCGGGTGCAGCAATCGAAGTAACACCTCCGACAACGTTAGAAACAGCGGGAGCAGCAATTGAAGTCACTTCACCGACAACGTTGGAAACGGCGGGAGCAGCAATTGAAGTCGCTCCACCGACAACACCAGTGACGTCGGAAACAACGGGGCTCAAAATTCCTCCCAATAGTCCACCAGATGTCGTCGGGGTGGCAGATCCAACCACAGGAAGGTCGCTGACCACAGGCAAGTTGCTGGCGAGAGGAAGTTCCGGAGAAAGACTGGTAACCGGGGCGAGGATTCCACCAAGAAGTCCACCATCGCTAGAGGTTGCTATTTTGACCGTCAGCGACTGAAATCTTCCGATTTGGTGGAGAAATATATAGATCGTTCATTCCGGTCTCAATCGGCGCATTTCCAGATTCCAGAGGAAGCCAAAATCCAACTAATGCGAGAAACAAATGACAGCAGATCACTCTTTGGGTCAATACGTACCATTTACGGTCTCCGCGGGAGGAAGAAGAGTCGGGAGAACAGTGGGAAGAATTTCTGCACAAAATTAGTGACGCTCATAAATATCACTCGGGGGCACAAACCGCTTGTCAATGGGGCAACAACGCTGTCTAAAATCGGGAGACTAGGCTTAGGGAGCAAACCGCCAAGGAGTCCAGAATCCGAGGTAGGCGTGGCAGTTCCAGAAGTGCTATCAGTGGGAGTGGGAACAATTTCACCGACAAGAGATGTTGGGTCGGGAAGGATTCCCGCTCCTAGAACTCCACCATCCGAGGCAGAGGGCACAGGAAGAGCAGCAGCAACAGCAGATGTAGGGTCAGCAAGAGCACCACCAACAGCAGACGTTGGGTCAGCGAGAACACCACCGACAGCAGACGTCGGGTCAGCAAGAATATCTGCGGGCTTGGAGAGCAAGCCTCCGAGAAGTCCCGAATCAGCAGGAGCAGATGGCGCCGTAGAATGATCAGCGGATGGTGATGGCGATGGCGATGGCGATGGCGATGGGACTACGTTGTCAACAACCGGAAGTACAGAAGCCGCCGGAAGAACTCCTCCCAAAAGACCAGAATCACTGGAAGCCGCCGACTGTCCACCAAGAAGTCCACCAACAAGTCCTGAGTCGGCCGGAGAGTGGACAGGCGTAGGAGTCGGGTCGGCAACGGTAACGGTGCCAACTGTGTTGCTAACCACTGCCGCAGCGACGCTGTTTACGACAGCAGTCGTTACGGCAGGCTCTACCTGCTGAACAACAGGATCCAAAATTGGCGATAATAGTCCTCCTCCTCCCCTGCTGGCTGGTGACGGCTCTGGTGACGAAGCCGGTGCAGGTGCCGGTTCGGGTGATGATGCCGCTTCAATTGATGGGTCGGGTACGGACGGCTCAGGAACTGATGGAGCACTTGAGCTTTCGTCCGGGACGGACACTGGTAGTGCATCAGCTATTGACGACGAAGAACTGCTGCTAGGTGTAGTGTCCGGCGTCGAGACAGGTGTATCCGCGGCAGCGGCAGGCGGAGGAGCCACCGCTCCAGTAAGGTCCCCTACGAGACTTCCCAGCTGTCGTTCTTTGATTTTTGGTGTGTAGTAGTTTGGCGTATCCTGCGCAGCATAGTTTCGTGGCAAAGCGGCAGCATTCCCAACTCCAAGCACAGGTGCTATGGCGGAGAGAACGGGCAATGCAATAGAGAAGGCGATCTTCGGCGCCCTCATTGTTGATTTGTTGATGCCCGCGGACCGAGCAACCGCAAAGATCCCCTTTTAATTCCTCCCAATTACCAGAGCGAACGTAACTTCGCGCTGTTACTGATTTTTTGATTTTTTTTTTTTAGGGTGCTCCGAGGTTGTTGACTATGAGCTCCTTAGGTACGCCAGGATTGACGGGCTGCTTGTTGATATCTTCAAACGAGTGGACTTGCACGGGCAAGAAAATGGACGACTGAAAAAAGAGTGTAGGTCTGTTGTCGACAACAAGAGTTGGGCGCGTTAGTTAGCAGCAATCAATCAGAGTCGTTCATAGTATCGGAATTGGCGGAGGAAGGGGGGTAAGATCGAAAGGAAGGGGGGGACGTGGGAGGGTAAGAGCAAGAGGGAAGAAGGACAATCGCTAGGATTGCGGAGTGTGAATAAGGTGGATGAGCCGGACTCAGCCACTAGTCTTGACAGCAGTGGGGAAGCGGGAAGGTGTGATGCATGTCCGGGCAGGATCGTAAGGAACAAGAAGCGCAAGGGAACCGCTAGGAAACATAGGGAACGTGGTGTGAAGCCTAGCGAGGCCTAGTGATGCGAAGTGACTTTGTGAAA
This sequence comes from Pyronema domesticum, assembly GCA_024516145.1. Classification (NCBI taxonomy): domain Eukaryota; kingdom Fungi; phylum Ascomycota; class Pezizomycetes; order Pezizales; family Pyronemataceae; genus Pyronema; species Pyronema domesticum. Next base: position 651,692 of record JAJJXL010000010.1, on the reverse strand, counting down.
GGGGGGGGGAGGGTGTTCCTTCAAGGGAAGCCAGCCCAGGAAATTGACAAGTGAAACTCGTGAAACTCACGAAACAAAGTGGGAAAAGTGGGAAAAGTGAAAAGTGAGAAAAAGCGGCGAAATACAGAAGCACAGAAGCGTAAGTAGAGCGGAGAACGAACCGTCCACTGCCTTAGATATCGCTCCTGCAGGAACAGCGTCCGAGATACGATCGAACTTTAACGGACCTTCGCGATCACTGAGCTTCTTCCCAGACGACGAAAGATGGCGCTCGGGCTTGCAGTCGCGAGCTTTCGCGAGGGGAGCTTGAGCTTCGGGTGGGAGCGAGATAGGAATTCGGTACTAAGAACTAACTAGATCAAGTTCCCTTCGGTTAACGCAAAGCATTAGCGGAAAGTTGGAGATTGAAGAAGGGCAAGTTAATTCAAGGTTTGTCGCCGCGAACTCGCATTCATTTTCGAGTCCGATCGCGAAGCCCGAAGCACCAAGCACCAAGCACGAAGAAAAGTGAAGGTTTAGAAGATACGAAGGTGGTTTCGAGCGCGGGATGGAGCAGGACAAGTCAGGGCAAGTCGGGTCAGGGCAAGTTCCTCCACTTCCATTCTTTAACCTCTTCAGCTTCGCGACTTTCGTCGACGGACGACAACCACGGACAAAAAAATAAACAGAAACAACGAAAATAAAAACTCACCAATTATCGCAACAGAATATATGTCTAACCACAAATTATCGCTCGCAAGGCAAAAGAATTATTGCTTAGACTAATAAACCAAGACTGATAAGGATATTAGACAATTCTGACAAGGCGGGTGGGATTTCAAAAAAGAAAATCGGGACGGACGATGAGTGTCGATCGCTCGCTCGCAAAAAAAAATAACACAAGAGCCTCCAAGAAACTCTGCGAAGATGAGACACCACTAACTTATGCGACAAATGCGTACCGAACCGGAATCCAACCCAGCATCGGATATTGAAGAGAAGACCAGGCTAAAGGCACAAAGGAAATCACGGAATACGTACCAACTTCTCCAAGCGATGCAGATTGGGAGGAAGAGGAAACGGGGCGACGGTGTAAGGTACCGAAGTTCGAAAAGCGAAAGGGAAAATAAAGTCGGGGGTGTGCAGCGCAATCAGCGCAACAAATGAAAGCAAGCTTTGACTAAAAGGAACGTTCGATTTGCTTGCTTGCGTACTGACAAAAAGAGCGGGCAAGAGAGTGTCGGGGTGGCAGGCGTGGTGCTGCTAGGAGATGTGGCACAAAGGGATCTTGTGAAAAGGGATCTATCTAAAAGGGAACCTAAAGAAGGAAGAAGAGAAACCGAAAAATGAACTTACTGCTATGGGTGGTAAAAGGAATGTGATTTCGTAGGCCTGGTTGGTGAGAAGGTTTGGAGATGGATGGCGATTTCGAGATGTCCTAGCTAACTAGCGGGGATATGATGTATGAGGAAGGAGCAGCTTGTAAGTTAATTGGATGTGAGGGTATAGTTAATGGATGGTTACTATCGGTGCGAAAATGGAGGGGGAAAAGGTACAGGCACAGGCACAGGCAAAGTGTGGGAAATGAAAATCGGAGACTGGGGTAAGTAACTGCGCTTAGCCGCGAGAGGGCGAGAAAGTTGCGTTGTTGCGTGCCCACTCCGAAGTGCGAAGTCAGAAGTCCGCAGAGGTCACAAAGTGCTGATGGATGTGATGGAGGCTTCGAAAGCACGGGCGAAGCTCAAGTGAAGCAGCCCAGGCGAAGGGCAAAGCTACACCTCCATGGTTTCATGGCGCAGCAGAGGCAACCAGCAGAACGACTTTCTCATCGCAGGTGAGCATCGCAGGCGAAGCGCGCAAGATAAGATGCAGGGATTAATCGATTTATTGGGGCCGCGTGTGCAAGGGGTGGTATTACAAAGGGATGCGATTCCCATTTGTCCTCGCAACCGAGAATTTGATGCACAGCGGGTGGGGTAGATCTTTCTCCAATGCGAATCCCAAAGAATAAAACACTACAAAACCGTGTCGATATTCCCTTCAACACCTCAAAAACCTCTTCCGCGACTTCTTTCGTGACTCTCAAGGCTGCCCTGGGTGCCCACACAGCCTTCGTTGCGTTCGCTCGCGCTCCCAAATTAGCTCGTCACGAAACAGGGACCAACTCAATATAATTGGCTGTTGTTATACAAGCATTATCCTCGTCCCCAGTTTCGGAACAAAAAAGAGCTCCACCATAATTTTACGCCATCCAGGGCTCCCAAGGTTCCTGGAGCGCACGTTGAGCGGTGGGTGGTGAGATCTTGCCCATCCACCGTGAACAAAGAGCGAAGCTCGGAAGAAGCTCAGGTACAGGAACCCCGGGAGGATATACCAAGCCTTTAAATAAATGCGATGATGCACAAGATGAACGTTTAGGGGGTGGGACTAAAGGATAACCGATATAAAGGATCGCGACAGTAGCTTCTCTAAAACGCGCCTAAGGATGCCCAGGAGTCCTGTAGACATATCCATTATCCATCACTCGTCTCCAAGTTTTAATGGTGCGACTCCTCCTGCTCCCTTACTACGAGGCTCGACATGGTTCGAAGAGCCAATCAATCCGCATCGCGAAATGAGGAGACCCCCTTCAATGAAGAACCAGCATCCATGCCACCAACCACAACAACGCCTTAGCCGGATCCGAAAGCCACTTCAGATATTTTCACACAGCGCAATCGGTCCGGAAGGAGAGCCGAGCTGGATGCAGTTTCCGAGGGTTTGTATCAACCATAGACGATAGAGGCGTTGTCGTTACCGCAAGGCTGAAAAGCACCCGGGAAGAAAAAAAAAGCCACCGTCCACCATCCACAGTTTATGCTTTTATGCTCTTGGTCTTCGGATGAGAGCCAAGGAGTAGAATAGCGGTGTCCTTAGAGTCTCTGGTTCCTTTCTCAGCTTCACGATGATCGATGAGAAGTTCAAAGGCTAGTAGCGTACTCTAGCACAAAGAACAAAGAACGAAGCTTTCAGGAAGGATTTTTTCTCCTGCATGCACGATGCGCGCATGACAGATGAGACAACCTTTACCTAACCATCTCGCAGACGGTACATACAGACTAAAAACCAAGATTTTCCGTAGCTAGATCCGCGTAGCCTAGAAGGCCTCGAAGCTCTCTCCACAACGTATGCCAGCCATACTTGCGAGGGTATCCGACGATCCCAATATTAAGCTTCCATGGATAGTCAAATCGATTGCCCGTGGATTGCCGAAGGATTTCCCGAAGGATTGCCCGAGGATTTCTGACAGGTCTTTTAACCAACGAATCACATCGAATTTCGCACCCTCCTGCAGTGAGCACCTGGGGTTGCTAAAGATCAGCACAAAGGAGGCTTCATCCGCTTCAACAAAGTGCACCGCCAGTAGATACCGAGCAAAGTTTTTCATGATAAAGAAAGGGATTCCCCCTTCATAGATAAATACAACTGTTTTCCATCGCGCACTGCGCAGTGCAAAACCTGTCAGCTCCTATGCAGTACTGCGAAACAAGCAGCGGGTCTCAGGCACAGGTGTCATGTCAAGCACAACATCCCGAAGTTATGAGTTGATCGTCGGCTTTTGTTTCCGAAACTAGGTATTGTAAGCACCCGGTAGCAGCAGCCATGGAAGGATGCAAACAGATGAAGTGATACAAGATAAATTGGGATGACAGGTCGCTTGAACAATGAAAGTTGAGCGCTTGTAGAAATTATATAGCCATGCTGCATCCTCACATCTTTCATCTGTGTTGAATTTCCCAGAACTTTGTTTCCCATTTCCGAGAAATATGAAGACTTTACCATCCACATATCCCATGATCCGCGCAGTGCAGCCAACTGTCCGAAAGCCTTGGTTGGTGGAACACTGGAACTGTGGAAATTGTCGTGCACATACAATCTCCCAGTGACTGGCTGTGAAACCCGTAAAACACAAAATAGAAAAAACCATCATTTGAACTTGACATATATGAGCCTAGGAAATTTTATGCGCCAACCGGGGAGCCCGGTACATACTGTCTTGCTTGCAAACCGACCCGAGCCCCGAGATTGGAGTACTCTACAAGCAATCACCGGCTGATTTGCCTGCTTCGCTGTACGGATGCCTTGACTCCCGATGTCTTGGGTGGGTAATTAATGACTGGATTCTTAGTATTTACAATTTGCAATCCGAGATATAGCCAACCTTCCGAGCTCCCCGACTGTAACGTTCGGCTGCCAGTTGCAAGTTACAACTTGCACCTAACTTAGGTTTGGCTTCTGCTGTAGGCACTCGGGATAGTTTTGAAAGAGCCGTAATTTATGTCATGCTAGTCCAGGCACATGTACTATGTACTCATGTCAGCAAGCGCAAAGCCGTATCGCGCCTGATTGATGACTATGTTATTTTGAACATCACTCCTTCAAATAGGCACGGTTTACCGGCCGTAAAGGACTCCACTACTGTGAAGCACGCGGATGGCACGAGAAACGGAGACGGCGTTTATTGACAGTAGTCTGTAGACTATTCGTAGCTACTTACAATCTTCTATTACCGATACATAGCAACGCTTGATCCAGAAGAAATGTTCACTTGAACAGAATGACATATCTAGATATGTACCCCCGCTTCGGAAAAGGCAGCAAGGTTTTCAAAGCTGCATATTCCTGCCAAAAGAACACCGTGAACCCACCTCCGGTCTCAGCCAAAGACCCAGCCAAAGGCTCAAGCGAATACCCACCGTCATTGCCAGGTCTACCGTCGATCTGTCAAACGATCACTATTGCGCTTATTTCCTTATTTCCGCCACTGGTTTGCGCCAGATCTACTGCGGTATGTATGCTGGCTTTTCACCTGTGCGCGTTCATCTGATGATCAACTACTGGTATGTACTCCGTAGACGCGCCACCGGTGTACTTCCTCTAGGGTACCGTAGGTTACATCCGGTGGCCGTGGAGTCTGAACGCCGTCATCTTAGCGGTCCGAAATTTGAAATGGCGTTTAATTCCTTTCACCTATATTTCGGCACTATCGGATCCTGAGTGGAGGAGAGTTGAAAGTGGGGATTTGGGGAGAGTGGAGGCCTAGATACTCTAGAAGGCCGCGTTATCAATCGGTGTAGAGTATCTAGAAATAGCGGCGCGCTTAATTGCGCTGTAGCCGCTACTCTGGGTCAGCGAGCTGTGGCGATAGCCGGATAGCCAGATGGATCTGCTCCATTTGGTTGGTACTTTACACGTCACAGATCTACTTGCGAAGCGCTGGCGGGGCGCTGGGGCTATTTTTGACTCCTTGATTATGTGTTGGGAATGATGGATACATGACAAACTTTGGCGCGGCGGGTTCTCCGCTTCAAGATCGAAAAGAGGGGGTTTGATGGTGATTAATTATCTATGTAGCCTCGTAACATTCCCCACTGCTCCAGCCTCCCCTCGGCTTTGCCTTGATTTGCCTTTTGGAGCCATTTACGGCTTTGCGGGTCGTGGGGATCAATTGCCTTTTGAGGATCTTTTTTGGCTTGTGCAACTGCTGTTTTTGTGGGGCTTTGTTACTTTTAGATTCTTTGGTATGAAGCCTCCGTACTCCTGGGTTGGGCGTTCTTCGGTTATTGGCAGCACTTGACAAGCCCGTTGCCTTCGGTATTCGGAGGCTGTCAACATGCCTAGGATGAGTTAATATGTATATGCGCCGTAATATCGCGGTTTGCGATGCATATTTCGATGCTGTTATGCATACGGTATGCATATGATATATATCCACTTTGAGAGGCCTGAGCAGTATGTATGTAGGTTAGACCCTGACTCCATGAAGCTGTTTTAGATTCTTGAAGAACCGTCATCGTTGCATAGGCTGTAGTAATTAATGTAGGATATCGACATTAGGCGTGCTCCGATGCATATAGTGCCATGTTTACACCGGTTCGACCCATATTACGCGGGGTAGCAAGTGCTGTACTGTGGAATCTGGGGCTGATGCCGACGAGAATTTTAACCTTTTTAACCTCTTTTGCGGGGAAGCGGCCTAAGTAGGAGATGCAGAGGTGAGTTTTGACATCGTCCGGGCATATCTAGCGAGCGCTCGGTGCTTGAAGGGATCGGTGCACACTACACAAGTTCTATCTAGAGTATCTAGCGAGTTGCGACGATACGAGAATTAGGGTAAAGTACAAAGGTTAGGTCTAGCACCCTATGCGGTCTGTGCGGGTAAGATTACCTAAATTGATACGTGGGTTTAAACTGCGGATTCAACTGCAGATGCAGATGATCGGATCGGTACCTGCAGCATCTATACAGAAAAATTTCCCTACAAGCATACCGCGCATGAGCATACACTGCATATAAGCATGCACACTCCAGGTCCCGCCGATTTTATATGGGAAAATAAGAATAAAATCCCTATATGGATATCCATCTCGAATTTTTTTTGCGGGGTAGTCTTATAAAAAGAGCCTTGGTACTGCCAAATAGAGGTTAGCGGGGGGGAGTATCCCCATTTTGAGTAAAACCCACTGTACTGAAAGTGGTTCTGCAACAGATGTGGAACCCCCTCCAGTGCCGAGCCCATTTACTTTAAGCATACACAGCATACTAGACTACGATTTGGCCGACCCGAAGTATGCTTATAGAGAGCTTTCACTGTAGAAGCCAATGGTTTTGGTTACTGGATGCGTGTCTTCCGCACTCAGTACTCGGGATCGACCAGCCTGAAAATTTTCTGCAGATGAAACGAAACGGGCCCGCATCCGTTAACAGATAGAAGAAGTCCAAAGTACACAAATATGTTGCCATCTGTGCCGTCGTGTTTGGATTGAAAGTATGATCCTACGGTACGTAAGGTGCATGGATAGGGATCTAACTCTCCCTACATAGTGATCCGAGCAACTTAGTACGTGACTGAAAGTGGTTAACACAAGTCACCACGGGAAGTTTTGGTAACTCGCCCACAAAGCTGTAAAACAATCACCATATTTGGCTCATGTTGTACTAGATTCTGCGGGCAATCGGTAGATACCCTGGCCGGTCCTTTCATATCCTGCATGTTGCGGCGCTGCACAACGGGAGAAGATTCTGATTTAAGTACCCGTGCTCCGCCGTGATGCAGTTTCCCGCTATGTGTCGAAAAATACCAGAGATCTGATTCAGCGATGTGTTTCACTGATTTAGACACACAACGCATGATGTTCACGTTGGTATGTGCACAAAAATTAGTAAGTCTTTGCCTTGAGAGTCGGGCTATGTAAATACCTCCGGTTGCGGCTCTGTGAAAGAAATTGAGGACCGTCAATTCGAAATTTCTGCCTGAGATATAGTGCCGGCGTATACAACAGCTTTTATTTCCGCCAGGCCATAAACCATTTGACAGCAACCCACATTCACCGTGTTTCGCTTCAATGCAGCCTTAAGTTTACCAGTGGCCCAGTCTAGTGTAACCAACTTCCGGCCAACATAGAGTTTTGCAACCGAATTCAGAGTCATCCATAACTTAGATTTAGTAACGGCGACATCTCCGATGGGGTCGAGTTTAAATGGTATCGTGATCGGTTTTGAAACGCATCGGTTTTCGTTATGCATTGTGCCCGTTGAACAGGGTTGCACCATGTGCATACGATGGAGTTCATGAAACATCACTCTGGAATTGTCGGAGACACGCGGAAGTAGAGAACCAAATTGATATCACGCACGTGAAAAGTGGAGCTGCCGAGATACCGAGCAAAGATCGGTGTCTCGTATTTCAAGCCGAGGGGTTGAAAGGAATATCTTAGGCGGGTAGGGCTATGCCCTTTGAAAACGACATCTTCCAAGGCAATTTGAATCATGATATATCACCAACACTGTCATGGTGTTAACTAAACCGAGCAACATAGCCAAAGACATAAAAACAAATATTTATTCCACGCTCCAAAGACTGAGATAACCTCAAGCATAAACAATTTTAATTCCTAAACAACTATCCTCTGGAGGACCGTAATCTTCAGGCGGCAGTCAATAAGTTTAGCGCGCTAAGATAGGCATTTAGCAGGCATAAATCTATAGGGGAAGAGGTGCAAGATCTAGGAACAAGTGCTGGGTTTGTATTCGTCCTCCACTGTGCTAGCTGATAGTCTTCCGACTGAAGATTACAGTACTCCAGATAAGTACTTAGCAGAGACAAATCTATGGGGGAAGAGGTGGAAGAACTAGGAAGTAGTGCTGATTTTGTATACGTCCTCCACTGTACTAGCTGATTGTCCGCCGCCTGCGGATTACCGTCCCCTAGGAGGTAACTCCAATCAAATTCCAAGTTCATTCCGTAAAATAAACACTCTAACTGTGAATCTTCGTCGGAGATGATCGGACGAATTCCCGTCTCCGTATCGTAATATTGGTCTTGGATGATGGAACGAACATTTCCTGTCTCCATATTGTAGTATTGGTCTTCTCCAATGATCTCGCTAATCCACTGAATAGTATCCAAGACTGTCTGCGCTTCCTGGTTTACCCCATCCGGCATCACCTCGGCCAACTTATCAAAAAGCCATTGAAAATGCACCCGGTTCCCCTTTTCTCGAAGATCCAAATTGTTAACCCCCCCCCATGTGTTACTATCGCCTCTGCAACGCAATATTTACAATAGAATCCTCGACAGGTGTGGCATGATGCTTAGAATTCTCCGGGTGTAGCTTTTGAGTAAAGTGATATAGAGATCATTGATAATACTGTCAGCTCGTTGCCACAGTTCATCGAACAAAAATAGTACGACCCAACTTCCGGTTCATAGAACTCTAGAATGCCGTTGCACATGATGGCAGATTAAGTAGAGAGAGTTCGATAAGTTGGGCGCTGGTTAGAAGGAATTAACTATGGTAGCTTTGTTGATCGACGATTCTGGGTTACATCAGTGATCTTTCTATATCCATAGAAAAAGTGGTCTCAAGGTGCCATGGGTCGCCCGGTGGAAGTGCGGGAGCTTTACCTGGGTAAATAGGTAGTCGAGGGGATAACTTCATGGATCGAGGCGCAATAATAGTCGATATATAGTTGACTGTCGATCTTGTATCGGGCTCTAATATGCGTCGCCCGAATAGATAAGATAATATGGTGGGTAAGGGTTATGGATCTGGGTTATGCTCTGACTGGCTGAGAGCGCTTTATCCTTTCGATGCGAGTTAGCGCGAAAAAAAGTCGTGTGTTTAACCTTGCAAGCTGTGGTAATCCATGGGATACTAGTGCACCAAGGCGCTCGCATACCTCATGTCGCATCTACTCGATAATAAGTCAAGATCGTGCATACATACCGCATCTAGGTTCTTTGGACGCGGGATCAGCAGAAGTAACCACACCACTGTAATATTCTGTTTTGAGAAGTCGTTTCGCGACATGTTTAAACAATTTTGCGTCGTGACTTGATGTTCAACACGCTACGGACGGGTAATAAACCCGGGAGCCCAGGTAGAGGCTCGGCTCTGCTAGCTACTTCGGCTTCGCTTATGCGTCTTGCTTTCCCGCGACCAGGACATGAGCTACAGGGAGGGCTGGTGAGGGCCGAGCTGAGCGGGAGCCTCTTTCTGTGCAGGTATGAAATTCTTCCTATGTCTGCTATGACTTGGATGGTAGATAGAAGTATGTTGATGGAACTTAGAACTTCGGTGTCTATAACAGGTACCAGTTGGGTACCTGAAGGCTGGCACGGGCTCCCAGGGCTCGGTCAGGGCGGGGTTCTTTGCAGGGCTCCCAGGGCTCCCAGGCTCGGTCAGGGCAGGGCTCTTTGCTAGGCCTCGCAAGGCTCCCAGGGCTTCGATGTGGAGGGGGTATTACCCTAGGTGGATGAGCTTAGATACGGCACCTGCACGGTATGTGTCGTTACTTTCATGACTCACAAAGATTAATGGATGCTGACGAAGTCAGGGTGTCACCGGGAAAGGGGCCTGAATTTCTGAGCTGGAGCGTTGAATGTCGAAGAGGAATTTTGTGGATGAGTTCGCGCTTCATGCTCCGCTCGCGGCACCGCCACCTACCAGGTATGAGCGATTGTTTATACATTTATATGATGGATGCATGGTTTCTGATCGTGGATTAGATGTCTACGTACCTAGTGTGGGTTCTAACTTCTGGCTGCTGTTTATTCTTGCGATTCGTTTGTCGACGGCTCAGCTGTGGCATTCTGTCTAGCTTTTCGAGCGACTTCCGGCTAGTGGAGCTAAGTGGGCTAGAGCGTGGACGGGATGGGGGACGGGGCGGTGGTTTTGGCGGAGACTTGGGTGGAGATTTGGGTGGCTTGCGTGGATTCGGAGGATGGGGTTTGGTGGATGAGTTCGCCAGCAGCACCAGCCTGGTAAGCCCTGGTCCCTTCTACTTCGCGTCCGTCATTCGATAGCCACTGACTGGAAGTATGTATCTACCCTGTGTGCGTTCTAGCTACTGTTAATGCTTCCGATTCGTTTTCCCGCGGCTCAGCTGGAGTGTGAACGGGTGACTGGACGGGGTGACTGGAGGATTCGGAGGATGAGGTTTGGTGGATGAGTTCACTCGCAGTACCAGCCTGGTAAGCTCTTACAATCTTCTTCGACTAAGTATTGAACAAATTCTAACAGAAATTAGGTATTTACCTGGCTTCTGCTTTGGCGGAGCACCTCTCCAGGCTTTTTCAGGGCTTGGAAGGCGTTGGAGGGTTATCGTGGATGAGTGTCCTGACGGACTGAATTGGGCAAGCTCCTCTAGCTTGCGGCTTTATGATGAGTTACTAACAAACTGCTTTAGATGGATAATTGATTTTAGTTGTGACCCTACATTGTACGTGCCCTTTATGAGTCGAGCCGAAACGAGGAAATCAGGCAACGTTATCAAGAGACGGAACCCACCTAAGTTCCGCTTACACACTCGGAAGCTTGTTACGGTTTCGTCAATCCAACGCCCGGTCCATTTCTACTTTCTACAGGTACTTACTCCGGACCGGAATATGATTATCGAAATATCTCCTATGCCTCGGCTCATCTTTCAATCTCTCTCCTCCTTTCCAGCCGGGAAATTCTTTGGCTTTATCAAAATGTATTTAAAACGACATATGCTATGCCGTCGGCGTCCTTGGACGCTTTGCATCCTCCCCAGCGGAACGCCATTGGAATGCGGCAAAGCACCTGGTCCGCCACCTCCGCGGCACCGTCGATCTTCAACTCTGTCTCCGCTCCTGCTACCCTGGAGGATGGTATCAGAATACGGTACACCCTCCCCGAACACGACCACCCTGCCCATCTCTGGAGTGCTATCTCCGGAGTCTTCGAAAAGCAGATGCGTCTGAATGGCCTATCTCAAATCTCAGAGCTTGCGAACAGCAAACTCGACACTCATGCCTCGGTCCTGGACTGGATCGCAGCGCAAGAAAAGATCATTAAAGACCTTTTGATCTGCGAAATCGAGATTCCGCTAATGGTCAGGACCTATTGGATCCTGGAAAACTTGCCCCCCACTGCACAGTGGAAGAATCTCCGTTCGACATTGGAGATTACCGGAAAGACGGAGGTACTGCCGGAGCTGATTGATTATCTCATCGGCTTCGAATCAGTCTCATATGGAGGCTTCTTGGTCGATCAACCCCTTCCCAGGTTGCGAGAGCTCATGTGCTGGTGGTAGGAGTTGATGGGTACAATATGGAAGCAACAGCAAAGAGGCGGACAACAATTGCGAACCCAAATACAGCATGTTCCGGACAGTCATCATACCAGATTGCAGCGGCCGTACCGAAAAAGGAATGAAAATCTCATGGAACAGAAGTTTCAGGATATTCTCTATGATCTGGTCAATGGTTTACGTATAGCCATGCATTCCAACCAAGAGAATATTCCACAGGCTATTGTCCTATTGAATAGCTCGGTCATTCAGCAAATGTTGGCAATCATTGGAGATTTTCAACGCGGCTTTTGGAGGAGATGTTAGGTTTGATAAGGCAGTATGTTGTTTCATGCTGACCCGCACCGACGGCTTTTAGCACTGGTATCAACACCTATGCCGATAGTGAAGGCGGAAGCACAGAGCAGACAAAGCAGGCTGGGCAGCTTTTCCTTGATACTATTTACCACCCCCTTTTGCGACTGCTGGCTGATTCGTTCGGCAGCGACATACCTCTCAAAAAACAGGTTCTACTAACCATCGTTGACACTTGGACAATGGTGGTCAAGTTTTTGGTGGACTCGGCCGTGAAATTTTTCGCTCCCTTCGTCAGGGAATGGTTTCGAGTTTCGATCTTGCAGGGGGAGTATGGCCAATCTCTGGAGTCTTGTCAGCAGGCTCGTAACTTCCCGATGGATTGGAAGGAGTTTTGTCGACTCGACTTTCCTTCTCGAGTTTGTGCATTCAGACATAGCTGGACCATTACCTCCATCCAATCGGAATAAAACCTATATGATAACTTTTATGGAGGACTATTCCAACTTCACGATAGGGGGCGGCCCCAGTAGTGTATTGGTAGTAGTCCTTGCATCTTGGTGCAGTGGTATGAATCCCTGCAACTGCGCAAAGCCAACGGGTTCGAATCCCGTGTCGCTCTCACAGGTGTCTCTTGGTTACCGGGGTTTGCCCTCAAAGGAGGTTTACCCGGTGCTCAGGATAAGTAGTCACTCTCTGCAGTGAAAGGGTACTTGACATGTGTCAAGAGTAACCCCGCTTACCTGATCTATGCCTTCTTAGGTATAGACAAGCGTTGGATTAAGTTCGGGGAAAATGTAATAGAAATTACGACTGTCATAACCATTAAGGTTGCATACAGAAATGAAAGATTATTATTATCCAACTTCACGATAATAGACTTCTTATCTCGGAAATCTGAAGCCATTAACAGTTTCCCCGACTACATCAGCCACATCGAGAATATTCACCAACCACATAATCCTAAGAGCTTGAGATCCGATAACTGAGGACAATACACATCGGAAGCGCTTAAAAGTTTTTTCAACTCACGAGGTATCACACATCAGCTGACCGCTCCATACACCCTGGAGCAAAACGGCAAAAGCGAATGCCTTAATCAAATCATCTTCCAAATCACTCGCACTATCTTAAAGTATGCCGGAATGCCTAACCGCTATTGGGCAACCGCTATTGGGCAGAAGCAGCCCTCTATGCTGTCTACGTCAAAAATCGCATACCCGACAAAACTGGAGTATCACCGTACGAGTACTGGACCCAGCGCACCCCCGATCTCTCGCACATGCGAACCTTTGGCTGCAAGGCCTTTGTTTTGCATCCCTCCGAGACTCGAAAGAAATTGGATGACATGGCAAGGACCTGTGTCATCGTAGGCTACACTCCTACTACCGATCGGCAATACTGACTACTAGATGCTATCACGAAACGTATCATCACGGCCTCCGACATCATCTTTGATGAAAACATCTTATATAAAGACATGATTAGCCAGGGTAACCAACTTACAATCAAACCCAAGCCCATGGACAGCCAGCCCACCTCCATTCCACAAGCTCTTCCTTACACCATCATCATAACACCCACCATGTGCTACAATGGTTCTCGACTCGATGCCAAAGCCTGCCGCCTCGGCAACCTCCATTCAAATCTCGCAATCAGAGAAGCCATCCACCATGTCCTCCACAATCGAACAACCGCCAATATCAACCACGGCAATGCCACCGGCATCATCCTCGGTCACTCGCAACTCCGCGTCTGCCTCCGCCAATCAGACAGGTGATGCCTCCGCCATCCCCAAATACCATCCGGAGGCAGACAGCTCTGAAGGAATATATCGAGATGTGGAGAAACATCACGATCCCATCTCATGTACGTCAGTCAAGGAATCGATCATGCTACTGGCAGAAATAATGGATACTATTCAGACTCATCTCTCTCTGAGCTTGACGGCAGCTTTGGACGAAAAAAAACGAAGGGCCCATGGAAGGCATCACTGACCGAGCATGATCGCCAGTCTATCATGATGCGGAGGAGCAAGCTCCTCCAAAAGTTAGAAAGATTGTGAGGGACCTCGAATTAAACTTGAACTTTGAGCCTGCTCCGATTGACATAAACGCACCTCGGCAGGATAGTTGTGTCTACTGCCGGATACTAGATGGCGCACGGCAACAGATTCATCCACACGTCTCGACATACTGCAGCTGGTGGAAGGCAAGCCATGGTATTCACCCCCGATAATCTGTACGGCAGACCCCGACCACTGAGAAAGCAAATCAATTTGCTTCCCTGTACATGCTGTTACCACTGTGCGGTCCCCCTATTTATGTGTGCACGGGAGCCACAGGGTGGCGCGTCAAAACAGTGTCAATACCGGAAGGCCATCTAGCATGCCGTGTATGCTGCATCACATGTGGAGGACTATAGGGCATTGATGGTAGAGGTTTCTGCCAAACACGGGCTGACCCTGAGAGATTCTTTTTGCAGTTATCTGTTGAGTGCCAATGGCAGGGCGAGGGCTGTAATAGGATGATTGCCTTCCTGCATAGGGTGCTGGAGAAAATTGGTTGGTGGAAGGAGTATGAAATGAATGGTGGATTGTGAGGGACAATTAGTATATTGATATTGAGAGTTAGTCCGATGGTAAAACCTCATTTTTGCTCCTATGCGAATAATTGGAGGCTCGGAATTTGGTAAAAAAGACGCGTAAGGGTGTTACAGTGGAGGAGCAGATCACGGTATTCCTGTTCATCGTTGGGCAGCCGGCCTCCATGCGACTTGCGAAGAAGTCTATCTCGAGGTTAGTGTATTTTGAGTTTAGTTCCAAACACCGACTAATACAGCCCGCTAGATACTTCTATGCCGTCCTTGATGCACTAGCTTCGGTTCATGGTGAACAAGTGACAAACCCCCCCCCCGATGTTCTGCTGGCAAAGATAACAGGAAGAGATTTTCGCAAATACCGGCCATTCTTTGACAATGTAAGAGATGCTATTGACGGTACACACATACCAGTCAGTGTACCCGCAAGTCAAGCAGCCGCGTATAGAGACAGGCATGGAAAACTGACCCAAAATGACCTCGCTTGCATGTACTCTTGACCTATACTTTTTGCTACGTCCTAGCCGGATGGGAAGGCAGTGCTTTGAAGCTATAGCTTCGGAGCTCGAGCTCCTAGCTCACGATGCAAGAAGTCATCGACTCCGCCCAAAACTACGATATCCTGACTTTGGATGTGCCTACGGCATTCCTTGGCTGTCCTTTGTCAGAGGAAATCGATATGTGGCTTCCCGACGAAGCCTTCTTCCGTTCCAAAGGCATTAGCCAGCAATTAACGGCTCCATACACTCCGGAACAAAACGGAAAGAGTGAGAGATTAAACCAGATAATCTTTCAGATCGCCAGGAAGATACTCAAGTTTTCTGGAATGCCGGATAGGTACTGGGCAGAGGTAGCACTGTACGCCGTCTATGTGAAAAATTGCATCCCGGATAAGACGGGAATCTCCATGTATGAACGCTGGACACAACGCATGCCCGACCTCTCCCATATGAGGATCTTTGGCTGTAAGGCCTACGTCTTCCGCCCCTCCGAGATAACCCGAGCTGGGGACATAACATTATGAGTAAATCAAAAAAATAAATCAGCAGTCAATTGAAGATTTCCATCAACGGCTACTGCAACAGCGGTTTTCGATGCTTCCCAATTCATCGCCTCGCCATATCTTTCCGTGAAATTCTTAGTCTGCAATGTTCATAGAAACCTTGTACCAAATCTGAATTTTGATTCGTCTATTTTGAATACTCGATTGAGACCTCTAGGCTTTCGCACCTCTAATATCAGATAAATGAGTAAGTAGTTTTGACGAGCCAGTTCACCAAGTATAAGTATATCCCAAGTCTCAACGACTGAAGCAATTACAAGACATAACTTTAAATGAGTTAGTCAAAAACCAACCAACAAAACCCCTAAGAAAAACCCAGCTAAAGTAATCCCATAATGTCATCATCGAGCTACTTATCAATTCCATCCAATCCTTCGTTGGATATGATTTTCAGTTATGAAAGTAAGTATTCCCTTCTGATCTAATCAATATTCAGCCAACTGAAATAATCAATAGGCAACATTTCAATTCCCCCATGTCTGCATATCGCCTCAAGAACATTGTCGCAATCACGCATCACCGATAATCATTCATAGCATCCACTTCGCGGTCCGATTGGACTACTGTATTTCATATTTTATTCTATCCGTATCTTGTCCAACCTATTCGAAATCCTGGTACGTTCCAACCAAAGACTGGGTCGCTGCATCCATCACCTCACCCCATCTCGTTTCTTTAGCGCCCACGTAACACAAGCCTTCGACGACGGACAAACATGCATCCCTGGGAGCCCACCGGCAGTAGCTCTCACCCTCACTCATCCTTCGCTTTTTCCGGGCCAATAAAATTTCACAAGTTCTTAATCACGCAGCTCAAGGAATGCTGATTAGAGTACTAAGAGAAGTCCAACGAAACCTCCGGTCTACAAACATAAGCCTTAATGCGAGGTACATCTAGCTTGTCAGCCCGGGTTTCAGTTTATCCACGCCCGATTGGTGATGCATAGGCTGATATCCGCATATGATGTTTGACAAAGTTGACATAAACACTAGTAAACACCAGCTGATATCTAAATGAGCAGTACATAATAGCCTCCGTTTTACTCCAAGTTGGCATTCCTTTCAAGTCTTCAATTGAAATCCCCATCTCTCCCTCAAGTTCAACCTTACTCACCTCAATCTCAACCATGGCCACCGCACTCCCACCTCAAAACGAATCCGCCGAACCTAAAACTCACACCCTAACCTGTCACTGTGGTTCCATCAAAGCTACCCTCGCGTCTCCAAATCACCTCCGCAATCCACTGTAACTGCACCATCTGTGAAGAACGCGGAGTTATCATCTTCTTCCTTCCTGAGGAACAGATTACCTTCACCTCCGGGGGGTTTGAGGATATGGGATGTTACGAGTTTGCAAAGAAGGTGCTTCAGTTTAGGTTTTGCAAGAAGTGTGGAAGCACTCCTATTGCCAACCGGAAGGAAGGAGGAACTTGGGGACTTAATGTACGTGGCCTTTTCGAGAGGGATGGTTAGTGTGGACGTTTTTGGACTTGGGCTAATAATTTATGGGGAAATAGGCGAAGTGTGTGGAGGGGTTGGATGTTAGTAAGCTGGAGATTATCGAGTATGATGGAAGGAGTAAGTAGGGTGCTTATGACCCGGGGTTCATTTGTATCTTCCTCATGACATTGCATGGTATCCTTCGATAACTATGCCGCAATCTATGTCTCGTAAAAACTCGCTAATATCTTATGTACTTTCGCATTTGCATTACCGCGTACCTAATCGTCATCCACCGTATTGCCTCTGTGCACCGTAATCATTAGCATCATCTCCCATCACATCGGGGCGACATGAAGAAACTCACCCGCTCTTCGGAGTCGCAACGATTCCAAGCAGCTGGAACTCCCCATTAATCGCCGCCTTCCACAACCGAATCTTTCCATCGTCACCAGTAGAACTCAAAATAGTTCCCGTAGCATTCCAAGCCACCTTCCAAACCTCACTCCTATGGTCTCCAAAATCCGCTACCTTCTCAACATTCCATCTCTCCGTAACCTCCTCCCCATCTCCTTCAGGTTCCTCTCCTCCAAGTCCCTGGGACAATCCAGCACCCTTCTTACGGCTGATAGTCCTCACCTGCGGCACCGGCTTAACTGCCACAGTCCCTCCACTCGTCAACTTAAAGATCCTAACATGGCCATCCTTACAAGCCGTAGCAATGAGGTGATAGTTCCTGCCCATAGTAACAGCCCAGGCAACATCTCTAACCAATCCACCGTGACCGGGTAGCTCTTCAGCGGCCCTGAGCTTTCCAGCAGCGTTATGTCTGTACACGCGGACAGAGTCCATAGCACCAACAACTAGCTGTTCTCCGCCCCATCTGCTGGGACAGAAAGCGAGACAGAAAGCAACCTCACTCTCGCGAGGTGGAGGAGTAGGGATGGCTTTAATGCTGTCAATTGGGACCCAGTGGGAAAGGTCGTGGGGCTCGCGGCATTCGTAGATCGAAACGGTTCCGTCGGTGGAGATGAAGGCAATCTTGAGACCGGTACTGGATGACGAGGAGGAGGCTTGGGTGGGAGGGAAGGCAATTGATAAGACGGCGGTTCGGGCTTCGGCAGTCATTTGGAATTGGCGCTTCCATCGGTGGGGGGAGACTGGGTGAGGTCAGCAGCTAGCACGTGAACGGGGTATCGAGGAAGGTGTATACGTTTCGGTTCTACAATTAATTAATTAGTACAGAGAGCTATAGATGCTCAGGACGGAGGTGAGCATACCCATTTCCTGTTCCTCCCAGATACGGACATGGCGGTCGTAGGAGCAGGTCGCGAGGATCTGGCCGTGTTCTGGAGGACCCCAGATGACCTTCCCAATGCTTGCGTCATGAGCTTTAACCTCACCGCTCTTACACCATTCTCCATTGTCGTCGAGATCGAAGATCTTTAATCGCTGGTCTGCGGAGACGGTGGCCATCCGACGTCCATAGTAGTCTGTAGACGTTCGTTAGCCGAGATTAGCGGGGAAGCAGCAGAGACAAGGTCGTGTCGAAGCTGAAGTATGAGGGGTAGGTACCGTAGGCGACATCGTGGACGAGATCCTCGTGGCCGGTCGGAAAGTGGACGTAGCTGTTGCTGCTGGTCGTGGCGCCCAAAGGCTTCTTGAGGTCGGAGAGCTTCGACATGGTGATGCTGCTTGGCTGGGATGACGCGGTTAGGCGCCGTGGGTTAGGGGTTTCAGGCTACACCAGAATCAAGGCGCGATTGGTGATCGGAGGTAGAGGATATTGGGTGGAGTTGTGTGGTATCTCCAGAGATGCTTTGGTGTTTTTGATATCAACTGTTTGCATGCCATGCCACTTCTGCCATTCTGCAGTAACTAAACGTCACGGGACGTCCACAATTTCTATAAGGGTTGACGGACATTTAAAAGCGATGGTGCAACTGGGGATAATGAAGTTCCAAAAAAAAAAAAATCAAACGGCGGAGGTACTAACAGCAAAATGTAGGAATATCAGCGAGAGGGGACCAAAAATAAAAGACAAAAAAGAATGTTGACGGAAGTGGGACTTGAACCCACGCTCAGTTTCCCGAACCAGGAATCGATATTAAGGTAACCTTAACCTGGCGCCATAACCAACTCGGCCATCCCGCCTAATATGTAATTTAAAAAGCCAAAAATCATTATAACCTGCAATTTAAAACCTCATTCCACATAGAGAGTACTTACATTAGTACTCATCCCACAGGTTGCTCAACGATCGGCACTATGCATGGTTAATTAGCACTAAGCAAAGTGAGTCTAGGTTAATCCTACGTATCTCTCAAATCTCGATTAATCGCTGCGCAGAACCGTATCAACTGATTATTCAGTAAGTACCCTACTGCTCCGTATTCATGCCTTAATGCATGAAGCCGACATCTGATACCCTTTTGCGTCCATTCCTTTAGAATCTAAAATGTGAGGATGCATGTACATCCATAGGCATGTTTGCGCCTATGCATCATAATAACAGAAAATCGGATGTTATTCCTGTAAGTAACCACAATGTGTGACGTTTGTGGAGAAGGTATAAAGCCGCTGGAGTATTCTTACCAAGTAAAGCTCTTCGAATATCAGTTTCCGTAACAATTCAGTATTCATCATGAAGCTTCTCATCCTCTTACCGGTTCTCACTGCGATCGTTTCTGGAACTGCTATTCCAGAGCAGTCTCCAGTATCACCAGTTCTAAGCCAAGCACCAGGTCCAGTTCATGCTCAGGTCCGTCCTTTCCCAAATCGAGTGATTATTCATCAATAGCTGACCCAACCGATTAGGGCCTGCCGCCACCAATATGCAACGAACGAGGGATGAAATGCAGAAACGGCAAACCATGTTGTATTCCGAGGGTATGTAGATATGGATATTGTGTCTGATATGATGACAAGATGCGATTTGGAGGAAGCTAGAATGGAAATTTGCAAATTTTATTGCAATTTTCGTTCCTGTCACGCGCTTTATTAGCTCACGCGCTACCGATACGCGCAAAGTACTTTTTACACGCGAAGTTCTACACTTCACGCGTCCGCGATACTCTTCACGTGTTTCCCCGAGCCCCGTCTCGCCGCCATGCCCGCCCCAACCGTAGTCCCAGGGGAGTTCTTCATCCCCGTTGAAGATGCCTACGAGGGTGCGTTTCATCTGCCCTACTGCACAGCTTCTCACCGCTAATTGCCCCCAGAAACCATGGACCTCGCATCGTTATGCTCCGGGCGCTCTCGATCCCTCGGAATGCACTCCCCCACCGCTGCTTCCGTAACCCTCGAGATTCCTCCGTTTACCCTTACCATCCAGCAATCCCCGACACTTCTCAATGCCAAACTAGCTTCTGGCACAACTGGTGCTGTCCTCTGGAACCTCACACCCCGCTTTGCCCGCTGGCTTGTGTCATCTCCGCACGCACGGGCGCTGATTCCAGAAACTGCGAAGGTATTGGAGTTGGGATGTGGTGCTACTTCTGTGCTTGCGGCAACGTTAGGGAGGACTGTGGCGGGGTATGTTCAGAGTGATATGGGGTACACACTGAAGCTAGCTGAGGGGAATCTTGAAGAGAACTTGAAGGAGAATGGCACTGGGGCTAACTCTAGGAAGAAGGGTGGGAAGTGGAAAAAGGGACCTGGTGGATCATCTAGCTCATCGCAGCCGGGGATAAACCGCGGAGAGGGGATTAAGAGTATCGTTCTAGATTGGCAGGAGGATGAGGTTGCGAGTCATCCTGAGATTAAAAAGCTTGCTGGAGAGGATGGGTTGACGGCGGTTATCGCGTGTGATTGCGTCTACAATGAAGTGCTGGTACCGCCGTTTTTGGATACGGTGGAGGCGGCGGCTAGGCTGGGTGAGGGGAAGGCAATTGTGATGGTTGCTACGGAAATTAGGTCGCCGGGTGTGCAGGAGGTTTTCTTAGAGGGGTTTATGAAGCGCTTTGAGGTTTACAGGGTTAATGATAGGTATCTTGGAGATGAGATGAAGGTCGAGGATGGGATTGTGATCCATGTGGGTGTGTTGAGAGATTAAAGGTAGGAAATGTCGGGAGAAGAGTAAAAGTTTGAACGAAATATGATACCCTGTTTGAGCATCCTTATTCGCTCTGACTGTCCTTTTACATATCGAATCATATCCAACCGTCCAGGAATGCCGCAGCTCTGCATGCGCTGCCTCCAGAGGGTTTTTAGTTTAAATATCTATATATATATGAATGAATTTATTACAACCCTAACAGTTTTGTAATAAAAGTCTTATTTGTTTTTTACTATAAAACATTCTTTTTTGTATAATGTTATGGTTTATATAATTAAATCCCTCCGGGGTAAAAATACCTCATTGCAACAACTCGGTTCCCCCAAAGCACTCTTTGTCTCCAGGTGTAGCTCGCAAAGCTTTAAAAAAAAATGAATATATTTATATATTATTCTAATTAAAAAAACCAAAGTATGTAAAAAAAAAAAAAATTATAGAAGGAGAATTTTTAAAAGCCATCCTTTATTAAAACTTGTGAATTCGTATTTAATAGATTCACCTCAACCATCTAAGATAAGCTATTGATGGAATATGGGATCTCTACTAGCTTTATCTCTGATTATCCAGATAATCAGTGGGGTGATATTAGCTATGCATTACAATCCGAGTGTATTAGAAGCGTTTAATAGCGTAGAGCATATTATGAGAGATGTGAATAATGGATGATTAATTCGTTATATTTATTCCAACACAGCTTCAGCTTTCTTCTTTATTGTGTACTTACACATCGGTCGTGGTTTATACTATGGATCATACCAAAATCCTAGAACATTAGTATGAAGTATAGGAGTTGTAATCTTTATTTTAATGATGGCCACAGCCTTCTTGGGTTTCTTTAAACGTAGCCCAAAATCATTAAAAGCTAATAATGTTAATCATAAAAGAAGAATTAAATTATCAAATTCCTGCCCTGTGTAAATATTATTCTTATAATAAATGGCACCTCCAGAAAGTATGTATGGGAGGGGAACCTACCCACTCTTCGGGTTATCGTTAGGGGCTCCATTGAATATAAATAGAGGTAATAATAAATTATTATTGGAATTAGAAGATAAATATCCCCAAAGAGCGCTTTGGAGCCAACTGGACAGGGGAGTGTTTGTAAAAAATCTCTTGTCATGTATTACAATTAGTTAGTAAATGATAAACTTACCAGTACAACAGTTATAACTGTTGAAATTATACATGGGTAACTTTTATTGGCAATGTGTATAAGTTACGGTAAAATACTCTGATAGGGGTATTGAGTATAACTGTAAAAATATCTTTTCCTAAAAATCACCCTATTGGTGGTGGTGGTTGGGGGGGGGGGGGGCACCTCCGGTTGTGTAGCACCTCCTTCGCAAAGCATAATTTATGCAGGGGGCTACTTCGTCCCCAATATTGACTTTATTCTCTTGGATACTTTAAGGAGAGTTTTATACTTTCTTTGGGCGACACGAGTGAAAACAGTTAAAATCTTATTATTGATAATATCTAGATAATAGGACCGGACTGTCAGTAAATAGTTTGTTTGTTTTTATTTATTGCCACAGACTGGGTCACTTGTGGGTGTCAATTTATTTGATGCTTAATGTACAGTGGACAGGGGGGAACATTGCATCTTTATTGGTAATGAGTTAGTCGACCCAACTTATGGGGAATATTGTTCTTTAGCAGGGCAGCATAGACACTTCACGAGCCCTTGTGATGGAGCCTCATCTATGTATGGAGGGTACCACACTTTAAGATTGAGCTCGCTACCCCAATGAAATTATTTTGGGGGGGGGGGGGGATTGTCCCTCGCCACTCTTCGGAGGCTCCTTTGTGAACACCTAAGGGATATATCCAAAGGGAAAAACTAATCTATTATACAAGCACAGGATGAAAATATCCTGCCTGCATCAATCATGTTGAAGTTATCAGTATTCCGATTTGTTAAAAAGTGATAATGAAAATATAGAATTCGACAGCTACATGCTTCCTGAGGAAGATTTAGAAGATGAAGGTTTAAGAATGTTAGAAGTTGATAATAGAGTGATATTACCTGAATTAACTCACGTACGTTTTGTGGCTACATCTCAGGATGTAATCCACAGTTTTGCTATGCCAGCCCTTGCTATTAAATGTGACGCATACCCCGGAAAATTGAATTCTGTTTCTGTTTTAATTAACAGAGAAGGTGTATTCTACGGTCAGTGTTCAGAGATCTGTGGTATCTTACATAGTTCAATGCCTATCGTTATCGAGTCTGTTTCTATCGAGAAATTTTTGGCTTGATTAGCTCAGCAGTAGGGTTATATAGGAGCAATCCTAACAAACCTTTATACCACTCTAGCTGAGCTCGTTCATACTCAACTGGTCGTTCTGTTAATAATAATGCAAGACCAAATGGTAATGTTTTCCACCTTTAGTAAAAAAACACCGTAGATCTGCATCTAAGGCTTCAACAATTGGCAAAAATAAAAGATTTGAGGACGAAAATTTCAACCAGTGATTTGCAGGTTTGGTGGACGCTGAGGGGTGCTTTAGAATTTCAATATTAAAAGACAGGCTCCGCCTATTAAATTTAAAGTTGGCTACAGAGCTCAGGCTTATTTTTCGATTTGTCTTAATAGTAGAGATCTTGAATTACTGAAAAAAATTCACGCTTACTTTGGTGTAGGTTTTATCGGTAAGTTGGGAAATAATGCGTTTGAGTATAAAGTTTGTGCTTTCAAAGATTTACAAGTAATTCTAAATTTTTTTGATAAATATTGTTTAATTAGTCAAAAACTAGCGGATTACAAACTATTTTCTCAAGCGGTAAGACTACTTTTAAGAAAAGAGCATTTAACTATTGAGAGATTAAAAAAAATTGTTAGTTTTAAGGCTTCAATGAATTTAGGATTACCCCAAAGCTTAATGTTAGAATTTCCTGATGTAATAGCCGCAGAGAGACCTACAGTAAGCAATCAGGTAATTAAAAACCCTCATTGATTAGCAGGATTTGTAGATGGAGATGGATGCTTTTCTATAAGTGTTACGGCGGATTCAGCATATAAACTAGGAAGAAAAGTTTATTGAACCTTTTAAATAAAACAACATATAACCGTGATGCCGTATTGTTACAAAGTTTCGTTAATTTTTTAGGCTGCGGTACTGTTTTTGTCAGTAAAAAAGTGGATGCCTGTAATTTTGCTGTGAGACATTTTGGAGATGTAAGTGAAAAAGTTGTTCCATTTTTCGTGAAGTATCCTTTAAGAAGTGCAAAGGCTAATGATTTCAAATATTTTATTAAAGCTGTAGATTTAATAAAAGCAAAATCCCATTTAACCGAGCAAGGAATAGAGGAAATTAATAAAATAAGATTAGGCATGAATAGTTTAAGAATTCCACCTGGAGGCAAAAAAAATTCGTGATACGAATAGCGAATAAAAGACCAATCGATTAATGCTGCGGCGAAGCCGCTATATTCGTCGTTATATGCTTCCAGAAGAAGACTTAGAAGAGGGAGGTTTAAGAATCTCAGAAGAGGGAGGTTTAAGAATGTTAGAAGTTAATAATATAGTGATATTACCTGAATTAACTCACGTTCGTTTTGTAGTTATATCGCAGGATGTAATCCAGTACTTTAGGCTCCACCGTATCTATGTATAATGTTACACAGCTTTCAACGCTGTCTCTGTATGTAAGAACTCCTCTACATTCTTGATAAGCCAACTTCATTTGCACTCCAGCTAATACAGTCCTAGTCAAAGGAACAAAATGTCTTTCGGATTCTCAGTAGGGGAATTCATCGCAGTCGCAAGACTTGCCACTACAATCTACAAGGCTTTGGATGAAGTCAGTGGGCCCAAGAGTGACTTCAAGGATACCACGGAGCAGCCTCAATCTCTATATACCAATCTGGAGACAATTTGTCACCTTATTGTTGATCCTGCATTTAACATCCAAGAGCTCCCTCCCCCAGATTTCCAACTAATGGGCTGACTTCAATTTCATCTCAACTGTTGCCCAAGTTTGATAACAACCTTCCTGTAAGTAAATCAGTCATACAGCCAGTTGTTTCTGTAAAGTTTTAAATGATGTCATGCCTCAACAAATGTTAGGGTCGTCAATATAAAATTACCTTTGAAGGCCAGTAGTTTGAGGCTTAGAGTGACAAGTGTCGCGCTTACAGCTGTGCACAGCCGCGCAGAGCACACGCCCCGGTGCCAAGCCATCGTTAGGGTGTGGGGTCAACGGCGGATCATTCATTCGGGAAGGAAGGACGGACGCATACTTAATTTGATTTTCCCAATTTAAGCCTAGTAAATTCCATGTCCTATGACACATTATGCAGCTATAAAAGTGTCTACTTATATATCTGCCATCGGGACCATTTTTCACCGCAAACCCCGCCGCATCTGATTCTTTGCAACAAAAATCCATCATCGTCCAGTCTTTATCATCAAATACCTGGAAACACCCGGGAGCTTTGATCTCTTGTGCTTTAGAAACAGTCAATTATGTCGATTCCTTCGTTTGGCTTCTCGGTCGGCGATTTTATCGCCGTTGCGGAGCTTGAAACTACCATTTACAAGGCCTTGTCGCGGGTCTGAAAAGGAGTACAGAGATACTGTCTAGCTTCTCAAGTCACTTGCTCACGCGCTTCAAATGATGTACAATTTCTTGGCCGGACGGACGTTTCTTGGTGGTAGAGAACTGCCATCACCGGATGTTGCGCTCATGAATGGACTGAAATATCATTTGGATTGCTGCCAAACCTTAATGAGTGATTTCTTGTGGGTACAAATCATTCACTTTGATTTTTTCTGGCGCATGTGAGACTAGAATCCAATCTCGAAAGTACACCGAAAGTTTCATTCCGGATGCCTCAACCGAAACGTCCCTAGCGCAAGCGATAATTCGTTCTGGAAGGCCAAAAAACAAGATGATCAAGGACATCAGGAAAATCAAGTGGTGCATGTTTAACGCCGATGATGCTAACATTCTTCATGCGTTACAGCATTTCATATCTTCTTAGCCGCTTTAAACGTGTGAGTGAAAATTATATCTATGATGATGTACAAGTCTAACGTGTTGTTGATAATCCGTCAAGAAAAGTACAGCAATAGCACAGGTCACGCATGAAAAAGTAGACAGAACTCTCAAAATCAGCCTGAGGAACGAACAAACACTATCGGAGATATTTGGGCAACTCAAGATCATGGCGGGACAAGAGCTGCGAAGAAACCTGGGATATGCATGGGAAGGAAGTAATAGCCCGGGTCAAGGAGCCGTCATCTTTGAAGATGCATTTGGAATGACATTTGGAATGACATTTGAATTGCCATTCTTTCCTTGTAAAACTCCGCGGGTAAGATATTTCTTATTAATCAAACTATAAGGGCGTCTTGATCACCTGGCTAAGAATACTTTAGTCATTCCATGACACGTCTATCAAGTCTCTGCTTGAAACGCTAGGATCAAAGCCATTCAAACGCGTTAGATTTACTACCCAGTTCTACCTGGTAAGTTTACAATCATCAAACGTTTGTTTATGTACTTGAGTTGTCACGATATTTAAAGGTGATCAACTAATATGTGTGTCGATGTAAACAGATTGGCAGAAAAAAATGAAACTGCTCTCATTAAAGGAACTAATCTCAAATAATTATGGAAAGGAAAAAACATAACCCGAATTTCTCAATGTGAATGTTACTCTAAAGTATAACTACTTATAAATGGTTGTTCTAGCCTTACCACTGATGATTCAGTAGTGTAGGGGTATCATGAGCGCTTGCCACCGGCATATTGCGCTCGAATCCCGGCTGAATCATTATTTTGTCTCCTTTGTTATGTACACGTACTTGACGATCAATTTTTTGTTGGACCAGAAACTGCCTACCTAGCTATATGCCCCATGATCTCGGCTGATATAATAGCTTTTGTATTTACTAGATACATCCATTCATCTTGTGATATCGTATACTCAAGCATTATGGGCTGATATTGAGGCTACTGTTAACAAATAGAGAACAAATAAAGATTTTGTCATAAACCTTGTGTTATTATTATGCGCTGTCATCACAAACGCAATGCGGTTACACAACACCCCACTCCTACTCTAGGCAGCGATGTGCCGTCATCAGCCTCACCTCCATTTCACACCTCGCGCTTCGGATTGCGATTTCAACAGCGCGAAATGGCGTTATAAGCGTTTGGCTTCTCCGTCGGAGATTTTATCGCTGTAGCAGAGCTTGCTACTCCCATTTACAAGGCTTTAAGCGAAGTTCGGTAGGGGAAACCGAGTACAGGGAGGCGATGGGACTTCTTCAATCACTGGCTATGGCGCTACGAATGGTGCATGATTTTCTTGTCGGCCCAAGATTCAACGATGGTACGCAACCGCCGCCACCGGATGTTGCCCTGATGAATGGGCTACGATATCATCTGGAATGTTGCCAGAGATTGATGGATGTTTTTGTCAGACAAACTGCTACTTATGTTTAGAGTATTCGCTGATAATGTTGTGACAGGGAACAATCTCGGAAGAACACCGAAAGCTTTATTCTGAACACTTCATCTGGGAAAGATCGGAACGAGTCGGGATTGTCGTTTTGGAAAGCAAAGCAGCAACGCATGATCAAAGATATCAGAAAGATAAAATGGAGTATGTTTAACGCAGAAGATGCGAGGATTTTGCATCAAAGGATGCAGTCGCATGTTACGGCATTTCATTTGTTTTTAACGGCTTTAAATGCGTAAGTGGAAAACCATGGGCTTGGCCCGATATGACGCTGACCTGATAACTATGAAGTCAAACTCAGGCTCGTACACAACGCACTACCAATCAAGCAGCGGTGACAGCTCGCAACATAAACGATAAGGTGGATAAAACCCTAGAGGTCAGCTTGAGAACCGAAAAGACGTTGTGTGAGATGGTTGATCAAATCAAGATTATCATGGGACTGGATCTTCCCAGGAACCTTGGATACGCGTGGGAGTGAAGTAATGGTCCAGGACAAGGAGCGGTGATCTTTCAGGATGCATTTGGGAAATCTGACCAACTTCCGTTTATTCTTTGCAGAGATCCTAGGGTAAGATTCTTCGTATCTGATGACGCGACCCGTGAGAGCAGTCCGGCTAAATATGGTTTAGTCTTTCCATGACACTATTGAGATCATGTTTCGTGGTCGCCCGGGACATGCAAGGGTGTCCAAACATTTGTGCGAACTTGAGAACTCAGACGGCGCCTTAATTCAGCAACCCGCACGCGGTCAAAAATCCGCAAAGATACCGTGTTTTTGTATGGGTATATCAGAGCGCCGAATGTAGACAATGCAGACTTGTAATCTTACTCTACCGATGATTTTGAACGACATGACAGCTGCCAGTTTCCATTTTTTCAAATGTAATAATTGAATCAATTGATACATATTTAATTATTAGCAGACTTTTTCAGGTTAGCAACGCTGTGCAACCACTGTTTTGTAATTCTAATAAAGATGCAGTTGTAAAGTAAGGTTTTCATCATCGACATCGCATTACACCAAAGATGTTGCATAACGTGACTCCTCGTCACATCCTTTGCCAACCAACATCGAATCACTCATTCACACTTATTGAATCCAGGACCATTAGTCATCGCTACCCCGGATCGTATCTTTAGATAAACGCTATCGGTATAATACAGAAAATATCTGGATAGTCAACTCACAGCCTTGGTCTCAGAAAGGGTCTCTGAGAAGTCAAATTTGGAGTGAAGGCCGTATAAATAGTAGATACGGTACCTGGGCGACGCTATAAAAGTGCATCTGGGATACATCCCAGAGCTGTTGAGTACTAGGGAATCCCTTGGGTCGTGAAACAATTTCCAGCTCACGGAGCGTGATATTTTAGGATGATAGCGGCTATGGGAGATTTCCCAGATACATGTGTGTAGCTAGCCTTACGCGGTCTCCATAGCCACCGTTTATCACGGCCTTCGCTGCAATATTTCACGTGGAATTTTTGATAAAAAGATCGCATAAACTTCGGTTTAAATAGTTACGCCAGAAATAAAGATAGCTAACAAAACAAAAAAAAAACAGCCGTAAAAAAAACATTCCCATATTTGGCATATTTGGTATCCTGCCCAAAATACTTTTTCCCCGCACAAAGTTGTCAAGATTCAAGAACTTGTCGTCTATTACATTACTCCTTGATTGGTATCGCTCCTGCTCCTCCTCATCTTCCCTGGCTTCCTTCCTGGTATTTCTGATCCCTCATCTCTCTCCTTTCCGGTCATCTTTTCTCCTTCCTCCTGATTCACCCGGCCGGCCTCGCGCATTCGCAATTCCTCTCCTTCTCCGACTCATCCCACTACGCAGCCCACGCTCTCCTCATCCTTAAAACCAAAAAAACCCCACGCTACCCAATGCAGTCATACCGATTCCCAACACAACCAACCACTCCTCCTTAACACTTCCCATTTTCTCAACACCTTTAATATTTCTAATAGCTTCATACCCAATATCTCTCTTTCTCCTCCCCTTTTTGTTTTCGTTATCCGTGGGTCTTGTCGAATGAAACGCTGTTGTGGGAAGCATTTGTGGAGGTCGGTATTCGAGATATAATGGGTTTGCTGGGGCTCCGTCGAATTGGTAGAGATTCAACCGGGGCTTTTTGTGCCGCGCGTCGGTGATGATTTCGTACCACTGGGGGAGGTTAGCGTGGTACAGAGAAGGGAGGGGATAAAGCGGGGTGGATGGGGGGTGGAAACTACGGGGGGGGCCGGGAGGGAATTCAGAATCTTGGAGCGCCAGCAGTTGTAGGCCTTCCTTCCTGACCACGGGAACTGGAAAAAATGCAGGGCACATCAAGCCCTAGGAATTCGCCAACGGCAACGACAACGACAACGACGTACCTTGTATATCTCAGTCTGATTGTACTTAGTATAAATACTCTTATCGTTCGTACAAGGGTCAGCATAAAGCTGTCTTCCATCCTCTTTTATAGGTTGAAGTGATAGCGACCCGTTTGCATAACGGATATAGGTTCCATGTTGCCATTGGATTACGGCTGAGGGACAGCTTGGGGTGGTGGCTATGATCGACGGATGTCAGCCTCATGTAGATCTTTTCCTTCACTCCTGATGACGATCTTTTTTGGGGATCAAGGACTCCTTTCTTCCGTGGGAAACAAAGTGTAGAGAAGGTATCCAACTCAACTCATCTAAACGACTGAGAAAGCTGGAGGGCCCAGAAATCCATCGCATCGTAAAGCCGATCGAGAGCTCGAAAATCGTGAGGAGGGAAACAAAGTGGGGTAAACGTACGATTCGCAACAACAGTGTATAACGCGTTCTCATAATGCCCATCAGCAGTAAAAGAAAAGCTGCTTCCCGGAAGCCTGGGTTCATTAAGAGTATCCGCCGTAGGGTTATAGATATCCTATTTCGTCCCTTACAATCAGCTTCATTACTTCTCCCTCACTCTAAGCTCCTCCAGAAGTATAACTGCAAAACATACCGGACCCGTAACGACCGTTCCACTTTTCGAAACCCAAGTTCCCACAAGCTGCGGATCCGACACCGTCGCCTGAGCGGTAGCTGTTGTCGCCGCCGCCGCAATCAGTATTAAAGTCTTCGGCAACATATTCCCGTCGCGGATATCGAGCGTAATTTGTTTAAACGAGCGTAACGAGCGTATTAAATGTAGTATCGGTAGCGAGGGTAGCGACAGTAAGTGGGTGCTTGTTGTGGTTCGTCTGTACGTCGCGCGGTTGTCAAGGTGTAAGGTGTAAAAGTTGAACGACTCGGTCTTCTAGGTCAGTACGTAACGGCTGTGCGACGACCTGCGACGTGCCTTGTTTCGCGCCGTCCTCGTCGCCGGCCAAGCAAGCATGAACCCCTGTTCCCGTTGCTTCGAAGATCGCACCCTGAAGCGGAAGAAGAGCTTCTATGGCCAATCTGGGTTAGTCTCCCTCAACAGTGCCAAGCTTTCCAATAATAGATTGGCCAACGAACAAGCACAACACGCACACGCAGCTGCGTGGGAAGCTTTCACGAATCACATCTTCGGACGCTTTTGAAGCTTCCATTCATCACAGCTACAGAAAGCTTCCCCACACCGGTTCACAACAGCAAATGCATCAACGGGAACGTCACTGCAAACGAAAAAATGCGAAAGTCAATTCCTAACCCTTCCCGGGACAACCCATTTCTGCTCAAAAACCAATTGCAACGGCTTCGCTACGCTTTGATATAACAACGAAATACAATACCACTATTATTAAATGAATGTACCAATAACCTTAATAAAACCCAAAGCTTACTCTTCTGCCTTGTCCTTTCTCTCCTTAATGACCAATCCCTTACCCTCGACACGCTTGTAGATGTCCTTGACATCATCTGATGGAAGTCAGTTATCCGTTCGAAAAAATCAAAATCGACAAAAACATACCTGTGCAAGTCTCGAAGTGGGTAGTTGAGTCGTAAGAGCGGGAGATGAAGACGTTGTCCCGGGTTCCGTCCTCAACGGGCTCGTACAAGTCAACCTCCTGGATGAACTTCTCCTCAGAAGCACCGAGCTGTCCGGCACCAAGTCCGAGACGCTCGAAACCGGGCTCGAGCTCGGCGTGGGGGTTTCCGCTGTCGGGGTTCTCGATCATGGTAGAAACGGAGGCAAGGTAGAATCCCTTGGGGCAGACGTTGAAGACGGAAGACAACACGGAGATGTAAATGTCGTTCTTGCGTCCCATCTGGGAGGCGGGGATGATGATCTGGGCGGACTCGGCGCCGTCGGTTCCATCAACGGGGTGCTGGAGGACACAGATGGCACGGACGAGCTTTCCGACAGGGCGGATTCTCTCGGTTCCGAGGAAGTAGGTGGGGTCGGCAATGACCTTCTTGGTCTTGACGACGGTGTCCTTCTTGGTGATGGGGTGGGGGAAGCGGACTCCGGAAACCTTTCCGGCATCGTCGTAGAGGATCTCCTGGAGGGGAGTGTTCAAGGCGTAGGTACCTCCGTAGACGGCGGACAAGAAGGAGAAACGCTCGGGAAGCTCTCCAAGACCGTAGAGAGGGAAGATGTAGGGGGAGTTTCCGAAACGGGCCATGGACTTGACGTAGAGAATGATACGCTCGATGGGCTCACGGGCAGGGCGGTCGAGGTAAGAGTCCTCGGCGTAGAGAGCCATGGCGTGTCCGATGAACTCGGAGGTCCAGGAATCGAGTCCGAAGATTTCGTAGGCCTCACGCATGGTGTTCGTGTCAAGGTCAAGACCTGAAACGCAATTAGCTCGAATTCATCATTTTCAGCACTCAACATACCCTTCTTGTGGGTGGATGGGTCGTCCTCCTTGTAGGAAGCGATGAACTGCAAGAAGTTCTGCATGTAGTACTTCTGCATGGTGGAAACGAGAGGAGACTTGACAGCCTCAACACGGGTAGAGGGGACCCTTGATGGGACACCCTTCTTAACGACGAAAGATCCGTGGACGGAAAGAAGGTCGATGTACTGGGTGACACCGGTTTGGTGAAGAATGCGGGTCAACTCTCCATCGGCCATCAAGAACTTGGGAGTCAAGGAGATGTGCCACTGGTTCCAGGCGCGAGCATCGGTTCCGAAAACCTCAGGGGGGTTCGGTCCGACCTGCTCGGGTCTGGGGGCCTTGGGGGCGGGCTTATAGCTCTCGTCACCGGCCTCCTTAGCCGCAGCCCGACGCTTGTCCTCGGCCTCCCGCTCGTCGTTCTCGAGCTGCTCAATCTCTTTCTTGCGCTCTTCCTCCTTCCGTCTCTCCTCGTCGGACCATCTGAACTTCTTCCACATCTACCAACTAGTCAGTATAATTCGGCGCGTGCACGGTTCAGCTATGGCTACTGACGTCGAACATGTTCAAACTCGCACTCTCTCTGTGCCATTGAGTTAGCTGTAGCTCTGATGGAAATGGAATTTTGATGTACATACCCTCCATAGTAGGAGTTGGCATCGATGTTAAGGACCTTCTTTCCCTCGGATCCGAAGACACTGCAGATGTGTTAATTGGAGCTCTTTGATGGAATAGAGATGCTTTTCGTAGAGTGACGTACCCAGAGAGGATACACTCAGTGAGTCCTGAGATGTGGTGTTAGCTTAAGCTTGTCCCTGATGATGTTGTCGGGGGTTGCTGTGCTGTTGCCCGTGGCGGCGGTTGGCGGGGAAGGGGGAGCTCCGTACCAGTTCCGACAACGACAACGTCGTATTCCTCGTTGAGATCTTCCATTGTGATATGTGTATGTGTTGTAGTTGTTGTGTTTGTTGCTTCTCGTTACGGCTCGAGATGGAGACTGATGGATGGAGGTGAAGGAGCAGGTGGAAGCGGAGAACAGTGAGAGGGCAGTCTGGTCGAGAAGGCCTCAGGTACTTAGCAGCGGCTTAGCGTGCTCCCGTCAGAGGTGGGGTTGTGAGGATTATTTGGGCGGTGGAGGGGGCAGTAGGGGGGGTACAGGGGGGTGTTGGGGGTGCTGTATGGGGGGTGCTCTACGATGATGGGGGAGGGGGGTGCTGGACGGTGATGCAGTCCTAGTCCTGAGAGGGGGGGGTCTCGGGGGATAGCTGGCTCTCGACGAGGAGGGTAGCTTGAGGCTGTCTTCCTCTGTCCTCCTCTCTCCTCCACTCAGCAGCTTCCAGCAGTCCGCCTCCTGCTGCTCCTCTGCAACTCCTTCTGCAGCTCACCTCCACTCACCTATCATCTCGACCTATCCTCCGCCAGCTCGCTGCCAGTTCCATCAACTTCGCTGCCAGCTTCCTGCATCAACGCATCGCGCTTTGTCCCGATACGGCCACTTGGCTCGGGGAGCGATCAGAGTGGCAGAGGTGCCTCGACCGTGGGTCTAACCGACAGAAACCAGACCGCATCACCGACGGGGAAATTAGAGCTATGGCAACCAGATTGCCAGCAAATTGGAGCCTGCCAAAGAAGCGATATCTCGGGAAATCACACATCTTTTGGGACAACGTGCGTGGTCTTGGCTTTCATTTAGCCCCGCGGTCAGACCCCGAACCGCAATCGGAACGAGACGCAACGCGACGCCCCGGCCGCCACCACAAGAGACAGCTTGTCCTGGCCGGCGCATCTAACCATGACGAGTGACGGCAAGAGCATAATTACCGGCCGGAGGGGAAACAGACCTCCAAAACATCATCGTAAGTCACCCACTCCTACGCACGTCCACCTCAAAAGAAGCCCCGGCGAAGCTCTAGCGAAGCTCGTCGATGACCTAGTGACGCTCCGTCAAGGCCTAAGAAAGCTCCATCGAAGCCCCGGGTGAAGATCTTCTAGAACAATACGGAAAGTAGTAATATTACACTGTTTCCCGGGCCACCTATCTGAGTCGATGAACGCAGCGGAACCCAAAGCATCACGCGGATTGTTTCCCGAAATATCAGAATTATCGAAACAATCAAACATTTCCCCGAAATAAACAAAGCCATCATTTATTGTTTCCATCATTAGCCAATCAAAACATTACAACTATCAAGAGACCGACAATAGCCAGCCTCAAGATCTCTCATAAAGATCGTCTCATCCCCTCTAACTATTCCTCAAACCAGATAAACCACCGCAGATTCAAACTAATTAAAGAAAGTTCCTACAACTCTTATTTCCACCTCATATCCCATAATCATGGTCATTCCCTACCGCCACTCCCTACGCCGAGCCCCACCAGCACACCCTAAACCCACCATACCCTAACCACATACCCTAAGACCCTGCTGATGATCCCACCGGTGAACCCTCCCTTAAACCTCCACCTCCATGTCGTGTCCATTTCGCACCCACAATCCCTAATCCCTCACTACCTGCTCCTCCACCTTCATCTCCATCCATATCTCTGAGCGAGACTTCTAAACAACCTGAAGCCAGAGTCCCTGGTTCCAGTTGGAATTCCACTGAATCTCGGAATCCCCGTTGCTTGAAGTCAACTCAAAGTTCAAACCCTTCCCATCTGTCGGGCAAGGATAAGAATACACCAAGTCAGAGCCTTCTCCAACCTTGAATGTTGCCAATTCCCTGTTACGGTAACCTGTGCGTTGATTCCAAGTTGCTTTTGAAATATCGAATGTTACCCCGTTGGAAGGGATGAATTCAAAGACTGCAAATGTTTTGCTACCGGAAAGTACGACAGGGTCGGAAAATCGTAGGTTGCAACGCTTTCCGGACCATGGGGAACCCGGGGGTTGGGAAAAGTATACGAGTGAGGAAACGGAGTTACTGCCACTGCCGTAGCGACTGGTTTGTCCGTAGCCGTCGACGGTTACTGCCATGGTTGGGGCGGATTCGTAGGCTTTTGCTACGACGGAGGGGTTGACGCGGGTTGGTGTAGCTTGGCGTGCCTCGAGGGGTGCGGCGAAGGAGACCGAGGCGAGGGTTGCGATAATGAAGGTGGAGAGTGAGAATTTCATTATGAATACGGTATTAAGATGATTTGAGTATCTTGAAGTAGGTGTATTGAAGGATCTGGAGATCGTGATGATGATATTTTCCTCCGGCGGGCGAAGGGGTGGTATTTATTCTGCAGCTCTTTACAGCTTTTCTATGTAGGGGTCATTTCCCAGCTCCCGTAACTATCCGTCTCGATCTCGTATTCAGACCTCTTAGACAACTTCCATTCATCAGCTGTTACGCTTTCATCAGGTTTAGCATCCCGAATGGGACATCACGATATCTACAATGACATGCAGCTCGGCTACGTAGATGGTGTGAATTGACCAATCCTATTTCAGCGGGATGTATGTAACCCAGTTCACGTGTGTGACGTTTGCTTGGCGGCTGGCCTGCTTATGCGTGTTCAGCCCTTGGCTGTGAGCTGAAAATAGACTCTGAGTCTGGTAACACGAAGCCGCTATGCAGGAAGTTCTCGCCTGTGGGTTCCGAGTCCCGAGTCTTAGGAGTTCTAGAGACCATGTGACGATGATGCGCATAATGTGGTGGCTTTGATGTCTTTATGCTTGTGGATGGCGTACGGAACCACAGTGGGACTAAGCCCAGGAGCCATACAGCAATCGTGAGTGGCAGGGAAGACTTTGGGCCCTTTGCACAAACCTCTTGTGGTTCTATGATGACTCGGAATTGAGGCAATCATGATTTATAAAACTTACAAGCTACAAGCTTATTCATCGATGACTCCAGAAAGGAAGCTTGTGATAACTCGTGATAGGTACTTGTGAGTAAGAACTCTCAGATGAACTTCGTAGTTGGGTTGCCTAAACTACTAAAGCTTCTTAGTTTAGTCTTTACCTTAGTTTCCTTTCAAGATCGTACATTCAACTCCCAAGATCACGGGAAGATTGAAATTTGAAATGCGTCAGAACTTAGCACGTCGACATGATGCATCTCAGAAGTTACTATTCTTATATCCTCTCGTTTGTCGTAACCCAGCTTGACTCTTTTATGTACTCTAGAACTCATCTCTCGCTTCCAGGAAGTCATTTACGGCACTAGTGTTGGCTTTCCGGAACCTGTCGGATCGGATCGTACAACCGGGATCTCAACCCGGGGAGCCCGAGTGAGATAATGTAAGATCTGTATTCTCGGCATGATGGGGGCCGCGATACGAATGCCTGTCATTGACTAGTAAAAGTATGTATGTATGTATGTCTCGGGAAGCTTAAGGATGAATAAACCGGGTAGTACGGGAGAGACAACAACAGCTGCCGGGATGCACAACTACGTCGAAGTCAGACACCATGGTAGACATGTATTTAACTGCCAACCAAAGAGCAAAAACAAAAGCCTCTGTGTAGAGTATTACGTAATCCAAGTTCCAACACTGATAAAATTCCTTGAAAGTTGAGTATCACCTAACAATTAAAACTCTTTGCCCAATGCCGACCAAATCTCACGGATCCAAGCGAAGTTGTGCTACATCCTGAACAGTGGAATTACGTATAAACAATTGTTGAATCTACTGGTCCTTCAGGCTCCTTCAACCACTGTCACACTGAAATGGCCGGCCTCAATTCCTCCGACAAGGCCTTCCAAGAATCCGAATCTGAATCATCTGACCCAAAACAAAAACTCAACCCGCACATACCCGTGGAATACGAAGAGGTACTACTTAAAGACCAGGTAAGCTTATCATTTATCTATCCGGGTAGAGCCGGGTATGGATATGGATCTACTCTACCTAGGGCTACGGGGCTTTGTGTGATGATCTAGGGCTGGACCCGCTGGGACACAGGGCTGTTTATTAGGCTATTAGAATAATATGCATATTCACGGCCATTTCGAGTCACAACCCGGCAACGGCTAATGTTGTGGAAATAAGAAGTAATTTTTCCATCTACTATGTACATTAGAGATAGCTATGAAAGACTGCAATAGCTAGGTCTCGCCCGCTGCCTTCCTCAGATCTGCGTGTGGAGTACGACAGACCCGGGCAAAAATACAGTCGCCATTAACATCAATCTGCTGTAAGTACGGTTGCGCCGGCCGCTATTCGAACTTTTAATTTAGTGCCGCCACCGTACCCGTCTGTCGTGTGATGAGTGATGATTCTGTGAATTCCAAAACTTCCATGGCCACAACGATTGCCGGCACTGTTAGAACGCCTCCCGCGGTTTACCACGAGGTAACCGCTGAAGACGCACTACGCTAGCCGCGAAGTCGCACAATGTTGATTTTGCCGTGATACGTGAAGTTTCGCCGCTGGCTGCCTGGTAATTGGTATATATTCTCGACTTCCCACCCTCTGGACTGGACATTATCTTATTCTTATCCATATTCTTATTCATATTATTATCCATATTATTATCCATATTATTACCCATAGTTTATCTTATTTCTTAGGGTTGCCGAGAATCATCCCCGCAAAGAAGCCCAGCTTCCTCTCAAACAGGATTTGCGCCCCTGTTCGAGAGAAAGCTGGGCTTCTTTGCGTTCGGTCGTTTGGACCATCGGATGAGCAATCAAGAGTTTCCAATCACCTGGGTTCAACATTGGGGTTCCTTATGCAAATGATCTACCGGAAGCCGTTCAAGTGGATTGGTATGGATACCAGCGAATTTGAGACAGAGTTCCAGGGGTTGTTTTCTTTCTCCTTGTGTGCTGCCCTTGGCTTGGGCACCTTTGGACCAAACTTCTACTCCTAATCACTAGATATCACCCAGTATGTTCCCGCTGGTATGGAAAGCTGCTTGTATTCATCCGCAGTGAAGAATTGCTTTCATTGAGCCTTGTCATGTAGCTGCCCGTACCCTGCGTCCCTATCATGGAATCTATCTCATTGTCTTTCATCGACGCGTTTTACCAAACTGCAAACATTGTCAACAACTGCAGCAGTCAACACCGACGTAGCCCAACTTTGAAACAACACTGCCAATCCAACTATAGAATAATCGTAAGTAATCTCACTTTAAACATACGAAAATACTATCGTGCCTACGGCATTAAGCAGTGTCTGCACTCCACACTCTGCTTTCTGTCTACCGAGTCTCCTCCATTATCGTCATCATCACTATCATCTTCATTATCTTCAAACTTATACACATCGTTTGCTAACGCCATCTCTACCAGCAATCCAAGATGATATACTACTGTTTGACTTTCAAACCGTGCAGAAACAAGCAAACACCTCACTTATCTATAAATATTGAGGACGCGTTTTGTTATGGATCACCACTACCCATAATTAAATGCAACTTTGCACGACAATCTAAACTTTAGATAATGGTACCAACTTCCTGGGAACGATCTTGCTACACGCAAATATGAGATTAGGACTCTACTTAATTCCCAACTCACGCTGAACACGAGAAGCTAACGTTTGGGAAAAACTTCATGATGTCAGATCGTCCTGTCTCCCACGTGCCCTGTGTGGTTGCTTGTATAAATCGAGCGCAGATGACAGCGAGTATCTCAAGCTTGAAAACCTGTAAGACAGCGATAAGGTAAGTCTGCTTTGTTAGAAGTCTAACCTGTGGAACAATCACTGACAAAACACAGTCAATCATGTTTGATTCTCGCTTAACTCACGCTTGCTTTCTTAGTTCTCGCTTATTTCTACGCTTGTTTTAAACCTTGACCACCAGCTATCGCATCGCGGAGCAGGCCGAGTCGACGGTCACCGGAGCGTTCGTGTGTTCATACACACTCACCAGATTCGTGTCATTCTTGGCTGACTCGAAGTCTCGCTTGAGAGAAAGCCGATCGCCTCCTAATTACAGCTCGTCCATCTACCTTCGTCTCATCAAGGAACACATCGGCGACATCAACGAATACTATGTGTAAGTTTTCAAGTCTTCCCTAGGTCTAAATATGAATCAACCGGAGCTTTTCTAACGTTTATAGCTACCTTCACACCCTTCACATGTATTCTCGTTGTCTATCCGAGCAAGCCAAGGCCGTCAATAAGGAGGTACTTGATTTCTTCCATCGGCTTTCCTAAACCCTCAACTCCTCTTCACCCATTTCCCACCCCCCAGCCTTGCCGACACTTTCCACTCTACCTCATGCCGTGGAACCTTGCACAGGGATCTCAACCAGCGCACTCTCACCGCCAAATTACCGCTCGCGGCTCATTCAACACCCCTTAGCATTTGTTATTGTGCAAAGTTCTGGATGACCAAAGATTCTGTCTGGTCGAAGACTGGACATCCTTACTATTGCTTCGTCAGGGACAGATGATTCTAATAGGGTATCGGAACGTTGATCCAAGAACAGGCAGTGTCCGTTTTCGTAAGCAATCTTCTCATTCATTTTTCTGATCATCGCTAATGACTCGCAGTGTTTGTCATCAGATCACTGGAACAACTTATGCTACTATGAGAAAACCAACCAAACCTTTGGAAACTCTATCCGACATAGGAACAAGACAACTTTGTCACCCTACCCAGTACCGTCCACTACGCCTGTCCCCTCCTAAACCCCGACGGCAGCTACATCAACGCTGCCGCCTACCCCAGTGCACCTTCCTACGAGCACCAACTCGCAATTGCCCGCGCCAACGCCGCCGCTTATAACGCCTATGCCGCTCAAGTTTCCGCAATGCATTCCTTTGCAATATATGGAAACCTCCAGCGAAGACTCATGAGGAATAAACTACGCCACTTCAACTCCTTCAAGTATCAATTCAGCAAGCACCGCAGCGAACGCACCAAGCAACAACCTTGGACACAATTACTCAACATCTACCAGCTTCATCAATGGATCGTATCATGTACAAATACGACTCTCGCACCCATAACGCATACCCCCCTCCTAAACGGTTAGACAGTCGCATAATAAAAATTGATTAAAAACATAAAAAAAAAAAAAAACCCTTCCCAAACGCAGATGGCAGCTACATCAATGCTGCACCCTGCCCCGGCCTACCTCCCTACGAACACCAACTATCGGTTTCTCATGCCAACGCCGCCGAGAAGGCATGCCAAACTGCTGCCACTGCCGCCTACAACGCAGTCGCAGCCCAAGCAGTTTCCGGCTGCGCCCGCCGCATGTGAGCAAGCTGCCGGTGAGCATACGATGGTGTATCTAGTAAATCAAACCAGCTCACTCCTTACACTCCGTTCGTGCGCCCATACAACCTCGTGAAGAAGCGGGGAGCCACAGTTGATGCCTGCAAGGGCAGTGGACAGGACAAAGGGTCGGCGGAGGAGTGGCGGTTTCATACTCAGTGATGAGGATCCCAACGAACGAGTATGAAGCCGTTTGCCTTTTCATTTTCTGTCTTCAAAACTACAAGCTTCTCTTTCCTTGCTTCTTAAGGCCGTGGGCCTTCAGCGTTATCTGTTTAAAATAAAAATAAAAGTTACATTACATGCTCCCGTTTCCTCCCAGGACCGTCCCTTATATATCCCCCTTAACCTCACCATAATCCTTGTCCGTGTTTAGGACGATTAGTAATAGATAGTCCAGGATAGCAAGAATTCGATATACTTATGAAAAATTAAAGTAATTCATCTAACACACATAAAGTCTCTACATAACCCATTATCATTTCCTTAGGCGTAAAAAAAGCCGCGGTGTCTAAAAAAAATATCAATTACACCCGCAGGCGGCTTAAAAATATCGTGATTTGAATTATAATAATACAATCCCCTACCCCCTTCCCCTACAAATCCAAATCCTCCTCCCCCAGATCAATATTTAGCCCCCTTCCCCTTCCCATGTACCCACCCGGGGATCCCACCTTCGTAGGAGAAAACTGAGGACTCAAAGCAATCTTAGGTCTACTCTTAAAAACACTATTATAATCCCCAGATCTTAACAAATCCTCCGTTGGTGTCTGCGCCGGTTTCGCTGGTGAGTATTCATACTCCTGGCCCTCATGTAGACTTTGGTTTACTGCTGGACTAAAGCTGCCGCTGAAGGTACGAGTATCATCAGGAGGAGGGAAGCCGCCGCTGAAGCTACGCGTATCGCCAGGAGGTGATAAAGTACTAGCAGCAGAGGGGATTCGGAAACCTGATATAATAGCAGGAGACTTATTCCGGAGGGGGGCATGGAAACCGGATGGTAACGCGGGTGATGCAGGGGATGCAGCACGCGGGGTGTAAGAGTGGGTTAAGTTTAAGTCCCCATTGGTCTGGCTGTGGCTGTGGCTGCTAAGATCGGGACTGGGTAATGTAGATGGATCGGGCGATACTTCCATCCTGAAGCTTGGAGCGGTGGGTAATCTTTCGGTATCCTGGGTGGAGGCGTCAAGAGAATCATCGACCAGTGTAAACCCCCTCCCGCCTCCATAGCCCCCGGGTCCAAAGCCCCTCCCCAATCCCCCACCTCGTGCAGGCATAGGAGTTTGCTTCTCCGGAGAAAACGGAGCAGCGGTTAACTTATTAACTATTTGTTCAGCATATTGTTCTTCATAAGAATCGTCATCAAAGTTGAAGGAGTTTTTCTTTTGGGGACGGTGCAACTCTTCGCCGAAGGAAAGGGAGTTGCGCTTTTTGTCGGTGGTGTATTGTGAGGGTCGGATGGCGGAGAAGGGGGAGAAGGTTTCGTTGGGTGAAAAGGTGGAGTAGGTACGTTCGGATAGGGGGGTTGCGAGGATGGGATCGTGGAGGGGGGTGGCGGTGCGGGAGGGGGGAAGGGGAGATCGGGGTTGTGGGAGGGGTGAGTGAGACTGGGGGAAGGGAGAGTGAGACTGGGGGAAGGGAGAGTGTGACTGGGGGAAGGGAGAGTGTGATGGAGGTAGGGGCGAGTGATTGGGTAAGGAAGCAGGTGGCGAATCAACGTCAATGTCCATGGTGTCTTCTTCCACATAACCATTTTGGTAGTCCTCCTGCTCTTGATCTTGTTCCTGTCTATGCTGTGATTCCATTGCTGATTCGGATTCGATTACTAATTCGGCAATTGATTCGGATTCCATGTTGGGAGAGTATTCATGTTCATAGATTCCATCGTCAGGAATTGGGGAACGTCCAGGAATCGGGGAGCGTTCAAAGCCCAAAGAACCGCTGTAATCACTCCTAGAAGCTGGGGTGCCGTGTTCGACGTTAAGACGGGGGTTATAAACCTCCCGCTCATCAGTATCATAAGCCGGTGTTGCAGCTCCGTTCGAAAAGTCTTCGGATTCGCTGTAGTTGGAGTTGTAGTACATTGGAACTTCGGGCTTTTCGTAAG
The DNA here is from genome assembly GCA_024516145.1 of Pyronema domesticum. Taxonomy (NCBI): domain Eukaryota; kingdom Fungi; phylum Ascomycota; class Pezizomycetes; order Pezizales; family Pyronemataceae; genus Pyronema; species Pyronema domesticum. Next base: position 609,133 of record JAJJXL010000010.1, on the reverse strand, counting down.
CTCTCTGGGCGGGTGCACTGGCGAGTATCATTTCTTCGCGGAGGTTGTTGAGAAGGTCCGAATCTGGTTGTGGTTAGTAAGTGGCATCTCATGAAATGGATATTCCAGGTGGGTTTTGACTTACATTCATTCTGGCGATCCTTCTTCCTCTTCGGAAGATCTACCATATTCTTGATATGCAATGCCTGGTGCTCTGTAAACTCAATCTTAATCCCTCTCTTCTTCTCCTCCGTCTCCTGCACCATCGCAGGTTTTACCGGCGACACCGGTGCCTTCGAAGTAAGCCCTCCACTAAGTTCCCTCAGTCTCCTGATTTCCTCTACCCTTCTCCTCTGTTCCGCAACCTGATCATCCAAACCCTTCAAACTAATCTTCGTCGTTTCCTTATCCCTCTCCTCCCTAAAATATTCCTGATTCTCAAAAGCCTGTTCAAACCCCAACTCCAAAAACCGATCCCTAGTAGCCTCCGGATCCCCATTCAAAATAATATCCAACCACCTCGGATCCCCCAACCAATTGTTCTTCCATTTCCTAATAACGTTCTCCTCATACGTCTTACTCCTTTTCGTCTGTGTCTCCTTCTCCTCCCTGTCCCTATCCTCCTCCTCCTGCACCCTAACCCTCTCCTCCATCTCCCTAACCTTTTCCTCCCTCTGATCCATCAACCTCGCAAACGCCGCCCACTTCTCCTTAGCGCCTCTTCTCTTCTCCACCATCTTCCCCAACACCACTCTATGAGCAATAGCCAGGGGAACCAGATGCGTTTGCGAAGGTTGCAAACTAACCGCTTGCTCATAAGCAAACGACATCTGAAATCCCGGCATAGTACCATTTTCAATCTTGGAGCGAATAACCATAGTAGAAAGTGCGAGTAATAATTCTTCATAGCGTTGCCCGCAGCAGTCATCTAAAGTTGTGCGTCGGATTAATACCCCGCCGAGTTTGCTGGATTTTTTTAAGTCTTCGAGCCATTTGAAAACGGCATTGCGGAGTTCGCGGGATTGGGCGGGCTCGTAGCAGGGGAAGAGGGGGGCGAGTTTCTGGATTGTGTCAGCGGCGAGGAACGGTGAATGTGGCAGAGGACATGGGCGGAGCTCGACAACGTCCGACAAAGTCCGACAAAGTTCCGAAGTTCTTCAGAATCCGGGGAGCTTGACAGCATCCACGGAGCCCTGGGGAGCCCGACAAAGTCCAGCGCAAGGAAAGCGGGGTGCATACCGCATCACAATCCTCCTGATCAAACGCACTCCAAAGATGGTGAACAATATGTTCAAACGCCTTCCCCTTGTTGGTTAAAGAAACAAAGACATCGGCAGTAATCTGAAAGTCGCTATTGTAATCCAATAATCGTAGGTTGGTGAGGAGAAGGGAGACGGTATGGGACGGCTTCATCTGTGATTCGGTAGGCGTTGGCGCTGGCCGGAGTCGAAGACGGGATCTATCGTAGAGTAGACGGGATCACAGTCGCGATTGTGGGCGCTGGCCGTAGATGTCGCGTTCGTTGGTCGCAGTCGTGACAGTCGTGACAGTCGTGAGAAGTGGAATTGAATAGTCGCGGAAGAGATCCTCGAAATTGGACCCACGGTACCACAACACGCAGCAGTTGCTTCGATGTACCCTTGTTCCTTGTCTTGTCCCTGTCAACGTAGCCCGTAGCGTGGAGGGCTGTTGTCAAGCGTGTCAAGCCTTCTTTTTTTGCAATGGGAGGGCAGGAGGGCAAGAGTTGGTGCGTCTTAAGCGGTAACCCCGTAACCAAAACCTCCTCAATCAAATCCAGCGCTCACACAACTGTCGTGTCGTTTCTGAATCGTGTCGTGCTTGATGTAAATTTTCGTGTTCATTCCTCAACCCGATAATCGACATCTTGTGCAACTCTACTCTATCATCATTTAACATAAAATTCCACAACCAATTTCGAGTCGTCTAAACACGTCACTCGGCAGTGGGCACAAAATTGAAGGGCACCACGGGAAAACTATCGGCATCGCTAAAGGGTTAGATCAGCCACTACTTATGACATGTCAGCCACTAGTATCTTCTTAGGCCCAAGGTAAGGCCACACTTAGCCCCCTCTGTATTAGCCACTCAACACGCAGGGTGGGGAGCTTAGAGTAAGGCTTTGTCTTGTCTCAGCCTTTCGGATATGGTTGCTTGATCTGAAAGCATTGTTGTCACCGCGAGAAGTGGGATGCGAAAGAACGAGAGAAATTAGGAGTTGAGGGTGGGCGTTCTATGATGTTTGACTACAGTACTTAGTTACAACTGTTTGATAAAGCAAATCGATTTGTTGCTTTTGATCTCTGGTCTTGAATCCAATGACGTCATCTACTCTATGGCCTGGATAGTTGAGACGAACTGGTTCACCGTGATGAGGCGTCGGGAAATCTAACGGTATGAACATCTCGGGCCCTTCGGCGGTGCATGGTGGCGTGATCACCTGGAAGGCTGATGCAGGTACATCATCTCTGCAGTGATCTCTGCCAGCCGGTTGCATCATCTCCGTAATACAAACAGCATGTATGGAAAAGTTAAAGGTCGGATATACTCTAGATTCTCACTTATCAAGATCTCGGTAATCTAAGATCTTGCATATGTCAAAAGCGACCATACAGCAGGTCAGAATATCCCAGATTCTCAAGTAAATCTCTATTCCTTGATTATCATTCCCAAACTCCAACCTCAAAAAACAAAAGGTATCTCATCTTCTCCCTTCTCGCACCCCTCATAATCCTCTATTTTCCTTTAAGGCAACGAAGGAGTACATCCCTTCTCATCCCAATACGCCTTCCTCTCCTCCAACGCATCCTCCACCCACTTCAGCACAAACCCATTCTGGATTCTCTTCCTAACATGTAGAAACTCCCCCAAATCCTTAGGAGCATCATACTGCTTCTCATATTCGATAGTCTGAACGACAAGTTCGAAACAATCTACATCTTTAACGAATCTAGCCTCAGAAGTAGTCCCCTCTTCATACTCTAACCACAGACTCTTGAACTCATCTGCGATCTCAGGACTGAGCTCCTTTAGGACTGAGGAACAGAGGTATTCCATCGATGTCACTTCGCGGTTGTATTTATCATCTGTCTCTGATCAGCCTCTGTAGTTCTGGGATCCCCTTTCCAAGCCCCCTCTCATCGCAGCAAATTCCGTCTCCGCTTCAAATGCACCACATACCTTTAGTAACCCCATCAACCGGCGTAATATCGCCCACCAGTGCCTCCGCCATGTCATGCACCAACGCCATCTTAACACACCTCCCACTATCCAATCCCTCCTCTTTAGGTGCAAGCATGCAGATGATTCCCATACGGTACATATGATCCGCAATACTTTCTCCATCCAAAATCCCAAAGCGACGCCATCCTTCTCGGGGAGTTGTTTTGAGCCGTTGGATAATGTGGAGGAAATGGAGAGGGGAGGTGGAAAGTGGGGTTACTGGGGAGGAGATGGTGGCGATGGCTGTAGGAATGGGAGTTAGCAGCTGGGTAAGGATTCAGTGGAGGGTAAAGTGGGCGTGACAATGGGGATTTGGTGGGAATGCCAGGAGGAGCAGGAGAGACACACCCTTCGCCAAAGTCCAGTCTTTAATCATATCGCGATTAGTATTTTCGGGTGCTGACATTGTTTCGGTAATGTTTATGAAGGGTTTAGAAGTGAATGTGCGAGTAAGGTTGGATTTAGTGGTGTTGACGGTTGTTCTTGGAGCGAATGTGCGTGGAGGATTGGAACGAAGGATGGGTTGAAGACGCGTTGTGGTGAACGAGGCGAGCTTCATAAGCCGGCGCAAATAAAGGATCGAAGGAAGGGTTATCTTGGGACCTGGAACGCGGGGTGGCGGGGTAGAGTACGTCTAGAACGCGTATAGTTGATGCGGCTCTGGTAACGACACTATGCAGGCAGGGTTCTCGCTGTCCCTGGCAAACGGGCAACGGAGCTTTGTTTTACCACATCAAAGACGAGAAGATTTTTTGTCTGGACCAAATTCTTTTTGTAATAACTCTTGAGCTTTATTTCCGCACTTTACAAAGCTTTATGGAGATCAAAGAATTTTATGCATTTTTCATCTTTGCGAGAAAAGACAGACAAAGCTTCGTTGAGCGAGCTTCAGGCTTGTCGAGACTCAATCTCAAAGAGCTCCGCGGTGAAAGTCAATTTCCAGAACCAATCTCTCTTCGATCTCGGGATCTGCCTCTCACTTTCTCTCCGGTCCAGGGAGCCCAGGGAGCCCAGGGAGCTCCAGGGCAAATTACCTAATGACCTGTTCCAGAGCTCTCCAAACTCTCTGTCTTGTGTCTCGCTACTCTAGAGCTGTTTCAGCCGCGCGTATCTAGAGTAAAACACTTCCCACGGGAAACGGCCTTCCGTACCCTCCACCCCCACAAGGTACATAATCAACCGTTACCTAACGCCTAGAGTATCTACGCTTTGACCTCACGCTCCATGAAACCCCCCACCCCACGAATCCCCAGATCCACCTGCTTCAAATGGTCCGCGACGAAATTGAATCGGCTAGTCAGGCACCGTGTCACCGCCACTAGGTTGCTAGCTTGTGGCCGCCACCGAGGAACGGTGATCCAAACCGGGGGGATAGGGCTGGAATTAGGGTTATGGTTTCATTTCCAGGGAACCATGGCAGGTGTTTCGAGAGTGCCGAGTGCGCAGGATGTGGGAGTGTACAAGACCAAGATGTGTGAGTATGTATGCGAGTGACCATTGACCACTGACTACAGAAGATGGAGGTTTGAGTGAAACAGAAGTTGCTGCTTCCACCTGTCTCCTGCTTGTCTCCTATTTATCGTTACCGTTCTTCACCGGCGACTCATGGGCACATAGGTACCACGGAGTTTGTTTCGTTTCTTTGTTTGCTTCAGGGCTTCAAAGCTTCAAAGCTTCCATGATGAATTGATTCAACAGTTCAAAAAGCTCCCCAATGATGTCGACCTTGATGCCAAAGACCCGGTATTGATCACAAAGGGTAAGTAACTGGGAATTCATTGAAACTTGATGCCCCCTCCGGTATCGACCTCAATAACGGCCTCGCACCGAGCGTTCCTCAATCGAGCGCCATGTCTACTCATGGAACTGACTTGAAGCCTAGACTGGCCTATCACCAACACCACTCAGGACGGATTCTATGACGTCTCCTACTCCAAGGGGGGGATATGCTTTGCTCACCTACGACGGGCCTTCGGTCCCGGTATCCCTGGGCAAAAGGTCATTGATGCATCGGTATGCCCGCCGTTGACGCTGCCTTCATCAAGCATCAAGGAAATTGAAGACAACTTGAAAGACCTAAAGGGATTATCCACTCGCTACTCGATTCCTACTTCCCATTACAATTTACAGCACCATCAACATTGACAGTTTCGATGTCCGAACTTTGATGAAAACAAGAAATACCCAGTAATCTTCCATGTCTACGGACCTACGGCGGACCCGGATCTTAACACGTTTGAAAGTCCTTCAAGATTGATTTCCAGCTTTCAGGCCTACATGGCTGATGGATTGGACTGCCTTGTTATCACCGTTGATTGTCGGGGTACCGGTTTCAATGTTCATCGGCTGTAAAGATCGTGTTGCTGTCCGCGGTAAACCTTGGGCTGTGGGCATTGGGAATTTTATGACCAGGTTGAAACCGCTAAACACTATGTTTCCTTGCCCTACGTGGATGCTTTAGCTGTTAATTTTGGAAATTAATGAAGGAATTCGAAGAGATGGCTGACTGTGAGTTCCTCGATCTGTTGTGGGAGCGACATACCAAACGGATGTTGATCAAGTCAAAACCGATGTCACTCGAGTCAAAAACGTCGAGGATTAAACTAAAATAATCTATAAACTCATACAAACGATATGCGTATCTTTCCTTCTCGACTCGTTTCGCGGGCCGGGTTTCTGATATCCGGTTAGCATCAACTGTGCTGTCGATGCGATGATGATTCGGTTCTTTGGGCGTTCGAAACACACCGTCAGAATGCCGATTAAGTCTATAAAAGAAGGCTACAAGATATTTTTTGTTTGTCAAAATGGGTATTACATAAGTACGATTGCAAGTTTGTGTCATCGGCCGACATGGTGTAAGAGAACATTCCGCTCTTGATTCGTCTTCTAAAATGGTCATCTAACACATGGACACGATTGATAGTTCAAGCGGCACCATGGATAAAATGATGATACGATTCTTTCGACGTTAAAAACACACCGTCAGAATGCGGCATGCCCAAAAGCCCATCAAGGAAGATTATGAAATATTTCCTAGTCGGAACCTGCATGTGATGAATACACGTCATATAAAAAGATTGGTTCACCGAATCGTTCTTCTGGACTTACACCAACTCGATCCATAGTCCTTGGCTTCGTCTCTACTTTCCTTTATTACACTACCATGCTTTGAGTTGGTAATTAATAATATATTCGTTCATCATCACAAATGACAGAATAAACTCTTTGAAAAATGTTAAGAAACAAAGAACAAGTTCTACAGTAAATGATTAATTGTTGACTTGAAGTTTCATTAACAGGAAGTCTATTTACATACTACGTTCTATACTTTTTTGGTTTACTCATGCTGTACGCATATCCAGTGTTGACTAAATTGTAAAATGAAGAGGAAAGGCTAGAATACAGGATAGCTCGAGCACGCCGGAAACAGTATGTTGGATTAATCGCTCCCCCAATATAAATAATAATAATAACGCAGAATAGAATTATTCCTCCATTTCGCCATCCTGTTCCTCGTCGCCCTCAAGCTCCCCCGCCCACTTTTCCAAGATTTTCAAAGCCCGCCTGGCCACGTACAAAGGATCCCAATCCTTGCGACGTCTCTGTGCCACCGAAAGCACCACCTTTCTACCACTCCAGGCGATTTGCATACGCTAGGAGTTGTCCAGTGCACCCGCATCACCCCAGTATTCTCTGGGAAGTTGCTCGTTTCCCGATGAGCGACCTCCGGATGGAACGCATCCACGCTGCGGCCGTACTGATCTATGATCGGGCCGAGGACGCTTCCGCCGCCATTTCAATTGTGGTGATAATGGGGGGCTCCTGCGTGCCGTTTTTCGAAGAGGCAGCACAATATCCTCCTCTTGTGGGGGACCTGAGGGGATGGGTATGTCGGTGGCAGCGGGTGGTGAAACAATGCCGACAGAGGGTGGTGGTTGAACGTTGTCAGCGGCAGAGGGTCCTGAAGGGGTGTCTGCGGCAGCTGGGGAAGCATTGGGGTCAATGGGGGAGGCTTCAGGGTCACCGGCAAAGTGATGCGGAACGACGACGCTGCGGATCAACTTCAAGTCGAGTTTCGTCAGTTCTCCGTCGCTGGGGAACATCTCCTCGGGCGGGTGTGCTCGGTGGTCCTCCACCCCTTCTCTTGTCATATAGATATCTGCTATGGGGCAGTATTCGATTGGCCTCCCCATCCACTTCCTACTCTTCAAATTCTCCTTCAATTCCTCGGTACGCCTTTGTACCACCGCGGCATTCATCGCTAACCATGCGATGAGCCACTCCCCCTCTCCAGATGTCTCCTTTGCCAAACCGTATAGTTTGGACAGCTTGCCTATCCCTATCCCGACGTACTCAATGACATAGTCCATCTTGTCCCCCCAGCATCCCGTTATTGACAGGAAAATGGTCTCCCTTCGCCGGTGGACCTCCAGGACCGCGCCACCGTCGTTACCAATCCCTCCGGGTCAAAGGTGTGACAATAGGCGGCCATCAAGCCGTTTGGCGCGTACAGGCAATTTCTCATCGTGAACGACCAGAGGTAGGCTACCTGTATGTTTTGTCAGTTTAAATGCAGTCATTAATGTATTGATAGGACTCACCGCATCCCTCGCATGGTCGAGGTCATCGATCCCCGCCAGCATTAGATCCTTCACCACCTCCGACGCTTCCACAGGGCTCTTAGCCATCAACAATTCCCCAATGTCGCAAGGGTCCTGCCATTGCCCATCGTGTTGCGTGCCTGCCGTATGGATTCCGGGATGATTATGGCTTGCGAAGCTAAGAGGATAAGGTCCACCGGGACCTCCTCGTTGAACACGCCAGGTGCCGGCAGGATTTTTAACGCCCGAGAGGGGTGGCGGGTATCTGAGTCGGGTCATGAGACCCGCAAGAGAAGAAGAAGAAGAAAAAAAAGCCAAAGGAACAGCCAACGCCGCAATCAGAGGAACAGAAGAAACCGGAGAAGCAACCCAGGGAGGAATTGCCGACGCCACAGAAGGCACGGAAGCAACCGTCGATGCCACAGGAGAATTAGCTGTGGCTGAAGAAGCAGCCAAGTTGTTGATGCTTTGGCTAGACATGAGTTGTTGTGAAGTTGGTTTGAAGTTGGTAGCCGTGAATGCCGTCTTTGATACTTGCGAGGGATCCCAATCCCTCCGACTCAAACGTGTAACCAAAACAATTACCTCTCTCGGTTTCCAACCGATGTTCATTCGCCAAGAGCTGTCTTTTGGCAGCCCATCGACCAGCCGTTGGTGAAGGTCCGCCTCCGCGTCATCATCCCAGACAATCGCCAGAAAGTTGCTTGAGCTCCGGGTAGCCACCTCCGCATGGAAATTGTCTAGGGAGCTGATAAAATCATCGAAGATCTTGCCTCTGGTAGACTCTGTGGGAATTTCAGCTATGGTTATATCTGACGTGCTCGTGCGTTGCCGTTTGTCAGGAGGCAGCACAATAACCATCTCTCGCGGAGAACTTGAGGAGGCAAGAGGAGGGAGCTGTGTCGGCAGTTCGGAGCTGGAAGGTGGCGTATTGTCAGGTCAGCCAGGGGCTGCGAGGGGTTGGCGAGGGTTCAAAAGCCGGAGGAGAAGAACGCGGGGACACAAAACCCAAGTTCATGACAGTATCTCCGCCCTCTCTCTACATGCGAGATCCCGCGAGTCTTATCCGGACAACGTCAATACATATTGATAAAAGCAAAGATATTCGGATTGGAAAGGCGGAGAGAGATCCCAAAAGGGGCTGACGAGATAGCAGACATTTTGATGATCAAATTCCGGCCCGGAGTATCTGTTGAAAGTAGAACCTGGACCGATCTACAGAGCGTTGAATTGACGAAATCGTGGAGAGCTTATGTGGGTTCCGTCCATAGATAACGTCGCCTTAGAGATGGAAAGCAATGGCGGATATTTCCAGTGGCCGGTGGTAGTATCGGTATCGAGATTCGCTACCGATATCTCGGCAATCCAAGTTTTGATTTCCGTTCTTGCTATCCGATGTGTGTGGTGTCACTCGTCCGCAGAGAGTCAAGAGACCCTGAAAGGTGCATCCGGAAGTGCATGTATGGCCACATCTAAAAATTCCAGTCCATCTAAAAGCACGTTGTCAGTAACTTGAGCGCCTCCAATTATAAAATTGTCGCCAAACTGGGAGAGCTAACCTAACTCAGTCCGTTAGGACACTCATCCACGATAACCCTCCAACTCCTTCTAAGCCCTGCAAAAGCCTGGAGAGGTGTCCCGTAAAGTCAAAAGCCAGTAAATAAGTACCTAGTTTCTGTTAGAATGTGCTCAATTGTCGATCAAAATTAGAAGAGATTACCAGGTTGGTGCTGCGGGCGAACTCATCCACCAAAACCCCATCCTCCGAATCCATCCATCCCATCCATCCACCCCGGGGAGCCCGTCCACACACCAACAAAACTATCCTCACCATCACCAACCAATCATCAAGATAAACCCGAGCAGCCAGAAGTCGACCCCCACACGGTCTACACCAGGTAGATTAATCTACCTATAACCTAACCACCATCAGTATCCATACATCCATAAAATTTCGCCATATAAACATCTACTCATGAATCATACCTGGTAGGTGGCGGTGTATCCGGTGCTGCGAGCAAAGCCCGAAGCCCGAAGCCCGAAGCCCGAAGACTAAACTCATCACCAAATTCCTCCTCATCAAGTGTCGTCCACCCAATTACTCTGAAATCCTCTTCAACCTGCTGTCCGGGGAGCCCAGGCTCCAGCTCAGGAATCTATGCAGCGTACTTGGGAGCCCTGGGAGCCCGGATCAGAGCCTTAAGATCCAGGTCGGAGCCTAAGTGAAATTCTAAAGGCTAACTTCATCAGCATGGTGCCCCCATTAATGTCTATGAATCATAAAAGTAATCACCTGGCAGGTACGGTGTCCAAGCAGCTCCAGTACATCCAACTCTGCCATAATTCCCTCCTCTATTGGTCTCTGAGCTCCAGATTAACTTAGCGAAGACCTGGGAGCTCTGTCCGACAGAAGCTCCACAGAAGTTCCAGCTAGATAATCCCGCTCGCTGCGGGGACGTGGTGAGAGCTGATAAGCTGGAGAGATACTCTAGAATAGAGTAGCCAAACTAATCCAATTGGCTCAATCGATCGCACCCATCCGTACAGGATCGCACCTATTTTCATCATACATTAGCTATTCGTTATCACAACACAAAACGATTGTAGTTACCTCAAGCAAGCTATACCACAGCTCCCGCCATCACTATTTCCCCGTAGCTCACCTCCCCGTAGCCCCCTCGCTATCCTTCTTAGCTCGCCTCCCCATTGCGGATGTCGTCAGAAGTCCAGAAAGCGGGGATGACAGTACGTATGAGCCGCTTTAGGATGTAAGGCTTGTTACCCGGTTGTACTGAGTAGCGAGTTTCGTCAGCGCTGCATCAGTGACGTAAATAGGTTATTTAGAGTACCGTAGAAATCCAGTGTTTATGTATGTACTTGGAAGGTGCGGTAATTGAGAAGAAACCCTTTGAAAATACCTATCTACTGAAGGTGAAGAAAAATCACGGTATGAATACTTAGCGTGCACGCACCATTTCCGGGGTTCTGCGGTAGATAAACATGCTTCATATAATTAGATTCGGATTCAGGGTTGATGGGAATAGTAGCTGCGCAGGAGTTAGGGTAGGGTAGGGTATGGTAGGAAGTTTAAGTTATATATCGGCCTAACTACCGATTGAGTTGAGGCTGGTCTGTGGCCGGTTACATAGGATGCAGGTTGGTGCGTTGGTGCGGTGCATAGCTTGTAGGTACATACATACCAGGCCCGTGCTTCGCATCCAGCTACAGGCAATGTGAAAACCGAGTCATTCTTCGTTCTTCAGCGGCCAGCCTCTTGTCATCAATTAATCCCACAAAAGAATCTCATAAATACAGCCGCTAAATACAACTTCCAGTGTGTGGCAGTTCCATATCAGAAATTTCAAATCGCCGCATATCAAGCACAAATAAACGTAGCATAAAAGCAGTAGCATTATTCCGTTATTCCGTTATTCATACTAGGTATCGGTATCCCGCACATTCCTATCCCTTAATGTGGCTCTTTAACTCCTGGTACTCAAAGATACATAAAAAAACCATGATTCGAATTCTTCCTCCCCTTACATTTCCTATATCTCTCCATCCTCTCTTCTCCTCTCAGTACTGTACCGGTACAGTATTTTGCGATTACTTCATAATCACTTCTCTCCGTTCACAATTCCCCCGTGAACCTTCGATACCTCAGGCGCATCTTCCATCTCCTGATCCCCATCATCATCCTCGTTATCTTCTTCATCATCGTCGATATGATGACTATTCCCTCATTAGCAATGCTCCCATGAAACCAGCAATCCCATTCTCGCTTCTTCACCAGATAGCTGAAATGGAACTCCCTCCCTGACAACAGAAACGGAAAAAAACTCACCTCAACAAACTCGCAGCATTCTTCATCTCATAGTGCGCTTTCCTCCTCTCTTCAAACCTCCTATGCTTCTCCAGCTCCTCAGCCGCCTCCTCCCTCTGTTCCTCGGGATCATGTCTTCCCTCCTTCTCCACCACCACCGTCGCATGCTTATGATGATCATGCTCAAAATCCTCCACCCTTTCTTTCGGCTCCCCAATATCCAAATCGGGGATATTCATATCCGGAGTAACCCTCCTCTTCAGTCTCGGGACAGGTACATCAGTATCTAGTTCATCCACCTTAATATTCTGCGGTGAGATCAAGACACCCGCTTCCTGCTCCGCCAACTCCAAATCAAGATCAGAAGCAGGATCATAACCTTTCACAAAAGGAGTCTTGGGATCGGGGAAGGGATTCTTGCGCCCCGTCGCAGTGGCCCCGATGTTGGCCTCATCCCATTGTACAGCTAACGCAGCTTCTGCCTCCGCCTCGGCATCGGCTGTAAGTTCCGCAGTGGTGCGCCTCTGCAGCACATGTGGCGCATCGTCAGCTCCCTCAGAGGATCCCGGAGCATCGCCGTCGTGCTGGGAAGAGCGACGGGTTAAGCCAGAGGAAGAGCGCCGACGGGGACCGGCGTTTTTTAGGGTGTTTTGCAGGACGAGGTCGCGTTCGATGGCGGGGTCGGGGAGGGGGGAGGCGATGGGGATGGATTCTGGGGATGCGGCGAGTTGCGGGGGAGAACGGTGGTAGGAGGTGGAGTTCTTGAGGATTCCTGAGGAGGGTTAGGATCGTGCGCAAGGCTGGGAGAAGGCGGAATATACCTTTGGGGCGCTTAGCATCGGGGCCGTGGAGAGGTGGGGGGGAGTGGGCCATTTTTGGTGTTGTGTGCTCGTCGCTGTTGCCTCGGTTTCGCTATGCTTTGCTGTGCTTTGCTGCTGTGGTTGTTACCGTAGTGGTGGTGGTGGTGATGGTGGTGATCTGATCTTGTCGTGCGGGGCTATAGATGAGGATACGGTATTATCGATGTCTTTGGGGCAACACACGGATAATTATGTCGCTATTCACCAGCCGACAGCGACCAGCGACCGGCAAATGATCTCTGACGTCAAAGGCTTGGCTGTCTTCTGTAATCCTGGCGGCGGCTAGAGTATCTAGTGTTAGCTGCTCAGGGTGCGGGTGCAGCCAACGCGACTCCAGATACAACGCCCCACCGCCGCCGACATCACTTGAGAAGAGAAATCGCACATTGTAGATGCCAGACGGAAATGTAGATATCAGAAGGGAGCCCAGCGTCAGAGCTTGCAGGCTTGACAAGGTCCGACAACGTTCGACAACGTCACACACAACATGAGACATGAGGAGATCTTCTCAAGGGAAAAGCAAGCCTTTCGCTAGCCCATGAATAGCTTCTGCCAACCCATCAGATCTCCTGATATTCCTTCCGCAACGCGATAAGCGGGTATGAGATTTATGGATGATATTCAGTAACGAACAGGATCAGCCTCTGCGACTGCGACGGCGTTTCCCACACGGTACATCCGAGTTTGAACTCTGCGAGATTTTTCTGTCCAACCATGATGATGACGATGATGATGATGATGATGATGATGATGATAAAGTAAGGGTAAAAAGTCCAAGTCAGTCAGACAACGCGGACGACCGAAAGGTTTTCTCGATGTGCTGTCAACGGGAAGAAAGGAATAGATATACCTAAGCGGGATAGAAATATGCAAAGTTGAAGATGACTGCGTGATCTAGCATACCCCCAATCTAAGTGATATCTTAGAAGTAGCTGCTAGACAGCTAGCATAGCCCACTTGTAAATCATCCGGCTCTTGTTGACCGGAAAAAGCCTGCTTTACATTGCTTTGCTCCGGTACGACTCTCTAGGCTTGTTTTGCCGTATGTGCAAATCCGGGATTGGTCGCCCTACAAGTTTCCGCGACAGGCCGGAGTGGGTGAGTTCCGAACGCAGTCCGAACGCGTTTGAGAGAAGGCCCGATCGACGGAGAATCAACAGAGAACCGACTCAGGGCGCTTTGGTGTGCTTTCTCCTCAGGGTTTCGCCGGGGTTCTACAGGGTTCTACAGGGTTATGTAACCAAGGCAGGGCACCAAGGGCACAAGGTAAGCGGACTGGGTGAGAGCAGGTGATTCCGTGGATTCCGAGCTCAGGGATTGCGCGTTGCTGCCGCCTGCACTGACGCCGTGGGTGCACAGATTAGCGAGTGGCCGGTCGGGTTATCATAACTATGGTAAATATTGAAGGTACAATGTGCAAATTTCACTGTAGATATGTACATTGATATCTTTAAGGCTTATTTATTACTTTAGAGCAGCGATATCGATAATTACTCTAATCAGCGACTTGCCGTCGACACCATCTACGATTGTATACACGTATGGCTTACAGACATTACATCGGGCTTTGGGCTTCATCCCACGCTGCATATACTCGTCAAGAGTACATGTAGTTTATCCGAACCTATCAACTATCGGTCGTGATCCACCATCCGGCCTTTCTACTGTTATATTTCCAATTCAAATCAAAGCCGTTCCATTATTGGTCTTGGAAGGTAAAACTCAGCTTATAACCCGATTGAAACACCACATGCTCGCAAACAGTGCAGGTAAGATCATTCGTTAAAACGCATTCAAATGTACGTACATATGTAGCCACTGTCAAAATCACACTCTCGGTACATATCGATTGTAATTGGAAGATATATACGAACCAAGCCATATCAAGCCTACTTAAGCATGCCATGCCACCCGCTAGAACTATTCACGACTTGGGCCCACTGTCAATTGCAACAGGGGAGCCCAGGAAGCGAGCAATCGGATGTACCACGAGATGTCAAGCATTTCCTCTCACTTCATCATCTCCCATTATTTATCGGTTCCGACTTCTATCTAATGTCCATACTTCAACTTGAATCTTCAGCGCACCTAGCGGCGCACTACAGAAATCACGACTGATCACTCGCTTTACAACCGAGTCAGTCCTCTGTACTACCCCAAACTCGACTCGAGACGACTCGTGACCATCACTACTCAACCCTCGGCATGGGCATAGACCCGCACAGCTCTCAAACAACGCGAACGTGTTCCTGGCATAAATACCCACTACATACAGGTTTCTTCCTTACCCTCTCTCCACCCGCACCTTTCTTTGCTTCATCGAATCATCGTCAACAACTCACTGGCCATGGCGGCCGCAGTAAACCTATACTAAAGTATCAACGACAAAATCACCGGATGAGTCCTCAAAGTAAGTTCCGCTTCATCCAGTCTACGCATATGAAGTTCACGCTTTGATTATGGCTGAATTCTAGAAGACTAAAACCGATCTACGGTACACGGGCCATTGCGAAAATACTTCTTGTGATCAATAATCATCCTAACTGTCGTACCACTGCCGAGGAGTTTGATCGTGAGGATGAGGATTAATTAGGAGATGGCAAATGGTGGAGAGGATGGAGAGGATGGAGAGGATGATTATGAGTTTGGGAATGGGGTTGAGTATGAGGTTTGTGGTTCCCTGGGTGTTGGCACGTGTTTACTCTGGCGGATAAGAAATTAAAAAAAAAAAAAACAATCAGTAGTGAAATGCACCGATGAAAAATGGTGTTGACGATGATGAGGTGTTTGGGGTTTGTGGGTTCTTGTTTCTTGGGTTCTTGTTTCTTGGGTTCTTGTTTCTTGGGCTTTGGACCTTCTAGTTTTCCGCTAGTTTTCCACGAATGATTTGTTATGATTATAATTTTTGTACAGTATGGTAAGTAACCTGGGCTCGGTTACTTATAATTTATTAATAGAACTTCTTCCCAGTCATTTACGTCTCTTAATCCCATCATATTGTAGTTTTTTCCAAATGGTGGTTGGGGAATTGGTGCTTACTTGGGTGGTTCGTGATACTGCTGTAGATTGATAGGGTTCAACGGTGATCAATAGTGGTTAACTCAAGCCTCGGAACCGCCATACAAGAAGATGTTTCCACATACGTAGTTCATTTTCTCATATACTCCCATTCGCGACGGGGTCCGGGGGTTATACCTAAAAGATCAATCATCACCGTGTATGCTGAAAGGGGTCCTCTGCTAAACCCCCTGGTATCTCACTGCTTCACTTTAGCTTCGACTACAACAGAACCCGCCAATAGCACATCCTCGGGTTTGATAGGGGAGAGAGAGAGAGAGATGGTAGAATATACGCAAGGCCTACGAATTCCTAATGAAGTCCACTGATTCCGCCTTCCAGACCGCTCCGGAAAACGGATTCACCATAAAACGACTTTAGTCCGTTACGGTAGCAGGGAGCTAGAATACAATCAAAGAGATACGACATCACCAAGAGCGGCCTCGATTCATCAAAGCAGTCACAATCTTTGATACTTACCCGGTAATAGATTGTAGACATAAAACAAGTCTACCCCAAGATTTCCCTTTCCTTTTTAAATTTTTTCCTCAACGCTCCGCCGACCATATTTATAACATTTACACGACACGCCCAAAGAGTGATGCTGATCAAGTGATCAACCGAGGTTTAGTCATTGTGCGACATAAATGGTGTTTACAATAAGTATCAACGATAATTTCGATCGCTGGTGCTTAGTGTAGATGCTTTGTGTGGAGTTCTGTGGCTATTCTTGAGATGGACCCCTTTGGGAGGTGATTCAGGTGTAAGTGTGCATAGATACAGTCGCGTGCTTTACCATCTGATACTGCCTTTGCGGCTGAAAAAGTGATAAATTACCTTGAGCAAGAGCTATTTGACTGGAAATTGGGTACCTATGATAATTCACTAGATGCGTTCTAATGGATATTCAATGGTTCTCAGTGTATGTTTTTTATAGCGGTCAGTCAAGTCGCTATGTTCGGGATTTTGCTACTCACAGCTGTTTAAGGAGAGGGATCAGTAAAGCTTTTCGGAGCCAGTGTTCAGAGCTAGTAAATGGTACATGGAGCTATTCATGGCATAGTGTACTACAACAAGGGTTGAGAACGAATCCCAAAACGGTACATATAAGCGATTACTGCGAATCAACCTTCAAATTCCGGGATATGCAATGCGGGCGGAGGAAGCCGTTGTAGGTGATAACTCATGACGGTGCAAAACATTATGCTGGAACATTATGCACGTTGGGTTTTTGGTTTTCTTGTTTTGGGTTTTGAGTGATACGGAGTATGGCTTTTATAAATGACGAAGTTATAACACTTGTTTTGATTTATTTTCCTTTATGTTAAATCAGTCTTTGTCTGTGCAAAGTGGTATCCTACCAATTATGAACAAACCCGAGGAGAGAGGCGAGGAGGAGGACGACGCCGGTGGAGAAGAGGCCGGGGAAGTCGCGGTGGCAAAGTAGCACATATATACGCTGTATTTACATAGACTGTACAAGAAGAACGTGGAGGAGCAAGGGGACGCTCGGTACAGTATTCAGCTTCAATATTGCACTACCTATTCGCGGGTCACCAAACGGGCCCTTAATTTATTAGATTATCACATTTTGAAACGAACCCAGCAGGCGAAAAAGTTTATTCAGCTAAGTACATGCTATTATATATTTGTCATAACAAATATTCCTAAATCTCGCCTGCAATGTGTGTTGATAATTCAGATAGGAGAATATTAAGTTAAAATACCGCGTGACCTAAAGATTCTTGATCTTGGCGACACAGGAGCGGGAAGAGGTTTATGGTGAGAATACCGAAATCTCTTCTTCTGCGGGTGTAGACCTTAACAAGTGCAGTTCATCAAGTGGTAGTCGGAATTGTTATGGTATGGGGTGATCGTGATACTTTGAAATTTGAGATAATGAGTATGCCAGTGCTCGTAGGAGTAACCATTTACTCCATTCGTTCGGTAATAGTCGCTGTAAAGCTTTAAATCTAGCCCCCACACGCTCTTGATCAAATTTCGGAAATTCTGAGATCATTATTAGCTGGTTTTCCTGTACGTGACAAGACTTAATAAGCATTTGGACATTTACTTACATCATATGTTGCTATTTTGTCACGCTGCACATAGAGACATCCTCCGCCGTATGCACCAGTGATTTGAGTCATGTCATTCGGTATTTCTTTCATTGGCTGTTCAAGTCAGTTCATCCGCAATATCACCTTAAATAAAGAGAACGGTATATATGGAGTTCTCACGATCATTCTGGTGAAATAGCCCTGTTTATTGACGGTCTCACCCGACAGTTCAGCAATGCCTTCCTTGATTTTCTGATCATGTTCGACCAGGCTTTTCTTAATTTTCTGATTATGTTTGGCGATGCTTTCCTTGATTTGCTCATCATGTTGGGCGATGCTTTCTTTGATTTGTTGATCATTTTTGGCCAAGCTTTCCATAATTTTCTGATCATGCTCGACGATGTTTTCTTTGACCTTTTGCTGAATCTCCTGTGCATGCCCCCAGATTTTAACCTCATTGGCCACGAGACGTTGCTCAATCTGCTTCTCATTCTCCGTAAGGCGTCCCTCAACCTGTCGTTGTAAATGATCTTCTGTCTCAAAAAGACGTTTCTGGACAAGTTCCTGCATCTTTTTCTCGTTATCCATAAGGTTTTCTTGCATCCGTTTCTCATTCTCCACAATATGTTCCTGAACCTGTTGGAAAATCTTCTCTTTCTCGGCTAAAACTGTCTTCACAACTCGCTTGATCGATGTTTTCGCCTGTCCAAACTGCTCCTCCATTTCGTAGTATCTCTTCAGTACCATGGCCATGTCTTTGGAAAATCCATCCTGACCTGTCTTGTCGACCTCCTTTTGCAAGTGGATTTCTTTCTGGCGCAGAAACTCGACTTCCTTGTCCCAACCGGCCTTCTGTTCCTCAAGTTCTTGAACCTGCTTCTGCATTTCAGCGGTACTGTTATGATGGTGTTCCTTAAGCTTAGAAAGTTCTTCCTCTAGTTCTGTCTTTTCCTCGACCAGCTTGTTAATCATATCCTGCATTATCGGCTGAGCCTTGAGTTGTTCAATTGCAACCTCACGCGCTTCCTTAAGTTGGCTATTTTCAATGGTAAGATGGTCGATTAGTTTTTGGATTTCGGGCTGTTAGATGTGTCGGGCTGCACGTTATCCATCGCAAGCTGTCCTTTTAGTTGGCTAATCTCTTCCACGAGCTGGTTGTTGTCTTCTTCGAGCTCGCGGTATCCCTTCGCGAGAAGATCATTCTCCTCCGTAAGCTGGTCAATCTGTTGCTGTAAGTCTTGTACACTTTTGGATTCATTGGCTAACATCTCGGACAACCGTTTGCCCTCTTCTGCATTACGAAGGAGCATCAGCTGTATTTCTGACAAGTGTGCAGATTGCTTGTTTTTCGCGGGGTCGACGGAAACTGCAGTTTTCTTGGTCTCCATAGTTTGGTCACCCAAACTAGCCATCGGGGTCGGGGATTGAGGCTCCGTGATGTGATGGTGAACCATAGCGCGGAGTGACAGCGTCGAGTGATTGTAGAATTGGTCGAGTCGATGGTAGATGGAGCGGAAGAATAGAAATTTGAGTGTGTGAGTGGGTTGATGATAAATAGAACCAGCAGGAGATGGAGGAGGCTTAAATAGCACGGGCCAAGACAACTTTTCAGAGGAGGGGGTCAAACAGTGCAGAGTGGGGTCGACGGCAGGAAAAGGTTTCTCGGTCCCACCTAAACATTGTGCTTGGGTCTGAGAGCACAATAACTGGACCCGCATTTGATTTCTCGACCACCGTATTCTGAACAAACGCACACCACTATGGTGTACATGTGAGGAAAGTGCTGTTTGTCTCAACCTTTTACTAGCACCCAAACTTTCAGTGTCTAGACCAATTCATTATCTCGCAATATCGTTCCCAGAGATTAACCTGTAATACAATGTGCATGGAAAACTGGCACTAAGCGATGACTTTGACTCGTCCATTTTCATTGCTCCATCGAGATCATGCAGGGCCCCTCCCAAATTCGTTAAGTTATAAGTAATCTTCGCCTCATTGAACTCGTATTTTAATCAACCACCGAGACCGCCGATTCATCTCATCCTTCTTTGTTACTATAATCGTCACGACACGCCATAAGTAATGCGAAAGAATCATCAGCTATCGGTTGAAAAGCTGCACCGGAAGATCGCGCCTTCAATAATAAACTAGTTCCCGGTCGTCTCATAACTTCTTCGTCATTTCATGTGGCTTCGAGTTGAGTATCTACAGAGTTTTTAACGGTAGTGATACAGTTAGTAGAACACATAAACCTTTTATGACAGCAAAACCATCGCCTAGGAACCCTATAAGGAGCCCGGGGAGCCCGCAAGCACATCACATTACAAGACCCAATACTGTAGGTACCACAAAGAGTTTAAGATATGTAAGTATGAGCATCTCATCCTGTCTGCATCTATCTATCTAAGTATCTTTATTTCAAATCCAAATACTAAAATGTATTTGATTATATCCTTCTATACAGGTCCAGGTATGCTTATATTGCTCGAAATGTTCGCTCGCCGATGCTGAGTGCTGGGCCATGATTCTGACTGAGTGCCGGGTGGTGAAGTTATCGCTTCGGTCTCATGGAGGCACTCATTTTTGTTTAGAGATTGTCGATATCTTTGTTCGCCATGGGCAATGTTAGGAAATATGAAATATGCAGTCATGATTAATGCGTTTCATCTCTCGGTAGGAATAGGTACTCAACCAAGGGTAGATAAGGGTGCTCTTCCACGTTAGTATTTGTAGCACCTGGACACGAATTGACACTCAAGCTCCACCATCCTCCACTTTTCCGAGTTTTTGGCAAACTACAGCAACCAAGAATACAACAAGATCTTCTGAATCTCCTATAAAACCGATCGGAATTTCGATTGCAGACCGGGGGCAGAATTTGATTCGGAGGTGAGCGATCAACTCGATAGGGGACGTTACTGGCTCCTAGCTCGCTGAGACACTAGGATAAACGCAGGGAATCCTAGAGAACTCTTATTTCGAACATCCTTCTGTCGATCATCTTCTAAAGATACCATTTGTCTATTAATTCGTTGCCTCTAAAGTGCGGTGAGCTCCACAATGCACATGACTCTGATCCACCGCCACCGGCCAGCTCCACCTTTAGCAGTTGGAAACTCTTGTCGATACATCAGCCCATAACTACGCAATCTGACAGTCCTTTTTCCTCTCCGAATAGACTTTCTGGGGGTGTTAATCAAATTAAACAGGTCTTTTGCGAAAAATAAACTTCCGTTACCCGACTCGGACCCACTCCGCTCGGAGGATCATTCGGACGAAAACGCATTGTCGGTACTGCTCTCTGGGATCTTGTCGGATGTCGGTGTGTCGGACTACTGTTCGAATTCCACTGGTATGGATTAAGATGGGGAATGGTGGATCATGGGGCTTCACGTCGTTTACATATACACACCAAAGTACTGAATCTGGATGATTTACCAAGACAAATCCTCGAACCCCCGCTTGTGAGCTCAGGCATCCGCCAATGCTGTCCTAACTGACAAATTCTCCCGTACTTCCGGCGGTATTCGGTACCGACTATCTCGGGGACCCTGAGATTTGGCTAGCTCAACGTGCGCAGTGTCGTCCTCCTTTTACCTCGTTCTACGGTGCCGTTTCTTCGGTCAATTCATCCGCTTGGTTCAAGAATCGAAACAAATATGCTGTGAATTTCCGATCCGGCGGCCCAAATCTACCATCCGGTGTATCTAGATAACTTTGATCATCGTTAAGTCCCCCTAGGTTCACGTTTAGATCTTGGCCGCCGCTGGCGGAGACATGTTCGACGTTGGCTTACCACTAACCTCGCGCGATCCCCGCGCTTCGTTTTCTCATTGACCACTGGTATGCCCGCTCTGGGCACGAACATCCCTGCCCCTTCCCCACCCCAGCCAGGGACAAGACGGCAACGAGCTCCCCTGTCCATTGCCTTGTCTGCTAGCGCCCCGCAACCTCCGAATTACATCATAGTGCAGCACAACCTCTGTTTGATTCCCTGGCAGGAAGGATGAGAGAAGAGACTCTAGGCGCTGATCGATCTACATGCACCAAAGGCGCAGCCTGCTTTAACGGACCGTCTAGCTAGGGGTTAGTTCCGAGGAAAGCTTCCTTCTTGGGAACAATATCGTACGACTTTTTTGAGGCGCGGGTGACCCCATGAGGGCGAAAGCGCGAGAATATGTAGTTGAGGGGGACCCGAAGGTTGCGCGGTTGTAGGTGCAGAAAGCAGTGCAACAAGAAGCGCAAAATCGGATACAGACGGTGAAAGACGTTACAGATACAGACACGCAGCCCGAATTTCTTGAGCAACATCGACTTTCTTTTGAATCCAGACGCAGACGTACAGACGAAGACAGACGTCCATAGCTACAGCCTGCCAGGTACCCAAGAATACACAATATGGATGCAACGCCGCTGTCTCCTCCTCCTACGAACAGGAATAATCCGGTTGATGTTGGCCCGGAACCTTATCGCGTGCATGTGAGTCTATTCTCCATGTATCACCAACCGTTATTCTTCTAAACACTGTACTGACCATAAGATAGATACCCACTCGGTACCTCGAGCTTACCCAACAAAAGTTCGCCGATGCCCGTCTTCCCGCTGGCGATGATTCTCTTCGGAGTGACCTGGACAGTCTAATTGATCACTGTGAGTTTCCCTTAAGCTGTGGTTTCCTGTCGTAGTTACTCCCATAGCTAGCTACCCCAGCTCCCTCACCCCTTCTCTAACTCCACACCGTACGGGCTACTCTAACTTCCCGAACCCCCAGGGCACGAAACCTTTTCCTGGCGCCATCACGAGCACTCACTCAACACGCACCCTCAATACCGTCTCTCTATCCCTGTCGCACCCTTCGGTCCTCTACGCCATCACTTCCTTCACCATCGCACCCCCGCAAAGCGAGCTCCACCTCTTCTCCTCCTCAGCGAGCACTGGGACCACGTCCCTCTCTTCACTGAGCTAGCACAAAGAAATATCTGTGACATAGTCCTACCCAGCGCACCCGGCTGTGGATTTAGTGACGCCCCCGAGAGTGCAACGAACGATGATGGAGATAATGGAAGCGGCAGCGGTGGGACAACTCTAGAAGCCGGTAGCTACACTCTTCACCACGTAGCATCAGGTTTCCATGCCTTGATGCAGCGTCTTGGATATGAACGCTATGTGATAGCATGTTCCGGAGTCTTTGGCTTCACCCTTGCTAGACTGATGTCTCGTACCTACCCCGGTATTCTAGGAGTTCATAGCTGCTTTTTGCCCACCCTAAAACCAACTGGATGGTGGGGACGTCTGAGAACTAAACGCTGGGGTTTGCGAAGACGAGAGGGTGTTAGAGATGATGGTGTGGTGTTGAATATGGGTGCTACAGAACGTCAGGCGTGGGAGTATGCGGTTACTGATTCCCCTATGGGTTTGCTTGCGTGGGTGGTCGGGCGGGTTAGGGAGGGGGGAGGGAGGTATAAATGGACGCAAACTCAGCTGCTGGGTGCGTTTATGTACTATTGGATTTCTGGTCCTAGGGGATTCTTTAGGATGATGGAAGAGGAGGAGGTTAAGAAGGCTTGTGGAACTAGATCCGAGGTACCGCTAGGCTTACTGGTGGGTACGGAAACAGAGATGAAGAGAGGGTATGTCGCGGATTGTTTGGGACCTGTGGTATCTTGGGAACAAAGGACGGAAGCGGTGGGGCGTTGGGTTGCGTTTGAACAACCGCAGATGGTGGCAGATTCGCTGATAAGGTTTTGGGAGACGGTGATTAGGTAGGTGGATATTGGCTGCTTGAAATTTGAAATGGTGTGGAGCTAGTTATCTACTACATACATATTGTGGTTAGGTTTGAATGGGGGAGCCTGGACAGGGAGGGAGTGCTCGCTAGCTCGGTAGGTCGGTAGGTCGGTAGATCAGACGGGGGAGTTTTGGGAGTTTTTGGTTTGGTTTGATTTTGGGTTTGGGATTTCTTTTGGGGGGGGGAGGGGCAGGGGGAAGGATGGAATACTGGAATATAGTAAGGAAGAAGCAACACTGGGGATTGGGGACACGGGACGTTGAGGACTGATATACCATGTTTTTTAGCCATAGCGCGTGAATTTATATATTCTGGGGGGTGAAGCAAGATTGAAACACATCAGGAGATATACATATACATGTGCGGCCCGATACATGTAACATGTTCATTAATTCATTTCTCGCTGTGGGGCGGCTTGGGGTACACTTATGTTGAAAATTGAAAGTTAAAATTGATCAGAATAGATTGATCTTTTATAGGACCTTAGGCCAGACTCATTAAGATTAAGATTATTAAAACGAAACAAAGCCCCGTTACCTCGCTGCAAAGAGCAGGAAATAAACGGGGCTTTTCTTCGGGATTAACTCGCGCCAATCCTCAGAATAATTTTCCATGATCGATCATCAAAAGATCCTACATGGAAAAACCCCCCTCATCCCACCTGACTGTGTCAACCCAGTCAGGTGGAATGAGGGGGGGAAACCTTTTTCTATTTTACAATATGCTCTATAGCCCGAGCTGGGATAATAAATACGTTAAAGATAGGGATTAAGAATGTAAAGAGCAGAGAAGGGCGGGAAGGATGAAGGTATATAAAGGACAGGCGGCCAATTCATTGGGCCTTTGTCATTGGGGATAGGCCATCGGTCACCGGCGTATGAGCCTGTTGTCTAACGGCACGCAGAGAGATATAGCGTTTATTTTGTTACAATAACTCGCTCACTTAGACCGCATTTTCCGGGTGGTGGACCGAAAGTATTCGTGTATTCGAACTTTGGCCCGTGAAGCGCGTGATAAGTGATGAATCCTGAAACTCCCATGGCTACATGCAAAACGATTGCCGGCGCCGTTAGAACGCCATCCCCTATTTACCACGAGGTAACCGTGAGTAACTGCCTAGATAGGCACCGGCACGCCAGCCGCGAAGCCGCGAAGCCGCACGATGTTGACTCTGCCGTGACACGTAAATTTTCGCCGCTGGCTGCCTGGTAACTAGTATATATTCACGACTTCCCCCCGCCCTCTGGATGAGACATCCATATTCTTATCCATATTCTTATCCATATTCTTATCCATAGTTTATCTTATTTCTTAGGGATGCCGAGAATCATCCCCGCAAAGAAGCCCAGCTTCCTCTCAAACAGGATTTGCGCCCCTGTTTGAGAGAAAGCTGGGCTTTTTTGCGTTAGGTCGTTTAGACCATCGGATGAGCAGTGCTTAGTACTTACAAGGTTATTGCCATCGTAGCTAGTTGTTGTCACAGCTTTTCGGTGTTCAGGGCCCGCTATGCTTAGAAGTTGCATATCGAAGAATGTTATGGTACACTACCAACTCAAGGGCCCTCGGTCAAGGCTGCATAGCTTTGTCTTGTGGATACCCCGAGGGAACACGTCGACAACCCCGAGCTTTGAGATTCAGAACAAGAGAAAAAATAGCACTACTATCGTTTTTTTGACTATCTGTTATGATTTAGGCTTACATGTCACAGTAGCTTAAATATATCTGCCGGATTCAGAGCCGTAGGATAAGTTTTAAAATCTGAAAGAGCTCCTTGGGTCGTATGTGGTTTGTCATTAGACCGGTCTAGAGGTATATTTTCTTTTATTTGATTTTCTGTTATTAAAGTTTAAGTTTAAAGACTTTTCTTTTTATTTACAAAGTAGTTTACCCGGGGATGTGGTTCGTGTCGCGTTTGGTAGTGCAAGGCTAGGTGACCTTTGGTGATTGCAGGGCTTCGGGAGGTACTGTTACAGTATTTAGAAAACTCTATGTGGCGTCTCCTACATTTGGGGCTCTTCAATTTTGAGGTATCTCCATCCAAATCAAATTCAACATCCACAACAGGGCTGTAAATGTTGACCTGCATATGCCCGTTGGTTCACAATATCACGACGCCCCTCTTTCAGATTTATTCCAACGAACGTTACTCCTCTAGATATGTCCCCTTAGAAATCTCCATTCTAACATACTGTGACCCAGCCAGGTCTCACCTAGCTCAGCATAAGCTATTTACCCGAAACAAACCCATATTATGTATTCTATCAACCTAGACACCTAGCTAGAAGCAGTAAAGCCTGTAAAGGCAAGAACTAGATTATGTCTCGAAGAATCTGCTATCAGTATTCGATGTCTATCAAAATCAGCTTCCATCAAGAGCCTATTGGGACATGAAGAGGTTGCTTGCTTGTGTTTAGGATATTTAATGTAGCGTAAACTTGAAGAAAGGGGATCGGGATCGAGTCTGAGAGGACTGTAGGGCTTCAATAGATACGATATCATCATCAAGTCTCGAGACTTGAGGGCAGAGGTCTCGAAACGTCTTGTCTCGTCTCGTGAGCAATCATCACGCGGGGACTCCCTTCGGAGACGATGTTGAGATGGTTCGATGGGTACTAAGGAAGCGTTGAGACTTCACCAGTGCTAGGGTCATCTGCATCACTAATGATCACCCGTACAGTCCCAATACTCGTCAATGCAGCCAGCCGTATGCAACTGCAGTATTACCACCATTTGCGAGGCAGAATTATCTAGCAAATAATAGTAGCTGTAAAAGCAAGCAAGCAAATCATAACGCTACTTCTTTTTAGCTCACAGAACCCAGGCGGGAAGGCGTTTGTTTGATGCTTCATGACACTCGATAACCAACGCTAGAAAATTTGACTGTGTATCTTTCGTTTATTTTAACCAGCGAGCTAGCAATCTAGAAAGCTAGAGAGCTACACTCCTACGATCAAAAAATTTAAAAAATCAAAAATCAAAAAACAAAAAACAAAAAACAAAAAACAAAAAACAAAAAACAAAAAACAAAAACCTTTCAACACCACCAAACCATTCATTATTCAACAAAAACATTGTACCCAAATCCCTTATCGCATCATCCCTCATCATCATTTAAACAACCGCACTCCTCTCCTCCTCCCGATCCTGCCTTGCCATAAAACTCTGCACACTATCCCTCCTCGGTGCCTCTCTACCAGTACCAATAAAGTCCCTCACCTGCGGCTGTGGCTGTCCTTCTCTCACCCCATCCCTCGTCATAGCCTGCATACTATCTCTCCTTCCGTTTGCTTGTGTGCTCCCCCGTCTCTCCTGAACTCCCTGTACAACCCTCTCTCCAACCTGTCCCAGTCTCTCCACCAATCCCAAACCCACCGCCTCCACAGCACCTCCAGGAGCTCTTAAACTAGGACCCTCCCTTTGCATCTCTTGCAGTTTAAATAACTTGATATTCGTACCATTCCATACTCCTACTGTACCACTACCCTTTGATACTCCACGCTCGGAAACAAATATGAAGCCCCAGAGTAATGATTCATACCACCCCAATGCTAAGGGTGACCAGTTGAACATGTGGGTTTTGATTGGGAGGGGTTCGATACCGTGGAGAGTTAGGTGGCGGAGCTTCTCCAATAGCGGGGGTTCGGAGACGGGGGGTGTACCGCTGGTGGGGGAAGTGGGGGAGGAAACGGGGGGTGGGGCGGGGGGTGTTATGATGGAGTTGAGGTGCGGGGATAGCTGCTGGATTACTGTTAAAATGGTATGGAGGGGAAGAAGAGGGAGCCAGGAATCAATCTACGTATATATTCATATTAGCAACCCATAAATCAATACAGAGATGAGAGATAAAGGGTACATACCCAGCCCTGTGAAGGTGAAAATCCGAAACCTATCGGTGTAGCAGTGCCGGACATATGGCTTGCCAGGCTCGTCGTGGAGCCTTGACGCTGGAACGCTCCCTCTGGTAGCTTTCCGCGTGCCTTCTCTGACATTCCTCTTAGCTGCAATGGGACAGCATCCTCCGTATCTCCCTCGCCTGTAACAGAGGGGGATTGTGAAGTTTCCGGTGTTGCTGCTTCAGTTCCGGAGGGGGTTGTGTCGGTTGGACTCCTTGGATCCTCTGCTGCTGGGGATGATGATTGCTGAATTCGAGACGAAGCAGCAGATGCAGCGGATGTAGCAGCTCCTTCGTCCTCATCCTCCTCGTCGGAATCATCGCCAATTTCAAAAGCGTCAGGAGCACTAGGGTTGTGTGGGGTCATGGGGGTTCCGGGCTCAGACATAGTGGGTGGACGACGGGGACGCTGCATTTCGCTCATGGAGAAGGAGACTTTGGGAGATTCGATGACGCCGGGTTCGCCCCGGTCTTTGCGGAGCATGTTTTCCCGGTCCAACGCCTCTTGCCCGGCTTCGAGGGTGAAGGTACGCAGAGCTTCGAACCGTTTGTGGGAGCGCAGGAGAGCGTAGATGAAGTTGGAGTTGGCTATGGGGGTCAGCATCGTAAATAATCGTTTCAGGTGGGTTGATGAGAACTTACCAGAGTATTGGTGCTCGATTATGGCGTTCATCGATTCCAACAAAGAGTGCAGAAGTGAGTGGTTGGTTTCGTTTGCGAGCAAGAAGGTGGGTGCCGACATGGAGGCATAGAGTTGAATGAGCTTTGTACTGGCGGCGGAGGAGAGGTTGAGGATGTGTGGGGCAATGTTGGCGACGATGGCGAGGAGTGCTGGGTACACTGCGGAAAGCTTGCCTTTGCTGGTTGTGATAAGGGTGTAGATGGACTATTTCGGTCAGTTGGAGGACATTGAGTTTAAGAAACTTCTGAAACGTACGATGATGAGGTAGTCTGCGTAGGTTCCGCTAAAAGAGGCAATCCGAACACTCGCCGGAAGGCTGTTTTGCCCTTCGAAGCGCTTGTTTAAGCTCTTTCCGAATTTCGGTTCCGTCGACAGCGTCTGTAGGACGAAAACACACATCCTGACCACTCCACTCTTCGACTGATCCAGCCTGTACTCCAAAGCGTAGTACATGATCAAGATGACAAAATCATGCACCCTATCCGTATCAATAATGAAGCTCCTAAACCTCTTATTGCATTGCAACGCCTCCCAAAATAACATCATCATTTCCGGCGCCCATTTCAACGACTTTTGACTCCCCGGCAGATAAGAAGTAGTAGCTTGTATCTGCCACATGTTAGCGCGCGAAAAGCTTTCGCCATACGTACGTCGTACCGGTTGGTTCAATATCCTTGTCATTCCATCTACACAGAATTGGAAATCCTGAGTTCGATGTAGACGTCCTAGATAATGGCGGTAATTATTTTTCATAACCGGACCAGCTGAAGCCTCAGGAACTGGATATAAGAGAAGAACCAAGAGAAATTGAATACTGTAGGTAACCAACACCTGTCGGGGATCTGTAAAAACGACATGATCGTAGGGAACTCGCCATGATGCCGGGTTGTACTTGAGCGTAGTGTTGAGTAATGAACATAATACCGACAATACCGAACGCTTGTCCGGGTTCGTAACAAGATAAGTCAATACCCTTACTCCCTTAATCGGCAGTACGCTGGCGGGCATATACATAGCCTTGCTAGTAATCGCCAACAGCAGCCTTAGAATCTCAATCTTGTTGTTCTCTCCCTCTCTCGTCGTTCCAACCGGCGAATTGCATCCCACACCACTGTATCCGTCAGCCTACATCCTCCTCGAAGCTCTGTGGTACTCCGGGCCAACCCACCTTTGCCAAATTGCATACGACACCTTATTATTATTCCCGCCCTTGGTTCCCTGTACCGGCGGCAGTGTAAACCCCTGAAAGAACAGCAAATCCACCAAACAATCCAGCAGCTCCTCCATGAGTGGCGGAGCATCCTCAAACTCTGCTTCCTCCTCCTGCTCAGGATTCGACTCATCAAAAATCACCTCACTCCCAGTAGTCTTCTGTACCCTCCTCCTTCTTCCACCCCAAAAAAACTTTTCCTCCCAATTTTCCAGCTGCTCTGCCTCGTAGATGAAAGGCATCAGCCTAGTTAAGATCCTTATACAGTTCAGCGCATCTCGTTCCGGCGCTTGTTCCGGGTCCGGGAAGGAGGGGTGGTTTCGTAGGGCGATTAATCGGCTTGTGATAGCGAGGATTAAGGTTTCCAAGTTCTCTAAATGAGTATCGCGAGTTCTCCGGATATCTGCGGCGGAAAATAGAGTGAAGACGTCATCAGCGCTTTCCGGGAGCTCCCAGAAGGAGAGCCAATAAGGGTCTGTAGCGGTGATATCCTGTTTGGCTGTTAGAAACAGCTATGGGAGGATGGGAAGGAAGCTGTGAAACGTACCGTGTCCTCCGCTAAGCGGAAGACGCCTTTTTTGAAGGAGAGCTTAGAGTCGCCTGCGCCCATGGTGAACGAGGGGAAGCTATTTCGCAATGGAAGCGAGCTGAACTTTGAGGGTGTGGCGGATACGCGGGGTCGAAGTAGGTGGGGTGGACGTGCAACTGCAGACCGAGCGAGAGACAGGCGTGGAGTTCAGCAGCAGTTGGTGCAGCAACAGGTTGACGTCGCCAGTTGGGCAGGGGTAAGCTTATGGGCGTTGCTGCAACCGCGTAACAGCTTGGCGCTAGCGGTGACAGGTGAATGCGACGATTGGGGATTCATTTGATCGGGATGCAAAAAAGTGCGGGGCAATTAGATCTGGAACTGAGGAAGACGTGATAGTTGTGTTATACAGATTTGAAATTAACAGTCATCTAATGCAGACATAAAGGATCTAGTTATCCATAGCACATAAAACGATCTAGTTATCCATAGCAATCTAAAGCAACTTTAAACAGCCGCTTTCAGCTCCTCCTCAACGACGTCATTAGAAGAGTCGCTTGAGGTGTGGCCAAAGTTCCTACGACCCCCAGTTGGATCCACCCTTTCCTCGCCATTAGACAAACTGTCTGACTCTGTGTTAAAGTCAGTATTTCAAGTAATCCAAGGAGAATGGGGGATTAGAGGTCAGTGGGGTCGAACCCTGGTACTCTCCATCATCACTGCCAGTCCAGCGATGCATTTTGTCCTTGACGAATTCATCAAAGTTCCATTCTTGCTTGACCAATCCGGCCTCGTTTTTGTAGATATAAGAATGGGCCTGAACTTCCTTGCCATCGGTTCCATCGCTCTTGATGAGGTTTGCTGTGACGACAATACGCTCGTATTCAGTACCTTCAAATAGGTCGAGGCGACGGACGTCTTGTCCGTTGAGTCCAGTCACATAGGTTCCCTTGACGGACTTTCCGTCCTCGGCGATGATGCCGGGGTAATCGGCGTACTGGACTTGATGGCGGCAGTACCCGTGGAGAATCGCGGGAACAATCTTGAGGTTCGCCTTCTGCCACTTCTCAGGGGTGTTGGTCCCGTAGATGACGCGATAGAGCACCTCCGGAGCCATAAGGGTTCCTATTTCAGAGTCAGCTATGTCTCCTCAATGCGACTCTAATTACTCGCCGTAGAAAAATGCCGCGTTGTCAGTATCGCTAGGTACTGGACCGTGAGACATGGTGTTGGATTGCTGTTTTCTTTGTTAATCGAGATGTAGTTTGAGTTGTTCAGAGACAGAGAGTGCACTTTGCGATCTCACGGGGTTTTATAACAGCCAGCCCGACCCCCATCACAAAACCCGTAGGCCGCAAAGAGTCACAGCATTGTGGTGTTTTGCTGTCATGGTGCGGGATTACAATTTGTTTGCATTCAATTCAAAGAAGCTGTGTCTCCCCCACCCCTTTTACACTAGGGCAGCTCCCCCCAGCCGGGCACTTATCCCCCATCTCTACTCATCGCAGCAAAAATGACGATGCCCTTCTCTACATAGCTAAATCTCTAATTCGCCTTGTTCTTTGGAATTTCGTCTATTTCCTTGCTGAGCGGCGTTGGTGTAAGTATTTTTAGACATTTGTGTTATCATCTCGTTTGTTGTCATGGAAACCTCCCTCAATCAACATCCCCGACCCAGTAAACCCCCGAAACGACACCAACGGGCAGCACACGATAGTAACCTTGTTCCCCAACCTCCAAGTCCAACCGCGAAGCCACCGCGAATTCAAACCAACTCAATCGCACACAGTCACTCATTTCAACCACGCGAAACCGCAAAACGCGCCTTGCCAAACCCCCTCCTCATCACGCTTAAAACGCCTACTCATCGCCCATACAGTAGTCCGTGCGTTATTTTCTCCTGCGCTTCGTTTCAGCAAAATTCACCATGCCCGGCGCAGGCAGGCCCTTACCTACCTTTCCCTGCCTCTGTAAAGCTATCTACTCATGGACAGCTCAGGTCGGTTTCTCTCAATTTCCCTACCGACAGCGGAATCTCTCCTTCTTCGGTGGTTACTAACTGTGGTTCAGACTAAGCGCGATCTCGGCCTGAGTGAAGGCGACTTGATCGAATGTTTGAACGCAGGAGACGGACAATGGTGGATGGGGCGACTACGACGGAATAGGGGAATGGTTGGACTCTTTCCGAGTAACTATGTGGAGGTATTGGACGGGTATCCTGTGTCGGGAGTTCGTTCCAGGCCGCAGTCGAGGGCCGACAGGGCCGAGAGTCCATTGATGTATGGAGATGGAAGGAGAGCAGTATCTCCAGCGCCTTCCAACAGATCAAGGGGAGCTTCTCCGCGAGCTCACTCTCCACAGCCGCCGCAGCATCGTTCCAGGTCTCCGCAACCCCCGATGCATAATCAACCGTATGATGGAGGAAGTTCAAGGTCCAGGTTGAGCCGAGCCGAGTCGCCAAATCCATATGGGGGCGGATACAACCATGGATCCATGAGCCGGGCCGCCTCGCCAAACCCCTACCGAGCCGTTTCGCCAAACCCATATGGTGCGCCAAATACCTACAATCGTTCCGCTTCACCAAATCCCTACGCGCGAGCAACTTCTCCAGCACCTCGCGCAGTTTCTCCGGCGCCCTCCCATTACAGAGCAACGTCTCCCGCGCCGTCTCAATTCAGAGCAGTTTCTCCTGCGCCATCTCAAAGGCATTACCAGCGAGCAGCTTCACCCAATCCCTACCAACGAGCAGCTTCACCAAACCCCTACCAGCGTTCAGCTTCGCCAAACCCATATCACGATGACGACGATGGGCCTCCCCCGGCGCCACCTCCACACAGAATCCCGCCGCGCTCGACATCGCCTATGCCCCCTCCTCACGGCGGTCGACTAACTCCTACTCCCAGTGGTTCCCGCGCTCCAACTCCGAATGGGCAGACACCAAGCCCCTTGCGTTCCGCGATGGAGGATGTAATGGAGAGTCTACAGCACATGGGTGGTGGTCCAGATCACGACGACCTTGCGCGCTCCCACACCCCGTCGACACCTTGGGGTCCTGAATCTTTTGGAGATTTGTATTCTCGGAGTCCCAGTCCTAGGAAGCGGATTATCAGGCCTGAGACATCTCTTGGAATCGCAGGCAGGCACGAATATGACGACGATGAGGAGGACCTTAGTGGAATGCCAGTGTACTCGGATGATAACTTCAACGCAGCCCCTATGACCATGGAAGACCGACTCCGTCGATTTCAGCAAGCCGCCGGAAGAGGTGACGATGATATGGCCCCGCCAGTACCGGTGAAATACGCATCCTACTCTGACCGTCCAAAGACTACCGCCGACGCTGCGATCCACAATCGCATGTCCATGTATGACTTCCGGGCTGTCAGTGCTTCTCCCAGTAAGATGACCCGTCCGAGACCTCTGTCCCGTATGGAAACTCTCTCCTCGAATACCACCTCAAACCACTCCTCCAGCACAACCGCAACCCATTCAACTGGAGTCACAAGCGCCTCCATCATGTCCGGAGCCTCCGCTGGTGCTTTCTCCGCCACTTCGGCTGGATCTTTGGCCCGCCGCAAGCACATGAGCATGATTGAAGCCGCACAGTTGGGCAGTTACGCTGGTCGCCCGGAGACACCCAGCGGCAGCATGCCCCTCAGCCACCTCAATGGCCCTGGCTCCGTTGGTCCTGGAAGCTACGCCGGTTCCGCCGGCTCCATCAGTGGTTTCTCTGGACGCAAGCGGGGCCAAACTTGGGGCGCCTCAACAGCCGGATCTCCTAACAGCAACACGGGAGTTTTCGGGGGGCTTGCACCCCCCAAGCCGAAGAAGGAGAGTTTCTTCAAAAAGATTTTGAATTCCGCCAAAACGTCTGCTGCATCTGTCCGCTCCGTCGCCGAATCTAATGGGTTGTCGAGTTTTGGAGGAAAGAGTCTACCGGATGGTGTAGGAGGTGTAGGAGGTGGTGGCCGTGACTCCCCTGTGCATGGTGGAGATGACTGGATCACTGTCCGAAGGGATGTCAATCGTTCCAACACTCTCTCGAGGAACGAAAGGATAGAACGCCAGGAAAAACAGCAGATGTTGGACCAGCCCGTTTTGCGACCTGTAGATTCTCTGGAGGAAGATGTTGATGGAGATGAAGCAGCGGATGGAGGCATAGTTGAGCGCCCGCAAAACTTCGAGACTGCAAACTTATCCCTCGTTGACAAAGGAGCTCGTTTCATCAGTTCCTTACCGCCGTTCACAACCCCAGAGTCATTAGCAACACATCACGTATGCCGTCCCTACCGAACCGACGTGCAAAAGCTTAGAGCAATCTTTACCTGGATCTCCGAAAAAATCGCCTGGGAGCACCCCAGCGATCCTGTGGATGGTGAATACGGTCCTGAACCTGTCGACACTCGCCGGGTCCTTTCCAACAAGCGTGGTTCTCCCGAAGAAGTAGCATTCGTCGTCCAGGGCATGTGTCACGCTGTCGGTATCCACTGCGACATTATCCACGGCTACCTCAAGCTTCCTGGGGAGGTTATCGACATCAGCGCTATCCCACGTCCAAACCACTGGTGGAATGCAGTAGTGGTGGACGGCGAGTGGAGGTTTATGGATTGTTCCCTTTCGTCGCCGACACATCCAAGAAGACTCATGTACAGTGCTTCTCCTACCAATCAAGCAGAATTCTTCTATTTCTTGACTCGTCCAAGGGAGTTTTGTTGGACCCATGTTCCGTTGATCATGGAACAGCAGCATATGCTTCCCCCTGTACCACTCCCAGTACTGCTAAGTCTGCCGACGGCTTGTCCGGGTTATTTCCGTCAGGGAATGAAGCTTAGGGGATTCGACACCAGCTTAACAAGAATTGAAGATTTGGAGGTTGTACAAATCGAGATCGAGGTTCCAGTTGGTATAGAATGTGTTGCCGAAGTTGAGACAAACGGATTTTCCATTGACCACGAAGGCGAAGTTTTCGAGACCGGGGATACCATGAGGAAGCGAGCATTGTCGCAGGTTTACTGGGAAGGAGGGCGTAAGATGTACCGTATCAAAGCCGTGCTACCTGGCGATGAAGGTGAGGGGGTGTTAAAGGTTTATGCAGGAAAGAGAGGTCTTATGGTAAGTTGTTGATTCCACCATGATATATCACTCGTAAAAGCCTAACATGATCTTTAGCAATCAATTTCCACCAACCCCCACGCCATATGCATCGCGTTCCCAATTATCCATGAGGGTACTAACGCCCCCTATGAATTCCTCATCCGGCACCCAACTCCTCACGCACAACGCCACGATCTCTACGTCTCCCAACCGCAATGCGCCCGATTGGCTATCAACAATACCTTCGTCTTCGCTGTCCGTCAGAGCCCTGGTGATGGCTCTAGCATGCAACCTGTCGAAAAGAATGGAATTATGCCTTATAAACCCGCCAAGTTGGGAATTCAAACACCGAGTGGAAGGATTTTGAGACTGATGCAGAAGAAGCCTGGAAAAGATGGAGATGTTGGAGATGGAGATGCTTGGGAGACGATTATTAAATGTGGTGAAAGGGGTGCGTGGCGTGCTCTGGTCCTTGCTGATAGGACTGCTAGGTGGTGTGTTTATGCAGAGTGGCAGGTGTTGTAAGATGCGGCGATGATTATTGATGATGGAGTCCTGGGAGTCCGGGGGTATAAGTGAGGTGATGATTTATCAGTGCTGACATGAATGATGACATGAATTCGATGGTGATCTTTTCATGACAGTTTGATGGGAGGCGGAAGTGTTTGTGTTCTTTTCTGAAGTCGAGGATGAGTTTGCTGCGTTTTAGCGACTTTTCGATATCATTTTCATTTCTTTCATATTTGGGTTTACCATTCTTTTTCGATACCTGCTACAGTTTCTTTAGCTTCGATTTACATAGTCATATCTTTTCTTTGGTTAATACCGCTTTTTAGCTTGGCTTTGATATGCTGGTTGTAATTATTTTTCACGCATCAAAAGATGGAGCGTGTATGGGATTTCAGGCGCTTTACTCTTTGCATTTTTGGAGGGGGACGGGAGGTTTTCGCTGAAGGGGGAAGAATTTAAAAGCAGGGGGTTTGTTGTATTTATCTTACCTATTATTTTTTCGAGGAAGCCATAGTTAGCTTCGCTTTAACAAGTATATCTTAAACTTTTTAACTCTAAAGATTTGTCCGCAAACATCAGTGCTTTTCGGTGTCGGATTTTCCCTGCCGTCCTGCAATATGTCGCATGGGTCAGCACAAGCTTCAATTGGAAGAAATGTAATTCGTATGTGCAGAGCCATATTAAAAAAAAAAACAGATCCGGTTAACGGCCAGAGATGTAGCCGGAGGTTGTGGCACGTGTGCAGAAGGCTTTCATAGCGGACTCCTTCCTAGAGGATTGACCTTCTTCGTAAATAGTTAACCTCAATCCAAGTCATGGAACAGGTATGCTGTGGTGCCTGTAGTGTAATTGGGGTGTGTAATTTTTCGAGTTGTTGTAATGTTGAAGAAAAGGTGGAGCATCGAAAGTTTACGTAGCAAGAGGGCAACTGGCGGGGCTAGAGGACAAGTGGACGGGTGATGGCAGATGGATGAAGATGTATGTATGACCGATACCGCCGTTTGCCCATCCTGTAGCATCGTACCATACTTCTCTTCTCAATGTCACAGTAGATTTTCTCATTGTCGAGTTTGAATACCAGCACAAACAAAACTACTCTACAAGATGCGTCTCGGCCCTCGGTGCTCTAGGGATTCATGATTAGGCATATTCGAGCACTCGGTTTATGCTTTATCTACGCAAATGGAATCATGGACCGAAGCTGGCGTAAAACGATCAACTAAATCACCAATCCGCGACTCAATTCCACCTGAACATACCTCAAACGTTGAATTGACAACATAGAAGCTAAAGTATG
The DNA here is from genome assembly GCA_024516145.1 of Pyronema domesticum. Taxonomy (NCBI): domain Eukaryota; kingdom Fungi; phylum Ascomycota; class Pezizomycetes; order Pezizales; family Pyronemataceae; genus Pyronema; species Pyronema domesticum. Next base: position 572,511 of record JAJJXL010000010.1, on the reverse strand, counting down.
CGATACAGCCGTTTTAACTCATTCCGTAATGCTGGAAGCCGATCAATTGCGGCCATCGGTCACGCTGGCAGTCAGGCGGTCTCTCACTACGAGAATGCGCATACACATGCCTTACCACAATTAACACACGGTTTCAGGCGAGAAACCGAATATAAATCTGGTAAATATGTGGTTGTTTCAGGTGTTGTCAAGAAACAGAGATGGGTTGATGGTCCACTAAAGGAGCTCAAGCTCAGACGCTAGCGTTTCACGGAACCAATGGTTATTGTCGTCGCCCACCCGCCTTATCCACCTCCAATTGAGCTTCACGGAGTTCACTCAGACCTCTTGGCCTCTCATCGCCTCCCGGGAGATTCCTTTCTAGTGCGCTCCGCTTTCTCCGTGTCGCGTGAGCCCAGGGTTTCACCCTACATTATCTAAAAGTTGTTTACGACATTCGGCTTTCACGGCATTTTTTGGGGTACACAATCAATTAGAGGTTCAGTTGGGTGCGATAATCGCAAAATTGAGAGACCAGATAATATCCTTAAATAACTCCAACAGGTTCTCTAGACCCTGAAATCACCATAAGCACCCAAAATGCACGCCGCCTTCCCTCGCTTTCCTTCGCTGTCCCATCTTACAAAAACCCAAACCCAAAACCTGGTATTCGCATTTAACGACTACTACTCTACACGCCAAAAACCAATTTTTCCCCGGCAAAACGCAACGCTTAAACGAAGAAAGACAAGTAAACAGATCCAACAGCGGTGGCGGCAAGAACGGCGTAACCAGTTCTGTAGACACCCTTGATGGTGAGCTGTCTAGCAGTGTCCCAAGTCAAATGTCTCAATCCGTTCATGCTGTGGTAGACGAAGGGGGTAGCGAAGGTAGCCTTGACGGCCATCTTGGCGGCGAGAGGAAGGGTAGCGAAAGCGCCGGCGATGGCAGCAGACTCAACGTGGAATCCGATGTAGGGAGAAAGAGCGTAGGAGATTCCGAAAAGGTAGAAGGATCCAGCGAGGGCAACTCCGGTAACACGGTTGGCTGCGGACATGTACCAGGTGAGCTGGGGCTCGTAGATGCTCAAGTGGGGAGCGATGGGGCGCTTCTTGCGCTGCTCGACGAGGAGGGAGTAGGCCTCAGCATCGGAGGTCTTGGTGGTGGTAGCGGCGGAGCTTCAGGCGGGTTAGCTGGTGGTAAGGTAAGGTTGAGTTAATAGGTGAAGGTACCGAGTCTGGCAGACCGCAGCGCGGGGGAGGAGGAGGGCGGAGGGGCGGACGGAGACTATTGATACTGCATTAGAAGCTGCGAGTGATTGCTGATAAGGCGGGAAATCATACACTTGGCCGCGGCGCGGATGGAGCTGCGAGAAAGCGACATTTTTGCTGATTTTTGGGTGGGTTTGAGTTGAAGGTTGAGGTTATGTTCAGTTCGAATGGTCTTCCGAAGTGTCGTCCGTTGATATTAGACCGACCTCGGCTACCCTGTTGCTTGCTTCCGGTCTTACATCTCCCGCGATCCCATTGGTCGGATAGCCAAGCCATTGTTGTTGCTCCTTGTTGCTGTGCCGTAGTCGCGTGCCAAGTACGCCAAGCTTTATGGAGCCGCTCCGACTATAAAATTTGTCGTGTCAGTCCAGCGGGGAGTTTCTTTCGTTACAGAACTTTGGCTTTGGCTCCACCGCCCGAAACTCTCGATAGGCGTTGGAGTCAGAGAGCTCGTTTTGGTTAACGTTTTGTTATCCGCTGAGTCTCTCAAGTTCTTAGAAGAACTTTACACACCTCTTTAATCGCGCAGTGTTTCGTGACTAGATGAGCTTCCTGCGTTTCATGATGAGGTGACAGATTTTTGTTTAAGACGGAATTTTGGTCTAGGACCATCATGCCGGTCGCAGATTGCGGGGCCGAACTTCCAAGTTCGGACACGAAATGATCGTGTGATCCGCTTTCTCCTGATTCAAGGACGGGCCGAATACTTTTGGCTTTTCGGCGGAGCGTCGATCGTCTTGGTGATCCGAACGAAGGCTTACTTCAGTCCGAAGTTGCATCCGTCCGGCGTCGACGGGGCGGGTGAAGATTTATTCCGGCGGACTAGTTCGGTGCACATGAACAGCATTTGATTGTGACGGTGTCGCAGAATTCAACAAAAAGGCGAAGGGAGTGTCGTTTATTTCTCTCTCAAGAGCTCAAGGGGGGGGGGGGGGAGGGGGTTGAAGAGATTTACCTCACTAAACCTGACGTCACCAGTCTTCGGCGCGAGCACGCTAGTCAATATCACTGAAGAATCACAAGTCGAACAGTTATTCAAATTTGCTTCAAATTTCAATTCTCAATTCTTCGCCCATGCTTTTGAAAAAAACCAGAACTTTTCTTTACCCATAACCCAAAAAAAGAAACTAAATACAAGCTAAGTATGTATCTTACATTATCATGATCATTACGCCACCTATTCGCTGTCACTGACTCCCTTCCACTCATCATCCGCTCCCTCCATGTCAACATCCTCACTCTCACTCTCCCCATTAGTATCCTCAATGAACTTCAACCCCTTCTCTCCGCCCTCTGGCGCTGGCCTAGGCTGCGACAAAAGGTAGTTGAGAGTGTATCCGTTCTCGTCTCCTAATCTTGCAACCTCGTTCTGTACCCTCTTCAAACATCTGACTACCCGTCTCATCTCTGCCTCAACCTCAGCCTTGTTCTCCTTGATCCATTTTCCGTGGCTCTCAAACAGGCTCTCAATCCATACCAAACCAAACTCCAAGTGAGGGCCATCCTCCATGAAGAGCGTGATAAACCGCAGTAACCTGCCGAGGTAGACTGTAGGAAGACCACCAACAACAAGGGGAATATCCTCCACTGGCGTAGACTCGTAGACCTCATGGATGAGGTACTTTTCGTTAAGGCGGAAAGACATAACCAAAGCCTTAAGGTAGTCCTTGTCCTCCTTCAAGACATACCGGGTGTTGTCGGGGGTGACGTCAATGTCGAGGTCGAATGGGTCGAAAAGCATAGTGTTGTCGAGAGAGTAAATCATCAAACCCTCAGTAGTAGCACATGCGAAAGAGCGACCAGTGGGAGAGAAAGAGAGGCCAGTAACTCTAATCTCAGGACGGGCCTTGCGCTCAGACAAGTCACCACGCTTGGCACCAGGAAGGGAGCGGTCAATTCTGTCCTCCAAATCAGAAGCCTCTCCCTGGTCGTCAAAGAGCTCCTTAACACCACCCTCCGTCAAGCTCTTGGAGTTCAGGAACTCCTGGGTTCCGTCGAGTGACAGGTTGCGAGAGATGGTGAATTTTTTGATCAAAGATCCAGAGGCGACGTCGTAGAGACAGACGTACATGGAGTTTCCTCCGGCAAGAACACAGGTTCCGTCGGCGGAGTAGGCAATGGTGTTAAAGTGCTTGGTGGCGGCGTTGTTGGCGGCGGTAACACGGTCGGTAACCTTACGTCCTCCGGAGACGTCCTTCTTTCCATCAACGTGACCGACCTGCTCGGCGTTCTCAATCTCCCAGAAGGTAAGCTGTCCATCGAGGGTAGAGACGGTTAGCTGCTTGGAGTCGGGACGGTGAATAACGCAGAGAACGTCAGCCTGCTGCTGGAGGGGCTCGCTGGTCTGGGTGCGGGTAAAAATGCTCCAGATACGGACGGTTCTGTCCCAAGATCCGGAAACGAGGGAGGATCCATCGGGAGCGAAAGAGAGGGAGGAAATCGGTCCGTCGTGACCAGATAACGTCTCGAGGAGCTGTCCGGTCTGTACGTTCCAGATGTGAATGTCGAAGCTGTCCAAAGATCCGGCACACACAATTTCTCCACTGCTATCGACTGCCAAACTTGAGAACTGCAATCTGCTGGGTGCAGTGAAGGTTTTGAAGTTTCTGTAACGGATCAAATCCCAGGCACGGACTGAACCGTCCAAACTTGCGGTGAAAAGAAGGTTGCGAACGCTAAATTGTACGGCGGTAACTCCGGCGGTGTGCTCTGTAAAGGTGACGATACAGAATCCAGAAGTTGCATCCCAAACTTTGATTCTTCCATCGTCGGCTGCTGTGACAATTCTGTTTCCGTCTGGTGAGTAAGTAAGGGCGTTCATAGCGTCGTAGTGTCCCTGCTGCTTGATAACATATGACTCCGACTGCCACTCCCAAACCAACAACTGTCCCAATTTTGATGCTCCGAAAGCCAACCACTCTCCGGTCTTGTTGATAGTGACAAAGTCAATTCCATTCTGAGAAATACTGAGAGTGTGGATTGTGTTGAACTCGGGAAGCTCGTAAAGTCCGAATACTCCGGTAGAAAATCCAACAACCAAGAGGTTAGACTCCTTGTGGAAAGTCGCGCACTTGACCTTTGCGCTGTTCTGGTTGAAGTAGCTTCTCTTTACCACATACCACCGCTCTTCAACCTCCGCGTCCATCTCATCATCATCATCGTAGTCCTGACCGGGCTTCTTGGTGAACTCCCACTGTAGTAGTGCTCCATCCTTGCTGACAGTGTAAATTTTCTCCTGGTCCTTAGAGAACCACGCTCCAATGACTGCCTCTCTGTGACTGGCAAGTGTCGTAGGTACAAAGTGCTGCTCGGGGTTCAGCGACCATACTCGGGCAGTAAGATCCTTAGACGAGGTCATGAAAAAGCGAGAGTCCCCAGACCACTCAATGTGGGTAACAGCGTCGTGGTGTCCGGTGTATTCGCGGTGCTTGATGAACGGCGCAAAGTCTCTCTCCTCATCGTGTGCTGGTGTCCGCCAAACTTCCGTCTTACGTCCGCAAGCTACAGCAAAGTGAGTGCCATCCGACGAAAATTTGATGTCGTGAACAACCGATTTGAAGTTGAAGTGGTGCAGCACCGTCCGACGAACGAAATTTGTGAGGATTGCGCGACCGTCTAAAGAGCAATATTTTTAGCAGTTTGCTCCCCATATTCTAGCGACCCACGGCACATACCTTCGTCAACTGAAAGAAGAAGCGTTCCCTGCGGCGACAACGCTATCCGGGCAATATTCTTGCGATGCTCGAAACCAAAAGTAAACGACTTATTGCTGAGAAGACACTGTCAGTCAATTACAACCGTCCGTGCAATCCTAGAAGCAGCAAGAGGGAGTGTCCGCCTACTTTACGAGGTCAAAGCAAGTAACCTTGTTACCCACAGGCGACAGCAGCGAGTTGCCATCTGGAGTGAAAACGAGATTTCCGCTGCAGTAGACTGTGCCCAGCAAATTTGAGAACTGTGTTTGTGTCAGTATACAATGCTGCAGCTATGCGAATAGAATGGCAGCTCTCACATTAAATCCGACCTTCATTTTCCCAAAAAGTTTCGTCTTTTGCTGCTGCTCGTGTCGGCCTGTCGCGCTCTGCAGTCCTCAATAACTTTTTTGCGGCTCTTCCTCCGAGACAATGCCCTTGTTACCCTGGCTGCCCCAATTAGAGCAATAATTCGTTTAATGAGACTAGTCCGTTGTTGGCTGGCGTGACGCTTGGCGCATATGGTGTCAGGGGTCGTTTTAGAATTGCTTCCCCCTTTCCACAAGTCAGCCAGCTGCTCTCGCTACTGCATTGACTGACCTGCTTCTTGTTTATCGAAACTGAAGTTCTGCCGCCTCCTTCCAACACTCTTCACTCTTTCATCCCGATCCCGAAAGGTCGACAGCTTCTTACCTTCGCGTCCCTCGTTCTCCCTCAACCGGCATTGATATAATTCTTCTCGTTTACTCTCATTTCTACAATTTCAACCCTTTAAACAGTCAAAATGGTTGCCGGACACGTCGATAAACTCATTGGTATTGCCAACCTTCCCAACCAGCGGCATAAGATTGTCGCGAAGAGGTGCACCTACTCCCCCCTCAGGTACGCGAGGCGTGGTGGACTAACAGCTGTACCTGCAGAGGTGCTGCCTTCACTATTATGGTCGTTGGAGAGAGTGGACTCGGAAAGACTACCTTCATCAACACCCTTTTCAGCACAACCATTAAGAACTATGCCGAGCACCGTCTCCGTCACAAGAAGCAGATGGACAAGACTGTAAGACTGCGCACACTGCTGTCTGCGCCTGGGAGAGTCGCTTACAAGGATGATAGGTCGAGATTGCCATCACCAAGGCCGAGCTTGAGGAGAAGTTCTTCAAAGGTACTACGGACTACGAATCCACAATAGGAGTGGGATTAACCTTTGCGCAGTTCGTTTGACCGTTATTGACACCCCCGGATTCGGTGACTACGTCAACAACCGGGACTCTTGGATGCCCATTGTCGAGTTCATCGACGACCAGCACGAGTCCTACATGCTTCAGGAGCAGCAGCCCCGCCGTTCCGACAAGATCGATCTCCGTGTCCACGCTTGCTTGTACTTCATCAGACCCACCGGTCACACCCTTAAGCCCCTCGACATCGAGGTCATGAAGAGACTCTCTACCCGCGTCAACTTGATCCCTGTTGTCGCCAAGGCCGACACCCTTTCCCCCAACGACCTTGCCCTTTTCAAGAAGAGGGTTCGTGCTGTTATCGAGGCTCAGGGAATCAAGATCTACCAGCCCCCTGTCGAGGAGGATGATGAGGCTGCCGCCCAGCACGCCCGCAGCTTGATGGTATGAAATGCACAACAGCTATTGTTTAATAGTTTCTAATTTTTATAGGCTGCCATGCCCTTCGCCGTTATAGGATCCGAGAAGGACGTCAAGACCTCTGACGGACGTGTTGTCAAGGGACGCCAGTATTCCTGGGGAGTTGCTGAGGTTGAGAACGAGGACCACTGCGACTTCAAGAAGCTCCGCTCCATCCTTATCCGCACCCACATGCTCGACTTGATCCACACTACCGAGGAGCAGCACTACGAGGCCTACCGCGCTCAGCAGATGGAGACCCGCAAGTTCGGCGAGGCCCGCCCGAGAAAGCTTGACAACCCGAAGTTCAAGGAGGAGGAGGAGAGCTTGCGCAAGCGGTTCACCGAGCAGGTCAAGAAGGAGGAGGCACGGTTCAGGCAGTGGGAGCAGAAGCTCATCTCTGAGCGTGACCGCCTTAACAAGGATTTGGAGAGCACCCACGCTGCGTATGTTTTATTGGATCCCTATTTATTCGGACGCAAACTAACTTTTTCACAGCATCAAGCAGCTCGAGTTGGAGTTGGAGTCAATGCAGGGAAGTGTCCAGCGAAGCCACGGCAGACGCTAAACAATTTATGGTGTACGGTGTTAATGTGCTTTGTTTCCGGAAGCAGAGCAAAGGAATCAAAACTTCAGGAGTTGCTGCAATTCTATCGGATTTAGCAGGTTGGAACGGGTGGGGTAGTTTTAGTTGGATTGATACCAAAGGGAGTGGTTATGGCACTTCGTTACCAAAGCAAGGGCGTTTGCATTTCTTGTCTTTCTGTATGACCGTTTTCCTTTTGTCTGCTTCTCTACATACCTTGTAGTTTTTTTCCCCTTCTGTCTTGTTTTCGCTATTTTTTCTGTTTTATTATATCCCCGAACCGTTCGCTGAAGTACTCCCCCTTCTCCTTTTCTTTTTTCCTCTAGCTACCTGAACTATTTAAAGTTCTTTACAATAATATGTGGTGGAAGTGTGCAATTTGCTGGAAATGGTCTCAAGTGGTTCAAAAATCTCGTGATGATTCCGGGTGTCCAATGACTCTTATCTTCTGCCAGTTCCGACCCCGCAGGAAGCGTTGCCCCATGTGTAACCAATCAAACCCGAACAAACGTCACCGAGTCGAGTAGGATCCGATCCTTGTCAAAATTTATGCAATCACCCATGAATGCAGGTGCCAAACTTAATCAATCAATTGAGAATCATCAATCTATCATCAAATACTCGAGTGAAATCAACGTCATTTTTATCCATCAGCGTCTTTTGCTCACTAAACATCCAAGATCAACCTTACAAGCTTCTAGATTCCCACCAAGAAGCTCCCGATAGCTCCAAAGGTGCAGTTTCCGCCCTGCGCGTCGCTAGCTCCATCACGTCGCACCACGCTAAACCAAACGCCACTTCACGTGTTAGCGGTTCTCGACGTCACGACCCGTACGCGTCACTCCAATTTACGATGTACGCATCATGGTCTTTTCTACCCGCCGCCAAACTGGTGTCTTGAGCGCCCACACAGGTATGTCTATACCTTCAGCTATTCTCTAACTATGCTCAATACATCCCTCGGCCTCTAGTGAATTCCACTGACAATCATTAGGAGCTGTTCATGCTCTCACCTACAGCTCCGGCGCAGCAACCTACTGTCTCTCCGGCGGCGCCGACCGCAAAATTCACCTCTACAACCCCTCCACCAGCACCTTAATCCAAACCTATACTGCACACGGCCACGAAGTCCTCGGCATCTCATGTTCCCCCGACAACGCCCTCTTCGCCTCCTGCGGTGGCGACAAACTCGTCTTCCTGTGGGACGTTTCCACAGCCACCACATTACGTCGATATGAAGGTCACTGGGGTCGGATAAATGCCGTGGATTTTAACTTCGATGGAAGCATCTTAGTGAGCGGAAGTTATGATGCCAGTATCAAGTGCTGGGATATTAAAAGTAACTCGAGGAAACCAATACAGAGCCTTGAAGATGCGAAGGATGCTATTAGCGATGTGAAATGCTATGGACATGAAATCATTTCGGCGAGTGTGGATGGACGGGTGAGAAGCTATGATGTCCGTATGGGAAGGTGTACGGTGGATGTTGTGAGCCCGAGCCCGGTTACCAGTGTAGCGGTTTCGAGGGATGGGGCGGCGATGGTGACCGCGGCGTTGGATGGGACTGTAAGATTGATTGATAGAGCGAATGGAGGGCTGTTGATGGCTTACAAGGGGCATAAGAATACGGAGCTGAGAGTAAGGGCAGGGTTTGCGGAACAGGAACAGTATGTGGTTTGCGGGAGTGAGGATGGGGAGATTTGGGTTTGGGATTTAATGGATGGGAAGAGTTGTGAGAGGCTTAGTTGCCACAGGGGAAAGGTGGTTAGTAGTGTAGCTTATTGTCCCGCGCAGGGGAGGAAGCAGATGGTTACGGGAGGAGCGGATGGAACGGTGGTTGTTTGGGGGGAGTAATGTAAGGGAGGTGGTGCGGGGTTTAGCGATTTCTGGATACATTTTCCGCAATGTAATACTCACATAATACTACTGGAGAGAAACTTCATTTCCTACCATGCTTACTGACAAGGCGCAAGAAGTCTGAGTGGGTATGACAACTTTGTCTCAAATGATCTCGAGTGATGTTTGGAATACCAACTGGGAATGAGCTGTTGTCTTGGCGCTTTGATATCTGTTTGTTCCGTCAATAAGCTTGCCGCACGCCGACAGCAGCTATACCCTCCACCTCTACCACGGGAGTCTTCTTTCGATCCGTATTTCATCACAGACTACCTACAGTTCCCATGACCGCTGCCTCAAATGATGCCTGTGTTCCCTCTCGATGAGGGCCATGAGGCAATACTTATTGCCTTCTGTCGACTATAATGCCTTTATGGAGCGCTAGCACCCTTCTATGTTTTTTGAGGTTTGTAGTTTGAAACGGGCAGGAGACATAGATGTTAAGTACCTGCACTCCCATGATGAGAAGAAAAATGGGGTAGTACAATACAGCTACGTGCCGACAGATGACAACGTCTTTGATATCCTCACAAAAGCCTTACCAAGAGTACGGCACCTTATGCAAACCAGAATGTTGGGATTGTTTGAGGAGAAGGACCTTGAAGATATGGATAAAGATGTTGAGTTGCAGACATGTATCAATAAGAGAAGAGAATGAGGTTGGTTCTGCCCGCGAAGGTTTTCCCAACTTCCACCATTTGGTGCCAAATGGGTTCTCTGGGGACTATAGATTATTGTTTCTATACTGCTATTATCATTGTACAATTGATGATATTGAATATGCTGATGTAATGACTCACCCGAAGAGGGGGCGTATCGTCCGTGCTTCGGGCCGATGTGTCAAATGTCATGCGTCAGGAGCATGATCTGGAGCATGTGCTGTCAGCTGTCAGAGAACAGGGGCTACGGCGGTATATTCTCCCGCTATTCTATAAGCAGAGGACTTTCTATTCTGTGTGTATCTTCTTCTTAATTAATAAATAATTAATCATCCTTCTGTCTCCTCCACCTCACAACACAAAGGTCTAAACACCAACTCAGATCATGTTAAAGTGTGTTTTAGTTCTGGGGAACCAGGAAAGGTCAACCAATATGAGACAACACGGCTCAGAAATCAATCCGTCCACACAATGTTTTGTTGCTTAAAAATATTAACTACTTCATTAATGCCCTCCTTTACAATCCATATTACGATATACTTATATAAAATCAACCGTCTACCATCTATATCCATAACCGAACCAAAAAGCATATACACTCATAACATTACAACTTCATAATCGATATAATCAACCCCTATTTTATAGCACCTGCATCTCCTTCATCTCCTCCTCCTTCTTTGTTATGGGTCCTGCGCCAAACCTCAAAAACTGCACTCCAAGGTACATATCAAACACCATCTGCACACCAGCACAGAGCTTGAATTGCGTTCCGATCTTGTCTCCGGTCCAGAAGTAAACCATCTTCATAGCATCTCCAATCAACCACATGGTGAGCACACTCACTCTGAATCCTTGACAACTTCTTCCCTTCTCGTTGGCGAAAACCTGGGGAAGAGGCAAAGTTGCCTCAATTCCTAACGCAATATAGCCCAAAGCATCGACCCAAGTCTGCGATTTTCCAAGAAGAAGCTGCAGGAAGGCAGTGGCAATAACGAAGTAAACCAAGAAAGTCCAGTACGGACGCTGAGAACGCCATTGCCAGAAGCTGTAGGGCCGAGAAGAGGAGGCAACTGTGGAGAACGGACTAACATCCGGGGGTGGTCGGTGGTCTAGGGCGACTTTTAGGAGGGTAAGTTGTACGCCGATAGTGAGGATTGCTTGGATCAGAAGCGAGATCTGGAAGTCGGCTCCGAACCAGTAGAAGACACGGAGAATCGAGGAGACGAGCATGATTAGTGGTGTCTACATTGTGTCAGCGAGGTGGCCAAGCGGGATCGGCGTTGAGGACGCAGGAAGCAAAGAGGTGCGGGAGCGCGGCGGAGACAGGAGCGAGCGGAGATGTGGGGCCGAGTCGACGGGAAACTCCCGGGTGGAGCCGGTGCTCGACGCGTCAGATCCCAGAGAGGACGCGTTGGTGGTGCAGAATAGTGTTGCAAACATTTTGTGGCACCTTTTCGACGCCGTTCGGTGGATGTAAATGCCAATGTGAACACATTTCCAGTCGCGTAACCTCTGCGAAAACTCTCCGCGCCTCCCCCGGCGCGTCCTGAAACCTCAATTGCTATGACGGATGCCCACATACATCGAGTGAAAAGCCTCGCGAGGACCGCTGAAGATGCATACTCCGGATCTACGCCTGATCAGCCTTCGTATCTGGGAGTCGAGCACTCGTTTCGTCCGGAGTCTCTCACTTGATCGGCATAACTGGTGATCGGACTGGTGATGATACTGCCACACGAGCTTTGTTAGCTGCCATTGGAGACGCAAAATCCCGGTATCCCTTTGATTTCTCATCACCGTGCTTGTGATTCATGCTTGGGAGAAAAAAAAAACGCCGCCGCTCGGACAATTGTGGAGAGGGAGGACAACTCACAAAGGTGGTGCAATGTACTGGATCATTAACGAGAACACGCCCATTGTAAATGAAAGTTAAAAATATGTCGTTCGTAACCAAAAATTTGAGATGCCGGAACTCCCCAAGAGAATGCAGGAAGTGACGAGAGAGTATCGCGAAAAATAAAAGGAGAGTGCGTTGAATCTTGAGGCTCTGGGAACGGAAAGCTGGAAGATCACTCAACCGAGCAGAGCTTATCTTGCGCTAAGCCACAATTAGCTCGTGTTGCAACCAACGAAGCAGAAAGCTCCAAGCCTAGACTGATGCGCCATTAATTTATGCACTGGCAGAGCAGATCCATTAGCAGATCAATTTGGTGGCATCGGGATGGGCAAAGAAATCAATCAACGTTTAGGTAGAAAGAAAGCTACATACATACACATAATTAGATAGGAGACCATCGAGCTTCATGACCGGTGAGCATCGAGACTGTGCTACATATTTCAAACACTGGCCCGTTGTACCATAAACTTTTATTAGAAAACCAATCAACATACCGTGACCGCGACCGCGCTCTACAAACAACCCATTCTCAGGCAACGACCACGTCCTTCTTCACAGTGTCTCCATTATTCAATGCGACAACGATACAGCCCACATGAACGGAACAATCCTTCATCCACAACTCTTTGTCCTCGTCCATTCCCTCGAATAGTGCTGTCATCTTGCGTGACAAGCAAAAACCTTTGCCATCGTAGCTGAGCATTTGCCAGCGCTCTCCTGTAGTGACGAACGCGTAAACTGTACCTCCACCATTGTTATCTCTCGCATCTTTCATAGCCAGCAAAACCTGCTTCTTTGCCTGTCCGATAGATGACGTCTTTGCTTCGATAATGAAGACGAACTTTTCTTTCGTTACTGAAATGAAATCCAATACAACAAATTCCTCCGTGCCTCCTGCCTCATTGTCGATGGATATAATCTCTTTCTCTCTCGCCAAACGTATCATACATTCCGTCTTCTTCCGCATAAAATAGATGCTTGGACCGATGATACTATAAATCAAGTCACTGACGTTGGCTTCTTTGAAGTCCGGATTCGCATCGTCAGGATATCCTTCGACATTAAGATATTCCACTATGCGGCGATAAACCCGCTCCTTAGTTTCCTTGATAGCATCCGCCTCAACGCTATACTGTGCGTTTGCCAACATGATGTCAACAGATACTGCCTTGATTTCGTTAATTCTAATGCCTAATCTTTGCTCTGCTTCTCGAATGGTCATCGCCGAATATGATGTAATCTACTCAGGCTTCCGTTTCCTCTGGTTCGTATTGCTACCCATCGTATACGAATAGTTGTGTGCGTGCTTGTACGTTACTGTGCGTGTGCTTGTACCTATTCTGTCGCTTTATTAGCCTCGTAAAATAAATGCGTGCGTGTCTCTGTCCGACGAACCTTCTGTCGAGTGTGTTCCGTTGTCTTGCGCCAAAGTGCAGCAAGGTGTGGGAAGGTGAGGGAAGATGTGGGAAAGTTTTAGGTGGTGTAGCAAGGAGTGGAAGAGTGTTGAAAAGTGGTAAGAGGTGGTAGAAGGTGGGCGAAGTTGCTCGAAGCATGCTCGAAGGTTAGGGAGAGTGAGGGAAGGTGTGGGAGAGTGGAGGGAGTTCGATTTAACTCTAGAGTTGGAGACACTTGGACGAGGTAATGTGGCAGGATCACGGAAGGGGAGCAGCATGAACACAGCGCCGAGACAAGAGCAGCAGTCCTTGCATTTTGCTTCCCGTCTTCCGCATCAGACAAGCAGCCTATTTCATACAGCAAAATTGCAATTCCTTGTATATTAGCTACTATATTTAACAAGCAATGCTAAAATCGGCTTTGTTTTGGTGGAGTAACAGCACTTTGAAATATGTGGATTGAAGGTGCTGGCTAGGGCTAGGGGTAGTCATCTCAACAGTCATCTAAACTGACGTGGGTACCCATGGGCGCTTAGAATGACTGTATCTTCACTTCCTGACTTGACGAGTAGTGAATACAGCTGGCCGGAGCTTAATGGTAACGGCAATGGCGCCAACCGCAACGGTTCTAGAGGCTACTTCAAGAGGCTTAGTGATCCACTGTTTTCAGCCTCAAATTTTTACATAAACGAGTATTAAAGTTTCATACCGCCAAGCCATGATTCCTACTCGCTACCTTGTCTAAGTGTCTCCAACTCTAAACCGACCGACAAATTGTCGGTTAAATGCAGAAGCTACGGTTACCCTGGCGTGCCAAGATCCACCGGGCTGGGGTCGCCTAAAACCGATGTGAAATAGCGTGAAAAAGTACACTCTTTTGACCCAGGTTCGACCCACAACAATAATACTTTATCAATAATATTACAATGTCTATCAATAGAGGAGAAGGAGAAGAGCAATCCTATGTTCTGAAAATTTTTAATTGGGTTGTTGTTGTCCTATAAACTTATGCCACGTGTCACTCATTTTAGTAGAATTCCCCCCAAATGCCCCGGTTAATAATGTATCTAATCGGGCAATAACTAGCTTAGCATTGCCTAACTAGGGTATTAATAGCCATTAAAATACCTAAAGTAGGGCCTTAGCTATGATTACTTAGCCATTTCTGCTGCTGCAGGGTTAACACACATGATATATGCGCGCTTTAAACCTGAATAGGAATGCCTCTTGGCATCTTAATCAACAATTTTTTTTCCAGGGCTCCGTGCCCTGTCACCCGGTCTTAGCGCTGCCTAAAACGGTTAAGTGGCTCACCCCTCCGGTCCAAGGCGACCCCAGCCATGCCACAAACAAATTATGACCGATAAGCGAGCTGCACGATATTCAAATCCCTACATATTGTCCCAAAAGATGCTGCAGTCGATCAGATTCAGCTCCATTTTGCGTGGTTTCTTACCTAGCCTTCAAATATAAGCATGAAGGCGACCGTCCGGCAGCTGCCAAATCCAGCCGCACACCCCTTCATACGAAGGCCTTCTTATATAGCGACATATCCCATAAGGCGTCGGCAAGCTTAATACGCGATACCAAGAACGGTACCAGATTAGAAGAGAAGAAAAGGAGGCGGAGATGGCGGGAGCAGCGATTGTGGAGGACGAAGAGGAAGTGGAATCGGAGGATGAAGAAGGCGAAGAAGATGGTGTGGAAGATTAGCGGAAAGAGGCAGCGCTGGCGGAAGCAATGACGTGGTTGGCTGAGATGTTCGGGGACGAATTGGCATAGAGTTGGAGTTGGAGTTGGAGTTGTTTGTTTGTTTCTTATTTTCATTTATATTTTTATATTTGGGCACGGATAGAATAGGGGAGCGACGGGGACAGGGGATCACATTAAGAATTTAGACGCATTAGATGATATAAAGCACGTTGGTACAAGGATATTAGATTTATGTATAGCAGAAGCCCATAGGACAGCTTAATAGACTTATTAAAAAGGAAAGAAAGGAAAAAAAAAGCATGATATGAAGGCTTGTTAACTTAGACTCGGATTGTCTGTCTGTATGGTCCAGGGGCATGCGAGGCCTGGTATATAATTACAAATGAGCTGTAAAATCGTGTAATTCGTTCTGAAAGAGCGCGTAATCTCGATCGAACAGTGTGCAATAGGGAGATTCTACAAAGGCTGGCTTAGAGAAATTGCGGTCTTTGTTTTCTCCACAACTACTTATCTCAATCTCATATGTGAATGATTCTCAAAAGGATAAAGCCACTGTTCCCCGTAGAAGATCAAGAAAATAAACGAACCACCATTAAAGGCGAATAAAAACAAAGAAATCTACAGTCATAATCGATTAATCGCTTCAACTACTTATGATCTCTGGTGCTTACGGCTTCGCATCTCACAATTCTGCTATGATCCTCTATCCCTTCCCATACACACAGCCTCCAAATATACTCCATCCGCTTCAGCGGGGCCACCAGGTTTCTTGCTGCGTTTTTGCTTGTCCGGTGCCGCCTTTTTCGAATGATTTCTGTTCCTGCTCTTCTGTGCTCTGAGCTCTTTCTGCGCCCGCAGCACTCTCTCCGTTACTCTCAACCAACCAAACCTTTCCGGCTACGACCCCCTTATTTCATAACCTCTGATTGTGCGGGTTCCACTTCTTCAACTTCATCTTCCCGAACACCTTCTCCAACTCCAGAATGTAGGAGTGGATGGATATGCTGATTGAAGCTCCATCGCTCCTACTCCTTGATATCCTTCGCCTTACCCTCTCCAATAATTTTCCATGGCTTACATCTCTCACTTCTCAACCTTCTCACATCACCCGAGGAAATGTCGGGAACAACAATATTCGTCAGGCCGAGTGACACATAATGATGTCATAAGTTGGACGGTTTGTCGAGGGATGTGGTGCGGATTTAACTACTGAAGGAAAATAAAATTACCCGGCTCTATAAAATTTTCACTCAATGATGACTTCAGCCTTATGAATAGTAATGGAATATCGAAGATTCCATCCATGCTGTACATACGTCTGCGGATTACCACTCGATACTTTGCTTTAGTCTTGAATTTATCTTTGAGAAGAGGTAACGCGTAACTCTCCTCGACTGCACTCATTGACGGGTTATAACATGATCAACAATTATAGCAGGAGTGACCAATATTAATTGAGAATCACCGAGGTCTACCGATTGTCACTCGCTGCTCCGCTTGTCAGCCTACGCGGGATATCCGTATGCATTCGGCAAACAGACTTTATTACGTCTAATACTTGGCGAAGCGCTAAATAATCATAGACAGTCCGAGACCATAGCGATGGTTTCGGCAGACAACGGCAATCAGCCCATCATCGACCAAAAACAATTATACGGGCCATCTGCACATCATCTTCAGCCGCGGGGCTGAAGGGATATGCACTACATACAGAAAAACCTCTCTATAAGACTACGCCGGGACCGGGAACTCATAGTCTTGTATGCTGGGTATTCTTATGCAGAATGGGCTTGGCACCGGGGGGGGGGGGAGGGTGGGGTCCCTCATCTGCTGCAAAATTGCTCCAGAAAAGCGCGTTAGCCCGAAAGTGTAATGCATACTCATGCGCTAACCCCTATTTGGTGATACTAAGTCGCCTTTTTATAAGAATACCCGTGGGAAGAGTCGTGGATCCTTCAGAATATTCATATAGGACATTTCTTCTTATTTCCCATACAAAATTTTCGGGTGGTCCACTTGATAGTCTTGTATGCTATGTATTCTTATATGCGGTAGTCTTGTAGTGAGGTTTTTCTGTAGTCTAAAGGCCCTGGGGCTAGAACGCGACCCAAAATACTTTTGGATTCGGCATGCTTCCGGTGAATCCGGAGAGCTGAACAAACCGACGAAGGCTGGAAACCTGGGGATCATAGGCAGTTTTTCCAACATTTTAGGAACTGGATACCATGTATTGCAGGATGCATATTGTGGATAGGGAGACTCTTATTTTGAGAGAGACGTCAATGTTGTCATAAACATGTGCTCATCACACATGCCACG
Organism: Pyronema domesticum; assembly: GCA_024516145.1. Taxonomy (NCBI): domain Eukaryota; kingdom Fungi; phylum Ascomycota; class Pezizomycetes; order Pezizales; family Pyronemataceae; genus Pyronema; species Pyronema domesticum. Next base: position 555,469 of record JAJJXL010000010.1, on the reverse strand, counting down.
ACCACAAAACGTATAACTTAAACCTTAAGCCACACCGCATCTCAAAACCGCAACCCGGACTCGCAACCCCGAGGAGCTCCTGAGTTCTACATTCCCTCGGAGGTCAAGCAAACTCGTAAAGCAGCGCGTGCCGCTTCTCGGACCGAGATTGCCTTACCAAAGCAGGCGTCAATCCAGCAAGCTTCGCGCTTCTCCTTACCGCCCCTTCCATTTCCATCGTTCTGCCCATTCCGACCTTACCTCAAAAATCTGATCTTTAGGAAAGCAGCTTTGAAACAGCACCCGAACTCTGCCCCCCAACATCACGAGGTGCCATGTAAATTTCCTGCACGTTTCCGCCAGGTACCCGAGCCGTCAAATTGAATCTTCCGAAGTGCCATACAGGATCGAAGTGGTGAACATACCCTAATTACAGTGACCACTGCCGAACCAGGGTAAGGGCAGAAGTTACACTATTACACGGAACCCCTGGTTTTATTTCGAATTTCAGATTCTGTTTGTTTCTCCGGATGAGCCACTGGCAGACCACCCGCGACAAGGCTATCTAGGCCACTGGCCGGCTGTAAAAGTGTGTACGGTGTCACTTACTCGTGCTTCTTAATTTCTTGGCACGACTGACCTGGCCGGCGACAAATTGGGTACTGGTTTATGCAGAATTATGCGTCGATTTATGGCTTATGCAATGCTAGTGGTGCCCTATTTGGGCTTCTACCTGGGTTTTGATGCAAAGGATAGCTGTATAAGACTCAGCTGAGTATTGAATTAAGATTTATAACGTGATAGGCTTCAGAGGCCACGTCAGAGGCTTCGTTGGCAGCCGCGACTGTGTCTAAAAGATGCAATTCTCTACCTTGGTATTCGAAAAAAGAGTCTGGAAACAAAGCTTTTAGTTTTTTTGCACTCTTTCCCGAGATCGGAAATGGAATTATTAGGGTGTTGCACTTCCACCCTCGTCGATCATCATCTGTTTCTGTTTGAGCGGAAACAAAATGTTCTGGAAACCGTGACCGGATGATTGTCATCATTCTTACTGCACTGCACTGCGCATTTCAGCCTTTTCTTACTAGGGTCAGTCTCGGACAACCTTAATACAGGGATAAATGATGGTGCCTGGAGTGATGTTGCTTTTCCCGCCTTTCCTAGTTTTGCTAAGGGTCCACATCCTACGTCTCCCGCATCACGAAACATGTCTGTGTGTTACGCGTTGATCTATACATTTAGACCTTCCCTGTTTAACCGAGCCGCGTACACCACCCACGCTATGTACATTTCTGAACCTTAAAGATCTTTCTAAATCGATTTTTTGAGCCGTGTTTTTAGGCTGGGTTGTTCGGCGACTTTGGAAAAGCTTCGGGAACCGTGATTAGTCGATGGGATTAGTAGTACGCAGTAGTAACACACGTCAAATTTTTGTGGACACTGAAGGAGAGCGCTGAACTGAGGAGGTGTGGAATGACTTGTGCATGTATCCGGGAGGCAATTTTGGTTGGCTGTGTTCAAGATGGAGACCAGGCTGATAGTGTGGGTACACAGAAACAATCGGAAGGCAAGGGAAGGAAGGGAAAGACCGGCAAGGCAAAACATAAGGAAACACCAAACTTTGGACACCGACATAGATGAAATAGATTAGATTGAATATTGAATATTCCTGCAATAATACAACTTGTAATTACGAAACAAATGATGTGCTCAACTTTTCCTTATTACGGCACAAAATATAATAGGTATCGTTCAAATATTGCATTCCCACATTAATTCCATCGAGAATACGAAACAAACAAGTACAAGCGGCGCCGTATGATACACCATTGATCCCAGAAGACCCCAGAAAAACAAGCACCATTAAAAACCAAGAAAGCGAAAGCGATTTAGATAAGAGGCATTTAGATGAGCCTTCCAACGATCATGACACCGGCTGCGAGAACGAGAGCTCCGAAGCTGTTGGTGTTGACGATGTTACCGGCATTAGGCTTGGTAGATGTAACCGCACTGGGGGCGCTGGAGGTGGGCGAGCTGTTGTCAGTTGAGCTGGCAGACTCGGTCTTAACTGCTGTAGAAGTAGCAGTCATATCTATCCGGCTGTTAGAAATACCTTCGAAGATACTTCTAGAAAACTTACTGCTTGGGGTACCAGTTCCGGGCACGGTCATCATGGTGGAGCTGACAGGCATGATCGAGCCAGAAGAGCGAGTGATGTTCGAGCTGGGGGCCGGTGCGACAGTAGGGATGATGGGCGCGCTAATAGGAGCTGATGAGGGCTCGCTAACAACAGGAGACGAAACTGGAGCGCTAGAAGAACCGGACTGGGCGGCGGCGAAGCCGATGGCAGCGACAAGGACGATAGACTCGAAACGCATGTTGATTTTTGTTAGACGGTAGTGTTGGGTTGTTGAAGAAGTATTTGATGTTCGGGAAAAACGAGTGTGAGTGTCCTTGTGCGAGTACGTGGATGATGGTGGGAGAAGACGGGAAGAGGTGTGAGAGAGGGCGGGTTGATATAAATGCTGGCCGACCACAGCCCGTCTTACAAACAGCTGGACCCATCGACACCCAGCCACGCCTAATGCAGTTATGAAAATTCACTCTGAGTGCATATCGCTACCACCTTCCACGGGGCTGGTCATACTTGTGAAAAAAAAGCTTTCCCATGCCCGAGCCGTTATTTTTAGAAATTTTGGGAAGAAGACAGGCTGCAAGGGGCAGGAGTCATCATATCCCGAACAGAATACAGCGGCCTACCCTGAAGATTGGAGGCGTTCTTGTGCGAGCTTACGGCAAATCTTTCTCTCAGTCGAACTGCTCACAGCCTCTACGTGATACCGGTGGTTCATCTAATACGTCAAACTGGTTGCAATGTGAAAAATCGGACAGTACACCCTGATTCGGTTTGCTTATTGTATTTTACCAGGAAAATAAACCCTTCACCGGACGATGCAGGTAAAGGTCCCTACATGTTGCCTTCCCGTTCGCTACACAGCGGAATCCATCCACGGTAATGCCTTACACTGGTGGAGATCGTAGCATGTTCACGTGGAATAGGGTTCTCGTAACATCATGCCACGACCTTCGAAGCTAGGCTATTAGTGAGCGCGCTCGCGTTATGCCATAAATAGGATAACCACGCTAGACCCCGCACTGACGGTCATCATCGCTGCTGAAAGACGGATCCACTGCCGCAGCTACGTACCTAAAGCTATGCTAGCTAGAACATTCTAAACATCACAATTGGGTGTTGCCTGAATGATATCACACGTCCTCTTGCAGCAAGCAGGCCGGAGGACGTAGATTGGATTTTTTTCACTTTAGCCTGGACAGCAAAGCATTGTGAAGCGATAATAATAATCACTGTTGATATATCCTATGGAAGGCTTATCTGCGTACTCTAGCTGTACTCGATGGATGAGGTCTCAGTTGCCGGTGCTATGTACATATACTAAAGCTGAAACCGATAGCTAAGATAGATGTGCTTCTAAAGCCAGTATGTATCCACCACAAGTACCCACTTGAGATGACATGTGCATAACTTTCGCTCAATCGGTTATATCACCGAATGAGATCAACAGAGGTATATGTCTCGTATCGATACTAAAACATGTTTGGCTAAAATTTGGCGATTTTGCACCCCGTTTTAGAAACATTGAAAAAAAGTCCAAATGTCCCAAGAGTAAGCCCGTTCATCCTAGGTTTGCTTCAAACGTTACCGTGTGGCCAATAGGATACCTAGCTGAAGGTACATGCATATTACACACGGCTGGCTGCCTTCGTCGGAACTTTTTAGCATCATCATTGCTCACCCTTGCATCCAAGGCTTTCACCCCGAGATCAGCAAAAGAACTTTCATTCAATCTTTATCAAAATTTGAACCCGGTACATTCGGATGCTGAAATATCCCACATGACGGTCCAAAATCTGCAAGATATCCGAAGGGATCCTTCGTCAAATGTTACGCATAGCCGAGAGCCCTGCCAAGCGACGGAGGAATTCAACATACAGCTGCAACACCGAAAATCCGGGGGGATCCGACCTTTCGACAGTTCAACAGCGCAGATCCATTCGTAGATCTATTTCTATTTCGCATACCATCTTGGCAAGTTTTCCGACTCGTAACGGCGAATGATTCACGAATGTATCCGTTAGCCAAAGACAATCGAAGATAAAGATGACACTCCACGGCCACCTTCATGAGGATGGTATCCATGTCACTGCCACACCATAGCCTCAACATGCAACAAGGCTCAGCAGGGCTCACAGGGCTTAGTATTCGTCACCCGGCCGACGTCACCTCACCACGCAGTCCTGACTCGTAAAAGGCAACGTCATAACAGAGTCCGGACGATGGTTACCGCGAGAGCGAAGAACAGGCCATTCTTCGCTTAAGTTTCAACTTACGACGCGCGTTGTGTCGGCGAGGTGGAGGATTTGTAATCAGTAGAAGTGGAGATGGAGAATCGCGCTTCTGCATCAAGTCAACTGAATTAAGCGGTTGCATAAGTTTAGCGCGATATGGGATGGTTCAGGTCATGAGTTACGCGGTGTAGGTATCTATTTCAAATATCCACTAACAGACGAACCCGAAGGTATGTTAGCGACAAACAGATCACCTTGAAGGAGGTATCAATTTCTACATAAGCTTTGCATATCCAAATTTACGGTTACGGGCCGTTGGATAAGATTTTACCCGCCACCCAAATGCACTTCCATCGCACGTCACCAAATTCAGAGCAGTGCTCGATCTGGATGATCTCCTCACAGGCGCAGGTAATTTGAACAGTTCAATTATGTCACTTTGATAAGCTCATATAAAATCGGTATCCCTAGTTATATGGTTCTTTTCCCTCGCTTCGCCTTTTTTTATTTTCGCTACAGTGATATCAGAATCATGACTGGTCACCCTCGATAACGTCAGCCAACCTCCTAATGTGCATCGTACTCCTGTCCGGTCCTCGACGAAACAAGATAGTGCATAGAGTTTGGGAGATTACGATAAAGATAGAGATGGAAGCTGCTTTACTAGAAGTGATAGAGGAAAGCTTCGGTGCATCCATGTCATGCAGCTTGATCATCGCTTTCGACTTTCATTGCACGTCACTCGGATTAATCAATTCACCACATTAAAAAAAAAAAAAAAAAAAAAACTATCATATTTGCCGCCCCTAAGTGTATATCGAACTAGGTATCAATGTTCAAAGAGTCAAATACCAGCGTGTATGTCTACTCGCAATCCACCAACTCATTGACAAGTCTACATTCCTGCGAAAAAAAAAAACCCCCATTCATAATTCGTCACCATAACACTCGTTACAACTCTTAATCATAGATAACTAAAATCATAACAAAAGCATAAAATACAAAACAGAAAACAAACTCCATATAACACACCCAACATGGATACCATTCGTAATACCAATTGTTGCTTCCGGACCGTATAAAGAATTGCCAGAGTATCCAGAATCAGGAAAGGTGTGATATCGGCCCGACCCAGTCTACTGGGTCTCGCCGTTTTCACCCTGAGGCTGAGCTCCGGCACCACCCCGTCCTCTAAACTGAGCAGCTCTGCCACGTGCACCCGATCCGCGTCCTCGTCCCCTACCGCGGTTAAAGTTTGCTGGAGGAGGCATGTTCTGGAACTGTTGCTGCTGGGGTCCCTGAGGTTGTCTCTGCGGCTGTTGGACCTGCTGAGATTGCTGAACCTGCTGAACCTGCTGTTGAATCTGTTGCTGAAACTGTTGCTCAATCTGCTGCTGAGGGGAGGGTACAACGAGACCGGGAACACCTTCGCCGCGAGGGCGCTGCATAACCTGTGGCTGACCGGGAGGACCACCACGTCTACTCAAGATTGTGGTACCTCGAGGGGCGAACCCGCCTCTAGCAGGTCCGTTCGCTGGCCCGCCATTCTGCTGCTGCTGCTGCTGCTGCTGCTGCTGGGGAGACTGGTTCTGGTTCTGAGCATAACCGCCGCGACCTCTGAAGCCACCTCGGCCTCGGCCCTGGTGGCCGTTCAAGCTGGCGGGAGGAGGGTACAAGGTTGGCTGTGGCTTCGCATTGTTAGAAACGTTGCCAAGTGTTGCGTCTACGTAGCTTCTAGTGAGAGGAGGAGGTGCCTGTGCGGGCTTCACGGCATTGGCCCTGCGATCACCGGCCTTGGTGCTAGAGATAAGCTGGCGAGAGGTAAGGTTCAATACTGAAGAGACGGGTACAGTCATTCCCCGGAAGGGTGAGCATCGGTTGCCAAGCGTGGTACCGGCCATGAAGGTAATGTCCCAGACAACATCGAGTAGGGTTTGACGAGTGGTTCTGGTTAGACCAACGACGGTTCCACGAGCTCCAATGGGAACCTTTCCAGATTCCTGAACATAGACGAGACGGTCACCAATGGTGAAGCGTTGATCCGCCAGACGATGCTCCGCATCTGAAGGCTTCAGAAGGGCCTTACGGGGAACTTTATTGATGCGTCGAGCGTCAGCAATACCCTGGTCAAAGGAGTCAATGGCCTCTTGAATCATCATCACGACTTCAGCTTCAAGCTGCTCGGCTTCCAAAGGAACTCTTTCGAGACCCCTAGCGTCGACAGACTTGAGCCAGTTAGTAATTTCCTCAATCTTGGCCTTGCTCTCGCTAGGGTCATAGAAATCGGTGTCGCGGTAGAGATCGCCGTTCGGGTTGGCCATAAGACGCTCGAAGAACTGTGGGAACTTAATCATGTACTCGCGAATGAGCTCTTCTGCCTTAACGGAAAATTCCCATCCACCCTCGCTCTTGCGCGAATAGCCCAAGACCTTGCGCTGCTTGGCCTCGAACTTGAGGTTCAATCCTAGATTCAAACGCTTTCCATCAACCATAGCTTGGAAACTCGAAGTGATTTTACTCAAAACAAGAGGGTTAATCTTGAGTTCGCGAGCAAGGCGGTAAGCTGGCTTATACTTGGTGATACTCTCGGCGTCTCGAACAATTTCTTTCGTAAATTCGGGCTCCTTTACCGGGGGAGGTTGGCGTTGCTGACCACCTTGAGCATTTCCGGGCTTGACCATTGTGTGAACCCATACATCAACGGTGTTTTCGTGGTGTCCTATAACCTCGAGTGGTCTTCCAAAGTTGTATTCTCCAAGGAAAAATGCCCTAGTTCCAACAGGGAAATCTTCAGCAATAGGAAGTGGCGCCTTCTCGATATATCGCTGGTCTTCACTGGTAACATCCCACACAACTGTTTGTGCGGCATAATCGGTGTCAACACCGGGAACGCGGTCGTACTCCTTGATCAAAGCACCTTCGTCTGTGTGACGCATGCCCTTCAGCATGTCAACATGGAAAATAACCTCGACTGGTCCGGTGACAATTCCCATTCGCTTAGAATAGCGGTTCTCGATCGTGTCGGCCTTTCTCTTCCAGTTGTTGAGCTCATAGGGTGCATGGGGAACACAGACGACCTGTCCATCCTCTCCGAGCACGTATTTAAACATCTCATCGGAAACTGCATTGACCTTCGCCTCCTGTAAGAAAGGATATCCTACTCAGGTCAGCGCAATCCAAGGTAATTCTAGGTAAGATTTAACTTACCAACAAAAGCCCTCTTTCCAATCATAGTCTTCGCTTCTTCCACCTTTCCATCGGCGTAAGCGTTCTCCAAGGTGATAACCATACTCTCTTGCCTGCTATCCTGCTGGAAAACATTGACACCATGGAATCCCAGCTGTCCAATGTGGTTGAGCGTTGCAAGACTGGGAAATCCGGCTAGTGCATTGGCTCCAATCTTGGCTCCGTCGCAAAGACCAACAATAATATCGAGACCATCCAAGGTAGGGAGTTCATAGATATTCAAGGTGCAACGGCAGTGTACAATATCCGGGAAAACACCGGACATGCTGGACTCGTACAGATAATCTGCATGTGGATCGAAGGTAAACTTCAAAGTAACACCGTAGTCGTTCCGTCTGCGTTCATCCTCTGTAAGAAGGTGTTCCACCGTCCTCATGGCATTCAACAGGCGGTCCTGATCAATGAAGGGGATTTTCACAACAGCTTCCCATTCCATCTTTTTGCCGTTCATATCAAGCTCGAAATCTCTCGGGTAGAAGTCGATGATTGGCGAGTCCGGAGATGTCATGAGTTTGTGGTAAGCCTCGGGAACAATCTTCTTACTGCGGTCGGGCAAAACACCCATCAACTGCTCAAATGGTCTGAACGGCTGTCCAAGCTCAAAGTTAAGATTCGCACCAAGACCCTTCGCAATATCTGGATATTTTGATTAGTTACAATTTGAAACCAAATGGAAAGGACTCACCGGAAATTCTGGGGGCATAGTGGTACTTATAGAACCAGGGCCATGAAGCGACACCTCTGTAGTAATAGTAGAGTACCCACTGTAGGCCTTCGACGTAGTTTTCCGTCAAGGCTCTCATTTTTTCGTGATCATCAAGACCAAATTCGAACTTTCCCTTGTAATATTCGTCTTTCCATTGGATGAATCGCTCGTTGTACCTCTTCTGCTTGTCCTCCTCGATCTGTTCCGGCGAAATGTCGATAACCTTCGCACGCTCGTATTGATGGAGCACTCTCAAGAGAGCGGATTCCGCCTCCTCGTCATCATCCTCACCATCATCCACTCTGGGCGGTAGGCTGAGTTGCTGGTGAGTCTCGCCGTTATCGTCCAGGATCCTTTCGCATTTGATACGGAGGTCGTACGTCAACCCTTCGACAAACTTCCTGTCCCTGGCGGGATACTTCGCATCTAGATCCAATATTGCTGGTTCCGCTACGTCCTTCTTTCTTTGACTGTTGAGCCAGTTTTTAATCTGCTTGAACAGAGCCATTTGGTCCTTCGTCATAACCATTTTTCCGCTGCTCTTGGCCGTCTCATAGGCCTCAATGGCAGCCAAAGTACTGTGCTGTCCCTTTCCTTTCAGCCATTTGGCATCGTCGTTTTCTTTCAAAAAGAGTTTCTGTTCGAATTGCGATAGCTCGTCCAACAAAAGCCTCAAACGATCCAAATTAATTACACCATGCTCGTTGATGTATCCATCGCACTTCGGTAAAACCTCCTTGTAGGTTCTAAACTGCAACGCTAATGCGCCTTCGTTGATGTGTAAGTTTGGAAGATTAGGCAAAAAATCGTTGCCAACAAAAAATGCAAGCAAAATAAAATCGTCAATAATTCTCTCCAAATCAAAGGGAAAACTCAAAACTCCGGGCTCCTTTAAATCCTGAAATTCGTGTTCCAAGTACTCTCGTACAACGCTCAAATGCATTAGATAGAAATTCTGATGCTCAAGTTCCTTGGACTTTTCCTTGCTCGCACGTCCGAATGTAACCTCCTCTCGAAGCAAACAGAAATGCGGGTCATGAGACAAAAGCCCCAACATGATCAAATCGGCATCCAAACCGTAAAGACAATGCCGTATATTAGGGTTGTAATCGGGTTGCGCTTTCGCCAGACGGATGTACTCCATGATCTTGTGCTCTCCTTCTCCAGGAACCTCGTGGCCGGAAAGGATAATCTCGACACCTTGCCACTCGATATCCTCTGACACTTTTTTGGCGACAAAGTATTTGAGTTGTTGTGTTAACCGGGCCATGAACCCCGTTCCTACAAGAGTAAGGGCTCAAGTTAGCTAGCTGCCATCATCAACGGAATCATGGTGACTAACCTGGGGTAATGCAGTTACTATCAAAAGGCTCCTCTTTGGGCATCTCTACCCCCTTCCGGATTGCCTCTTGTAACGCCTTCTCGTTGTCTAATGCGGTCCTAAATCGCCGTGATCGCTGCTGGTTCATCTTCGCACGCGGAGCAACTCCGTCAATAGCCATGAAGAAGACCTTTTTCGGCTTTATCTTTCCGTACAAATGTTCGATGTAGTTGAAGATGCTGATGAACATCTTGTCCTCCCCCATTCGGAACGCCGCACTCTGTCCATCTTTGTGCGTGCAGTTGTGGATGATTCCGTTCATGTCAAGCTTCATCTATGTCAGCATCTGACGCGGGGTCAAGTTTAGACAGCGATAACGTACGTATAAGTTGTCGAACTCGGGAATCCCATTCTCCCCAATTAATTGCGAGATTGTAGGATAGCGCTCGGAAATCCATCGAAAGAACTTAGGAACACCCATGGCGGCGGTGGTGTCTCAGCGACTCGTAACTCGTAAATGCGATCTAGTGGTATAAAATGCTAGATGCCCTGCAAGCTGCAAAACGAAAAGACGGGAATCAAAAGAACAGAAACTATGAGATGCGAAAGAGAGGGTCCGGGACACGGAATGAAGTCGTAGATTTGAATCGTGGTGGAAGCGTATCGCTGCTGCCTGCTCCGGCTGATCGAGGGTGGGCAGTAAGGCTTGGCCGAGATAGCTCTTCCGACTTGCTTACGGGGGACACGGGGTGATGGATAGACGAACTGAGAAATGCACAGAATTACGTGAAGAGACGCGTAATTTGATTTGTTTTGAAGAAGAAGAGGAAGAGGCGATGGATGTTCTATTTAACTGTAGTTGCCTACGGATTGTCCGTGGCGTTGGCGCCGAAAGAAGGCTGTTGGTGAGTCTTCATGATGCGACAAGGCTAACTGGGGTTAAGGTTAGCCCAGCTTCAAACAATGGAACGCGACTTGCCCGGCAAACGCCAAATACCAGCGATCTCTCCGACACGTTCGCCGCCAGACAGTTCGCGACGCCAGACCAGCAACATCACCGGACCGCGTCACGAATATCTACTAATCTTTAAAATACACAGATTACCAAAATGGAAGAGGATATGGATAGTACGGGTGCATTGGTCTTTGTAGCTGGAACACAAACTAACGATGGCACAGTGGACCCTACCTTCCGCGACTCAGAGGATCGTATTGTTTATGACAAGATGATTAATGAGGGTAACTATACACTGCTCTCTATCCGCACGGTGTTCTTACAAGAGTATAGAGTACAAGACTTGGAAGAAGAATGCACCATTTCTCTACGATACCATGGTCAGCACTGCGCTGGAGTGGCCCACCCTCACCACCCAGTGGTTTCCCGACAAGATTGCGTACGCAGACCACTACCTTTATATACCGAAGAAAAGCTAAATGAAATAGACACCCTGACAAGAACTACTCCACCCATCGCCTATTAATTGGAACCCACACTTCAGGCAACGATGTCAACTACCTCCAAATCGCCGAAGTCCAGCTTCCAAACGCACCTGGAGAGCAAGACCCTCGCAAGTACGATGAGACAAAGGAGGAGGTTGGCGGTTACGGAGGAGGAAACGAGTGCAGACTTTCCATTACCCAGCGGATTGTGCACGAGGGAGAGGTTAACAAAGCGCGCCACATGCCGCAGAAGCCTGACCTGATTGCAACCATGTGCGCAGATGGAAACGTCCTGGTTTTCGATAAGACGAAGCACCCTTTGGAGCCCGTTGACGCCCAGAAATGTATTCCCGAGATGAGGTTGAAGGGTCACTACAAGGAAGGGTAAGCTCAATACAAGGTCCTTTGTAGGTTGACGTAGCTAATTATCGTAGTTACGGTCTTGCCTGGAACCCTCACATTGAAGGACACCTTCTCACTGGTTCCGAGGACACTACTGTCAAGCTCTGGGACACCCGTGCCTGGACCCAAACCAACAGAACACTATCTCCTACCACATCCTACACCCACCACACTGCTATTGTCAACGACGTTGCCTACCACCCTCTTTCCTCCAACCTCTTCGGTAGTGTCTCCGACGACCGCACCCTCCAGATTATCGATACCCGTTCCGGCGAGACCACTAAGCCATCTTTGAAGGTGCCCGCACACAGTGATGCCGTGAACTGCATTGCTTTCAACCCCGCTTCCGACTACATTGTTGCTACCGCTTCTGCCGATAAGACTATTGGACTATGGGACCTCCGTAACATTAAGCAGAAGCTCCACAGCTTCATGGGACACACAGCAGAGGTCAACGGTCTTGCATGGCACCCTCACGAAGAGAGTGTTCTTGCTTCTAGCAGTGCTGATCGCAGAATAATTTTCTGGGACCTTGCTCGTATTGGAGAGGAACAAACCTCAGAGGATGCCGAGGACGGACCCCCAGAGCTGTACGTTATCTTTTCCCTTCTTCATGGATAATTACTGATGTGTTTTAGTTTGTTTATGCATGGTGGACACACTAACAGAGTGTCGGACTTTGCGTGGAACCCTAATGATCCTTGGGTCATGGTCTCGGCGGCTGAGGATAACCTTATTCAATGCTGGAAGGTTTCCAACACCATTGTTGGAAGGGATATGGCTGATCCTGATGATGCGGATTTGGAGTAGTAGAAAAGTTGGGGATGTAGTTGTGTATGTTGCGGAAGTACTGATGATTCTTTTCGATACCACAATGGAGCGCTGAATTTTTTCTGTCTTTGTTCATATTGCGTTGTCGGGTTGGAGAGATTGGTAGTAATGTCGATGTTTATGTTTATATCCTTTGTGTTTTCCGGGTGGACTGTTTCATTAATCTTAAGCGCTCTTCTTGAATTTCTAAAATCGCAATTGTTTAGAAAGATACCAAGGGTAGTAGTTCAGTACGCCTTAGGGTTAGGACCCCTGTGCTTATACCGCTTTATGCTGCCTTGAAATCATCTTCATTCAAGTTTACCGACTTTGGCCGCGGCCAAGACCTCTGTTAGACCTCCGTCTCGACTTTCACGCTTCCATCTACACCTTTTTCTCTGTTCATTGCTTAATCACATTTTGCGCCTCGCCTGATTGTTCAGCTCAATCAGCATGACTCTGGTCTAACATCCGCCCAATTTACTGTGCAGCTTTTGGCCCACATCTTACGAATCCCGAAAGTTGATAGATCGAAATCTAGAACTCGGCATTCATAATAGCATCCCCAAAGCGGTTCAACGAGACGGTCCCACAACAATCCCGTTTATTAATCTAATAGAACGGTCTACATCATTGAATTATTCAATCTTACCCATCAAATGCCCACATGACTATTCGCCAATGTACGAGATCTCCTCCTAGGATCGCACGCAGGATTAACAACGACTCATACTTGTCTACCTGATCAACCGGAACTCTCGGGTCCCGAACTCTCACCGGCTGCAATCTAAATAGTTAATATCTTCCCCGGGCGGTAAATCCCCCACCGTGTCACCGCACTTCGGCATGCTTACAACTATCGAAGGTCTCGCCGTTCGGGGTCACCCCACCGATTACCGAATACTCCCCGAAGAACAATGTAAGAACAATATGACATAGCACATCACTCGCTCGGCATCTTACGGCGCACCTAATTGATCCGAACTAGTGCAGCCGGAGTTCCGTGGTGCATCGGGCAACTGCGAACCTTACTCTTAGAAGCTGTGACATGGTTTGGGGAATCGCATGCATGAACGTGGTCATCTAGACTGATGATTCCCATAATGCAGAAGTTCTATGGTGATCTTTTTCGTATGAGAAATGATGACAATTGCTAAATAGCATGTGGGTTATACGAGTGTAACTACTCTACTACACATGCTGGATGAACTAAGGGTTCAGCCGTTATGTATTCCGCCCCGCACTAAAACGATCTGCGCTGTGACATCAGCTATCTCAGCTGGTTAGCAAGCTTGCGCGCATGGAGCACCGGCAAGCTCCCTCCAAAGGTGTTCTTCAGCTCTCCTCCGGGCCATCCCAAGGGTCCGAGTTGCGTAACAGTGACAACTTACAAAAGTATAATAAAGCCCCTCCAATGCCCCTACCACTACTACCCCGCGTACAACTACTCTCACGGCATTTCCCAAGAATCCAGCTCAGAAATATGTCAACCTCAACCACCATTCCAGTCGGCACGGTCCACCTTACTGCACCAAATGGTGGATTACTGAGTCTTCCCGGTATTACCCCTGCCTCTGCAAAGGCGGCTAGTGATTGCTTGACCGAGAACCATAATGCTCATCATATTTTCTTCAACTCTGATGGGTTCCATGTATGTCGCGAAATTGCGCTTCTCAACTTCTGAGTTCCAATTCACAGAATCCCCAATGCTAACCAAAAAATAGAACCACATCTCCCACTACCTCCTCGCTCTCTATGACCTCGGCGCGTCCGCAAGCCTTTTAACCCGTTCCTACCACCATGAAGCCTCTTACCAACGCACCCTTGAAGCCGTCCCACACCCCGATATCGACCCCCTAGACCCGCAATTCCTAGGTCTACATTCTAGCTACTCTAGCTACCTTACCTTCTTCCGCAATGAAATCTCCACCAAAGGCTACGAAAAAGTCCTAGAAGAAACCTTTTTCTCCGGAACTGAAAAAAGCGAAGACATGTTCGTTCGTTTATTTGCAGGTTTCTTGCATCCGTTTATTCATATTGGGTATGGAATTGAGTTTAAACAACCTGCGCTTATAGCAGAGGGATTAGCGCTGGCTTCTACTTCAGGGGGGTGGATGGAAGCGATCTTTTTTGCCGCGGAGAAGAAGGCGAAGGAGAACGGAGAGGAGGGGAAGAGTATGGTGGAGTTGATGGCTGAAATCCGAAACGACGCAAAGCTAAGGGACGCACCCAAATTCACCGATGGCAATAAAATCAAGGCAATCTTGGAGAGAGCGCCGGAGGAGCTTCTTCGTATTGTGTCTCAATACAAGGTAAAAGAAGATGAGCTCGAGCTTCGAATGGCAGAGAACATCAACGCTGCCGGTGAGTAAAGCAAAGCCGCAAGTCCCTACTGCTTACTTAACTCCGCTAATGAAATGATAGCTCTCTTTACCGCAGCCTCCCAGCGCAAAGATAAAGAATTTCGTATTGACTTCTTCCATATGCACGCCCACAACTCCTCTTTATTCCTCCCATCTTTCCTCTCCCTCCCCTTCATGACCCCCGTCCACAAATCCCGTCTACTATCCTGGAAAGGCCGACATGACCTAGCTCTCTACGCCTCACGTCGTGCGCCTGATTTGTTAATCGACGACGTTCGAAACTATGAACCGAAAATAGAGGCGGAGGAAACCAACCCGTGGCTAGGGTTGCTAGATAGAGCGATGAGATGGACAGAGGATGATGGGCATCTTGTTAAACTTGTCCGAGCGGCTATGGTAGGAGAAAGGATTTGCGGAGTTTATGAAGGGAAGGAGTGGGAGGAGAGGGGGTTTGCCATGCAGGGGCAGATGTGGGTGAAAATGGCACAGATGGCCGTGGATGCGATGGAGAATCCTACTGCTGATAACGGCACCATTTGGATTAGGAGTGCCGGGTTTGAGGAGGCGTGGCAGAGGTTTGGCCCGAGAAGAGATTACGGGGCTGAGAGGAAGAAGGAGGAGGTACAAAGAGGGTTGAAGGAAATGGAGATTAGGGATTAAAATGGAAGATTGGAAACTCAGGACTGCGGAAGCTATGATGAGAGAGGGTGTGAGAGAAAGGGGGGGGGGGGGGGATGATGATTGATACCCCAGATGACACAATTTGAAAGTTTAACTATTGCCCCGATAATGAGAAGTTGAGAATCTCCATTCAACCGTCATCCCCCAGTTGAATCGCTATGAACGTCGTATAAATCCGTAAATTCAAACTGAAATTCATGAATCCCTGGATTGGCAATCCAGCCAATATTGGTAATATCTTATTTACATTAAGTCAGAACGCAGTACTACCCTATGGCGCTACCGTTGCCAGAGCTGTGACAAGTGAAAGAGCGGGTAACCACATCAATAATTTCCAATCTGAACGTTTTTCGGCGTCCGGGGGATGCAGTTCCTTGACGCAGTCCGTTTCTTCCATCTTTAATCTCATCAAAAACATATAACAATTCATCTTCTACTTATTCTTCATTCCCATTTGAATCAGCTCAAGTTACATCAGTTTTCCTTCAGGCTTCGTTCATTCAATTAACATATATATATATCCCTTATTTCCTAGTTTCAAAGTTTCAAAGTTACTTCTTCAGTTCCCTATGTAGTTACGCCATCCCATTCCATTCCATTCCATAAACCCCGTCATGGCGCCTCTTCAACAAAAAAAAAACGTCAAACTCAAAGGACAACAAACGGAACTCAAAGACAAAGACTAAAAACTCAAACCACAAAACACACAACAAAAGAACCAGGTCAAGACAAAGACAAGACAGAGACAAAGACAAAGCAAAAGACTAGCTTAGCTTGAGCTACAATTACATTCCATGTTCTAATTCTTCCTTTCGGCTATGGCCCATCCCCTAAATCTTCCCCCTAAAAAAAAAAGAAAACTAAAAAGGTAGATAACTAAGAGTAAAAAAAAAATCAAAAAAAAAAATCGAAAGCAGATTTTTGTCCCGGCCAATCTAAACGCCTAAAAACATGATATGGTCAAATATACATCAAAGAAAAAAAAATGCGGGTTGCATGTCGTTCGTCCTTCCCTTACCTTCTCCCGATCGCTGGGCCCGCTTGTTCTTGTTCATCCTGTCCGGAGTTTGCTGGGAGTTGCTTGGATTTTGCCAGGCTTTGCCAGACGTTGTCAAGCCCGCCCATCTTACAACCTTCTTCCTCTACCCTTTCCTTTGCTCATTGTCGACGTTGTCAAGCCTCTACACACCCTACGCCAAAAAATCCTCCAAAAACTGCTCACCACCCCCCGCGGATCTATCCGTCAACTCAGGATCATCGTGATTAGTGAGCTGATCAAACATATTATCCACTTCAGCTTGTCTATTCCTCATCGCATCCCTAGAATCGCCCCCATTTCTTAGTGCCACCCTAGCTGCATCACTCAATGCATCTCCTCTTGCCGAGGGGTTCAATAAAGCGCCGCCATAGGCAGAGGGACTAACCTCCCTTCCTCGTCGGCCAAAGTTGGGAGCGTTGAATAAAGCGGGATCTAATGTTTGCCCGCGGCCGGGGTTGGCGGAAAGTACAGGAGAAGAAGGACGGTAGGCAGAGGGGGGTGACATCATGTTGTGAGGAGGGAAGCCGGGGGAGGGACTGGTGGCGGAGTAGCGGGGGTAATCGAAAGCTGGTTGTTGGGAGGAGCTTGGGGAGGATGAAGAATCTACGTCTTATTAGTTAACTTTTCTATTTCTGCAGTCCGAAGGTTGACGGACTGCGCTGGGCTGCGTTGGGGGACATACCACTAGCTTCCACACTCTTCTTCCTAAACACATGAGCCTTAGTCCTAAACTGCGGCGGCAATTCCTCTGCACTCTTCAGGCCGAGTTGAGCAATAAGCTTCTGCTGCTTCGTCGGTCTCGGCTTTCTTGTGCTAGCAGAGGACATAATATTTGGAGGGGGTTCTGGGGCAATCGGGGACCATTTATGGAGTTCCTGTCTAAAGAAATTCGTCTCAAACGCTAAAAGAATTTCTGCTCCTTCGATCTTGCGGAGATAGAAACGCATGGTTGCGCATTCTGCCATGGTGAGTCCAATGGAGTTTTGCGTGTAGGAAGAGACGAATTGCCGGAATTGTTGAGCGGTGTCAATGATGGAGGCCAACACGCCACCCTCGTCGGGAATGAAGGGCAAGGAGGGAATCTCGCTCTGCCAGTCGATCAACTCCTCAAGCTTGGGGCGCGCGGCGTCGCGGGGAATCTTAACTCGGTAGTCGCAGATGGGGCAGGTGTATTTGTCGTCTTCCTTAACCTTCCCGCGGGCGATCTTAAGACATTTTCCGTGGTACCTTTCCATTGTTAGCGAGCATTCTATGGTGTTTTGAGGGGGTTTAGCTTGTTGGGACGTACCACTCGTGACAGACTTCACACTCGATCATCATTCCCGCTTCTGGCTGGCGACAGATACAGAATACCTCTCTCGGCTTTCCATTGTTCGCTCCAAAAGCTGCGTTACCATTTCCATCGGGGCTAGGTTCTCGGGAAGAAGGCTCGACAGGAGTTCGAGGTTTGTCGTCAAGGGCGAAACAGTGTTCGTTACGCTGCATGACATAGTTCATGTGCTGCATCAGAATATGAAGAGGAGCGTTTGCTTTTCCAAATAGCTTCTTTCCTCTTCTCATCCAGTCCTCGTGACGTTTCTGTTCCTTCTCCAAGTCGATAGTACCAGCCGGTTTGCTATGTAACTCCAACAATCCATCCAGGACATCTTTGACATCCTTATATTTCGGGCGATCTTTAAGATTCATCGCTTTACTAGCTTCATAAAGCGACACAATCTGTCGGTGTGCTTCGCGTTGTTTATTCAAGATCTGGTCAACCTGGGCAAGGGTTTCTTTCGAGACCGGAAGAGCGCATGCTTGGCTGGATAAAGCTTCTAGTTGTTGGAAATGGATGGGTTCCATGTTCATCAGTTCTTTAGCTTTGGCTTCCCACATCTCTCCAGATTCTTTCTGCTGCTTATAATATAAGACCTGATCATTGGTGTCCGGGATACCGAGTTCCGTGCCTTGTTTGATAAGCTTTCCGACGTCTTCGAGAGTCAATGGGCGTTGTCTCATCTCCCGAGCGGTGTCGACCCATTTCAGTTGTTTGACGATTTTTTCCAGAAGATCGGTTTCGGCAAGATCGACATTAAAGTTCTTTCCCTGTTCCACAAGCTCCTCATAGTTGCAAGTTGTTAAAGCGCCCGGAGTAGCGAGTGCATGGCGGGCTTTAACTTGGAAGTCTCTTATCTGCTGTGCGCGGTCCGTCAACGAGTCGATTTCCGGGCACGAGAATCCAAGATTCTCCGCATCCTGTAGGAGTTTGAGCATGTTATCCAACTTCCGATGGTACTGCTCCTTCTCCTCCATCTCTGCTTTCTTCGCACTATCTTTTCGCCACGCCTTCTCATTTTTCCTTCGATTTGTCTGCTTACGAGAAACGAACGGAGTAGCTTCATCGACCCATTCCTGGGCTTTCTCGACGAACGCTCTCAAAGGGGCTAATTCGGGGATAAAGTACGGAATCTTATCCCCCTCCGAGAGGAGTGATTTTAAAACTTTAAGCTGTGGCTGAGGGGTCTCTTCCATGACCTGACTAAGCTTAGTAGCCCAGTCCCTAGGCATACTAGCTTTCGTTTTGACTTTGTTGACCATCTCCTCAAGGCTCTCGTCGTCCATACGAAGGCGGAAGGTGATTTTGGATTTATCGCAATCGCAGATATCTCGGTAGTGTGCAGGGCAACAAACGTTCGTTGTGCAGTCACAAACTACCTGTGAAAGGTAACAGTAGACTTTGCACACTCCGCATTGATACTCCTCCTCGGTCAGCTCCTCGTTGTCGGCCATAACTATTTGTTGAAGCCCTGTGATCTCTTCTCGGATGCCGGTTCGTAGCTCCATTTCTCTCGTCATAACCCGCTCCAGAGCCGGTGCTAACCACTGAGCTGTCTTTATGGTGGTGTCTCTTGCTGCAGCAGTGAGTAGTAGTTCATCGTGTGAGAAAACCGGAGCACGTCGGAAGCGCTGGTATCGTTCAACACCCTCCTGTCCATGCGGCTCCCAGTCCGACGGCGCAAAGTTGACCGCCTCATTGAAGTTGAATCCGTGGTTAAATCCCGCATGATAAGCCTTCGGGAAGGTGACAACGAACTGACCCGCGCGCTGGTCCAAAGCGTAGACTCTGACGCCAGCCTTCTGAAGGTGCGCAGGGGTGAGTAACGTAACCAACTGGAACAGTAAATCTGGCTGCTGTTCAAACAATTCCGGAACAGCTTCCCGCATCGCAGCTTCAAACTTATCGGCGTCCTCACCCGGAATGCCGTACCAGGTCTTGGTAGCACCGAAATGTTGGTAGTTGGCGGAGTAGGTAAAGTGGTCTTCGTTGTGCCAGCAGAAGGTCGAGAAACACATGCCGACATACAGCCATGGTACGGTCATTCCAGAGACATCGGACTTGATGTGGCGGAACAAAGATTCTGGATGCAGCGGAAGGATGTTCAGATTCCATGGGTCGGTTGAATAGGGATTCGTGGGGTGACGTTCCACTGTAGGGAAACCGGAGCCATGGGTTGTAGAGTGGATGTCGGCGCCGTATTCGACTTCAACAGTCTCATGGACACTCTCTACTAGCCTCCAGAATTCCCGTTCGACATCATCTTCGGTAACCTGACGAGGCTTGTTGAATACTGGGTCGAATGGTAATTTCTTCTGAAAGTAGAGTTCCTTGAAGTTGTTTGCTTTTTCCTGGAATTGCCGCAATGAGTAAATCTCCCCATCTGCAAATCCGTACTCTCCGGTTCCGACAAGACACCGGTCGCAATACCAGTCGCGCTCGGGAATCTGTTTAAGCGGGGGGTCCAGACAGTAGATGTGGTAACCGCAATCACAGCTGTCGCACAGGAGAAGGTTGATCATATCATCACCGCGGCCACATTTTTCACATTTCTGCTGTACAGTTAGAGATGCATCGAAAAAAGGAATATCTCAGCCACAAACCTCGCCGGCTTGTTTATTACTGGCGCGTTCACCCATAGTTCTAGGAACTGAAGATGGTTTATGCAACGTCATGTGCGACCCAGCAACCATAGGAGCTGGTTCTACCATGCAACTTTCGTAAGCCAAGAGATCGTCGAATCGAGGAATCGAAATGTACGTACCTTTTTTCAGCCGCTTGCTTCTCCTTTCACCACCCTCGCTGTCTTGGGTGACGCTATCAGTTGTGCTACCGCATTCGCTTCCGTTTTCTTGACTATGTTGACGTTTCAACGGAGATCCGGCCGAACCATCCGCACCGGGCGATTCCCTTCTGCTACCTGCTTCGCTGCGGTGGGAAGCGGGAGTAGTGCCTGCCTCTGTATGGTTGGCCGCGTTAACCGCCGAAGATCTTGAAGATATGGTAGGGGTAAAAGTACCTGAAGTTCCATTTGCAAGATGAAATCCTCCAAACGAGGATGTATTCCCCATATCAATATCACCCTTGATGTCCGGAGTTCCTATTGACGCTGCAAGCGCCGACGATGCTCGAATCGCCGGGGAGTCGGGACCAAAGGTGCTACCACCGGGTGAATTTAGCGGTTTGTCGGGAGGAGTCCTTTTCAGTGGCGAAGCACCTGGCGAAGGTGTTATCGGTCCACCAAATTCTGCTTCAATTCGTTGCTGGACACCTGGTTTTGCTGATTTTACCCATTCCTCATATGGTTGTAGATATCGTTGATATGAATTCTTCAAAGAGGTAGATAAACTAGACATTATCTTTCCAGAATAACCCAGATCCCTTCCGATTTCCGCCCATTTCTTTCCTCTACAAACAGGGCCGAAACCTCCACGAATTTCGACAGCCTTTTTTAGCCGATAGAGGTCCAGCGGGCGCTTATCAACTGATGGGAAGCGGTTAAGAGTGGTTCCGTGCTGCTTGTGGTATTTTGCCAATTGATCGAGGTAATTCAAATTTGCTCTGGTACCTCCTTCCACGGAATTTAGTTCTTGACGTCTGGTACGGAAATGAAAACGCTGTTATTAAAGTCAGCACTTTGTTTTGGGGGCCGTGACGAGTGTTGCTTCGGAGGGGTTACAGCAATAATCGGATAAAAGTCGACAGGAAAAGAGTTTTACTAACCTCCGTATCAATGCCAAAATCTGGCGTCCAAGATTCTGGTGGAATAATTTTGATAATTCCATATTTCTGGCCCTCTTCCGCGATACTTCTGATATACGCCATGGGGTCCTTAAATTCCTCTTCGGTAGGCGTAAACGTAGGTGCCTCCGTTAGTCCATGTGGTCTTATCCTCTTCGGATTCTCTTTCACTCCAGGATTCCTCCTCTCAACAGTTGACATATCTAGACTCTGTGCCTTTCTTGAGCTAAGTGGCGCAGTCTGGTAACCACCAGGGACAGCATGCGGAGCTGGAGTTCCGCCTTGCGTTGAGCCTCCGTTCGCTCTCATTCGTGAGGAGGAAGCGCGCGGCGAAGGACGGGCATCTCGGGCATCCGGAGTGGCAGCGGCCGACGAGGTCGGGGTAGAAACCATTGCGGGCCGGTGGATGGATAAGTAGTGGGCTGTGGTTGGGGGTGGTAGGTGGAGGAGGTTGCTTGAAAAGTGGGCGAAATGTCCTATGCCGGGGTGATACACGAGCTGCTTATATGAATGAGAAAGCACGGGCTCAAATGTGGATCAACCATTCAGATATCGCATCCGTTGATGAGTTCTTGCTTGCCGAATCCTGAATAATCCTCCGCTAAAGACAAATGATGCGGTTGGCGAAGTGCTGGCAAACTATCGAGAAGGTTGCGAACCCAGAGGGGGTGGGTGGGCTGAGAGATATATATGTCTGAACCGAGAACAACCAACCCCTTCCGTGATAGCTCCGACAGGCGATGTTTGTGTGATATACGGACAGGATTCTAGGTGGTGCGGTGGAGTGCTGGAGGGATTGAATGCTCGCGTGTTTGTTGGTCTAATCGGGGAGAGAGTGTTTTATCTGGCGCAACGTGGGCGAAGGTTCTTGTGTCGCGGTGCTCGATGTTGCGGTCTTGGTGGGTGCGGTTGGGGTTGTCGTTCGTGTGTTCGCTCGCTCGCTCATGGGCATGCAAGTATGTTAGGTCAGGAGTGCGGTGAGTGTTGCCGCTAGCGCTGCGCTCTTGGGGGAATGAGAAGAGAGGACGATATTATTACGAAAGGGAGAGAACGAAGAGACTGAAAGGGTAAAGACAACCGCGGAATAACACAGGTCTGTATTGATTGAAGAAAGCGGATTTGACAAAATAGATGTTCTGATTATAGGGAAATGGGCTTGAGAAGATAGAGCTTTTGATTACTTGATATTTCAATTCCCATGGGGCGGTATCAACAGTATGTAGACAAGTCACTTCGGATGCCTTTCATTCAACTTTCCGTCCGTCAAATAGAGGTGAATCTCAGTACTAAATAACCTCTGATTCGCCCACTAAACAACGTTTGATACCCAAACTAAACTCTCCGTCTCCCTCGGCGATTGAGCGCGTAAAGTGGATCAAAGCGTATAAAGCGTCGACCGCGTTCCCCTCTCTGCAAAATCCATCATCCGCACTAGCGATGTTATATTCCGGGAGAAGTGCTGGGAGCCAGCCCGGGGAGCCCGGGGAGCCTGGGTGGAAGTGGAAGTCACCACAGTAAACTAGCGTGTCGCGGTTGACGGAGCAGCGTGTGAAGCGGAATGCGAGCAGTGCGAGTAACTCAGCCTTCGAAACAGTTCCTCTCCTCAGCGTCCACGATATCGACAACTCCCGCATTCTTTACACATATTGCTACCTTCTCCGTCTGATATCATGGAGCCTTGCATAGTCTGCATGTCTGCATAAAAACGACCAACCACCTTTGGTATGGGCAGCTAGGACCGGGCACAAATGATACCTATGAAGAGTCATTGTTGATGCCGTGGGTATTTGAGCGGCTCGACAAGGTCCGACGTGGTTGTTTTGCTAGCAAACATCACAGTCGGACTGTGATGTTTGGAAGAGCAGACCGCGGATCCTGCTGCGACTGTTCTGCTCTCGATGCACATCTACCAAATTCAAATTCGCGCTTCTCGTGGAAAAGGGCTCAAATTCGTTTTCGCGTTCCTTTGTTGCCACCACCGAGAGTGTCGGGCGAGGGTGAGACTTGCTCCAGTCGTCGCGCTCGATAAAGCGCTTACCTTACATTGTTTGGAGGGGTGTCGTTGGGTGTCGTCAAGATGTGGTTGTCTGCTCCAGTTCCCTCCCCCGCCACTCGGCTGTGCTCAGGTGAAGTATAAAAGATTTGCATTCGTTTTTTGCTGTCTGGAGTCGCCAGGGGGAAGATGTTTTGCGATTACTCGAGTAGGAGCTAGCGAGGAACATATCCTCCAAGCGCGTGCGAGCGCGGAGAATTCAACATCGATCGATCTGGAGTTTAGCTGTTCTTGGGTTTGTCGATATCTTTACCGCCTGTGCCCAAATGTCGTGGTCTACTCATTTCTACTCCCACAATCACTCCGAAAACTCTCCCTCCAACAAATCCGACAAAGAACCAAGAAGATCCAAAATCACGCTCGCTTCACCGCCGCTTACGATCCTCAGCGTGGCTAGTGCTATCGGCCTTCCTTCAAACCCGCAGGGATTCCGAAGCTCGAAGCTCGAAGCTCAAACATCGACCCCGTAACCAACACAGAGTTCTTCAGAAATCTATCATCCTAAAGCGCAAACACCGAGTGGTTCGCCCCCAGCTCCCTGGGCCACAATCGCCAGATTCGCCACAGTAAAAAAAAAAAAAAAAAAAAAACCAGAAACGAAAATTCTATGAAAATTCCCCCGCTCATTTCCACGCTCTGAATTCGAGATTGAAACCACGGAACCCGGTATGTACTCTAAAGTAGGCACCTCCAAAGACACTACCAAAGGCAAGTTTGAAGTTTAAAGTTCACTGCACCCCATACTGTCAGCCATATCAGCCATATCTACCGGACTTCCAACGGCCTAGGGCATAGTTAGCCGAGAACGAGGGCAACAGCAACGGCCATCTGTCGGCTAGCACTTGATAGCTATCCCCTCTATCAACGCAAGGGCAGATTTCTTTGATGGCGGTTGCTAGCGGTTGCGAGCCTTTTCCGGTATCTCCAGCTCCGATGCTTATGTACGAGGGGCACAAGATCTTGGTCCCGCCATAGAAAATTCAGACGATTTTAAGGCCTAAGGCTTTTTTGTGGGCTCCCTAGGACGTCACAGAATATGCGAACAAACGAGTATAGAAGGTGTTTGCGTGTTCGAGAATAGGTTTGCTGTAAAGATGTAAAGGAATATGCACAGCTTACTGTGCCATGCCAGTCCACCAACCCCAGGCACACCCCGGAGTTGCACTCAAGTGTGCTGCACAGAATAAAGAGGTTTGTACCGCGGGGTTGTCATTTACGGTAAAAAGAGGCAAAGCAAGACGACGTCGCTAGATATTTTGCCTAATTATAGAGGGTTGGAGACGAAGCGAAGTGAAATATGTAACCGAAACAAAAAGCAAATCCCCAGATACCTAGATATCCAAGGGTATATAATTCAACCGCTTAGGTACCCCGGACTCAAACTTTGTGTGCATATCTATGGTAATGTTCTCGCTTCGAATATTCAGGAATCCGAAGAAACCCCGGGGAACGCGAAAGACCCAGGAAAGCCGAGACGAATCAATCCCCATCTCCATTGCAGTCAGGTTAAGTTTCATCCCTTCGATAGCTCAACAGTTGAAACACTCCTAGTGTGCACGGTGCATATTCCAACCCCTTCACCTCTTCCGTAAGGCCCGATTCTGGCTCCGAGCCTCCGGCGATCACAAACTACAAGGAGCCCTAAACCCTCGCTCGACGTCTTCGGGACGATCCTCTAGCTCGGTCTGTATGACGCAAGTTACAACATTCGGTACTCGGAGGAGTTTGAGGCACCTGTGTCAAATGACGCTGATGCCACCTGCGAAACTGGGAATTGAATTGCGCCTCTTTAGGTCTCTTTAGGTAGCTTTTTGTCGCTTTTAGTTGCTTTAGGTCCCTTTGAGGTGAAGCTAATATCTTTCGGTTGCCGTTATGTACGTCATTACTCCAGGAATCACTAGATCATTAGTGTCACGTAACCTTGACAGGAATTCTGAATTCATTATTTGACTCTGTCTACTCGTACAGCCATCTGCTGTGTATAATCTTTCCATCTTTCCATCTCTACATATTTGCCTTTACATCACTGTTCATAAGGTTCTTTATATCGCCTGCTATTAATAACGAATATATATCTACAGCGATTGTAGCTGTATGTAATTAAGTTACCGGCGTTCCATTATCGAAACCATCCGGTCTCAATCTGAAGGCGGTATATAAAATTTACATACAGAGATGCTCCTAACGAGAATGGGACAGCCACTATTCTAGGCTCACGTAACGATGGTAGCGACGCGGCGGCGGCAGTAATGGTGTTCCCCTTTTGCGTTGAACTCGTCATCTTACTGATGTCATGCAATGGCGCCTCACAGCTTATTCTCTGCGCGTTTCTTCACGGAAACAGCCAATGGATTCAAATTTAAGTTCCCCAGCACTTTTCAATAACAAGAGTCTTTAGCTCAATGGCAAAGTACATAATGACCGGTGGTAGAGACGGAATGCCACCGAGAGTGGGATTCGCGTTCGATTCCTAGGGGTCTCATTCTTTAATGCAATTTTTGTCACCTACCACTTTTTATCCACTCCCATAGCACATCACACGAGAATCCACGCCGTCTAACAAGACTGATGTCACTCATTGGACAGCCTAGTCTCGGTGCATGTTCTCGAGCACCAGACAAATTTACTCTGATCCGAATGGCACAGGATTCGGGATGGAGTTATCTGTGGGTGGAGGTTGCCATACATCTCCCGTCAATGGCGCATGTCCACTCTGTAAGATATGTAACGGGGTCATCACACCCACCATCTCTTCGATTAGAAGTTAAACCCGCGGCTCTTTACTTTTAAAAGCTTTGAAGCTACACAGACTTCCATCGGATCATCAACGCTACACCTCCACATTAACCTTAACATCACCATCGCATTTGTTGCCGCCCCGTCTTCCGTCACCTCGCCGTATCTTCATTATCTCCAGCATTAAACATGGTCACTACTCCGGATTCTCTACTGTTCTCCATTTTACCTCTTGAATTATGGCTCGAGATAGCGGAAGACTTACAGCCAGGTGATTTTCTCTCACTATCTCGCACATGTCGGCAAGCTAGAGAAGGTTTCGAACCATATGTTAGCAAAACATTCAGACGCGCCGTCCTCGAATCTACTCAGTGGAGCTGCACGTGTATTTCATCACTGCTGGAACTTCTGGAATCTGGCCCCGATTATGAAAGTTGCAAGTGTTGGATGGATATTCCAGCAATGATCCCGATCAGAACAAACGACAAAGCCGCTATGGAGCAATTTTTCAATCACGGACTCCCACCAAGTTTCTGTAAGAGGACAAATGTACATTCTCTAAGTCTAGTACCGACTAGCAATAGGCTACTTCCCAGAATCGATGGATTCAATGAATTCAATGATTTCCAGCCCTGGTCACTCCTTTCTTACGCTATCTATCTTGGCCGGCCCCACATAATTAGGTTTTTGCTATCTCGGGGCGCAGACGTACAGGGCTGCTACCCTTCGTTTAGAACGATTATCAATCATCACGGACAATTATCACCACTACACTTCGCATTGGTTTGTAACAACTTGAACCCGGCTATAAACCAGGCAGACAGAATTCCGGATATCCACGTTATCGAGACACTACTAGAGTATGGTGCAGATCCACAGAGAGTTGGGCCTTGGGGGTTGAGAGCACTCCCTTTTGTTGTCCGCACCTTTCCTGCAGCCTTACTTATCCCTTTTACAACTGTACTTTTGGCTCATGGAGCAGATATTAATGACACGTATGAATATGACAAGACTATTCTATTAGGGGCCCTCAATCGAAGAAGTTCAGAAGAGATGTTGGGGTTTGTTGAATTTCTCTTACAAAGGGGTGCAAATCCTAATGCTGCTCCACTCAATCATGCGCACGGTGCGTTTCATCACCACACATTCACGACTCGGACATGGACACCTGCTCTCCAATCGGTTATCAGCAATGATGTTGTTCAGCGAAAAGAACTAATGGACCTCCTCATAGATTACGGCGCAGATATAAATCTGCCTAGCCCTAATGGATGGACCCCTCTTCACCATGCAGTCTACCATTGTAACTGCACAACTGCCACAGATCCTAAATGTCTCACTAAGCTTCTTATATTAAGAGGTGCATCAACAGAAGTGTACGATTTCAGCGGGAGTTCACCAATAGATATATATATGCAACTGTCCTCTCGTACCAACAACAGCTGCGAATTTCTCTGGGTAGTAGGTGATTTTCTTCGGATGCCAGCTCATTGAAATTTGAATACGTTTTTGGAGGTACATAGTGTTCGGTGTATTATAATAGTGCGCTACTTTTGTTAAGAGTTCAATGTTGCAGTTTATACTATGATGATATTGAGTCAGCGAGTTTTTTTTTTTTCGATGTCATGAATAGATATTTGTATGTGTCGGTATTAGAGTGAGTTCTCATTATGAAATGCTGAGTTGTTTATTATGATGCTTTAAATTTTTTTTAATGTACTGAAGTATACTTTGACTTCGATAATGGTGATTCGAATATCAACTCTGAAGGTGACAGGTGATTCTTCATAAATCATGATTTACCATTTGTACACATGTACATACATATATCAACATGCTTTAATGTGTGCAAGCTAAATCCAAGGAATGATAACGCTTATTCACTGATAGAAATTATGTTCAAACGAATACCGTCAAGGCTTGATCAAGTTTGGCGATCTCTGTACATAACGTGATTACTCATGACTCCGCCCGTGTAACCTACCTTCGGAGATAACATGACGCACACCCGACGTCATCCCAGCGGGCGTCGCCACCTTACAAGAAACAACACTCCGGATTCGACATAAAAACAACTCAAGTACTCTTCACCAAATTCACGAGATACGAGCTACGCACTGCACTACGAACCACACGATACCACAATACCATAGTACCACGGAAGTCTAATCACCATGGGTGCCTGTTCAGCAATCCTTCTAATCATCATTACAATCTTTGTTCGCATCCAATCAATTCCTTCCTACGCGCAGATCTAACATTCCCATAGCTCCCTCCCCTCGGGGTCTTCCTTGTCGCCGGATGTGGCATGGACCGTAATGCTTCCTCGATCCTTTAGAAGCGACTACTAACTGCTACAGTTCTTTTAAACATCATCCTTACGCTTCTAGGATACCTCCCTGGGTATATTCATGCGTTCTATCTCGGTAGGCCTCACTTCTGTCCCCCGTCTCAGTCTCTTCAAGCCCGTTTACAGTCCCGTTGACCACCCAATCTACTTCCATCTCTCTTCCACTATTGGCATTCATGACAACCAGCTGATAAACATAGAATGGATCTACTATGAACGCAAAGAAGACATTAAGGCCGGCATAATTCCCACCCGTCGAGCACCCCTCATCTTTTCCGACAGAGTCCAAGGCTTTACACGCATCGTAGTTCCCGTAGAAAGAGTCGTGGAAGGAGAAAGAAGATCTCTTGAACCAGAGGGGCAGGTTGGCGGGTATGGCGCCACAACCACTGTACCGAGTGCCGCGCCTGAATACCGCTGAGTCGTTCCGTTGTGAGAGTAGACGAAGCTGGTTCAGAAGACAGAGGCGCGAGAATGGAGAGGAAAGAGAAATGAGAGAGATGGGAAGGGGGGTTAAGTATAGGGAGGCGTGGGGGATGGGAAGGGAAGGCTATAGGGTTTGGAGGGGGTTTCAGGAGGGTGTGAATGGACGGCGTTGATATCATGAGGGCTTATGAGGAGTTTATGATCGTTATGATGTTTGCATGGCGTTTCAATTGGCATTTCGGTACCTGCATAAGCGCGGATTATTTTTACTTTCGGGAAAGGGTTTTAACGGTGGTTAATGGTAATGATACCGGTTACTTTTTGCAGTCGGCGAGATTGAGATATCGATTCGTATCGTCGGGACCGTAAGGCCGTAGCGTTTCTGAGCTCGGGCCACAGCTGAGTGCATAATAGACAAGTCTAATCGGACCCGCATAATCAAGCTTGCGAAGCTTTCTCGGCACCTCCGCTTATCGACGCTAGAAGCTTGGGATACGCTTCTAGAAGTTCTATGCATCTTCACATGGTTTTCAGTCTAAATTTGAATTAAAGATAGATGATACGCCGATACGCTTTGAAGTCGGATAGTTGTCTACGGCCCGGATTTGATTTGATTTGATTTGATTTTAATCATACTCCGTTCGAGGCCTTTAAGGCCTATGCGGGACAAAAGAAACCGTGTATCCTGTCCTCGTGGCCAAGACCACCTAGTGAGGCAACCCTATCTCCTGCTTCCCAATAATACGTCCCCGAAAAATAGAAGAATAAACAAAAGAAACAAAAGAAAAACGTGATGCCAACAAGAGAAAGCAAACTCAAACTAGGTATCCTTAACCGGAACCAGTGTTACAAATTTTAGGAAAACATTTTAAGAAATCCAACTCTCCCGGCCAGCCCAATAGGGTGTCTATTCATAACGCCTGCCGACCTCAGTCGCAGCCAAAAAGTTCAAGATTGCTTTTGTAAGTCGATCATCCTTAAACAAATCCACCGCTTTCAACCGCTCCCTCAATCTCCTCGTCTTCCCCGTGATTCGTGCCACCTCTTTTCGTAGCTCGGCGAACTCTCGTTGCCAGCGTCTGCATTCCCCGAACAGATGCCCGCGGGTCTGTCTTCTTCCCGACTCGCACCACCAGCACCTATCGGATTCCTTCTTCTTGATACGCACCAGGTGAGTTCCGATGAGTGCATGTCCGGAGGCCAGTTGGAGGAAAACTGCCGCCCTTCGCTTTGGGATGGTTTGGAGGTCTTTCCGTAGCCCCCACTTCTGCCGCGGACGGTAAGATTTGCTGCCCACCAGCCGTTGCGAAATCCACCGCTTGGTAATCTACGGCCCGGAGAGCCCGGGGAGGCCGGATGAAAAGGGTTATCAGTATCAGCTGCCAGTATTTACCAGCCGCTTCCGAGACGCCCGTTAAGTATGTCGGTGGTAGTCTGCAGAAGTTGTAGAGACGCGGTAGATAACCCGCGAGGGAAGTACGAGGTAGACAAAAGTCCGGTGTACGATATCGGTAGTGTCTAATACCGCGCCACCCGAGGGCGTTAATGTTGCGCAGCTGTCAATGTCTGTGATGTGTCGTCTGTAGATCACTCGGAAGTGTTCCCGGTGTCGATCATTGATCGGAGTGTACATAACAACTCAGAAACAGCAGGCTGGCTCGCGCTCCGGGAGTTTCTCCGTGAAATAAAGTACATATCTACAACCAAGTCAAGCCAATTAAAACGGCAGATGTATGATACAGTATGTACGAATTGACTCTTTAGGATTTTCACAAGAAATTTTCGTGCTAAAAACGGCTTCTCAACAAAATATCTAGCCTCCGTACCACTGAAAAAACAACAGACGCAAGAAAAATTACTTCCGGAACCCGCAGATTACATCCGTACATCGGATGAATCGAATATTTTGGAGACACCGAGGCGTCTGGGGAGCCTGCAGGTCCTAGGGACCCGGTGAATGAAACATATGTTGTGCATGAAGTTTGATCGACGTTGCGGGGAAAAATAATTCTCTCCGAGACGTGTCAAAAATCTTCAGAGACGCCGGTGAAGGGTCGGAGATGGGGAGACACGTCGGAGACGTTGAGGTCGACGTCTTGCAGGATTTTGTGCGCTATTACTTAGGAAGAAATTTTCTCAAGGAATAACAGAAAATTACCGCACGATTAAAAATTCATTGGCGTGGCAATCCCGCTGCAAGGCTTCTTGTACAGTGGATACACTCACTCACACTATCTCACTCGATTTGAGCCCTGCAACCTAATTTCCCTCTGTAAGCCTGTATTAAACATCTCAACATCAATAATATAGGAAGATAGACACAACTATCTATTATCCAACAGAAGATGCGGTATTTCAGAGAATATCGGACACTCTAGATACATGATCCCTGATTCGCCTTCCACAAGGCTAGAAAACTCGATCAGAAGTTGCAATGGAATCTTGCAGAGACACGTATCTTCCGGGTATTCAGATCCATCTGTAGATGTATAGTTTTATAGATAAGGAATTGAAGCTCCGTACGTTAAACTACAAGTCGACTGTTATGGGTCGATGAGGCTGAGAATGATGGCCCGTTCGTCAGCCCATAGAGCTATTGCTGCAGCTGAGCATGCACCAGGCTGTTTGTTGAGGCTCAGGATAGTGTGGCTGGTTGAAATAGAGGTGGTACGCTTAGAGTAATGATACAGTTTTAAGTTTTATGGCATCATACGTAGGGTATACAAAGAAAAAGTTTGACCCCTCTCTCAAGTCCTACGATCAGTGAACATATGATCCTACATCTGATGCACCACTGTCCAGATCCAGAAAATCCACCAAGAAGTTAGCACCAATGTCAAAAATAGAGTTCAGTGCACCGCGCTGTGGCAACCATATCCCTACACCTTGGTCGTTTTGATCTTCTGCAAGCATCATCCGGCCTCTTTCGATTCTCTTTCGAGGTTCGTTCGAGGTCTGGCCATACCGTATGACCCCATCCAGACAACATATGCAGCTCGGCCGACAACGAACTTCTATGTACATATCTCCATGTCTACTCGAGACATACAATAGGTCCGAAAGCGGCGTAAAAATGTCTTCAATGCAGAATTCACTCTTTCCGTCTAGTATGAAGCAGCATAGTTAAAGCTTTAAACAGATGCGGTTCATTGCTAAGGCAATCTAGACTCCACATTTCGAATGTGTCAAGGATTTTGGTAGAGTTCTTTCAGATTCTATGACTTATCGGCCAAAACTGTGTTCTGAACTTCCTTCCATCTTGCTCCACCTCTGCATCTGTGCATGCGTCATGACTCTGGTACAACTTCTGAGATGCCTTTAAAGGTAACTCTGGGAAAATTTTATGTACGACAAAAGTGAACCATGTTCGTTTGCAGAGGTTTGTATCCCTAGCACAGAAAAAAATCTTCAGGGCTGGATTAAGTTTAGCAGCAACTTGAGCCTAAATTGAACAGTACACGTTCTTAGATATATTTTAGCAATAAGCTTTCCACTCCCAGCTCGCAAATCTCGAAAGTACTCTAGCCCTATCGTTAAAGTTCAACATGGAATGAGTTAGACTCTTTACACATCTGTCAGGACCTTATCGAAGATTTATTCGTAGGGCCCGTTCCTTACTAGGGGGCTGCCAAGCAAAACTCACCGGAATCGGAGGAGCGAGGAGCCTTATCATCGTGCCCGAGCCCGGGTCCGAGCACAGACTGAGATTGATCAGATCAGTGATCACGTCTTATCGCCCACAGATCCTTCCTCATCCGAGACATGGCGTTCCGATCCTGATATTTCTCCTTTACGGTTCCCTTCCTGTCATCGAGTTCACGGACGGCTTGGCCCCCCGCCCCATGGGGACCTTGAGGAAACTGTTAGGCGAGCGTTTCGGAGCGGAATGACGGGATTTGCACTGAGTAAACGGCGACCGGAAGGTCCCGTGTTTCAACTTCGCTGTGATTACCCACGATCAATCCCGATGACTATGTAGCTAGCTGTCTCCGAACTCGCTTGATCATTTCATCGCTAGTAATACACGTAAAAAGTGAAACATCCCGTAGGAAACAAAACGGAGCTAGAAAACACGCGGAATAAACTATGTCCCTGAATAGAAGCTGCAAACTTGCAAACCAAATTTGATATTATTGTACATTCCGATCATCCTCTTCCAATCTCTCCGATTGTTTTCCATCCGTAGAAGCACCAAATCTGCCATCATAACTCCGACTCCAACTCCATCTCCATACCCTAACTAACCACATTCAACGTCTTTTACGCTTCCTACGCTTCCCAAAGGAGCAGCATACGTTTTAAGTTTTCCACCCCCTCTTGGCCCCCATCTGTCGTCCCTTCACAGACCGATAATCGTCATCATCCTGTCCCTGCTGCTGGCCTTGCTGGCCCTGCTCCGGGGCTTGTCCCCCCCCATGCTGCTGCTGCTGCTGCTGCAACCTCGGATCCTGCCTCAATCTAGGATCCTGTGCCCTCTCCTGTTGCTGCGGTCCCTGGCCACCAGGCCCTCCCATCTGCCCACCAGGTCCCTGTGGTCCACCCATCCCGCCCTGTTGCCCATACCCCCACCCCTGCTGCAACATCTGAAAATACTGCTGCATCTGTGCCATCTGCTGTATACCCGGCATTCCCGGCATTCCCGGCATATTCTGCATACTTGGCATTCCTTGCATATTCTGGAAGTTGTTCTGAAGGTTCTGGAGTCCTTGTGCCATCTGCTGCATTTGGTGCATGCTCATGTTTTGCATATTCTGACCACCGGGACCCCCAGGTAAAGGTGGGTGAGCCCAGCCGCCTTGGCCGCCTTGGGGTGGGAAGAACATTTGGGGTTGCGGGGCTGGAGGCCATTGTTTTTGCTGCTGCTGGGGGTGTTGCTGTTGCTGCTGTTGCTGGTGGAAGGAGGGCTGGCGAGGGGGTTGAGGTGGCTGCTGTTGCTGTTGCTGTTGCTGTTGCTGGGGAGGGGCGAAGGATGGTGGTGCTCGTCTAGGAGAGCGGGATCTGGATCTGGATCTGGAAGAGCTGCGAGTGTAAGAGCGCCTGCTTCTTCCTCCGCCGCGCTCGCTTCTTCCCCGATCCCCGCTTCTTCCTCTGTCGCCACCCCGCTCCCGCTCTCGGCTGTGGTCTCGTGAGACGCTTCTGCTCCGGCTCCTAGAGTCCCGAGATCCCCGTCCACTCCTGCTCCTGTCCTTCTCCACCGCCTTTCTCTTCTTTTCCCTCATACCCTCACAGAACCGCCTCGACCATCCATAGTAACCCTCCCCTTTGTCTCCTCCATATCCTCCCACCGCATCCGGGTCCTCTTCTCCACCCTCTCCTTTCCATAGCTTGTCCACTCCCTCCAAGAAATCCTTTACAGCCTCTACCGTCTTCGCATCCGGGGTAATGGTAGCAAACGCAATAGGCTTAATAGCCCGGGTGTTAATCGGCGCAATGCTGTTGGGTGTAATCAACGGCAGCAAGTTTCCAGCCGGTAAGTCGTAATACGGGATATTGGGATCACCATGCATAGATGGTAGGAGTAGAGTTTTCTTCGCCTCCCCGGCTGCGGCCTCCTTCTTCACTCCAATGTCGGCATCTCGTAGCTCGTTGATGAAGCTCGTGGGATAGTAGGCGGCTTTGTCCCAGAGAGATAAGAGACGGAGGATCTTGCGGTGATGTTTAGGTGAGTTGGAGTGGAGAGATGCGGCGAGGGCGGCAGGTAAAATGGGCTTCAGACCGGAGACCCAGAGGGTGGTAGGAGCATGGTGGGTGGTATGGTAGAGGATATCGTTGAGGAGGTAGAGGAGGTGAAGGCGTTTGCGTTTCGCTGAAATGGGTTTATCCTTCGGGCCTTCTGCCTTCGTAAACGCGTTGGTTCCTTGGTTCGCTCCGCTCACCACCGGCTCGGGCATACACGTCGCCAGTGCGCCAAAGTACTTAGCAAAGGCTGTAATTCTCGATTCGCTTCCGCCGCCAGATTTTAGAAGCCATCGCTTAGTGTTCTGGGCCAGTTAACTTGATTGCTGATGGAAACGCGACACAGACAGAAAGTGAAGGAACCTGTATGTGGCTGTTTGAGCATTTGGTAAGTGCTTTGTCTAGGAGGTTGTGAAAGTTGGCGATTTCGTCTCGGCTTGTAGGTGTAGGCTCTGCGCGTAGGAGATTCGCGACAAGAGAGGCCTTGGCGACCGTGAGTTGGTGTGTGCTCGCCATGATGTTGGGGTTGTGGGCGTTGCGGGCGTTCAAGGCACGCGGTGGTGGGGTGGTGATGGTGGTTGCGAACGTCGTGCAGGTGGCTTGACGTGAAGCTCAACGGGCGATTGGGATCTGCGCGACCACAAAAATACACAAATCACGCTACGGATAAGAAGATATTTGTGAGGACGATAAATTATTCATATATCGTAAGGTAACCCTAGTACATGATACATAAAGTGTGTGGTTTATTATGCAACCACCAAGGAGGCCTCCAACAAAAAAGATCCCAAACTAAAAGGAAACCCAAATATCCCCACGTGCACCTTACTCGAAACTCCAAATTGAGGGAAGATAAGGAAAGTAACACCGTAAAGAAAATGAAAACTTTTAGAAAAACTTTTACTCCATGTTCAAGGCGGCCATGGCTCTGGAGAGATCGTTCTCGCCCACGATGACCGTGCCTGCTCTAGCTGTGCTGAGGTAGCTCATCTCGACAGATCCACCTCCCAATCCACCAATGTGTTCGTCTTTAGTGCCGCCAGCAAGTCTCCCGGCAACACCACAAACAATACCAGTCGATTCGACGGGAAGGCCACGTAGATCCAAGATGATAGGGATTTGGGCATCTTCTTTGTTTCCTAGCAAGGCGTTGGGCTCGGAACCAAACAAGGGAATCATTTCTTGCTGGAGTAGAAGTGATGCCGGCTCGGTGTCTGTCAATGTTACACTGAAAAACTTGGGCTTAGAGACAATGCTTCTGATGAGACCGAGTTTCAAAGCCCCATCGTTACCACCGTTGATTGCACGGCTAGATTGGCGTGCTGCACAAGAAACCAGCTTGATCGATTCGTCGACAAGGGGTTTAACGTTTTGCTGGCGTAGCGTTTCGAAAGTCTTTTGTTCGAGCTCGCTGACAGTAGTTATCGTTGGAGTCAAGGGTGGGTTGGTGGTGATAGTGGAGGCCGAAGAAGCGTGTCTGGAGTGCGAGACAAAGCTGTCCGAGTATTTTTCAAAAACGAAGCCTCTCTTCTGGAGGACTCTAGTAACGGCATCCCGACTCTTTGCGGGAACCAAAATGTAATCCGAAAAATAGGTAGAGATGAAGAAAATAGGGCTTTGAGACGTCAGCCATAACCCCTTTCAAGATACCATAGCAAACGACTTACACTTTAGCAAATGCCAACGGACTGGTGAGATCAAGAACCACCTGCCCTGCGTCGAGTCCCTCGCCGTCCACTTGAATAGCCACAAACTCTTCCTTTGAAATTGAGACGCTGCCTCGAACGCTCGGGTCGAGGCTCTCGATGATGTGGGAGAAGAACTTGGAGGTTGCTTCACTGGAACAAACGATAGAGCATTCGACGGGTGTTACCGAGATGTTGATAAAGTCGGTAGTTGTAGTCTCAGAGGGAGAGCTGTCGGAAACTGGAGCATCTTCATAGACACGGGCTGAGTTCTTAATGTCCGCCCTGTCTTTCGGTGCTGATTCTGGTAAAATCAAGGAGAGTATTGCCTGAACAAAGTGTGGGTAGAGAGGTAGCGGGATGTGTATAAGCCTGAGGTGGCAATCCTGTGTAAGACGAACACACGCTCGTAAGCAACTGCTACTGCCTTCGAGGCACGCTCGTTCGAATTGTATGGTATCTAGCTCCCACGGTGGGGCTGACGGAGTGATGTCGCTTAACCAGGACGACACCGATGACGATCTGGTATCTCGAACTGGCTCAAGTGAAGGGCTAGACCCACTGTCCGTAGACACAGAGGACATAGAACTCTCTGAAGAAGAAACAGACTTGGGGAATTCGGGGTTAGAACTAACAAGAAACTGGATTGAGGCACTCATGAAAGGCATATGCTGAAAAGAAGAGAAAGGCAGTGGTGTTACTTGCGCCTTCTCTCCTCAGTGACCGGAGACTCCAGAAGGAGTGTATGACTTCTTAAAGATTGCAAATATGCACCAAGATAAGGGCGGGATTGAGCGATACGCGGTAATGCTTGTGTAATATTTTGCCTTTAAAAGGAAAGATAACACAAACACACACGTACAGAATCGAGGCAGCAGGCCAAAAAACGGCAGTAGCAAGGCAGTTGTTGTAATGTGAGACAAGAAATGCGTGCTGTGGAAGAGTCGATATATGATCGATGGGAACCTGCTTCTGAGTCAGAGAGCTATGAAGCAAGCACGCGGTGAAAGAACTGGGGGGGAACGAACAAAAGAAGTGAGATATTTGGAAATGATGGTAAGAATCCGCGTCGGCGTAAGAGTTCCTTGGAAATGGGACTGAAGATGAGAAAGAAGTCTGACTCTGGAAGCTGCTCGTGACCGGGCCTCTCTTCTCTCTTATGGTTGTTCGCTTCGCTCTCGTGCTGCACTGCGCCTTTAGCTCTGATTATCTAGCGTCCCCGCTGGCTGGCGCACGCCAATCGAAGCTTCCGCTGTTCGGAAGAGCTTCACCTGGGAACGGCGTAGCGTCTGTCGCTAAAATGTGGGTTAAGGTAGACGCAGGGAGTGAAGAGCTTTAAGGCAGTTGCTGGTATCAGTGACGGCGCCGTGGAAATTGTTCCGGAGAAGCTCGTATCGTCGCTGCAAGCACCCGTTAGCCGGCTACTGTAGGGTGTGATGAGGTTAAGCGGCTCGAGAGATGCAATAGTACGCGGAAGAGGAAAGGAAAGAGAAATCTCCAAGCCCAGACCAAATTTTTTATCGGGAGTGAAGTGGCGTTCTGTATGTATGTACCCCGCTGATCGTTGTGGAATGAGAGCAGTGCCAACTCGAGTGCACAACAGCAGACCAGGGCCTCTGTCGAAATAGTGGGAGCGAATGGGATGTCGAGGTGTAATAAGATTAAATATATTACCCGATGCAATTATAATGCAGTGCTATGGCAACAGTGGGTGGAGAGAGTGATGATGTTCTTGTGAGGTTAGTACGAAGCGGGAGGAGAGGGTGATGATGTTCTCGTGAGGTTATACGACAGCGGCAGAGTCGATCGGTCTACAATTTAGAATACACCATCCAGAAAGCGGGATTCCAAGAACGGTACGGGACGGTAATGGAGTACATACATAGTCAATTGACACCGTACCATTCATGTATTACCGCTGATATTGCTTTGCCATTGCTGTTACACTTATCAATATGCGTTGGGAACGGAACCAGTAAAATCAAGGGTCTCCTACATTCGAGGTAATGAGCACGAATAGAGACTTGAACTTTTGAACTTTAATTTTTTTCAGCAAACTCCGTCCCGCGATACCACGTGCGCGTTCACGCCGCGTCGAAGCTTGTATTCTTCATGGCTTTGGGTCTCACGCAGGAGTTAAGGCAAGATGACGGTGTCGTGAAACCGTGGAAATCCACGATAAAGGATTATCCGAAGATATGACTGGACAATGGCCGGCGGTGAAGGAGATTAGATCTCGACAGCCTGCCCCACCACCACTATCTATCGACTGTTGGACTCCATACAGGCTCCGATTGCTCCATCGGGAGTGTGGAAAGCCAAGTAAGATTGTGGGGAAGGCACAAATATGGTCAAGATGGAGCGAATCGAGGCCCGGTGGGCATCACGTTCCTAGCGTAGGGATACAGCGGGATGACGTATGCGCACATAGGCGACCGAATTTCGCCGCCAACAGCCATCAACAACGTCAACAACAGACGGCACGCCAACCCGTTAGAACACATGGGGAACGACCAATGCAAGGGCCTCAAAGAGAGATGAGCGGACACTAGAACTGCATTCTATATTCTATCGGTGAGATGTGTAAAAGATTGAACCACTCATTTTAATTGATGCCGGACAACAGGTGCCGCACCATACATTCGGTGACAGTCGGTGATGTAATTTTCAAAGACATGTATGTCCACAAAAAAAAAATATGGATACACTAGCTTTTACAGCGATTTATCTACTGTCAATGTTAGTAAAGGAAGGCTGCAACGGAAAACGATGTTCGATGCTGTAGAGTATTTGGAAGCTCTATTTCTACGATAGGCAGTAAATTATCCATAGAAATGTTTCGCTTTTTTCATGAAGGTATGGCACTCTGAATCACAGCCTGATGCTTTTGGAGTACATAGTTTTGAATTTTCTACTACGCTTCTCGTTGCCAGCTCATTTCAGAAATGATCCAAAGCCGCACCCGAAGCACTTGAGGGACGGGAACGCGTGAGTATGGCGTGCACCGCTATGCGGCTACGGATCTTCGTTAAGAGATCGCCGTGAAACGTTAAGATTATGCCCAGCGCACATAAAGACCTGCAAACCGATTTCTCTTCAAAACACCAGGCCACGAGTGGAAACGACGGAATATCCTAGCAAACAGTTAACAACGAACGTAAGACATAACATATCAACCACTGGCAACCGAACGGCATTTACAATCTCTTTCAGTCTCTTGTGGTTGCTCATATTCAACGGGTTGAACCCCCTCATAGAACAAACTTGTGGGGCTTCGTTGAGAATCAATCGTCGTTCATTTGGGACCTTTTGAATTCGACCCCCCATACCGGTATCGTTCGACACTTCTATCCGACTACCACTCATTCTCTACTTTTGCACCACCACTCTCTCCTGTACTAGTACACCCAGCCTTTTCGCTCCTTCCTCCACCATCCTCCATCACGCCGTTCATCTCTGCATTCCTCCTTCCCTTCGCTCAACCCACGCATCTTACCATCATAGCATTTTTCGCATTCGAATTAATAACCCGACTATATCTATCCTTCTTACCCAAAAAAAAAACAATGGCCCCGGTCATGATGGACCCCGTCCATGCCGCAATTGACATAGGAAACATGCCCCACAGCCCGTCCTCCTATCACGGCCCGAGCCACGGATTCACGAACTCTGAGTTCAACAACAGCTACCGCAACGACGGTCGGCTATTCAACTCCAAGGCACGCTCTGATAGCGTATGTGCCCCTCGATCAGATGATTGAATATGCTGACTTACTTTGTTTACCAGGACGCCGACAGAGCTTCTATGATTTGGGTCAACGGATTGCACCCTCAGATGCCCGAGCAGGCTCTCATAGAGGCACTTCGTCAATTTGGTATGAACTACACCAATGGGCCACTATTCTCAGGAACTCGGTTACTGACTTGTTTGTCAAACAGGAACCGTGATCTCGGTTGTTCGAAAGAGTGACTCAAAGAACCCTACAGGCACCTACTATGCATTCGTTAAATTTGCATCCCCCCAAGAGGCACAGTTCGCTGTCAGTATGGGCGAAATTGATGTCAGAGGCTGTAGAGTGCAAGTATCCTTCCATGACGAGTCGAGGCCACCAGCTAACAACAAGGACAGCATCATTAAGCCTAGAAACTCGGGGCGTAGCCAACGCCACAACTCCAATAGCAGCACTGACTTCAGGCCTTATGATAGGTCCAGTAGCCAAGGCCACAGCAGCGGCGGTAGTGGCCCTATTGGCTACGACGGGAACGCCGATGCTGCACACGGCAATGTCCATCAAGGTTCTGGACGTAACCAGGGAATCCCCAGTGGACCACCTGTGCTCATGAGCAAAGCTCTTACTGTTGCGAATCTCCCCCAGGACATGTGTCCTAAGACATTTTACAATCTCTTTTCTGAGGTTGGACCGGTTGAAGGTTGTTACATTTGGCCTCATGTCGACCATATGGGCAGACGATACGCACATATCGTCATGAATTCATTTTTTGTGGCACAAAAGGTGGGTTCAAATATTTGACTTTGTTGCTGTACATGGCTGAATGAAGATTAGGCCGTTGAATACTTCCATGGGCGCCCAATCAACGGATATCCTTTGGACGTTACTTACTTTAAGGGTCCTGTTCCGGGAACTGAGGCCGAACCAATGCCAGCGGTTAGTCCCCCACCTGGATTGCCAGCTGCTCCTCCCCAACAATCAAGGATGTCATACTCGTCATCCTCTCAGAACACTCATCAGTTTTACCACTCTCAGCAGCAGCAGCCTATTCCAGTTGGATGGCCTCAGCAGGGAATGGGAAACATTTCTCCTCCTTTCAATGGCATGCCATCCCAGTATAGCATGCCTCCTCAGCAGATGATGCCCATGTACAGCAACCAGACCCATGGTTTCCAAGCCCCGATGATTCCACGGTACACTTCGCCTCCTCCTGCACAAATGCCCTTGCCTACACCTTCCCCCCCCAAAGGAATGCGGCAGTGGTCAATGTCTCAGGAGCGTAAGCAGTACCACAGCCGCCAGTCACGTAGATACTCCATATCTTCTTCCGGCATGATGGGTATGTCCCCCATAGATGTTTCGGTTTTCTCTCGGCCAGAGTCGGAATCCCGGTTCAGAAGTGTCCCTAACAGTGGACCCTCGAGCGTTATCATGGAGTCTTCCCTGCCCCGGATTCAGGAATCCAGACATGAGAATGAGAGGAACATTTCCAGATATGATAATTCGGCTTTGGAACGAAATACATTTAACGATTCTGCTATCGAGGTCTCTCCTATTTCGAGTTCCGCCACCCCGGTAGCTTTTGATATCTTCCCAACAATTCCTGAAGCAAGTAAGCCGGTGGATCCGTGCAACTTATTTGTCAAAAACTTGGACGACACAATTGTTGGAACCTCCGAGGACCTCCAGAAGCTCTTTGAGGCATTTGGTGCGGTTGCATCGGCTCATCTAGCGACTTTCAACGAGTCCAAGATTTCCAAAGGATTTGGATTCGTTGCATTCAAGGATCCCATGGACGCGGCCAAAGCCAAGGAGAAGATGAACAACTCGCTTGTGGGGCGTAAGAGAGTATTTGTCAGCTATGCCGAGCGAAAGGAAGACCGGGCTAAGAGACTGAAGTCACTTTTCTCAGGCCCGGGTGCAGACATTGAAGAGGAGGAAGAGAAGGTTAGAGTTAATGACGTACCTGCTAAGCTTGAGAGCGTCACGCACTCCAACCAAGGTGCAGTTGACATTAGTGTAGTCGAATTCAGGAAAGTCCCGGACACCCATATCGAAATTATCCCCAAGGTTGAGAAAGTTGATACGAAAGATAATGCCAAAAATAAGGAAGCCAACGCGGAGACGAAGTCTGTCGCGGAAAAGACTGAAGTCAGAAGTGATGCGGATGATTCTTCTTCTAATATGACCAAAAGTATTTCTATTATCAACCCTATTGACATTTGATGATGCTAATCTATCTTAGTTGTTGAGATTGAAACTGTTAAGGCTTCTGATGGGCCTATTACTACCAACAGCAAGGCTCCCGAGGACGACGGTGGCAATGTACCATCTAATGGGCCTCTTCCCAAGAGCAACGTATCACCTAAGAGTCAGAATGGCGGCAAAAATGGCTCCGGTGCTAGAAAGAACCATAAGAAGAGCCCC
This sequence comes from Pyronema domesticum, assembly GCA_024516145.1. NCBI lineage: Eukaryota > Fungi > Ascomycota > Pezizomycetes > Pezizales > Pyronemataceae > Pyronema > Pyronema domesticum. Next base: position 512,974 of record JAJJXL010000010.1, on the reverse strand, counting down.
TCTCAGAAGAATTCTGGTGGTCAAACTCAGTCGGCGACTCTAACTGCAAAGGCCAACAATAGCGTCGGACGCACGTCTAAAATTCCTATCAACAAGGCTGCTCCTCACCCTTCCACTGGGGTTCGTGTTGCTTCAGACTCTTCCACTAACCAAGCCCCATCTACCCCTCCGACTGTGAAGAAACGGACCTACAAAAACCGCTCCCGTAACAACAAGAATGGAAATGATGGTGTCCATGAGTCTGATGTTGCGAAGCCTGTGGTTAACCAGACCAGTATTCCCGTTTCCGCTCACTGAGCTTTCTTGTAGTGCAATAACCCGGAAGATGCAGAGTACTGAAAGCGGCGATTATGATGAAGATGAAATATGTTGGCCTCGTATGTGGATGAGAAAGAGTGGCATAAAACGTTCCAATGTTCTTTGTTTGTTACTTACCTGTTTGCTCAATGGTGTGGCTTTTAGAAGGAGGACAGATAAATTGGCGGTTGGATTGGTTCGAGTGGAAGAATCTTGCTTGTTTGGTTCGAATGCCTGTGGTGCGAAGATGTGGAAGAGATGCAAGATTCATAGGCTCGAAGAGAATATACTCGGATCTGGGCTACCAGATGTTCTGTATACCTCGGTGTTTGTATGAGGTCATTTCGTATGCTATTTTGTAATCTCGAATAAACCTTTGCTATCTGATGAACTACGAACGATTTTCTAATGTGATGAATTATGAGTGAAAATCTAGTGAGCAATATTTACGTCACATGAAATTTAGGGAGTAGGAGTAAGACTAAGACTTCAAGTTGGTTTCTACGGGGAATTCGTTCTATCAACGAACTACAACCATTCTACATTTACTGACAGGTACGATTATTGGTTGTTAACGAGTTGGATAAGGAATCTAGTCTACAGAAGGGCCGAGTGGTAACTACCACAATAGCCGGGTAAGGTATATCTCCCAACAGCGATTCACTCGAATATCACACATGTCATCATCGATTCCGTTCATATCATCGTTAACCCCGCTCCAACATGAAGGAAATGACATAAAGACTCATCAAAACATGCAAAAAAAAACTGAACTCAAAATCATTATCCCAATTTTTTGTGTTATCCACCGCTTAATATCTGTGCCGTGTTCACGTCAGACTTATGCTCCGCTGGGGTACCTTCGTGAGAAACAAAAGATAAAGACAAACACACTCTTTAATATCCAGGCCCATTTCCCCCCACTGTTTATTTCCCTTTGTTTGTTCATCATACTGATGATGGGTTGTGATTGTACCGTGAATGAATTACTCGTTCGGACATTGTCGTAATATGGCTGAAATTTAAGAAAAGATAGAACTAAGCTTATGCCAATAGATCGGAAACGTTCATGGGCATCTCCTCGATTTGAGTACCTATTTCATGATTAGCCGTTGTTCACCCTTTATCACCCTCTTCCATATTGGTGAACTTACTGTAGAACAACTCAATATCTCTCAAAATCCTAACATCCTCAGTGGTAACAAAGTTGATAGCAACTCCCTTGCGTCCAAAACGACCCGAACGACCAATTCTGTGAATGTAGTTTTCACGATTGCTAGGCAAATCGTAGTTGATAACCAATGACACCTGCTGCACATCGATACCTCTCGCCCAAACATCTGTTGAAATCAACACTCTGCTGTTTCCCTGTCTGAACTCCTGCATAATCGCATCTCTCTCCTTTTGCGGCATATCTCCGTGCATCGACGATACGGTGAAGTTTGCCTCTCTCATCTTATCCGTCAACCAGTCGACCTTCCGGCGGGTGTTGCAGAAGATAACGGCTTGTGTGATGGTTAAAGTGTCATAAAGGTCGCAAAGAGTGTCGAATTTCCACTCCTCCTTCTCAACAGCAATAAAGTACTGCTTCAATCCTTCAAGCGTAAGCTCGTCACGCTTAACCAAGATCCGTACAGGGTCGGTCATGAATTTCGTGGTCATGTCCAAGACATCGTAAGGGAGGGTAGCGGAGACGACAACGACCTGAGTGGAAGGAGGAAGGTAGCGGTAGACATCGTAAATCTGCTCTCTGAATCCACGGTTCAACAACTCGTCGGCTTCATCGAGAACAAGCATTTTGATGTTACGGGTACGGAGGTTGCGGCGGCGGATCATGTCGGCTACACGTCCAGGAGTTCCGGAAACAACGTGCTGGCCGTAGTCGAGCTTGCGGATGTCTTCGCCGATGTTGGTTCCTCCGATACAGGCGTGGCATTGTACGTTCATGTAGTCTCCGAGGGCCATAACGACGGACTGGATCTGGGTTGCAAGTTCGCGGGTGGGGGAAAGAACGAGGGCTAAATAAATCCGTCAGCATAATATTCTACCAGGGAAAACACGTTCGGTAGTCTGCCAGTAATTGGCGAGGCGTGCTAGGATGGGAATAAAGCGTACCCTGGGTCTCGCGGACAGCAGTGTCGATAACCTGGAGAATAGAGATAGAGAAAGTTGCGGTCTTTCCAGTACCGGACTGGGCCTGAGCAATAGTATCGCGTCCCTTACAGATCTGAACGATAGCACGCGACTGAACGGCGGAGGGCGATTCGTAACCGTAAGCGTAGATTCCTCTGAGAAGGTTTTCCTTGAGCTGCATAGCCTCAAAGGTAGGCGCAACAGTGACCTCTTTCGAGGTACTGAATTCAAGGCGCTGGTCCTCGCGGCGGTCGATTCCTTCGGCCATTGTTGTGGTTGTTGGTGTTGGTTGTTGTGAAATTGATTTTGTTAACGATTGGTGAGACTACACGACGTGGGACGACGAGACAAGGCGTGGGCAAGCCAAAGCTAGAGTTAAGGTTAATCAGTAGGGTAACGGGAAAATTCGCGCTAGGTGGACAAGGTATCGAGGTTCCTTCGCGACGTAACTGAACGTTGCACGCACGCGATAGCAGTTTCAACCAACCGCAACAATGGCGATTCTCGAGGAGCAACGAAGTTTATGCGAAGATCTTGAACGGTTGGAGCAAGCCTGCGCTGACAGAATCTTGGAGGATCCTAAGAACGTAATTCTCTCTTCTTAAAGCTCCGGCAATTTCAACAGCTAACCTCGAAACACCAGGTTCGCGACCGTCTCGCGCGCGATCACCAAATCACCAAATTCGTCGACCGCTTCCAGCAGCAATCCCAGCGATTAGTCGAGATTAAAAAAGATAAAGACGGCGCATTACAAAAGGAAATTGACAGCTTGACCACTCACGATCCCTTCGAGGAATTTTACAAGCAGCTAAACACCATCAAAAACTTCCACCGCCGCTACCCTAACGAACCCGTCGAGAACCTCGAGCGTGCCTACAAGCGTCGTCCCACCGAAAATGGCGCCATCCCCGACTACATTGCCGAAATCGACGCGATGTTTACCGGAGAAGAAAGCAACGGTCGATTCTTCGACCTTACAAAGCAGCACGAAGAATACCTCAACTTGCCCGGAGTAAAGCGTGTTACCTACCTGCAGTTCTTGAGTGTGTTTGATAAATTCTCTCACTTCACCCAGCAGCAGAAGCGGAACGAGAAATACTTCGTCTACCTTACCGAGTTGGCGGACTATCTGGAGAGCTTTCTACGACGGACCAGACCCTTGGAGGACCCCGACAGGATCATCGACACATTAGAGAAAGAGTTTACTAAGGCCTGGGAGGCAGATGAGATCCCCGGCTGGGGCAAGTCTGCCGATACTAAAGCTGCCCCCACGCAGGAGCAGGCAGACCTCTGGTGTAACGCCTGCCAGAAAGCCTTCACCAACAAGAACGTTTACGATCACCACTTCTCCAGCAAAAAGCACAAGAAGGCCGCTGAGTCTAACACTGTTGACGGTACCGCTTCCGTTGAAAACGCTAAGAAGGCCGAGCTCGCCAGACTGAAGGACAGAGCTATTGCGGAGCGCGAGTGGAGAATTACCAAGCTCACAGACATCATGAAGGAGCAACGGGAGGCTACTACAACCAACGTCGAGCGGAAACAGAGCTTGACAGAGCGCGAGAGACAGATGGAGTTAGAAGCTCTATACGCCGAGGCTTCAGAGGCACCACAGGGTGATGCGGAGGCGAGTGACGAGGAGAAGGACGATGACAGCAAGATCTACAACCCCTTGAAGCTACCGCTGGCCTGGGATGGAAAGCCGATTCCTTACTGGTTGTACAAGCTTCACGGTCTTGGAGTGGAATTCCCTTGCGAGATTTGCGGAAACTTTGTTTACATGGGACGACGAGCTTTCGACAAGCACTTCAACGAGCACAGGCATATTCACGGATTACGCTGTCTCGGAATTACGAATACCACCCTTTTCCGAGAGATTACGAAGATCGACGAAGCCCAGCGACTGTGGGAGAAGCTTGAGGGAGACAAAAAGCGACAGAAGGTCCAGGCCGAAACAGTCGAAGAGATGGAGGATGCACAGGGTAACGTCATGCCTCGCAAGGTCTTTGAGGATTTGCAGAAACAGGGTTTATTGTAATCATGAACCTTGGTGTAATTATGAGTTCAGAGTGATTTTCGGCGATTTTTTTTACGGTGTTTTGGTTCTGTTTTAATGGGCTAGAATCATATTTTCCTTTTTTTGCATTCAGATTTTATTTTTGCATAAAACTATGGGGGATCAAGAAATTCGAAATGGTGGGCCGTAACTAGTAATGCAAATTTACTTCTTGTAGGCGCCCATGTACTTTTGCCTGTGATTTTTTTAGTTTCTCTCTTGAGGAAGGGAGCTTGCAAAGCTTGCTGGATGATCACTTACCACCAAATCTTGAAGGGAGTAGCGGAAACATCGATTCCAAGATCCTTCAACGCCTGCGTAGAAAGGTGACAGTCATAAGGACGGACGACTACGCAAACCATTAGCTCATCCCTATCCTAATTCCTTCAACCAAAGCTCTAACTCACCAGTAGAGTTAGGGTCATTCTCAGCATTTCCCTTGATGTGCTGGTGGGGCAATCCCATAACATCCGCAAAGATCTTACAGATCTCATACTTAGTAAACCTCTCCTCTGCAGAGAACTGCAAAATCTCGGGCAAGCTTCCACGACCCTGCTTGTAAAGATCCGCAACATCCTTCAAAACTCTAGCAACATCCATAGTGTTGGTAGGGTATCTAATAGACCAAGCATCCATCTCAATCTCGGGCTTTCCAGCCTTATTCCAAACAGTATCCATAAGGGTGTTAACCGCAGACTCTCCCATGTATTCAGTCTCTCCATACAACACCGGGACTCTGAAAACAACTCCTCCACGCTCCTTCACAACCTCCTCACCAGCAAGCTTGGTCTCTCCGTAGAAGTTAGGAGGAGAAGTAGGGGAGTCGTGGGAGTAGGGAGCCTCGCCCTCCTTTCCGGGGAAGACGTAGTCGGTGGAAATGTAGATCATGACAGCATCGTTGGCGAGACAGGAGTCGGCGAGGTACTGGGTTGCGGAAACGTTTAAGCGCTGAGTTCCGGAGGGGTCATTGGCGCACTTGTCGGGAGCGCGCTCAGCGGCGGTGTGGATGAGAACGCGGGGCCTGAGGAGGTCAGCGCGGGTTCATTGCATCTCACTTCATAAGGTGGGACGGCGCTGGGATAAGGTGACCTCATGGAGGTGCAACCAGGTACCCAGCCAGGAACTCGGGGTCCCATAAAGGAATTAGGGTAACAGCGACTGTAAATAATGCAACGTACTTGGTCTCCTTGATCAACTTCTTAACAGCTTCCTCATCTCCAAGGTCAAGCTTGCGGATATCGCCGCTCGCACGCGAGAATCCAGTTCCAATGGTGTTCCATCCAGCCTCTTTGAAGGCCTTCATGCACTGACGACCAAGCTGGCCGGTGGCTCCGGTGATAATAACAGTGTGCTGGGACATTTTCGAGTCTGTTGAAGGGATATGGAGAGGTCGAAGAAAGGAGGCGGGAGTTTATGGAGGGGTAATTGAATCTACAGGATATGCTAATGACGTCGCGCGTAAATTGCGGCGCGAACCCCGGTCCTTCGCGACAGCCTTCGTGAGAGAGCCGTTGGATGACATTTAATGCTCATTTATAAAGTAGTTAAGCTCACAAAAATGGCCAAAGAATTTAAGATAAAAAATTTCCGCGTATACTCTGCGCGTTAGATAGTTCTTGATACAGAAAGCTCATTTCCACAAAAGCACCTACACATTGCTATCAAACTTGGTATCTTCCTTCCCCAGCAAAAAAAAATAAACAGCCTTCGCACGCCAAATAAAAAAGCCCATACAATAAAACCATCTTCCTTCCTTCTTTTGTTGCTAATTAGGTATAGTCAAGACCGCAAAAAAAGAACTTTTAAAATAGTGGTGCTAATCAAACTTCAAAGCGAGTGAGATTCCTTGACTGGTATCAAATTCTCTTCCGAATATGCTTTCTCTGACTTCTTCTCTGGTATCACTAACTTTGTCCCTTTGCTAACCTTTCCACCTTCGCAGGTGAAGGCTTTGCCTAGCTTCTATATCAAACCAAACATTATCCCCTTCGTACTTCCGTTCCGCACACCCAAGCCCAACCTCCGATTGACAATAGGAAAGAACACTATCTCTTGTGATTTGGCGACGAACTATGACTACCGCTGCTCCCGCTCCGTGACCTCGACTTGCTATGACGGTGATGCGAATCGGCCTGACGTCGTTTCTTTATTAACGCGGGTATAGTCAGAAAACACGGCTCCTCCATGCATACAACAGATAAAATCGAACATGATATGACGGAATGCAACAGTGGTATGAAACTAGTAACGAACAAATCACCTTGGGGGTGCATAGGGTCCTGATCTGTCCCTTCGGTAGAAGCAGTGCAGCAACAGCAAGTAACAAGATTGATATAAAAAAGCGGTAACTCTCTCGTAGGTTGGTGTTGCCAGAACAAAGGAAAAAGAGGCAAAGAAAAAAAAAAACATATGAAGTTTAAAAGAAGAACTCGAAAGCCAGTCAAGTAACACCCCCAAAAAAGAAACAAAAATCGCGTCTAGCCAACAAGAAAAAGCTCACAGAAAACAACACACTGTCAATACATTAACGAACTAAGCATAACCTACCCCTTTGTTCGGGCCTCCCTGCTCGGAGTCCTGAATATGCAGCGCATCCATCTTCTTCTGACTGTCAGAGGCTCCGTCATCTGATATTTGCATTGGTGATCCAGTCCGTACTGAATTTCCACGCTGGACGCCACTGGACTCTAATAGCTTCCGTTTTCTTTGCGCTTTCTCCTCTAGCGCCTTCCACACGTTTTCTCTGTCTGCCTGTCTCTGGGGTAGACTCTCCTGAAGGGCGGCGTAATCGCTAGTACATTCGTCGAACAAAGATGGGTTGATCTCCATGAAGAGCTTCATCGCACTGTACACCATCTGGTTGATGGTCCTATTATAGCGTTAGCGTGGTCTAATAATGCATTCTGACTTGCTACCCACCTGTTCCAATGACCCTTCGAGTTCTCAAATAATGGCGCAAACATGATCGGCAAGATAACCTCAACATTATCACTGACAAGGTTGCAGAAATATTCGTTGTTCCAGAAATATAGCGCTCTCTCGGCAACCTGCAAATATTATTATCACTTCGTTGAAGTTGGGGTAGAGCAACCTACCTGGAAGTGTGGGCTTGCAACGCTCTTGCCCAATTGGTGGAATAGCGGCTCCTGAACCTTCGCAAATTCTGCCGGGTCCATAACCTCGAAGATATCTTCGACTTCGTTCAGGAACATGACCTCCTTTGTACTGTTCGTCTTCGGCCAATATCTCAACAATCCAAGGACAACCTAGAAAAATTAGCATGTGACAAAAATCTCCAATTTTACAGAACAAACCTCTTCTGTCAAAGCAGCATCCTTCTCCAAGAACTGTACGATACAGTATGCCAACTGTGGGTGGTACATGCTCAAACTCTTGACCTTGTGCAATGGGATAAGCACTCTGGTCAAGAACAATTTGTGTTCCTCCTTGAGGGGCAGCGCGAAACCGTTGATGATACTGCCCAAAATCTCGAGCAGCTCAGCGATACCGTTGAATCGCTCTGTCTCGTAGATGAACTGGAAGAAGACATTGTTAATAGATCTTCGGATGTATGAACGCAAGTTCAGGAATTTTCCGTAGATTCTGTGGAGAGTTGTCTTCAAGAAATCACGCTCGCGGGGGTCTTCTGAGTCGAATAATTCCAAAAGCTATACGGCCCAGGTCAGTACTAGAAATCCACAATTCCAATTTCTTACTGACCTGAAGCACAAATTGATGGTCGATATGCTGCTTTGCAATATTTGTGTTGAAATCCTGACTCTCAATAAATCGCAAGAAAAACTCGTACACCGTCTGAATATGCGGCCAGGCCACCTCAAGCACAGGCTCGTCTTCCTCGGGGTCGAATGCATCTCCAACAGGGTTCACCGGAGGTGGGATCGGTCGGAACAAGTTCTTGGAGAACATATCCACCACCTTCGGGTACATCCTGTCGGTAATGACGGACCGGTTGTTGGCGACGTAGTCGAGGAGCTCATGCAGAGCCAAACGCTTAATCTCCTTGGGCTTCATGTCCGCGGAAGCATCATTGAAGTCGAAGATGACGTTACACTGCTCAAGCTTCTGCAGGAACAAGTCCTCTCTGCGCTGTGGTGGAACCTCTGTCATCAAATCAGCATTTACCCCACGACTTGAGCTCTAACATCATACCATGGAAACCAGGAAGCTTCTCAAGGTCTCGCTTTTCCGAAATGTCGAATCGCGAACTGTGCTGCCTCTTTGGCGTCTTGAGACCCTCGGGGATCTGATCAGCTTTGGGAGCCGTCTGGAGTCTGTCGAATGTCTTTGCTCCGGCTTTGGGTGGAACAAGGTCGCCTGGCATGGTCTCGGCAGCTCCCGGAGGAGGGACATGCTACGTCACAAAGTTAACCGTCAGCGCTCATGGCCAGAGCTTGGAGCGGGGCTCTGAAAGGGGCCGGAGGAGCGTACAGGTGGGTTAGAAGGGCTGATGACGACGGAAGGCGCAATCATGCGGGCTCCGGCGGGGGGTGCGGCATTGTTGATTTGCTGGTGAAGGTTGGTCAACGACGATGCTGGAGAACCAGACGCATTTGAGGTTGTCGAAGAGACGCTGTCCTTGCTCTTCGTCTTATCCGACGCGGAATCACGCCCCGAGTCACCGCTGTTTCTCTTGTCGGGTGTTCCGGCAGGAGACCCGGATGAGGTCGAGGTTGTCGAGCTGCTGGATCCATCTTTGGGCTTTTTGGACGAGGTCTTGGAATCTTTCGTCCGGGACAACTACACACGCGGAAAAGCAATCAAGCATTAGCAGAACTGTCCCGTCGACATTTCGGGGGTTTCGGGGGTAAAGCAGGGGTTTGTGTGGCCTAAGAAAGCGCACATACACCCACTCTTTGCTTAAGTCTTTGCATTTTGAGATCCACGATGAACTCTATATAACCCTAGCTATATGATAGCTAGAGATGGGCCGAATGTCCAGGGGTTGACGGAACGACGACGAGGTGAGATACTGCTGACAACGTGGCAGGGCTGTGATGTATTATTGTGCCGCAATCCGTAGATCATCAATTGGAGGGGTCGGTTGCTGATGACAGGAGCTGGAGAGCAGTAGGAAGACGATTCGGAGAATGTGAGATGTTGCGGGTGGCTGGCTGGCTTGTCTGGTATGAACCGTACCGCCTGGGTCTGTGGGGTAGCGAGCACCGAATGGGAAATAAGCAACACCTGATACTAGGAAGGGTAGGCGGCGAGTAACGGCGGGTGTTGTATGCAGGCTGAGGAGGCGAACGAAGAGGTGTAGTAGCGGCGGACCAGGTGATCAACGAAACGAAATGGAAACGACTCGATTCGAGATGGACTGTCTGAGAGCAGCAACAAAAGTAGCAGCACAGCGCGAGTTACTGTAACAGTCTAGCAAGTTGATTCCGGGATGCTTTGCTATGCAGATGTAGTTCGCCTGTCGCTGGACTAAGGACAATCGGATCAATACTGCTGCGGAACAGTCCTCGGCGTACGATCGAACTTCTGCCTGAACAGTCGAGGTCCGGGTCCGCTGAGTCTCGATGGCGGGATGGAATAAAGGGATCGAGTGAGAGTGACGTTGTAACGTCCCGCTTTGATGGGTGGAGGTGGGCTAGGTATCTAGCAGCCGGACAGGGCAGATGTATGTAGGTAAGGTCTGTATGGGTAACGGGCTGGCAGGTGGAGAAGTGAAGTCGGTCGGTCGGGTCTGTTACTAAGAACACACAAGTGTAGGTTCGATGCCAGCAGGCTGCGGGTCCAAGGGGGTGAGGCGGTTTGGTTTGGTTTGGTTTGGGGGGGGGTGGGGGGGGAGGGGGGGAGTTGAGTTGAGTTGGCCGCGGTGAGGATCGACAAGTCAGGAGCTCTAGGAAGACGCTCGAACGACGACGGACAGACAACGACAACGGACGGACAACGACAACGGGGTGTTATTGAGAGCAAATAATGCACCACAGCCCCCAATCAATTTACTTTGGAAGGAGATATAGACAAAGCACGGAAAGAAACACGCGGAGATCGAAACGAGTGCCAGACGACGATGGGAGACGAAGGGGAAGGGGGATACACGAGCTGGCAGTCTTGAGGCTGGCCGCGTTGGATTTGGGGGATTAGGTGGGATTAGGTTCACAGAAACATCTAACACCACCTAACGAAACGAACGTTTTCCATGGCGGGCCAATCATTACTCTCCTGGACATGGCGGAGGGGGTGCAGGGAGCGTGCGTAACGAAGGAGTTAGGTGGGACAGGTGTCGATGGTTCCATTTTGAGGAAATTGGGGTCAAATAAACATTCAGTCAGCGTTGGGTGATATTTGGCTGAAGCATGGCAAATACAAACACACCTAAATGCCCGTTTCAAGTGCTGGCCCACGTTGCTGGTGTTGCCGTGGATTCGCGTTTGTTCCACGGACAGCGACTAGAACACAGACCCCGCTAACGCCCGTTCTATGTATGTACTCGAAGGTTCTCTAGAAACCTTCTGTGTTGCTTGAAACCTTCTTTGCTCTGCGGAGAGACTGAAAATTGCGGAGAGACAGCATCACGACATTTGTACACTCGCAGGCAATGCACATCGACCGTACTCATCTCGACGGCTGGCCACAAAGCCAACCAAGTACATAACATCAAACTGGCTCATTTACCGACAGCTCAATGCGTTAGGCATAGACGGTCTAATCCGATCACTCAATGCCTCCCCGTACAAGCCAGCCAAGAAGCTATCAAACAGCCATTCACATCGATTTTCCGATGCCAATGTCGAGTCGTCTCGGGCCTCGATTCTCGGTATGCCGACGGACGACGCGCGAGGTCGCGGCTTCAAACCTACGCGGCCAGCTATCATCATGAGCTCGAGCTATTATTGGAGCTTTCGCCCGAACACCGGAAGCCTGCTTGCCGTGCCATCTGGTCTCGGGGTTCAACTCACAAATTTGTGCCTGAGTGAAACGGGGCTTCACCGGAGCTCGAACTCTTATGAGCATCGGCCGCTGGCGAGCGAGCGAGCCAACTCACACCCGTCGCTAGCTGGTGCTAATTAGAGAAGGTTTGCAGAGCCGCGTGATTGTGACAGCCCGTGCTTGCAGAAAACGGTGGAGACGAACATCTCTCCGCGGGCCGATGGTCATAATAAGTTACCTATTTGCACTTTTGATTCTTTCATGTCGTTAATGCGGGGTTGGGCTGATTGTCAAAGATTTGCACTCCATCTGTTTCACCAAACAGGAGTATTCACTGCAAACGGCACCGGTTGGGAATGATCAGACAGCTACAGAACGATCGTAGAACCTCTCATGGAGCAATCGTCTCCGTTTGTCTGGTTCTTGGGTCGCTTGATCCGTCGGATTCTGTCCAATCAACCATTTCGCGCCTGAATCACGTGGGTGTTGCTAGCTTAGATTGACCGGGTAATTGTCCGTGAGAGCTTTAAACGAAGAAATAAAAAAAACTTCTTGATTCAAAAATCGATTCCTCGATAATCGTACAGAGTGGAGCAACCCCCACCATTATCTGTAAATATAGTTCGTGTGTTGTGACGTTGATCTGTGCACAATTTCACCGCGCACCGTCCCAAGTTCCATGCCGAGCTTCGCGATTCACGGTTCTTAGGCCCACCCCACGTCGAAACGTCCTTACGATGTCGACCGCGCCAGCACCCTCCACCTCCAAGAACATACCGTCAGCACCATGGATTACGGTTCCAGACAAGAAAATCATCTGTATTGAACACCCGGCGATTATCCGGAATGTCGAGAAAGGAATTGCTACGCTGGGAGGAGAGGAAGCTCTCCAGAAGGTATGCTTCTCAGGCGCGTAGTGACATTTCGTGACCTGACAAAGAGCTAGCTAGCTGCTTCAAATGGAAATATGGCCCTGCATCTCAGGTTCCGCCCGGAAGATCCAATGCAAGCTCCGATCGAGTCGCGTTCGGTCCCAACAAAGAATTTGCTACTAAAGATCACTATTCCTAAGCGGAGACGGAAGAGAAAATCAGGTGAATCTGGGGCATCTACAACCAAACCCGAGGAGCCAAAATATGATTCTCTGCTGGAGAGGATACAGGCCAGTAATGACAACTACAAAGTCGAAGCTATAGGAATGATCGACAAAACCGTTCGTTTCAGAGGTTCGTCGGGACTTGGGTTCCACAATAAGAGCTCCGTTGGTTAACTATCACTAGATATGGCGAACTTCCAATGGAACCTCTCACGCTCCGCCTTTGTCGAGAAGCTTAAAGACAAGTTTGGAGATGCTACCTGTAACTTACCTCCTCACCGCATCACTCGTTTTGCTAACTCTTCGACTTTCCAGATGAGAAGATTCAAGAATTCCAGCTCTCCGACATGCGTGCCGACCCCAACTCCGAAATCTTGCCTCCTCCCCTATTTTCCAACACCGTAATCCCACATACCTACAATTTCCGGCAAAACCCGGCGGTAAAGCGTGCCTTAATCGACGGAAAAACTAAGCTCCTCAACTTCCAAGCGGCTCCAAAGACCCTTACTCCCATGGTCCACATTTCCATCGCGGACATTCCCGAAAAGCCCACCAACATCCCCTCCTACGAATCACTCGACTCTTTACACAAAGAATGTGTCGACAACCTCCGTGCGTTATTCGACCAGCGCCCGATCTGGACCAGAAGAGCTCTTTACAACAACTTTCCCAAGCACTTGCAAACCCTCGTTAGGTTCGCAATGGCTCATGTTGCTTATATGTGGCGTGCTGGCCCTTGGAGAGATACTTGTGTACTCTACGGCCTAGATCCTAGGAACGACCCGAAGTACAGGATTTACCAAAGCGTGTTTTTCCAAATCGAAACCAACAAGTCTCGACCCAGCTATCCGACTCACCACAACATCAACGAAGCCTCTCATATCTTCGACGGAAAAAGGCTCATCAGGGATGGAAGATGTTTCCAGCTTTGTGATGTTACAGATCCATTGTTGGTACAAATCATAAACACAGAGTCATTGAGGAAGAGCTGTGATCCGACGGATGGGTGGTATAGACATAGCACCTTGACAAAGATCAAGAGTATTATGAAGGCGAAGATTCAGGGGATTGCGATTGGGAAACCGCTTACAGATGCGGATTGTCTCCCTATTCTGGAACAGGAGAGTGAGGATGAGGAACAGGAGGCGGAGAGGAAGAGGAAGGATGAGAGGGATAGGGAAATGAGGGCAGAGAAAAGGAGAAAGGCTGTTAGGTATTTCAGACACCCGGGAGAAAATACTGCGGTTGAGGAATCGGTGGCGGGAGAAGAGGCACAAGATGGGGAGGCTGGAGAAGCTGTTGGGGAAGACGGAGAGGAGGAGGATGCAGATGGAGAGTGGGATGAGGAATTGGAATTGCCACAGACACAGGGAGAAGTCGATGGAAAGGTTAAGGAGATGATGGCTATGCTTGGCAGAGGTGATATCGGTATGGGACAAGCTCAAGTTTATGAAAGGATAGAGACTGACTTTCGACAGGATTTGATGACGATCTTGATGACGAGGAGGACTTCGATGTGCTTGGAGGGGACGAAGATGACGGCGATTACTAGGCTAGTACCCAAAAGTTTGATGTGCTTCAAGGGAATGAATAGAGGGATTGTGACTGCTAGACGACTGTTATATCTCAAAATAGGTTCTACGGATGAATTAAGATTGGTGATGTCTCATGTTCTTTCCAAGCTGATGCTTATCCGAGTGAGAATATGTGCTTGCCGCATACTATTACAGCTCGCTAATTGCTTTTTGGACTTTATTAATAACGCGATGCGCGCCGCCTGCCGAGTTAATTCGCTAAAGGATGTGTGGTCTCGCTTATTGGCCGTCAGACGATAGAGTTGTTTGTCCGGCTACGTCAATCATTTTCACAAAATGCTAGAGGCACAACACACAATCAAGACATGTGGGATTCAATAAACGGATCACATCCTGTTGTGCCCATGTTCCAGTGATATTCAACTGCTTTTCGGTACCAGAAGCGCTTTCTCGGTCGATCGAATCCCGTGTGATCGTACAAGCACAGCACTACACATGCAGCAAGCACGGTTCCGCAACCCACCTGTCCACGACACAATTCTGTGAAGCCAATAGTGTTTTCCGGAACTCCCCCGCAGCTCTGACGCGGACAGAGGGTATGCTGCTTTTGATAACCCGGTTTGTGTATCGGGCGTTTCTGGAGGTTCATTGGCAGAGGTGATTGTGTTCCACAAAACGGTTGCAGCATCTAATCCTCTGTTGGAATCTAGGCAGCCATATAAAATCCTCCGAGGCCAGAGCCTCCAGTGAACTCCATTTATTCTGAGACATCAGACGTGCGTATAATGCTGGCTTGCTGGCCTGGGATAGAGTGGTCTTTGGCTTTTGTTCTTAAGATCTTTCATACTCCATGTGGGGGTTCACTTTCGGCGAAGACATGGGCTCAGCCGGAGAAAGTACCTACATACTTACCCGAAGTCAAGATATTAAATTTCGGTACCTCTACGGCTGAGAGGGCATTTGAGAGTCTTTGTTGTTTTGAACAGAGCTTATCCATTCCAGGGTTCTACTGTGCCCTGTACTAGTACTTCTACTTCGAGACCTTGTATTTCGAAGGCGAAGGTGTCTGCCTGCGCTTAATCGACCGTGAGGCTCAAGGCGGCTCTATGACAACATGTACTAGTCCAAAAGTCGTAATTTCTTTAGCGTCTTGGCGCTCTTCAAGGTCTCCGGGGGAGCCCAGTCGCGTTTCGTAGCAGAGAGGACTGAGAGTGAGAGTCAAGGCAACCATATCCACTTGTCGTCAACTAAGTGCTCCAACACCCCGCAATTTGTCGCCTCACGAATTTACGCGCATTATACCCTTTGACGACGTAATTGGAAGTGCTT
Source organism: Pyronema domesticum (assembly GCA_024516145.1). Classification (NCBI taxonomy): domain Eukaryota; kingdom Fungi; phylum Ascomycota; class Pezizomycetes; order Pezizales; family Pyronemataceae; genus Pyronema; species Pyronema domesticum. The sequence goes on along the minus strand of JAJJXL010000010.1, from coordinate 497,631 downwards.
CTATACTACATTCTTTTCCCTTTCTGTAAGTTCAGCCGAATCGTAGGTGTGTGAGTCGAGTGGTTCTCGCGCAGACGATTGCGAACGAAGCCTCCACGCGCAAAGTTCACTTGTGCCGCAATACAGCACTCACAACTCTTTTACCACTCCCGCTTTGCTCGAAAAGAAGGCTGAGAACTTTCGCTTACCTTCGTCTTCGCTACAGCTTCCGCCTTTAAGCTTCCACACTCTCGCCAGATCGATTTGTGCTGTTGCCGTGGTTAAAATTACCTACTGTTCGTCGATTACACTCGCCATATACCCTAATTCCTCCGGCGACATCGCAAACTCTGCCGGTTTGCACGAATCATCACGATATAGCTAGCACGTAAATCTGGCTACCATGGCCGCTGGAGCGGAGACCTATGCCGCAAGGCTGGCCGATAGTAGCATAGGTAGGGACTCTTTATTCCCGGTGCGAGCGACAGCGGCGAAGTTTGTCTTCGTTTTACAGGATAGAAGCATTGAATGGACTACGAAGGAATTCAGAGAGAACTGAAGCGCTGACGGATTATGTCTAGATGTCAAACTAAAGCTCCAGGCGGCAAGCGAACTGCGAGATTCGATCGACCTTTTCACACATACAGTTCCCACCGACTATGTCAAGTTTCTGGCAAAACTCATGCCGGTGTTTTTGGAGATCTTGAAGGGACCTCCGGTTTTTGATTCTACTTCGCCGGAACAGGTATGAGCGCCCTTTCCTTGAGGTACATACTGGTTCTCTCCGGAAGAGACCAACTTTTCGTACTTCCGCGGGCGAGCCCCGTGTTGTACGTTATAATCTAACGGATGATTTCGGTCGCTATAGAAATTACGTTCCATGATATTGGATACCCTTCACAGACTACCGTTTACCCCACCGGAAGCACTACAGCCATATCGAAACGATGTTCTGGAATTACTCATGGGCCTTGTGCGAGTCGAAAATGAAGAGAACGCTGTACTCTGCATGAAGACGATAATGGATTTCCAACGCAACTACCAGAAGTTACTACAAGAACAAGTCCAACCATTCCTAAACCTAATAATGGACATGTTTTCGCAGATGCCCAAGGCGGTCAAGGATACATTTGATACCTCGCCCTCACATTCCGGGGCAACACCAGGAATGCCAAGCACACCCAACAATCAGTTTCAATCTCCAAAACCGATGTCACCGTTGATACCCGGATCAGATCCTATTGGGGGTGATGCACAACCGGCGAAGATGTTGATAAAGGGTATGCAAAGTTTCAAAGTACTTGCAGAATGTCCTATCATCGTCGTAAGCTTGTTTCAGGCACACAGAAACTCAGTGCATAAAAATGTGAAGCTATTTGTCCCATTAATAAAACAAATGCTCCAATTGCAAGCACAACCGCAAAGAGAAGCACATGAACAAGCGGCGCTACGAGGGGAGAATTTCACTGGTGTTAGCCCGAACATCAAGAACAGAAATGCTTTTGGAGAATTCATCACTGCCCAAGTGAAGGTCTGTAAACTGTATCTTATGAGTATGTGAATTTGATGCTAAATTATGATAGACTATGAGCTTCCTGGCGTATGTACTTAGGGTATACTCGCAGCAGCTGACAGATTTCTTACCGGCTCTACCAGAAATCGTAGTTCGGCTATTGAAGGACTGCCCACGTGAAAAGTCGGGTGCCAGGAAGGTTTGAATCCTAGTCTTTCCCGGTCATTCAATGTCACTAAAAATCTTTTGTAGGAATTATTAGTAGCAACCAGGCATATCATCAATTTTAACTTCCGACGCATCTTTCTCAAGAAGATCGACGAATTACTTGACGAACGGGTTTTGATTGGAGATGGGTTGACGGTTTATGAGACTATGAGGTACCTTTATTTTATTTTGGTTGTGCAAATTATTATTTATTCATGTACTAATAGTTTTATTCCAGACCATTGGCGTACAGTATGTTGGCCGATCTTATTCATCATGTCCGAGAACAACTCAAGCCCGATCAAATTCGACGAACGGTGGATGTCTACACCCAGAATCTCCACGACAACTTCCCAGGAACTAGTTTCCAAACTATGAGTGCGAAGTTACTTTTGAACCTTGCAGAGTTCATAGCCAAGCTTGAGGATAAACAGGAGGCTCGACACTTCTTGATAATGATTCTTGATGCTATTGCGGAGAAATTTGCGGCTATGAACAGACAATACCCTAACGCTGTTAAGCAGAGCAGACTCCACAACAAACTTAAGGAAGAGGGGAAGACAGATGACGACGCTCCGGAAGACAACTCTGGGGACGACTATGACGAAATTGATATCTTTGTTGCGACCCCAATCAAGACGTCAATTTCACGGGAACGAGGTTCGGATCCTGTAGCGGATAACAAATTTCTTTTCAAGAATCTTATGACTGGCTTGAAGAGCATGCTATTTTCTCTACGGGCCTGCAACCCGCCGCCCCCACAAACACAGACAGGGGAGCCACTACCAGCTAACTGGAACAACGAAGTTGCTTTCGGATTCAGTGCGGAGGAGGTTAACATCATCATCAAGTTATTCCGCGAAGGAGCACGTGTTTTCAGATACTATACGGATCTGGATAGCGACGAGGCGACCAATAGTATGGAGCCTTCGGCACACTTCACCTTACCGCACGGAAAGGAGGAGAAAGATCTTCTGGAGACCTTTGCGACTGTATTCCACTGTATCGACCCGGCTACCTTCCATGAGGTTTTCCATTCAGAAATCCCGTTCATGTACCAGATGATATTCGATCATGCTCCTCTGTTCCACGTTCCGCAATTCTTCCTTGCCAGCGAAGCTACCTCTCCTAGCTTCTGTGGTATGCTCTTGCAGTTCTTGATGAACAACATCGAGGATGTCGGCACCGACGACGAGAAGAAATCTAGCATCCTTCTGAGGTTATTCAAGTTATCCTTCATGGCGGTTACGCTATTCTCGGCGCAAAATGAGGCAGTACTTTTACCTCACGTTAAGGATATTGTGTTGAAATCTATTAACCTTGCTACCACAGCTAAGGCACCAATGAACTACTTCTTGCTGCTTCGCTCACTCTTCCGTAGCATCGGTGGTGGGCGCTTTGAGCACCTGTACAAGGAGATCCTTCCTCTCTTGGAAGTCCTTCTAGACAACCTCAACACCCAGCTTAACTCCGCCAGGAAGTCCAGCGAAAGGGATCTCTACGTTGAGCTCTGTCTTACTGTTCCAGCACGCCTCAGCAACTTATTGCCTCATCTTGGATATCTCATGAAGCCGCTCGTCGTCGCTCTCCGTGCCGGCACAGATCTTGTCAGTAAGGGCCTCAAGACTCTAGAACTATGTGTGGACAACCTGACGCCCGACTACTTGGACCCCATTATGGCACCATATATTGACGACCTCATGAGTGCTTTATGGGAACATCTCAAGCCTCTTCCCTACAATCACTTCCACAGTCATACCACAATGCGCATCCTTGGAAAGCTTGGTGGTAGAAACCGCAAGTTCTTGGTTCATCCACCGGAACTCGAATTCAAGCCTTTCTCGGATGATGAAGCCAGCATCAATGTCAAACTTATCGGCGCGCCTAATGAGCGGCCGTTTCCTATTTTGCATATGGTTGATTTAGCATTGGGTAAGATTTTGGAAATGAAGATTACTAGGACGGAACAGGAACGGAACTCAGAGTTTTATTACAAGCAACAGGCGTTGAAGTATCTTGCGTCAAGTTTGAAGATCTTTATCGGAAATGACCCGCTACCAGAGGACTTTGTGCACCAGGTTAGGCTATATGCGAACGACCTGTTTGAAGGTAACATTGATGTAACGGAGGCTGTTGTGGCGGTTTCGGATCGGTCAAAATCAGTACAGAAGAAGCACGAGCAGGAAGCTGTATTAAGAAAGCTCATTCAGGCAGTTATTCATGCAACTGCTGTTCCTGAGCTTGCGGAAGAGGCGAAGACGCTCGCTTTTGATGTGTGCAGACACTTTACGATTCTTGAGATGGGCCGAGCGGTTATTGAGATGCGACAGAGTAAGCAAAACTTTGTGGTGACCGGTGGTGAAGGACCGATGAACCTGGATAGTCGTGTACTTGCTGAGGCTATTGGCGATTGCCTTTCTTCGGATCGAGAAATTGTGAGAGAGACCGCGGTTACTGCGATGAAGATCATCTACGAAACTGCCGGGATTCTTTTCGGATCGGAAGAGAAGGTCCACAAATTGCCCTTTTTCCTTACTCTATCAAAAACTTTTGCGCATAACTGCTACGAGGAGGAGTGGTATCCCAAGTTCGGTGGAGTTAGGGGTATTAGAGCTCTTGTGGAGGATCTAAATATGGGTCAGGACTGGCTTAGGGAACGCCAAAATGACTGGGTTAGGGCCTTGCTCTATGTCATTAAGGATGTTCCTCAGGATCTACCCGCAATCACTAGACAATCTGCGCAGGAAACCCTTACTCTCGTCCTCAATACTTGCAACAAGGGTATTCCAAAGGAAGAGTTTACTAAGGAACGCACGAGGTCCTCCAATCTCTGCAACCTCATGTTCCTGGAAATCTCCAACCCCAACAAGCATGTCCGCCAGACAGTCCAGGAGGCATTCATCACCTTGGAAACCATCGTTGGTGTCCCTAAGCATCTCCTCATGGCTCCGATAAAGGATCGACTCTTGACGCCTATTTTCAACAAGCCTCTACGAGCCCTACCTTTTGCCAGTCAGATTGGATACATCGACGCCATCACCTACTGTCTAAATCTCGAGCCGAATTTTGTGGAGTTCAGCGAAGAAATGCTTCGTCTTATGATGGAAGCCCTTGCACTTGCGGATGCCGACGACGAGGCCCTCTCTAATAATAGACTTATGGAACACCGAACCTCAGAGTCGGTATTACATCTTCGCGTGGTATGCATTAAGCTACTGTCAACAGCCATCTTGGCCCCCGAATTCACTGCCCCCGACAAACAACAATCACGGGCCAGAATCATCTCGGTTTTCTTTAAGTCTTTGTACTACAAGGCGCCTGAAGTTATAAATGCAGCCAACGACGGGCTCAAAGGTGTGCTCCAGCAAACGAATAAGCTTCCCAGGGACCTACTTCAAAGTGGCCTCCGCCCGATACTTATGAACCTATCCGATCCTAAGAGGCTGAACGTTGCCGGATTAGAGGGACTAGCACGACTTCTTGAACTACTCACTAATTACTTCAAGGTCGAGATAGGAGCCCGTCTGTTGGAACATCTTAAGACTCTTGCCGATAACAACTTTCTTTATGCAACATCTGCAAAGTTGCTTGAACAGAATAGTGTAATCAAGATCATCGCAGCAATTCTCAACATCTTCCACTTGCTTCCCGTGGCTGCGGTCAACTTCATGAGCGGCCTATTTAATATTGTCCTAGAGCTCGAGGAGAAACTCCGGAGAACCCAGCATTCACCCATCCGTGCCCCACTGGTCAAGTTTATCAATAGGTACCCACAAGCGACTTGGGAATATCTCCAGCCAAAGCTTGTTGATATGAAGTATGGACGACTTTTTGCGCAGCTTTTAGCCGACAAAGCTTGCAAGCCAGTACGGGACGTTGTACAGGAAGATGTTGCAGGTTTAATCAGATTTTCTACTGACCTATCAGCTGATAAGACGGAAAGTGAAAAGTTTATTGCTACAGTCAATGCCATCAATATCGTCAAGGCTATTTCCATTCATGCATCTAAGGAATGGCTACAGAAGAACAAGGATTTGATGCAGCACTTGCTTAAGGCGGGAGTTCAGATCAGGGAGCAGTCAAAGGACGGAAAGGTTCCTATTCCGATTAAGTTGGCGGTTGAGCAGTCTTCTGCTACAGTCGTGGAGATCTTCATGATCTATTTGACCGAGGTGGATACTGATTTAGATTTCCTTTTCCAGGTAGGTTCTTTTGGCTAGAGAGAAAAAGTGCCTGAATAGACTGATGTAAATTTTAGGTTATTGACGCAACAACTTCCGACAAGAGAGCAAGGACCACCAACATCCTCACTCATCATATTTACAGCAAGATTATTTGCAAGGGAACTATTGAGCAATGGAGGAACATTATTTACAAGTGTCTCGCTCTCTACACCACCCCCAACGCCTCTCAAGACATCAAGACATTCGCATTCCACTACCTGGTCAACCCTATTTTGGCAATGGACAAGAGACGTGGCTCCCCCATCATCAATGGAGAACGTCTCGTCGACCGCCACTTGATCGAAAACGTCCACAACAAGATTTGGCGACCCAACCTTGGAGACCTTGGCGACGATGGAGCACAGGGACTCGACCACTCTCGTATGGAGCTTCTTCAGATGTCAGCACTACTTATCCGAGACCACAACATGCTTTTACCAGATGCTAGAAAGGATGTCATCAAATTCGGTTGGAACTACATCAAGCTAGAGGACATCGTCAATAAGCAAGCGGCATATGTACTGATTGCATTCTTTATCAAATACTTCGATACTCCTTCCAAGATAGTTATCCAGATCTATGTGGCACTGCTCAAAGCGCATGCACACGAAGGTAGACCGCTAGTCACTCAGGCACTGGAACTTATTGCGCCTGTGTTGAAAAAGCGTGTGCCAACGCGTCCCGACGATAAATATCCCATCTGGGCTAGGTGGCCACGCAGAATTCTTTCAGAGGAAGGTCACAACCCGCACCAGATGACCAACATTTTCCAGTTTTTGGTCCGCCATGATGATCTATTCTATGAGTGCAGAGAACATTTCGCCACTTGGATTGTCAACGCATTACCAAAATTAGTGTTTAATATCCCCAACCCCTCATCGGAATACAAGAAGCTTTTTATTAAGCTCGTCACTCTCATCTGGAAATGGGAGCAGCGTCGTGTGGAGCAGGCCCACAGTGGTAGTGGAAGCCCGGGTTCCTCGCCGTTGGGCAAGAGGAAGCGCGAGGGCGGACCGGCTCTGCCACAACTACCAGCTCCGGTCACAGCCGCCTCAACTGGAACAGAAGCAATTCCTCCCGGACTCCAAATTCTCGTCATTCGCCATCTTGTCCAGTTCATTTGCAGGCCGCAGGACAAGAACCCGGGTAAGACGGCAGATGAGCCATGCATCAAGGCACTTCAGCTCCTCAAGGACTTTTTGGGACCGAATTACTGGGGTGAGCTCGAGATTGATCTTTTCCCCAAGGTCATGACTGAGTTCTTGGTTACCAACGATATCAATGAGGCCAATCTCCCCGGTTTTGTCAACTCACTGAATGTCCTCAAGGTCGTTCTCGATCTCAAGACGGATGAGTGGGTCCTATCTCAGCTACCTCAGATTCAGACTTACCTCGACAAGTCGCTTCGATCAGACAACGCGGATGTCCAAGATAGTCTTCAGCCAGTCCTAGCGCGTATTCTTGAGGCGGTTCCCATCGAAAAGACCGAGGGAGAGGATGAAGACGAGGAACCAAAGAAGGACACTCCCGAACATCAGTTCATTTCTGCACTCACCAACATTGTCCAGGAGAACTTGAATACCAATCTTATGTCGAGTGTTCACATCCTTCATACCCTCTCCGAGAAGCGGCCTTCCGTTATAGACGACCACATTGCTGCGCTTATGAAGGCATTCCAGAAGTTAGGCAAGGACCATCTTTCAGTACCGCCGGTCACTCCAAATGGTATGGTAATGCCGAGTGGAGCTAAGCCCGAAACACCTGGAGCTGGTAACGGACCGATGTTTGATCCGGAGACGACCACCAAGCTTTTGTGCATGGTTATCGATGTTGCAGCTTCTAGAGTTTCAGTGCTTGGAGATCAGAGACGCCCCTTTCTTAGTGTGATGGCACAGCTAGTCGAGAAATCTACTAGTACTGTTCTGTGCAAGAAGATCCTTGGTATTGTTGAGAACTGGGTCTTTAGATCCACCGAAACGTTCCCGACTCTTAAGGAGAAAACTGCGGTATTATCCAAGATGCTGGCGTTCGAGTCTAGACCCGACCCTGAGCTTTGCAACTGTTTCCTCGAACTCGTCATCAAGATTTATGAGGACCCGATTATCACCAAGACAGAGCTTACAGTGCGTCTGGAACACGCTTTCTTGGTCGGTACCCGTGCAAAGGATGCCACTATGCGCAATCGCTTCCTGCAAATCTTTGATCGCAGTATCTCAAGGACAGTCAGCAACCGGTTTAGCTTCGTTTTGAGCACGCAGAACTGGGAGACCTTGAGCGACTCTTATTGGTTGCACCAGGCGACACATTTGTTGTTCGGTTCTATTGACTTGGAGCAAAGAGTTGAGCTACATGAGCATGATTTCAGGGTTATGCAGGCTTCAAAGATTTTCTCGACTTACGGACAGAACGACCCCCGCAAGGGAGATCTTATGCTCGATGAGAAATTTGAGGAGTTCATGTACCGCCACAGAAAGTTCTTGCAGAGTCTTGGAGACGTTAGAAGTGGGGATATTCTGGAACCTTTACGACAACTTCAGCACCTTGATCCCGAAGCTGGCCACAGAATTTGGATTTCTTTGTTCCCGCTCTGTTGGTCTGCGATCGGAAAAGAGGACAGGATGGATATGTCGCGTGGAATGGTCAACTTACTCGCTAAGGACTGGCATAATCATGCTATGGATAAGCGTCCCAACGTCATTCAGAGTATCCTGGCAGGAATCGAGAACGCTCAACCCAAGCTCAACTTGCCATCCCACCTGGTTAAGACCTTGACGAAGACCTACGACGCTTGGTACACCGCTCTCCATCTTCTCGAGGACTCTGTCATTGCTCCTCCTGTCGAGACTGCTACTGTTCGCGAATCAAATCTTGATGCCCTGTTGGAGACCTATGCTATGCTTTCCGAGGATGACATGTTTTACGGTCTCTGGCGACGACGCTCCAACTACATTGAAACAAACGCCGCGGTCTCCTTCGAACAACATGGAATGTGGGACAAGGCGCAACAGATGTACGAGAGCGCGCAGATTAAGGCCAGGACCGGAATACTACCGTTCTCGAGCTCGGAATACATGCTTTGGGAGGATCATTGGGTTATTTGCGCTCAGAAACTTCAGCAATGGGACATCTTGAGTGAATTCGCTAAGCACGAGAACTTTAGTGATCTTATGCTGGAGTGCGGATGGAGGGTCATTGAAAATTGGAGCTCACCGGAAGGTGAAAGGATGGACCAGACGGTCAAGAGTTTGATGGACTCTCCCACGCCTCGCAGATTTTTCTTTGCTGCTTTCATGGCGCTTCAGAAGTGTCATGCTAAGACCGAGAGACCAGAGGAGTTCTCCCGACTCTGTGACGAGGCAATTCAGCTTTCACTCCGCAAGTGGCATAGCCTTCCAAAGAATATTACCAACGCACATATTCCTTTGCTTCAGGCCTTCCAGCAGCTTGTCGAGCTTCATGATGCTAGTGTTATCTATGCAAGTCTTAACAACACCACTGCTGCAAACCTAGATGCGAAGAGTCAAGAACTTAAGCTTCTTCTAGGCACTTGGCGAGACAGACTCCCTAACGTCTGGGACGACATTAATGCATGGCACGACCTAGTCACCTGGAGACAACACATCTTCCACTCTATTAACCAGACATACCTTCCTCTTCTTCCCCAGCAAAACCAGAGCACCGGAGGAAATAGCAACTCCTACGGATACAGAGGATACCACGAAACTGCATGGATCATCAACCGCTTCGCACATGTTGCCAGGAAACACCAGCTTCCCGACGTCTGCATTAATCAGCTCAGCAAGATCTACACCCTACCTAATATTGAAATTCAAGAGGCATTCCTAAAGCTAAGGGAACAGGCGAAATGTCATTACCAGAACCCCAACGAACTTACTCAGGGTCTGGAGGTCATTAACAACACTAACCTCGGATATTTTGCATCTCAACAGAAGGCGGAGTTTTACACTCTTAAGGGAATGTTTTTGTCCAAGCTGAAGTCTAAGGACGAGGCGAACGAGGCCTTTAGTTTAGCCTTGTACCACGATCTCAAACTTCCTAAGGCTTGGGCTCAATGGGGCCACTACAATGACCAGTTGTTCAAGGAGAACCCAACCGACATGGCGTCTGCCAGCAATGCTGTCAGTTGCTACCTCGAGGCGGCCGGTTTGTTTAAGAACGGCAAGGCCAGGAAGCTACTTGGTCGTGTTCTTTGGTTGCTCAGTCTTGATGATGCAAGTGGTGCTATCGCAGCTTCATTTGATGCTTACAAGGGCGACGTTCCTGTCTGGTATTGGATTACTTATATTCCTCAGCTGCTCACCTCTCTTTCGCATAAGGAGGCGCACTTGGCACGCACCATCTTGATTAAGATCGCTAAGAATTATCCCCAGGTAAGTAAAAAACAATTTTATTTTGAGTTCTGGCTAATGTTTCTAGTCTCTTTACTTTTTGCTGCGAACCAGCCGTGAAGACTACCAGGTTATTAAGAAACAGCAAGCCGCAACCGCTGCTAGAGGAGGTAAGGCCGCTGGTGTTGCAGGTATGGCACAGGTTCAGCAGGGCCAGCCCCGTCCTGGCATGCCTAACGGTATCGCGGAAGCCGCCAAAGCTGGCAGTCCTCTACAGCAAGCCAGTGTCCCCGGTCAACAGGCATCTCCAACTGTCCCCAATGCTCAGCCAAATGCCGGATCGCCTGCTCAGCCCGGAGCGCCTATACCACCAATCCAACCCCAGCAGCCACCAGTCAAACGCGCACCATGGGAATACACTGAGGAGGTTATGAGCGTCCTCAAGACTGCATTTCCTCTCTTGGCTCTCTCCATGGAAACCATGGGAGACCAGATTGCGAAGTTCTTTAAGTGTCCTCCAGACGAGGACGCTTATAGATTGATTGTAGCCCTGCTTAACGACGGTCTTCAATGGATTTCTCGGATGAACCCATCTTTGGAGGACACCAAACTACCGCCATCTACCGAAGCCAACATCTCACGTTTCGCGGAAACCATTCTTCCACCGCACATCAGACCTGCGTTCGAAGCCGATTTTGTCACCGAAAGACCCAACTTGCAAAAGTACATCGAGAGGCTTCGTAGGTGGCGCGATAGGTTCGAGGAGAAGCTTGATCGTCGACCCGCGTATAACAATCTCGAGTCGTATAGCCCACACCTTAGCGAATTCCGCTTCCAGAAGTTTGATGAAGTCGAAGTCCCTGGTCAATACTTAGCTCACAAGGACAACAATAAGGATTTTGTCCGGATTGATCGCTTCTTGCCCAAGGTCGATGTCGTCCGTGGTTACGGTATCTGCCACAGACGCCTTAAGATGAGAGGGCATGATGGCAGCATCCATGCATTTGCAGTTCAACATCCGGCTGCTAGACACTGTCGCAGAGAGGAGAGGATTCTTCAGTTGTTTAGAATCTTCAATGGTGTTCTCAGTCGCAGAAAGGAGAGCAGACGCAGAAACTTGAACTTCCATCTACCATTGATGGTCCCCATTGCGCCTCACCTCAGACTAGTGCAGGATGATTCTTCATACATTTCCCTACAGGGTATCTTTGAAGACCATTGCCGAAGGACCGGAATCAACAAGGACGACCCTATTGTGTTTGCTCTCAAGAGAGTCATTGGATCCTTGGAACCAGGAAGAACGGGACAGAACGCAGTTGATCCTGTAGTGAAACTGGAAATCTTCAATTGCATCCAGACGGATATGGTTCCTAATAACATTGTTGTTGAGGTAAGTTTTATTCATCAGTTCTTAAATACTCTTACTAACTTGCCTACTAGTTTTTGTCAAGTTCATACCCCTCGTACTCGGAGTTCTTTTTGTTCCGCCGCCAATTCAGCTACCAATTGGCCGCCTTAACCTTTATTACCTACGTCATGACCATGAGCAACCGTTTCCCGCACAAGATGTTTATCTCCCGCTCAACCGGAAATATCTGGGGTTCTGAGCTCATCCCGACATTGGCATCAACTAACGCAACCTTCCACAACCCGGAAACTGTCCCATTCCGTCTCACTCCTAATCTTCAGATGCTTATGGGTCCTATTGCCTTGGAAGGAATTTTCGCTGCCGCAATTATGACAATTGCACGTTGCTTGAGCGAGCCAGACGTAAGCCCTCTTTTATCCACTTCTTCTGATTATAAGATACTAACGTAGCAACAGTTTGAGCTAGAACAGCATCTCAGCGTCTTCGTTAGAGATGAGATGATCTTCTGGTTTACACAACAGCATCGCGGTAGCGCGGGAGAACAGCAGCTCCGTGAAAAGGTTCAGCAAAACTCAGACATGATCATCAAGAAGACCGCTAGTCTTGCTCAACCTGGCACCGGAACGTTGCCTGCGAACCAGACTGTTATCGATTTGATTGCCAAGGCCTCGAACCCAATGCACCTAGCGCTATTGGATCATCTTTGGATGCCTTATTTATAGAGCGAGTTTATGATGATGTGGAAAAGCAGTTGGATGGTTTTGTTTTAGATGTTTTTCGTTTTTATATGGAGTTGGGTTTGCAATTTGTTTTTTTGTCTTTTTGCTGTGTTGACAAGGGTTAATGATTTTGATTGGGTTACGATGAACGTAATTTTCATATGGAGGAATCATGTCTTTTTGTTGTTTGCTTGTTTTTTTCTGTTTGTTTTTTCTGTTTTATGATGCCGGTTTGTTCATGAGATTAATTTTTTCTTGCCGTAACTATTCTTGATACCAGAGATCGCAACGAGAAGCTTGTATTTGACTAGGAATATGATACCTCTTCTTTCATCACCTACATATATGAATAACCCATGCGATGAGCCTTAGTCACCAATCAGGATCCGTATGTAATCAATCTCACCCAGCCTCGTGAGGGATTATACACTATCCTCCCGGTGGCGTTTCAAATAATCACTAATGTCCCCTAAGGTCCGGTTGGAGTCGAGTTACACCGCCGCATCAGCTATCTCGCACCGGTGTTCCCGGCCACGGCTGAAACTGCGTGGCAGATCTACTACTCTAGTCCTAGTCTCCTCCTACGGCCGCTAACGAATCAATTTTTCCGGTGATGAATGCGGGGAAGATGATTAACCGGAGGAACCTTACCGAAACCATGTCTAGCCTATTAAAAGCTTGTCAAATCCTGTCAAAAATCCGCCAAACGAACGTAGCCGAAATTCCCAGGCTTCCCCAGCGGTACCTAGTTCTCCCTGCTTCGGTACACCTTGCAGCGAAACATCATCTCGATGCCAGGCACGCTCTTCAGCCGTCGCTTCCGATGAGGCAACAAATAGCCTATTTTCCCACGGAAGATCTTGAACTCGAAATATCCGGGGAGTTTTGCGGATGGGTACACAAACAGATTGTAGAACATCGGGTATGAACAGGACAAATGGTCTGAATACGGCTTTAGCCCAGGACATTCCGGAATAGCATATATAAACCGTCTTTGTTGCTCCGATTGCATGGTCAATCCCTCTTCCCATCTTCCATTCTCGTTACTATTACCACTGTCAACCATGGTGAACCCCGTCAACGTCATCCCCCGGGGAGCCACTATTCAGCTCCTCCCAGTAGGTAGCAAGAACCTGAATATCGTCCTCAACTTCAATACCGCAGAGCAATATTCAGACAACCCCGGGCACTTCGGCGAGACTATCGGCCGTGTCGCAAACCGCATCAAAAACGCGCTTATCAACGACCTTGACGGAAGGAGTTGGCAGCTGGCCAAAAACAACGGCGAGAACTCGCTGCATGGAGGAGTTATCGGGTGGGGACAGAAGATCTGGACTGGTCCTACCAAGGTCGATTATAAGGAAGGCACCGCTTATAGATATGACTTGACCTCGCCGAATTTGGATGAGAACTTCCCTGGAGAAGTGAAGGCTTCCGTCATCTACCGGATTAAGGATGAGGGACTGAAGAGGAGGATTGAGGTCGAGTATGAAGCCGAGCTAGTCAGTGGTGCGGAGGAGACTTGTGTCAACATGACCAACCACAGGTGAGCTCTTCCCCAAGCTGATACGTGGAATGAAATCTCATGAATGATAGTTACTTCAACCTCAACGGTGACGAAACTATCGCCGGTACGGTTGCGACCCTGGGAACTAACCTCCACCTTCCCATGGACGCCACTGGAATCCCCATTGACGAGTCTGCTGCGCCATACCCTAAGATCTTCACAAACAAGCCTTTCACGCTCACTGCAACTGAGCCTAACATCGACGACTGCTTTGTGTTCCCTAACTCTTTCGCGGCACCGGACAAGATTCCCATTGATACCCGCCCGCTTCCCCTCCGCACATTGGGTTCGTTCTATCACCCGGATACAAAGATCCACCTGAAGATTGAGAGTACCGAGCCGGCATTCCAATTTTATACTGGACAGTGGAATATGCTTGATGCAAGACCAGATGGAACCCCGAAGAGGATACCCAGGTCTGGATTCTGTGTGGAGCCAAGTAGGTTTGTAGATGCGGTCAATAGGCCGGCGTGGAAGAACATGGTATTATTGAAAAAGGGAGAGAAGTATGGATCGAAAAATGTCTACACTGTATGGGAGGAGCAGTGATTATGTAGTCGGAGGAGAAAGTAGACTTGTATATTGTAGCGCTAATACTCAACAATTATCAACAGGCGTGTTTTATGGCCGTTTTCTGATCACGAAACATTCTTAATCTTCTGAGCTCAACCACTGTGTCTTATCTACGCTAGAGTAAACCGCTTCCACCGTTTGGGAGTACCGCGGTACTATGCCTGTGCCAATTCTCACATTTTTGACAGATCCTATCTTATCCCCCCACTAGACTAAGTATTCCAATGCCCATGCTTCAAGGTTACAGCCATGCGAGGGATAGCGATAACAGGCTACCAAACATGCAGCAATTTATCCTGTACACATTGCGCGGCGTAATGAGTGACAACTAATCCTGGATTAACAGCCATTTTAATGGACCCTGGAATTGTTGCACCTTTCTTTATTTTATAGCCATTCTTGGTGTGAATTTCCGAGTGTTTCGGGGTTTCGCAGCTTATGTAGCTGGTATTTTGGCTGATTTCATGAGGCCGAGTGATCACTTGTGTGCATGCTCCAACCGATGCATCATGACGATATAACTATTGTACCTGTACATTAGCCTGTATTTTAATTAGTTGAAGTGATTGTGTACGCTGATAACTTCTGCTAAGACTACTCGTAGTCGGTGATGAAGGTGTCGTTGATCGATTGATGTTGATGTGAAGCTCCTAGTACGTCCGAAGGAAAGTGGTGGTCGGTGACAGTCGGGTTCCATGCAGGACATTTTGAATTTTCGATGTCGTGTGAGATATCTGTTTAAGGATGGGAGAGGCTCAGTAGAAGAGTGATAAAGAGGTTCTCATCTGTCGGTATGTAGCATGCCGTTAGTCCTTCGTCGATAATGTTGTTGAATGGAGTGTGGGAGCGGGGCCAATAAAGTAGGTATCCAGATGTCGGTAGTGATAATGGAAGTGTTGATTAGTCTTATTAGTGGTTCCGTTTGATCCTATGTGTTGTGAGATTGTGATCCAATATTTCCAGTGCGATAGTTACCGAGTTTCAGCTATCCTGATTTTGAATTCATTGCGTCACGGTTTGAGATTAATCACCTATGTTCTTCATTATGAATCCACTGACGAGATTTCTCTCAACTCGGTGCGGTTATTACGGCGTGGCCAAAAGTTTGCCGGTACACCAGAGAGTTTTCAAGATACCAAAGCGTAGAATCTTCTGCGTCACATGTCAAGCGCCGGAGTCTACCAGTGGTCTCGCATGAGCTGTTTCCAGCAACAATCAGGATAGCGTGGAGCTTAGGTAGTACCAAGATCTTAAGATACACACTTGGTTTACTTATCCCCGCCGCGTTGCCGTTCATGTCATCAGCACCATGCTCACCATTACAACCAATCCTCCACCTCCACTGTCCACAAACAGAATTTGAACGGTATGTGGTAGGACCTCATGATTCATGTTAAGTACTCTTTTTGTCTAATGAATCCATAATTCTGACGAAAATCTTACAGGACCTGCTTTTGGGTACGATGAATCGACGAAAATCGCATCATATCACTTATTCTCAAACAATACGACGAATATCGCAGTCCATTGTTGTTCGATGCTCCGTGCCACAACTGCGAATGGATACTGCCCTCATGATGCTGGTATGCGAGCAGGTGTTATAAAACTGAGCATGGGGTTCTAGGAATTTTGTGTCCGAGTGTCTTATGATGGGTTTTGGGGATCTTAAGTTTTATAACGTTGAGAGGAGTCGGTATTTTGCTATTCACAATTCACTTGACCCAGGGATTTCAACGTGGAGGTGTCTCAAGGTATTTATCCCTCATACATCCTTACAACTTTTGCAACGCTTATTTTGTTGCACATGTCTTCTCGTCTTTCAAATCTTGTTAACGGAACACTAGGTGGTGCTTAATTCCACAACGACTGAAATTTCACCGCCTTTGAGACGTCTACGGTACGGCTACGGCGGAGCTCGCTCTATGCATCGTCTAAGCAACCTCCCAACGTATTCATGCAGTATTCGGGAAGATTGGCTACCAAATGTGATGGGTTACTGCTCTCACGATGCTGATATGGCAGCAGTGTTTGGTAAAGTGAGCATAGGGTCTCCCTGATTAGGTGTTAGCCAGTCAACCTGGATCTGTCAAACCAAAAGATCATCGAGTATTTGCCTAAGCGCTTGCTAGAGTGAGGAAGTTTATGAGAGAAGTATAATAACTTAGTACAAGCCGACCCTTTATCTTTATCTTAATAATTGTTGGTGTGCTAAGCTTTTGGCTAGGAACTATGGAAGCTTGACAAAACCGATTGATCTGGCTGCTGGCATGTACAAGTCGCCACTGGGTCATTGACGGAAGTCCGGTAACAACCTCATCGATTACGAGATGTTTTTTTTTTGTTTTGAATCAAATTTTATTATGCGGTCTATTCACTCTAGAAGAGTATGAATTACGAAATGGTAATGCGTGGCATCACCACACGTCTCGAGCCTATGGGTAAGGCTATTGACTCTGTGAACCAGGGCATGTTGTGATTCGGATCAGACGTGAGGATTTGGCCAATATTTGTGTGTATACTTAAACCTAATTAGACTTTCTGTTAATAAGACTCCAAGTCAACAACAACCATCTCTTTGAGCTATGTCATTCGCAGAGATAGATTCTGCCAGTCATACGATAGGAAATTTCGCATAATGAAATAGCATACTGCTCAAGACTCATGAGTTATGACTCTTATCTACCGGTAGGACCCGGGTCGTAGTGACAATATCACCCCGGAGGGCTTCACGGCACCGACAGCGGTGCTATTCAAGGTCACTAAACCCAAACCACACACTGTGAAAGCGATCACTAAGTCGCAGCACATACGCAAGAAAGCTCACATCTCAACCCGTCATCAATTAGAAAGCGCCACAACGAAAGTTATTAATCGCTCCGGTGATCCGTATATATGAGTGATCATTCATGATCTCATCTTCTGTTACCTGCGTACTATGAGAGTTCTGCTTTTTGATGTATTTCTAACAGAGTTACACAAAACATAGTGATAGCGCGTCTCTGAAATACAAATGAACGGACGCTATGACCGTAAATCAGGGATAAACCTAACTCTGGTGCGATAAGATGCTTGCTGGCTACAGAATTGTTACTCTAAGGCAAACTATAGTTACTATCTCTTTAATGTGCCTAATAATTACAGTGCTCATGAATAATGCTTTTTATGTACAGAATCACAGAGTATCACACGTGCGTTTGACATCATGACTTATTATTGTTTTATCCAGAAGGCTTGGCTGTTTTTGTAACATACTACGCATGTTTTCCGCGTAAAATTCAACATTTACAGGGTTCCCTAGAGCCAAAGCTGCGGAGGAATGGCGCATCCGGTCAATCTACAGCATGATACCATAAATACCACCGTTCCAGTTTGTTCCAGTTCGTTCGGCGAAAAAGCCTTACCCCAGATCATTTACGGAAAACGCTTTGCATTTCATCAGCCGGGAAGAATACCAGATGTTTTGCATATTGTAGATATGCAGGCCTTACTGATTAACCATTGCGGTACGCCTACAGCTTATGCTGTGTTATTAGTAGCATCTCCACGCAGAGTGTCTTGACTACGCGCTAAGAGCCTAGAAAGGATTACTACATTTATTGCCGGGATAACCACGCTGCGCAATATCTCCCCGTCGATCATAATGGTATAAGTGAGTTTCTAAAGAGTTGAAGGGTTCGTTATGGTTGTACAGCGTTAGCCGGGGTGCTAGTTGATCCTATAATTTGCCGAAAATATCGGTTTCAAGACAGGACAGCATCTAGGCATACCAAATGTATGGAAACGGGATGATTTGCAGCCGGAGAATAAATATGATTAAATTTTGCAACAAAACTGCATATCCAATTCGAGTGATGCTTTATGAGTCCGCTTGGACTCGAGAAATCACAGCATGGCGACGACGGTGTTCTGTGCGATTCCGGGTAAGGCGTAGTCATTGCTGAGGTCAGAACTATAGTCGATCTTCCCTTTTCTCTCCGGATCCTTAATGCAATGAAAGTCATCCGCTCCTTCATGACCAGCGTCCATGAGTACCGCAGATCACGACGGATGAAGGTATCTGTCCGGAGGGTATCTCGCATAATCCAGTAATCACTTATTGTCTACCAGAAATGTGTGCCGCGTCAGCCATGTCCCGATTGTCAGTCTGATTGTTGACCCTTATTGCTGATGATATCGAAATTGCAATGCCAAGTCCATTCGGTTTTGAGACTTGAATTAGAGAGAAAGTACGGCTGACTTGCAGTAAGCAGGTACCGTGTGAATGCGCAAACTTATGTGAAACGTTCATATATGCGCGTGCTTCGATGGGTATCATGTTTTTGGTTTCCCTAGCTCTTAGCACCCGATGCTCGTACACATCGTGTACTACTCTACAAGCGTCACGGAACCCAGCTCTTGGAATACCAACCGGCAGTATCCGATTGGATTAAAGCTGGGTCGGCGAATTAATCCCCCCCCCAATCCTGGACCATCCACAAAAAAACACGAGATGCATCAAGCCTCTCTGGCAGTAATAGTGCATGTTCTCTACTCTCATGGCTTTTGTGAGTAAATTGGGAAGTCCGGTTACAACTATTTTTTAGTACCCTTGGTCCACGCACCGACTCGACAAGTGAGCATCCTGATCAGCCGTCTATTTGCATTTCGTTGTGCATACCCGTCTGTCGAGAGCCAAATCTGTCCATTGTTTTGCGGGGCTCCGGGCCGCATGGTCATTTGTTTGGCGCTTCACTCGCAAGCTGAAAGCCTGTTATTTTCCTCTCTTCCATAAATCAACCATAAGCGGTCTAGCCACATACTAGCTTATTCTGCTTAGACCCAATATTTCCACATCTTCCTATTATCCGTCGCTGTAAAATAACATCTCTTTGCCCTGGCTTGGAATTTCTTTTGATGTGCCAAACGAAGCTAGATGAAGCATGATGCACTCCACTCCACTTCGGGCTGGAGCGACTGCGGAGCGACAACCAACGCGATACCCAATTCAGAAACAACATACAAACCCCACCAGTTCGTCTTCGACCCCTGCGGATCTTCATGTGCTTCCCGCTGTGCCCATGTGCGGATCACATTTCCAGCGTCGCGTTCTCGGTGGGAGGTGAGGTTGAAAGATGGTCTTTCTTGCCTTGCGTCTAAAGAACCTCTGGTGGTGCTTCTTCGCAGGCGCTCGCAGACAGCTCAAGACCGGGTCCGTTGGGCGCCTTAACAGGCACTAAAGTAACAGCCCGCTCGGCGCTATGAAACCCTAATTATCCCGCTATGTATCAAGTCCGATACCAAGCCGGCCCTAATCGGCAATGACAGCGGCCATCAGCGGGAGCCAAAGTAGAGCAGGACTTACATACGTTGTACTAACAACATCACTTCAGCTCCGTAAGCTTCCCCGCCCAAGAAACACGGAGTCTGTTCAAGAATCGATATCAACGTGCCTGCATCTGCGCAACATTCACCGAATTCGGTGTGGCAGCGGCGTGTGCAGGTATAATTCTGCAATGAGTCGAGGGTAGTTATCAGTCATCTCTTTTCATTGGTCGGTAAGCATAGAGTACAGATGGCAATTTAGCTGTGGGGTGGCGATGGATGGGGGAATTTGTTTCTCTCTAGAGTAGACTGTGACCCATCCCCAAGGCTCTTCAGAGGGTGTAAATCCAGGGCTTACGTTTTCAGGTTTCGTGATCCGATTTGCCGCAAGAAACGGCAGATCAGTCGACGAAATCAGCTATGAGAGGAATCGAGTCGAACCAGCAGCTAGAATTCCCCCCGGACAGTCGCCGGATATTCCCCCAAAATAGTTGATAAGACGACAAAATCGAGCGCTTTGGCATGCTGACTTGAAGCTGTAACTGATCCCGAGAATGTTAATGTATGTAAGTCAAATATCTTCTTACCGCCATTGCCTCAAAATTCAGTCACAATGACAATGAGTGATACTGAGTGAATTGTTTCTGCACCTCGCACTCCGGCGCCGTTCGCCCCATAAACGTAATAGAGCTAGTTTCCCATGCAGGCATCGGTATTTCAGTCAGGCCGGCCTTCCTGGTGTCATCAACATCATCACCATCATCGATGATGTATACCCCTCCCCAGCTGGATCAGTCACTGCCCCACGGACGGTAGGCTTCAGTTGCATATCCCCATCTGTGGGTGTCTAAGACAAGTCTTGGTTTTTTCCACCCACTGTTATCGTCGCATCCTTGTCCATCAGCGCCCCCAGCCGCAAAAGCAAATCCGTCGGCTTTGGAGGTGTCAGCCGACCAATAAGTGCGCAGCACTCTGAACGAGACAAAAAGCAAAAACGCATGTATCAGTCAAAAATAGACGAGGATGCAGGATGGCCTAGTTCATTGTAGGCTAAGCCGTGGATTTGACCTGGAGCGTGCAGAGGATTGGTGGGTGAGATTCAGCGGATTGGTGATGAGAAACGAAGCGGAGAGGGGCTATTCTGAGATCACATCGTATGGTCCACACTGCACCGACAGCAGTGATCGCATATGATGGGTCGCCGCATATATGCGGTCGATTGCACCGCCTCCGACTTTTTCAGGCCTATCACGACCCGGGCTTCGTAGAAACAGGCTTCTGGGTCGCCGGTGGCTATTTTCGGATACTCCCGGAGCTTCCTCGTTTGACTTGTGTTTACCCTGTGAGAGTGGTTTATTTGCTGTGCTTCACCAGATCGGAATTTCGAAAAAGAGAAAGAAGCTTCCATGCACCGAACTACCTGCGAGTGAGCACCAGCAGGATCCGCGGCGAATAGAGTAGATACATCACTGGTTCCGGTGCGTGAACAGCCGTATTAACATGTCGCCTTTTGTTGCTCTATTTCGGGGCCCTTTACGAGGATCGTCCCTGGAAATACGAAGGCAAAATTGATTGATCTCACGATAGAAGGCGGATTACCTGCCTCCCTCCCTAGTCAACAATCCGGGCCATTTCCCCAAAACATACAATGCCTGGAGGGTCGAAAATCTACTTTACCGTGACTAGGCAGGCGCCAATCCATCACCGCCGGATCCCAAAATTCTCATAAACAAGTTCTCTCAAATGCCCTAGATAATCAACGCGCAAATAGTTAATTAATCACCGCAATATCGAACCCGTTAGCTAGGCCGCCCATTGACTCGTCCACGGCGGGCAAGGATCTCATCGAGGATGTTATCAGCACTGCAGTGATCACCGAAGCTGTATGCTAGTCAGTATGCAAGTAATCCCGTTCTTTCTGACATTCTCGAACCCTTCCTTTGTGAAACCATCACACCTCGGCAAAGGTGTTCCTACTGCTGTCCCCACGCCGAAGTCGACTCCTACGCAAGATGGAAAAAGAATAGATAGACAGCGCGGGCTGTTGTGTACCCTCGCGCATGTACGGCTACACAGCGGAAGCACGGACCATAGGGGAGTGTAGGAGACCTAGGAGATGCTGGGACGTGCGCATCCAGAGCATCCGGGGTAGTGCACGAATAAACCGAAGGTGGATGGCAGATGGTGAGGATGAAGAGGTGAAGTTTGACGCAGTAACAGAGCGAAGTCAAGGTTTTCCAAGGGTTCCAAAATGTCCAACGTTTCCAGATCATCCATTGTTATGCGTGCTGCGCATGCTCCACTTTTCCTTCACGTCGATCTCCAATGGGATATTTCTTTACCATCGTACAGAACCAACCGACGGAACTCATCATGTCCGTTCCACGTGGGGATCCTCGGATAGAGTAGTTTGACGTGTATTGTAACACCGGTAGAAGCGCGACGTTGCTATCTGTGATAGTGCATCGATGTCTGTGCGATCCTGTGTTACGAGATCCGTCTAGTGGAGGAATGGCGTGGGATGCTGGCGGACGTCGAGTTGAAGGGCTGTAACAAAGTGGAGTGGAGACGATGCATCAAGTCCGACGAAAACTAATGACGCAGGCACCCCACGGGCCGCGAAGCGTCTAGTCGCAACGCATTCAGAAAAGCGAACCACCAAACGCCGGAAATTCTCAACACCGCGCAACAAAGTTTGGCAGCCAGCAGATTCGTAGATACTCTCAAATCTTCACCTATAAGCCTCAGTCAACGGGATCCCGAGATGACAGCAGCAACCACCCGTCTCTTGTGCGTATTCGGCACTAAACCAACGTTTTCAGCTGTCGAATCCCAGTAGTACCAAAACTGAGACTTTCAAACACGAATTAATGCACGAAATCAACGAAATCGAATCATAGCATGGCAAGTAAATCATAGCACCCTTACAGATTCTCGCAGTACAGGCTGACTAGAACTGATTTACGCATTGATACGAGGCATCCGTATCCTAGCTAGGCCACCGTTTACCTCCAACTTCAACTTTATCCGTCCGTTTCTCAAACAATCACACGGGAAGCTCAATAGTTACTAGTTCATCCGAACTGACCAACCACCATCGGGAAAGCCGTCTTTAGGCTTTCTATTATCACATAGCTGCTTCCTCGCTCGTGAGATTCTTCTCTTTACAGCCTTTCAATAGTATCTACTCTAGGCACATGTTAGGTGGCTGTATTAGATATTATCCTGGCTCACCGGAAGGGAATCATATCGACAGAAAACAGATGCTAGATTGCAAATTATCATGACAATAAACATGGGATTCGTACTTATTTATGCGGTAAGCAAACGGCTGGTGCTAGACCCCTAGTTCCTGGTTCGGTGATATTCCAACTGCTAGAGTGTGATCAAGCTAGGTGATTATTGCGAACGTTACGTACGACTTTTATACTTTACCTTACTTTACTTTACTTTGTGAATTCCCTGTTTCCGAAGCCGGTGAGAAACACGGTACAGGAGCGACGAGGGGATTAGGTATCCAGTATCCACACCGACCGACTGGGCTACACTGTACATGCACCAGCACCACGTTAGTGCCACGTTTAGATCTTCGTTTACTATGTTTACTATGTTACAAATATCTTTTCATTTGTTACTCGTTACTACAGAACGGTTTAAAAGTGAAGATGCGTAAATGAAGTTACAATACGAGCCCATGCAAGATATCTAGATACGGAGGACAAGCACCTAGCTCCACCTAAGCGAGCTCTGCTGTGGGTTCGCGTAGACAGCTCGGTCGTCTCGTTAAGATCTTCCATTTCCGTCGAATCTCGATTGGTAACTCTATTGTCCCTAGGGTAGAAACAACGGGCCTCCCCTGTGCGATGTGGAAACCCACAGGACTGAGGACGGCCGATGTACTTACTCTAGCCATTTGAAATATATTTCAATCAATATACAATCCCCTCATTGCCACCAAGGGATTATGAAAAAGTGATATGAAATCTCGCATCTAAAAAAACCGGCCATGAGGGTTGTGAGCAAGAGCAATATGGATTCAGGCGGTTGAAATGCACCCAAGCTACCAGGCAGAGGCAGCTAGCGCTGGAATAGGATGTTCGATTTCGGAATATCGTGTACTGAAACATGGATTGGCATCGTGACAGGTGGGGTTGAGCTAGACGGAGAGACAAGAATCACCGTACTGTCATCGATTGGAGGCTTCGGACCTCAGGCCTTCGGGAGATCAATGCACTGCACGCGGGAACACAGTAGCTTTGAAACAACGGATGGACTTTGAGATACGTCAGAGACGTTGAACGTCGTCGAACTTCATGACTCGTCGGACTTTGTCAATTCTTCAGTGATCACGCCCGGTTCTTGGCTGCGAAACTAGTGAACCTTTGAGAGAATCTAAGCTTCACAAAATAGCAATACCCCATCAACTCGAGTGCAAGACATTCTCGCGTATAATGGGTCTACGTTTGGAGAGCTCGCATAGAAGTCGGCACATGACATCGATAAACCTTAAACGAATTTAAGAATGGTATTTCCGTGGCCCGGAAGAATTTTCAAGCTCTATGGGCTCTAAACCCACGCAAGATCCACGGAAATAGGGCGAAACAAACCCTGCATAGTCTCGGCTAGAGAGGTTTCAGCGAGAATTGACATTCGTTGTGCTTGTTTGCATTGTTCTAACCTTAGACCCATTATACGCGTGTATGTTTTGAACTCGAGTCGATGGGGTATATCTGTCATGAAAGCATGAAACATTCCTGCAAATTAGGTATCCGAAACTCACGATATTGACCAGCGATTCTCTCTCTACAGACCGAATGCCATCCAAGTACTGAGCCATACTATGTCCCGTATCGGTGCAGTTGCAACACTGAAACAGCACCATTGAATTTCCATTCCATTCCTCGGGAGCTGAGATCCTGGGCCCCTGCAAAATCACTCAGAACTCTGGGAAAAACAGCTCGCCTGATGCTGGTTATTAGAAAAGTACCGTTTTCTTGTCAGACTTGTCTAGCTTGAACATACAATGGCTAGAACTCGAGCTTCGAGCACAAGCTATCTTCCCCAATGCCAGGTCTCGTGAGATCCATGTCTCTGTTTCGAAGATTGAAGGGATCTCGAGGGTGCACACTCAGCCAATAATATCTACCGGAGGATACTTTACAAACATTGCAGGGGTTTCATCGCCGTCATTGCATGCATATGACTTCCTACGAACACACCCGGCTTTTGGTTTCGGTTGGTGAGAAATGAACGTCTGCAAATCATAGGCTTGATTTTCATTCTTCTGTCGAGTCTGCTGAGTATAGTTGCACACAATGTACCGCGATGCAACGCTATGCTTCGTGATGAACCGCTATGCTTCGCCATCTTCCCGAGCTGCGTAAAACAAATGCAGGAACACCGAGCGAAGCCGAAGCTACCCAACTGGCAACCACTACCCCGTATGTATGAACTGTTACAGCAACTTGCATCGTGACCAATTCCCGCAAAACTCAGGGTGTGGGGCCCAGGGCCCTACCAAACATTTCAAGCGCCCATGCTCACACTGGCTGGTTGATCTGAGTTGACTCTATTTCTTGCTTGCTTACTCTTGTCGTTCGGATAGTGATCGCCCGCTCATCATTTTTGCCCCATGAACAATCATGCTGAATGCTACTAGGTTGCTAGTTTCTATTTTTCAATTTCGGTCTGTTGGGAGTAATTGAGGTCTATGTAAAGGTGTGTGTGAAGTAAGTAGTAACAGTTCGGAGAAAAAAGACCAGAGAAAGCCAGGAGGGAAGGAAACACCAGGTTCATAACCATTGCAATGCATTGTGGATCATTATTCATTGTGAGAGCATGACTGGCTAGGTAAATTGAATAAATTCAATGCCATCTCTGTAGATTTTCTGGCATCCCGTAGTTTCTGCACGGAACATTCGAAGATCCCAGCGATTTGGTTCAATACGCGTTCATCATAGAAAGGCTTTAACAAATCCAACATCATCATCAAATTACCAAGCCCGTATTCAGACACAGTACCTATTAAACGTCATTGACGAGTTACGACCGCTTCACGACGCATTTCAATCAGCCAATCTCTTATTCCCGTCTCATCAAATCTCATCATCTCAATCCATTCTCTTCAGAGAGTGTACCAAACTTAGACTTCGAAAAAGATAAAGGAGAAAAAAAAAATCGTACAAAAAGTAACCTGCAGCCATTTACTCACCGCGAGGGCAAGGCGGCTTTTGCTTTTTGACCGAAATCTGCAACAAACCCGCATATCTCATCATCTGGTTTCTTTACCGGCTCCCTAGGGCTATCATCGGCGAAATTCAGTATTCCCCTTTGTTTCAACCATAACGTTGTTTCCACCCTTGAAGCGTTTTCGTTGTTGCGTCCCGTTTTCCAGGAATCTTACGAGCCGTTCCAATCATCTGTTTCGACGATTCAGCCCAAATCTGTAGCGGTTACTACACACCCACCAAGGGACGCGGAAAGACCGTGAACCACTTGGCAGTCGTTTGGCGACAAGCTAATTGAGCACGACAAATTCACACAGCTGCGGACTAGACCACTACACTCCGCTCAACCTTACATTCTTTACAACACTTCAACATCTTTCCTCGACATCCGAGGTCACGACGCCATAGCTATGGACAGGATGCTACCATTTTCCGCACCATTGATGGGAATGGTACAGACGACAGCTGCACATCCAGCAACAACCGACTTTCTTTCCAGTAAGTAACATTTAGTATCGCGCGTTTGGTGTTCTTTTAGCTTGATTCAGCTACCTTTGAGCGGACTTTCACTGCCTTTGACTTCCTTTGCCATTGCAACTTTTGTTGATTTCATTTGCATCCCTTTGACTTTCCCGGGGCATTCTTCGAGCTTCTACGTCCGGCCTGTCAGATTAAACTTTATTCTTCCTGCTCATAGGCAACCGACTGCAGCACACTATCCCCCGACCCCCCCCACCACTTGTTCCCCCTGCCTGCACCAGTTGCCCCTCCATCATCTTACGTCGCTCTCTACCCTTTTCAGCAGTCCCGGCAGTCTATTTTGTTGCTGAATGTTCCGTTCGTTTCCTCTGGTTGATTCTCTCAATTTTTGGCACGAGAAAGCATAGCGAACCGAGCAGGACACTACCGCGGACTTTCGCGCTACTCTATTTTGCCTCCTTCCCTAGCTTCTCCACCATCTACCCTTCCCCACAAGTCTTGGACTCGCTTGTTTTTAGTGTCTTTTTTGCTGCGATCCACGACCAGACTTCTTTGCGCCTGTTTTGCGCCTGCTTCATGAGGTGAGGCTTTGCTGGTTGTTTTGCTTTTCCCTCGAAAACCGTACGCTGCTTTCCCGTTTCTCGAGTCGAGTTCTGCTTGTTTACTCTTCAGCACCATTTCTACACTTTTCAGTCTGCTGCTACTCTGCTCAACTGCTGCTACGGTGCTCAACTGCTGCTTCGAACTGTGCTTCGAGCTGTGCTTCGAACTCCTGTGCTTCGCTCCTGCCGCTGTATATGCAGCATCTGTACGGTGCAGAGAGCGATGCCTAGAGCCGCACGTGGTTGGTAGGACCGACAGATTTCCGCAGCAGAAACCCTCCCCTCGGTCCCAGCAGAAGCAGGAAGTGCTGCGAAGAGTGTAGAGATGGAGAGAGTGAGGGAGGGTTGAAGGGTGTGAAAGATGGTCTTCTTTTCTGCCCCTAGAACCACCGTTCACGCTCTTCCCCTCCACCTCCACCAGAACCAGAACTGCCCACAACTACCACTCCACTTCCCCACTGCCCACAACCAGCACTCCCCCTCCACACTCATTGTCCCCATCACTCACCCCCCGGTACAATCCACCCGCCCCCCTCCCCAGCTCATCCCCCAGCAACCCATCCCAACCAAGCGTCACGCACACACCATCCCAGAAATCCCAGAGTTCCCAAGCGCAGCAGAAAACAAGCATCATCATAAATAAAATACCCCAGATTGAAGCCCCCGGCCAGTCATAGTTGCTGCAGTTGCGAGCTGCGCTTTTATTTTAGTCGTCCACAATTTATCAATTGTCTATATATTATCAGCCATCTTCTATCGCGCGGCGCTTTCTGACAGGAGCTGCATCTTATACAGGATTTGGACCTCGCATTCAACAGATGTCTCCCAGACCCGATCAACTCAGCGTGTCGGACCACCATCATAATCACCACCCGATTTCTCACGGCTCGATTAACCCTAACCACCATCCGATTTCGCACGGATCTATTCAGTCGCTCCCCGTTCCCGGCCCGTCAGGTAATCGATTTGGTTCTTCCGACCCAAGGTTGGTGATATTTCACAGGTTTTGAGATCATATGTTGTTTTGTTTCGATTGCTGTGGTACAGCTGCGCTAAGCTCGATCTTGATTTACCGATGGTTGCGTTGATGGTGGTCTGGATCTCTCAATCCCTCATCGTCATCGCAATCATTGCGCATCAATCGTTCCTTCGCACACTACTAACGAACGACCTACATCTATTCCGTTTGCCTTTTAGTACATTCTTCTACATGTTATGTTGTCTTAATTTCCCTTTTTTTTTTTCTCGGTGGCTTGGCCATTTTCTATCATGCTTTCTCTTTACATTGCCCTCACTCGATTTTCGATGCGGGTTTGACGCGGCTGCTTGCACGCTTCTGCCGTAAGCTATGCCTCGTTTTATCTGCCACTCTGCAGGCTTCCGCTCCATCGAATGCGTCCCCAGTGCCTAGTACCCCGACCCAGCACCCCGACCAGCACCCCGACCCAGTCACACCCCCTCCCTGAATGTCAGTCATTCAATCAATAGCACATTTCCCCGAGCTTCAATCAATCAGACAATACCCCATAGCTGCTACTGTACTACTCAGGCGATAGCTGTCACTGTAGCCTTCGCACATTCTACGCTCATGGCGTTCGTGCAGATTGAGGTCTGATTGATATTTGTTCGTTCGCATTTCGTAGCTCTTCTACGCTGCTAGCTCCGATCGCCTCTGTCGGTCTGCCCCGTCCCCCCCGTCTATTTTCCCGTTGCTGCACTGCGCTTCATCCCACCATCCCTCCTGCTCTTACCCCGGCCTCTCTCGCTGTGCCGCTACTGAGGCAGCAGCACCGGGCAGCTCAAACAAGCGTCGCTCGCTCAGCCCCGCCCTACTACACTACAGCAGGAGCAGAGCGCAGGCATAGAAGTGAGAAAGCAGCAAGAAGCAGACCGACAGGCAGCTGCACGAGCGAGCTGCTGGCTTATGGCTGACTGAGAGCAAGAGACGTTCTTGTCTGTTCTGTCTGTCTGCTGGCTGTCCTGTCTGTCCTGTCTGTCCTGTCTGTCCTGTCTGTCTGCCTGTCTGCCTGTCTGCCTGTCTGCTGTATGCTGTCTGTCCCGTATGTTGTCGCTGTCTGTCCTCCTGCCTGTCCCTCTCCATTGCTTGACCGACCCAAGCTCTCCTTGTCTGTCCTCTCCATTGCTTGACCGACCCAAGCTCTCCTTGTCTGTCCTCTCCATTGCTTGACCGACCCAAGCTCTCCTCTCTGTCCTCTCCATTGCTTGACCGAATCGACCCAAGCTCTCCCCGATCATTCTGCCTAGAGCTAGATACCTACATCCTGCTTAGAGCTACATACATACCCTCCCCCGCCCAGTCCATCCCAAACGATCCTGACGCTCCCTATCACCCACCTCCCCCCCTCCCCCCCCCCCAGTCGTCATCATTTGCATTTAGTTGGTTCCCTCCCACAGTCAAGAAGCCTCTCGTCACGCGACTGGCAAAGCACAAAACACTTCTTATATCGAGAGCAAAGTGAACATCGAAAAGCTAACAAGACAACCCCCTTGTCTAGATACACGAGCACAACTTCAAGTTACGAGACGTCTTCTCTTCCTCCTACAGCGGGCCCTAGATACACAAGCACAGCCCCCAACTACGAGACCTCATCTCTCCCTCCAGCCTCCACTTCGTCCTTCGCAGGCCTCAGCCAGTCCTCTATTCCGGCCATCTCCTACTTCCCCCACGGAAACAGCTTTCAACAGCCTACCTCTTATCCACAAAGCGCCACGGCGTCCTCATACGGTTACTCTTCGTCGAGTGCGGACTCTCGACCTAGAACTTCTTCCATGTAAGTTTACCTCTAAATATCAGAGTTCTGTTGTTTAGAGAGCTCATTCAAGCTGCTGCAGACAAAGCCCTACGTCAGTAATGGCGCCGCGCAACCGATCGTCTTCGGGGAGCACGAAGTCTGTCTCACCATCACTAGGATCTTCTGTACGCGACCAGTACGCGACCATGACTCCTGGTGTCGCTCGACATTCGCATCACACTATGGCATCACGACCACCACCGCAACACGAAATCCATTCTCCATTAACACCTGCCACCACAATTCCTCCAAATATGCCAATGGGATCCCCTACTCATGACCATGGTTCTAACGGACTCAACAATGCCGCTGGACCTCCTCTCCAACCTACAACATTAGTCCATCGTCTTAATTCCGCAGACGGTCATAATATTCGCCCAGAAATCCATGCTAGAGTCGATAAGGGATTCTTCTTGTGCGACCGCGACTGGACTTGCTACCGAAGGAACTATTTCTCGGTAATCTGTAGTTATTCGCTCGTGCCTCAGACCTACTCGCTTCCGCTCTATGTCGTGCGAACAGCAGGTGGACCGCCAGAACATATTCTTTCATTCGCAATGTGCATTTCTGCAGTAGTTGACGGGCCCGCCGGAAAGACTGTAGATCTCGTGCAACACACCCCAAAGCGCGACAAGGGACCACAGTTGAGGCCTCAAAAAATCAAGTTGCACCCACAGCCAGTAACCGGCATGGGCTACGGCTCCACCAACACCAACGTTATCCAGCAGCAGCAACCACATCACCCACAGCAGCCCTTGGACTACGACCCATCCTTCCCCCAGCAATCCCAACAGCAACAGCAGCAAACCCACATTGCAGTCTTTGATCGTATCCAGTTCAAATCTGCCACAGCAAACAACGGAAAACGTCGCGCCGCCCAACAATACTACCACCTTCTCGTAGAGCTCTGGGCCGATGTCGGACCCGCCGGCTCCTCAGCCCCACAACCCAGCGCCCCCGGAACTGACGAACGATGGGTAAAAGTCGCCCAACGAGTTTCCGCGCCCATGGTAGTCCGTGGACGTTCCCCAGGCCACTACGCCGACGAGCGCCGAGCTTCTAGCACCTCTAGCCCCGGTGGTGGTAGCGCCGGCGGAAGCCACGGAACTCACCCCGCACACGCTCCATCCCACGGCTCCGCAGGTTCTTATCTCGGCGGCGATCCGGGCAACCCTGTCGCACCCGGCGGACACCAGGGTGTGGGCATGAATTCGATGCAGCAAGGTATGCAGCAGGGTATGCAGTCAAGTCCTCAGCAA
Organism: Pyronema domesticum; assembly: GCA_024516145.1. Taxonomy (NCBI): domain Eukaryota; kingdom Fungi; phylum Ascomycota; class Pezizomycetes; order Pezizales; family Pyronemataceae; genus Pyronema; species Pyronema domesticum. Next base: position 466,450 of record JAJJXL010000010.1, on the reverse strand, counting down.
CAGTCAACTGCTACAACCATGGCCCAGAGTCCGGCGACAAGTCATTACACCCCCATCGATCCTAGCTTGAATGAACCGCAGACTTACCCGGAATATACCTATGTCCACACCCCACTGCAGACCTACGAGCCACAGCAGCAGCATCTTCCCACTCCACCGGGTGTTGACAGTGGGTATGATTCCGCAGGGTATCAAGATAGGAAGAGCGAACACCCATTAGAAACGGGGTATGAGCAACATGACATTTCGGAGTATTCTACGGGGTCTTCTTACACTCCTACGACAGGGTCGGGATCTTCATATCAGCCTGCTCCGGCGGGTGATAGGTATGCGCATTCACAACCGAAGATTAAGGAAGAACCGTATTGGAATAGAGACCACTATGGGTCGAAGCATGCTCCGATGCAATATGGAAGCTGTGGAGGGAAGTTGGTGCAAACAACTGGTACCTCGAGGGGTTTATTTCCGGATATTCCGTCGATAGGTGAGGGGAGGTAAAGAGAGATGCTGGAGGGGGGTGAAGGCGTGTACTACCATTTTGAGCACGATACTACTACTACTACTACTACTACTACTACTACTACTACTACTACTACTACTACTACTACTACTACTGCTGTTGCTGCTGTCATCTTATATTTCGACATTTTTCATAAGCTAGGCGAAGTCTGGCAGGGGATCTCGGTTTGTTGCAAGGGTCTTTGTTTTCCGGTTGTTTTTTTGCTTTCTATGTTGGGCTGGAAATTCTTTACGGTGTGCTGAATGTTTCATATTTTTTTTGTACTGATTGGTTTGCTGGTTTGCTTACTTTGGCTTGTAGCTTTGAAGGAAAAGGCTTGATGTCTTTTCTACGCGTCTTCTGTTCTTAAGGCTTTTATATGGCGTGTATGGGTACTTTTTTTCTGGGATGGAATTTGCTTTCGGATATTGGAATCTTGGAATGAAATTTGGGTAAGCTCGGAATGGGCAATAAGGAAAGGCGATAAGGGCATTTGGGATTTGGGATTCGGGATTTGATTGGCTTGGCTTGAAAGGCGCAAACTCTTTTTAGGATATTTTGTTTTCTCACTGTTGTTCTTGGTCTTTGCTTGCGTGTTTTGAGGGGATACCAAACTGAGGGAAGGAGGAAGGTGAAGGATATGGGTGCGGTGGGCGAATTACAGGATTGACAAAAAAAACAATTCTTTTCTTTTTTTTTTTTTTGAGGTTGGATTTTCGAAAACTGGAAATGGGAAAAGGGGGGAGTATAACTAAATTAAGTCGTCATGATTAATGATATTCGCTCTCCGGAATTTTATGTCAAAAGTTCGTTTGCTTTAGTGTACTATGTTTGAGTACCCTTGGAGAGAGTTGATAAACATTGAGATGAGCACTTCTTTGAACACTTTTACCGATGTGAACAAACTTGCCAAGTTAACCCTCAAGAACCCAGAAGTGAAGCTAGAGCTCGCAACTACAAATCCAAATTGAGGCCTAGAAACAGAACACTGAACACGGTGTTTCCTCCTCCATGTCCTCATTCGGATCTCTTTCAACCCCCAATAAAACCTCAATACCTTCTCTTAAGTAGTATCTGTCTTTTCGAACCTTCCATCATCTTCGGAAGTGAAATTCAAGATGGGGTACATAGATACCTTACGCTAAGGCCCGCTTAAAACGAGGTATCATAGGTAGTAAGTAGGTAGCAATTCTTCAGGGCATGCCTACAGTCTACGGAGTTCCTATGCTCGGAGGAAGAGGAGAACTTTTAGGTATGTTAGTTAGATTCCGTGGAGCCCATGGAGATTAGATATCACAATCGCCTACACCCGGAAGCATCAAGACGCGATTGTTCCGGCCTACAGAGGGGATGATATGTGCTACGGTATATGTTACTCACTGCTACCAACCAGGTAAGTAGCCAGGTTGCTACCGGGAGGGAAGTTTTGACAGCTTGGTTACAATTTTACATCCTACTTGGTTACTTCCTCTTGTCATGTCTATTAGGCATTTGTTCCGAAAAAAGAACCGTAAACAGCTGAATTCTGGAACAAAGTCAAAGCAACATGTATGCATGCATCGCATTATGCATATGTAAATTATAATTATTGAGTGGCTTGTTCCCCAATAGACCCAACCCACCGGGTACGTCTATACAGTGTGTAGTCATCATTCTGGCCGGTTGTCAAACAGTCCCTACGATATCATTTTCGACCGCATGCCATCGCTGTAAAAGTATCATGATCCGAACCAAGGGAACTAAGATCAAGTACTGGAACAAGTCCAATTAACCTACGCCCATACACAACCTGCCCCTCCAGTTATCATGTATGACTACATATTGAGCTGGAGGTTTAAATTGTGATTCGGATTCCTGTTTCAAAACGACCGGAGAATAAGTGAATTCAATATCATCACCACCGGAGTTTTAATGAGACCAAGAGACCGACAAGCTTTATTTGCAGTTGCATGACCCGTGTCATTATTGGAGCTGTCCAGGTAGATGAATCTATTCGAAGCAAGACAAACTCCGACAAATCATATACAAACACTAGTCAAAGTTAGAAGAGAGCTAGAAGGCTGTCTTAGCTCCTCTTTAGCTAAAACGTCACCAAAACTTTAAACTTTAAAAGCATGAACTCATAAACTCATCTGTCTACTGTCAATCTCAATCTTTCAATGCAGATCTTACATCTATCAGGCAAAAAGTATGAACTTCGGAACAAGTGTGCATCAGTCACATATCTAGGCAGACTAGCCTGGAATATATTAACACCTGCGTCATAGAAGAGGCTCATAACTGCAACTACGGACTGCTTACACTGCGATATTGCGAACTGGAACTAACTAGAGTAGCTAGTCAACTGCCTCATGACTACTCCGGTGGAAATGTATCTCCGCGCATCAGCTGCAAGTCTGTAACATTCCCGGGCCGGCGCAGTATAACCTCGAAACCTCCGGATGTTACCTTCAGTTTCGACTCCTGTGGCCAAGTTGAGTGGCGAATTTAGTGCAATGTGCAGGGCATTTGCACTTTTACGCACGCGGAGTGAATCGTGACACGGCCCCTAACTAGGCTTTGTTCCAGGGTCCCACCACTCGAGACAGACTGGCTTGTGATTGGACACCACTAAAATCGTGGTTAAATCAGTTAAATGTACTCCTAGAGTCACTGTCGTCGGGTCTGAGATGTTCATAACCGTCAGTCACAAACTCAGCTATCTACATGTCAGTTTGCTAAGGCGGATTATTCTCCGCGAGAAAATGCGAATAGCCGTCTGACTTGGTCTGACTTCGACGTACTTCAACGCACTTCGACGGACTTCGTCAAGATTCGCCTAGTTCGCTAAATCCAGCACTCAAAAAAGGATCTCATCAAAACCAGCTCAAAAAACTTAAATCACCACAGCCACCGGAAATGTTTCCGTTTCAACTTGTTCCGTCATATCAACCCATCGCGTGATAAACTAAGGAGAAACTTTAATTTTCCATTGACCGAATGAGAAGCAACCGCAGGATGAATAAGAAAGCCAGCTTCTAGAGTCTCTAAGGTCTTAAGCAAATAGTATTATTTCTATTCTTAATTCATAAATTTCTTTCTGCAGACCTTTCCTATCCTGGGCAATGAGCCCCCATTGTAAGATCGACCAATATCCCACGCGTAAAGTGTCAGGTATGCCGGAAGTAACATGGTAACAGAGGCCCTGGTTATTAGCAATCTATTCAGCAGCTTTCAGCAGGCTCTGGCGGCTCTTAGAATGCCCTTGGTTATACACATAGTATAATCTGTAAGTTCCCGTTACTCGGCAAGCAAACTTAAGCCAAAAACGGAAGTTATTTCGTTGGATGATGAGGTGGGATACGCCGATGCTGCTACCCGTGTCTGGGCTCTATGGGCTCCCTGGGATTGCGGGGCTCCCTAGTCGGGGCTTTGAAAGTTAGTACACCCTAGAACGCTGGAAATGCATGCAATTGGACGTAGTGTTGACGCAGCTCCGCAATTTCTTGGATGCAGATGCAGATGCAGATGTTGGGATGTTTTGATCCCGATGGCTGATGAACGCTGATGTTAGGCTATGGGATAATGATATTATCATGTCAGTAGCTTTTAAGTTTGATAACCACCTCTGCTGATGAAATTGGATTGAAGGGGTTATCACTCCGAAAGATATTGGAGATGAGGTTTGTCTCAGCTGGATACCTAAGTGAGGAGATAGGGAAACAAGCGGGAAACTAAATGATGAATGATGCTAGTAAGATCATGAAAGCAAGATTTGAGCCCGAAAAAGAACTAGGGTCGATGAAGGAGTGGCATTTGGTAAAGTGGTATTGAAGTGGTGAACCAATTAGTCGGTATGATCGAAACAGACACGCATAATATCTCCTGCTCACAGTTGATCTTAGGCTTAGGTATTGTAACTCGTTTTTGGCTGCGGCTCAGTAATTGTTCTTAGGGTAGCCCAGTGCCTTGGATTTCACGAGCACAGGAACGACCAAGAAGGATTGCTAGGAAGAGCCTTGTTTATCCCCGTAGAACGTATCCTTAGTTGAGGTGTTCTACCAGATCTTGGGATACGCCGTACGGTGGATCTGGTCTGTGGACCGTGAGATAGTAGATACCAAATACTGCCTCTGTATGCAAAGACTACCAATAGATACCAACTAAGGCTATGAGTGCATACCCATTCTACGAATAGAAACCACATTGAGAGGAGCCGAGGGCAGGAAAGGGCTTGTAAGTACCCTCCGACGCCTTGTAAGCCTTCTTGAGTAGGTCGCTTGCCGTAGGCTAACAATCAAGGCTGATAGTTTATAGAGGGGGTTGGTACAACCCGGATAGTGTCAAGTAAGTCGGCTGAGTACTTTTTGGGGATGGTTGGCTCGCTTAAAGCATACCCACGATTGATGCAGCCACCATATGCCCCAAGGTGATATTCCGTGAATCCCTAACATCCATATCTCGAGTAAATACACTCCATCCCGATTCCCGCGCTTAACAAGCGAGCCCCATGACGCCTGTGAAGTCATCTTGCTCGCACTTTTATGTTTTACTCCAGCCATGTGCGCAACTGTAGGGAGCATCACAGGGCGCCCCCCGCTGCCCCCGCAACTCATCGAGTGAGCCACAGAATAGCACTCGGAATGTAAAAAGCAGAGTACATAATTTGCACTCTGCTGTTCCTGCAGCCACCACGCTGCAGACCAGAAGCAAAGTAAATACGGATAGTACATACATATGCATATAAGATGCAGACTCGACAGACAAGATTTAGTACATGCAAGTCGACGCAAGCCACATCCTTTTTGGTAAATTCGGAGACCGTGGATTTGCCGACGCCCCGGATGACAAGATCTTTCTTGATCGGCAGGTGCTGAGTTTGCAGGTGTGATTTTTTTTCACTGACGGCTTGAGTATCTGAAGTGTACTTTCAACAAACACTGCGGTTGCGATGGAGATACTTGGCGGTTAATCTGACTAGGAATTACTGTAGAAAGATGGTAGGGCACAGCTTACTACTCTTGATATGCCTAGGAAAAGACGTCAAGTCATCTTATGTGCCGTCTGCCTGTGGCGAGTGTTGTTCTACTGATGGGATTGGTCAGGATTTGTCATTGGATATCAGCCTCGCAGTGCATTTCTGTCTTGCAGTTAATTTCAAGTTTGGGGAATGTAAATTCCTGGATCAGGGATTAATGAATTAAGAGTCATTTCAATCTCGCCACAAATTCTGCGATATTGACAAGGTAGAAATTAAATACATGCATCTTCATGTTCGTGAACCCGAAGAGGTCAAACAGAGAGCCTCCTTACATTCCACAGCCGGACCGATCTTTAAGCCCCCGTAAAGCACACTCTCGGCTGCAACGTGTAAAACCAAGAAGCCTCGTGAAGCCACCAACGTACTTCGATCTATCCTGGAGTATGAGTGCAAACGGCGTGATACTGTAGGCGGCAGGCGCCATATGCGAATGTCAGGCGTGGCTGCAATCCTACGATGTAACATTTTGGTGGGGTCGCTGTGACTCGATACCCTTTCGAATGAATTTTCGAGCACTGATATTTTCCAAACAGAATTGAGGCGACGAAGGCAATGGCAAGCGCGCAGCGCCAGTTAGCGTTGAGGCCGAATTCAAGAACAGTACAGAAACTATTTCCCGTCTAATGCCCTCTAGATTGTTTTTTGAATTTTGAGTGGCATCACTGACAAGCTAGCAGCTCGAGATGAGCCAATCACATGATTATCTACATCTGGTATCACTCGACATATGGCTTTCGGCACCAGCTGTTCACAATCATGGAGCAAAAACATATAATATTGATACCATATAAGTATCCAGTTGATTGAGTTTGTAAGCTTAACTTGTTGTTCGGTAACGTGTAAGTACTTCCTTCCTGATGGTGGCCTCAGACGCCGTTGTTCCAACATATGTATGTGATGAATTCAGAAGCATCGGATGTTCCTCTATTTGTGCGACTGGCATCTCCACCTACCATCCTTAAGGTCTGCAAGATCGATTGAGGGCCGATCGCAATTGTAACATTCAAGCTTGCACCGTGTACAACCTTCTGAGTTTAAGTTCATCAGTAGCGATAGTGAAAATCCTGGCAGATCCTCAATTTCGGTATGAAAACTTCCTAATTTTAGTAGTTCAGCGATATGCATGGCTGCAGCTTTAACCAAAATCTTGCGTATCTCAGTATCGCTTTCGTTAGTGTTATCGTACGTCTCGGATACGCAGCGCGGAAACTCCGAAGGAACCCAGGATTCTGCAAGCTGAGCGTTAAGTTTCTGTGCTGCAACAATCTTCAACTCAGGAGCGTCCAACATATCGGCTAGAGCATAAACCCTGGAATGCTTCAAATACAACGGGTCGTCTTCTGACATTCCTGGTGTCAGCATTGTCTATTCAATGGCCAAACCTGGTGCAAAAGCATGCATAAACTAACGTTCATCCAAATACTTGCTTGTCTCATCGTTGTAGTCGCCGGAATAGCAGTAGGTCAAGAATCTCCAGACAGAGTTTGCGCTATGCTCCTCGATAGTGACGGTGTTATCCTTTGTTTCAGCAAACCCGCCTTCTTTGGTAGCGTTTGTGAAGTACGGTGTGCGTAGCGAAAGAAGACACTTTTGCACTCTGAAGGTCGCGGTCCCAACTTTGATAGTGAGGTCGGAGAGGTCATCGGAGTTGAGGAGGCTGCTTATCGGTTAATCACAGTTTGTTACTTCGCCATCAAGGGATGGTAATCGTGCATACTCATTGATCTTGGACAGGAAATCGAGCTTGGACTTATCGGTGGCCATCTTTGATGAAAACGTGGTATATAGCGATGTACTAAGTTTGTTGAGATACCAGCTACTTCGAAGAGTTCTGTAGTTGCTGGTGTGCTTGTTTGGTAAGAGGATGGTGACTGTGATAGCTGGGTTTTTATCCCCCGCACGCCGAGAAAGTTCATATTGGACCCCCGAAACTTAGCGTGTCTGTCACCTGATCCGCAAACCTCCATGTCCCTTACTCGGGCCGTATTAGAAAATGAAAGCTAAGTTTGAGGGGTCTAATCTGAACCTTCTCGGCGTGGAGGGGATAGAAAAGGGCTGAAGTTTAGTTGGTGGCCGAGTAGTCATGCCGGCAATCGAGTGATTAAACATGCATATGCCACATCTATCGTCAGACGCCGTCCTCTAGCGTGCCGTGGATATATGTATGTAGCATCACTTCATCACGTAAAATTACTTCCTAGTTAAATCGGAATCAATCCTTTTTCTGCTAATGAAATGAGGTACTTAAATATATTTTGGAATACATGTGACGCAGACAGATATTAAGATTTTACAGAGTAGTAACTCGATTACAACCTCTTGAGTGGCGTTGCCCGTAAGCTTACTGGAGCCGAGTATATGATATGTAAATGGGCAGCATAGAATCAATAAAGCTTTTTAGATGAAACGCAGCAAACATGAGAGGTCTTGTTTTAGTTTCTTGTCACTCTTCGACATTTGATTTCTGCCACCGGTGAAACATTGCAGTGCTGAGATTTCCCCAATCCAAGATCTTCGGAATACAACTGCATGTATGAAATACTGAGAAATAATCCAACAGATGGTACATATTTTAACTCCGCTTGGGTGCGTTAGAAGGTTTACGTCCATATGCAACGTTGCTATTAGATTCTGTCAGCTTCAAGTTTAAACTTGCAAAGAGTAAAATGACATACAATGGCTGCCACACGTGGTGATTCTTGTTTTTGATTTCGGCTGAAGCTTTACGGCATACTTCTAGCGAGTCTTCTGTACTCATTCCAAGAACACGGGTGAACATTGCCAAGCCATAAGCTTCGGTTCCGGCATCAGCTGTGAGCAATACCATAGCTCCAATCTTCTCCATGCGCTAATCCTTCGGCCAAGGCCCGAATGGCTGTTTCAGTGTTGCTACCTTGACATCCTCGAACTTGGCAGTCTCGAGGATATCTCTTGCCATCTCAGCCGTAACCGTCGGTCTTTGGAGTTTGTCACAAGATTCATCAAGTAGATCTGCGAATCTTGAGAACCAATATCCCGCTGTGTCGTCATCGGAGAGGATTTTGAACTCGACTTCGGCCACCTCGACATATCCGCCAGGCTTCAAGCAGCGGTAAACTTCCTTGAGTAGCTTTCCCCAGTTCTGGACTGACTGTGATAGGTTACGGATATGTATGAAATCAAATGAATCCTGTCAATTGTATCATTATGTTAGAAGAACGGTACGGTTGCCAGTGAAGCATTATTTAAGTAAGCTTACATTCTGGTACGACCAGTCTTGGTCCATATCGTCAATCTCAAATTTGAGGTTCCGAGGAACCCAACTTGGTTGGATCGAGCTGTATTGCGGCTTCTGTTAGAGAAGGATATCACTAATAATTGTGTATTCATAGTTAATTACCTCAGGTCAGTGCCAATAACTTCAGTAGAGGAATAGGTGTCCGCGCAGTCAACAGCCCAGATGCCGGTACCGGTTCCGATATCCAAGATGCGTTGTGGACTATCACCAATTAGAGCTAAGTGAATCTTTCCTTCGAGTAGTTGTAGCATTATCTCGTGGTGCATATCCAATCTGTCTAATATTAAGAACGGAACTAACTTTACTGCTGATGACGCATTACCTGTCTTGCTCTTTTTCATTCGTTGGCATGTGGTTCTTATTGGCGCCGTAGTATGTATGGTAGCGCCTTCCATTCTAGAAGACGTATGCATTGACCGAGGATGTCAAACTTTGTGTAGATGTTACAAATCCAGATGAATCGTAACTATCAGCACCTAGATCTTGCAACTTTTGATTTTGTAATATCATTTGACCCCAGATCGGGGTATGCTGATTCTACTTTTCTAACTTCTTCTTTGTCGCTTTTCTTTCGCCTGTCTCTAAGGTAGTCTTTGCTTTTCTCTCTTCCTTTTTTACATTCGCCTACTGTCTCATTGTGTCGCCTTCATTCTAGCTTTTCTTTAGTTTTCGGCATTTACAGAGGCCTGCACCTTCCTTCTGTTACACTTCTTCAATTCCCATTTTTCTCCTTCTGTTCATCCGTTCTCTAGATATCCGCCTGCTTCTGCTTCTCTCATGACTTCGTCAATGAATTCTTCCACCTCTCTCAGCCTTTCTTCTTCCATTCTTCTTCTTTCTTCTTCTTTTCGTTCCTCAGGTTCCCTTTGCATTTCTTCCCATCCTAGCATTCCATCCCTTTCTTCTTCTCTCTCTTCCATCTCTTTTTCCCTTGTTCTATTTCCTACTTTCGTTTCTTCCAGGAATCTCAGGATTGGCTTCGTGGATTGTCTATCTGCGAATAGGTGTAGATCTTGCAACTAAAGAGTAATGATAATTTAGCACCCGAAGATTTGGGGTTTTAGTTAAGTTCATACCACTGCAAGATCAACTTCAAGGTTGGATCCGTGTTTCTGGTGTTGTAATGAAGGCATTTTCCTCCAGATCTTCTAATGCGAGCAAGGTAGTGAGATGAGCATACGCCAACTGTATGATCAATGTTAGGACATTTAAACGGCACAGGGTCTCGGCCCATGGTACTTATGTGGTGAGCACTCACCATCATTTACCGTACCACTCAGTTTAAACTTGAGCGTGATGGGATCCGCAGATGATACATACTCCATCCGGGACTTGAAAGCCCTAGCAAGTGATATGTCAATACGCGTCGAGCCTTGAGCTTAACCCGTTGTCTCTTTTCTATCATGTTTCGGAGTTTAGTTGACGTATTCTGGAATCATATTCTAGCGGATTGCCGCGGGAATATCTCCTGCTCGGAATATCGCATGTAGCCTAAGCGAAGCGCAAAATCACAAAAGTTCTGGTATACAAGTGATTTCCCGTAAATATGTATGTGCTAATATTTTCACCGGAGGCGCGTCAAACTGCGTCAAAAAGCCGAGATGACCATGTCGTTCGTACATATCCCAGGCTCTAAACTTCAATGCTTCATGCGTGGAGATCGTAACCTTGAGATATGATGATTGAATGGTTGTGACAGGAGGGTAGATGCATGAGGCGTTTACCGGTATTGTATAGGGAAGGGCTCGAGATTTAGTTTAAGGCCGAGTAAGAAGTGATGCTGACAATAAAGTGACATATTATGCATATTACACACTTGTATGTGGTCCCATTATCAGATTTAGAGTAATGTGCTGGGGGATAAATTAACAGGGCTGTTAAAGCGTCGGACTGAACTCTCAGGCCTGATTTTACCCCGACAAACAACGGTCAAACTGGACCCAAGACTAACTAGTTCGACTCCCAGTGTTAGCAAACATAACGGTCAGACAGCGAACAATGTTTAGATGAAGAGTGAGATCTATATATTTAGGCGAGCATGTGCTATAAGATGCCATAGATCTCCCTTAGTCAAATATTCACTATCAAGCATCACACTACAACTCATTGCTCATACTTTCACAGCAGGGGCAGCTCTTCCATACCGAATAAGTAGGAAACAGAACACCTGGCTCATCAAATGGATCCCAGTGTCTCTGGCTGAGGACATCCTATATACTGGGTAGGATGCAATTGCAGAATGTGCTCCAGTACACAGAAGTTTTCCAACAGCCAAGTCCCCTAAGCTGTCCAGATATCCAGTGCCCGAGCGAAGTTGGCCGATGCAAAAGCTCGTGATGTTCGTGATCATGGCATTGATACCTATGCTCAATCACTGCTCCATGAATACAGAAAATGTAGGCATATCATGGCTAGATCTCGAATCAGCACTCGCGCGCTTTTCGGCTTAACATTTACCCTGTCATATTATGTGTCGCCGCATTGAGAAACGTCAGGCCGTCGAGATATGCGCATTAGTGCGGTGCATAATCGTCTATTATTTTGGCAGTTGGTAAGCTGGCAATCCCACTTAAATAATTGCCGTACATGAATGGTGTCGAACAATCTGCATATGTATGTAGAGCAACTCTGTGTACCCGGGATCTAGGAATGACAGCGGAAGATCCACGGGGCCTGTCATAGATAGTGAGAAGGCACATACATGATGCGTCGAGTGGGGGTGCCGGAGGGCGGTGAAAATAGCCGGGGCGCGGCGTTGGTCACGCTAGGCCAGGCACTAAGTATTCGCCCGCGAATGTCTGAACATGAGGCAATGCCGCACACGCAACTCAGGACAGGAATCTATGGAGATTACTTCAAAATATGGTACGGTTATCAAAGATCCTATCTCTTCTGATTTTGGGCCAAAGTTCTTCACATAGCTGAGCATCTCGATACTTACTGATTGCGGAATAGCGAGCAACACACTCACACACGCGCGTGCGTTTGACGCATCGCAGGACCGCGTGTTTCCGGTGCTCACCGACGGAGGATCTCGATAATTGACCGCATTTTTCGCCCCGGCAATTAATTCTCGCGGCTAATTCTCATTACACAACCATTTACCGCCAATGGAAAAAACGACAACCACGATGCTACTCGAGTACAACTGCCGCGGGTCCGGCCGAACCTTTTACAGGAAACTTGTACAGAGATGTAACCATGTTCCCACCTAAAGTATTCTTTTCCTAAACTGGCTAGCGTCCGGGAAATAAATCCAGGGTTATTTACGGGCCCTGAGTGCAACGATCTGTCAGGACCTTCGATTTCCGGAGAATAATCATCGTCTCGGAAACTAAAGTCCACCCCAGAGCACGAAATCACCCGGAATTTAAACCTTCTAAACGGAGCTAAAGCGAGTCGCTCTACGCAAATTCCCGGGGGTGTGTAGTCGGATTTTGTAAACCCCCCTCCAGGTCTGCATGATTCATGGTGCAATCACGTTATCAGCTCTCACAGTCTGCATTTAAACTCAATGCCCGCCTTAATGCGGTGTAGTGGCGCCCACTGCAGTACAACCGGTGCCATGAAAACCTCTAGGGGGGTGCAAGCAAATAGAGAATGTGGCCATGAAGTATCTGGCAACTCAATTCCATACCTTACATAAGTGCCGTGGATAAGGTCGCGACTCGCCTATTATATCAACTCTTCACCTTCGAACATAGTCATCTTATACATCTATCTACATCGCAGCAATTTAAAAATGACGGACATCAAGAATATTGACTTCAACGATGATATAGAGGTTTATTCTGACATGGTATAATACCTTCGACTTTTGTGCTATGACAAATGACCAATAAGGTTAACCCATAACCAGCTAAAGGATCCTGCGGCCGAAACTTACGAGTCCTCTGGGTACAACACAGAGACTACTAGTTTGAGATCATCCATTGTCCAATACACCTTTGAAAACGGTATGAAATGATCCCGTATGTTCTGACCGAAGCTAACGTTAATTTTGGGTAGGGAGACGCTACCATTCATTCTATGGACCGGATAAAAACTATATGCTGACTGATCAAACTGAGCAAGACAGATATTGAGTAGCGTTGCACGTTGATAAGGATAGTACTGACCATTGGATAGAATAGACCTGCATCACGAGATTCTCCTTCAAGTACTCGACGGAAAGCTTCACCTAGCACCGATTCGTGATCCGAAAAAAGACTTGGATATTAGAACAGGCACGGGAATCTGGGCTATCGACTGCGCAGACACTTATCCCACTGCGGAAGTTATCGGTACCGATTTAAGGTCTTACCCTTAGATTATGCATAGCTTTGATCAAAGTTAAAACAGTTCTTTAGTCTAATTCAACCGGGTTGGGTACCGCCGAATCTTAAGTTCGAAGTCGACGACGCCGAAGCAGAATGGACATATTCAGCAGTATTTATTTCTCAACCATCTGGTCTTTCCTTGATAACATTCCAACATAATAGGAATCTTTCGACTTTATTCACTCCCGAAACCTTGCCCAATCAATCCAAGACTAGCCCAGACTTCTCAGACAGAGTATGAAAGCGCTTCAGCCTGGTGGTTATATTGAGCTTGCTGAGCTTAGCGTAAAGACGTTTTCCGACGATAACATTATTGGAAAGAACTTCCAAAAAATGGTGGAATTAATGGAAGAGGCCTGTGATAAACTTGGAAGACCGGTTGTGACCGAGGAAATTTTGAAGGTTAGATTGGAGGATGCCGGATTCATCGACGTGATAATCCAATCGTTCAAACAGCCCTTTGGTCCCTGGGCTAGGGATGAGACACTCAAGAAGATCGGAGCGATGGTATTACTAACTGCTGAATCTGGAACTGAGGGCTATGGAATGGCCTTATTCACAAGAGTGCTCGGTATGAAGGCGGAAGAAGCTCTTGCGATTTGTCAAGCCTGCGCGAAGGACATTAAGGACAAGAATCATCATTCTTACACTCCTTAGTACGTCTATATTCTCCTCTCCACGACCGTTAGCCTACCTTCCAGGGGTTATTCCTTTGTAAATTTCCGCTGACTATAAATCTGTGTAGCATTGTCGCCTATGGACGAAAGCCCGAGGCGTAGATACGAAAAATGTTGTCTTCGGTTTCTTTACTCCAGTCACTAGGAGTTGCTTATGATTGGGAGTTTCAAACATGCTTAATGTATGCCAAAGATGGGTGATATTCAGTTGTTTACTGTAACTACCCTTTGCTATAGTTATCTTGCAGACCAAAAATCTGTATCAATCAATAATCCTTACAATTGCGTAATGGTGTTTGCTTTTACAGACAGCGGTGACAACTCACGGTTCGTCGGAACTACCTATCTTTCCAATGGAATACATAGCGTGAACTTGAATCATTGAATTGTATCGGCTGGGATAGTCGCGGCGTATATATTCCCTGCAGTACTTCAACCCGTGGAAGCCGCTCATGTGCGCAGCGAAGATGCTATGCACTCTGGTGTGCTAGAAACTCAGCACAAGTCCCTGGTTCTCCCGCCTCTGACTACACCGCGTCGCGTTAACTTATCAGGGCACCATGCCTGTTAAGTATTTAGTTTTACACGCTACACAAATGAGTGGCTTGAAAAAGATTGGTGCAATGGCAATGTTTACCGCAGACTCTGGCGCCGAGGGCTATGGGCTAGATTTATTTAATCGTGTGCTCGGAATGGCTCCGGAGGAGTCGTTGAAGATCTGCAAGGAATGCTCGGCCAACATCAAAAACAAGAACTACCACGTCTGGACACCTTTGTATGTATCTCTTAATTCTTATTTGGTAAATCACGAGCTAACCTGTTTCGCAACGACAGTCACATTGTCTATGGGCGTAACCATTTAACTCTGCTTAAGAATGATTTGCTATAATCCTGAACACATTTGTACCATGTTATCAATATGAATGTACGAGATAATAAGTAGTTTATGTTTGATATACTCATCCAGTTTGTGAAAATCTAAATTCTACTATGTGGTCTATGTGAGAAGACTTTAAGCCAATGGTTAGCGGTTGCAATGCCCTGGCTATCTCACTCCTCTGCGTAATTGTAGCGCACCACCGATGGTCGAAAGTTTATTTCCAAAGCCTTTCAATCGTAGTGACACCTTCTGGTCTTAGGGATCACACGAACAAAGGACAGTGGCTGATCTTCCTAATAATCCTACGATATTTGTAACACGAGGTAGTTGAAAGCTGGACTCTAGTGCGATGGGCATGTGCGATACAGAAGCTGTTATTCTGCGGCGTTTGCAGGCTAGCTCAACCATTGATCCGCAACCTTAGCTAGAAATCGGTTCATCTTTGCCGTTCAGAGCACTATTGTGGCTAAAGTGGGCTTCCCCGACCATTAATAGTGTGCTTGATCACACTTCTGATGAATGACACTAACCGGGAGAATCTAAGCGAGTCTCGGCAAAGTTCCTGAACAGCATTTGATCCTGGAGTTAAAATTAGTTAAAGCTTTTGTCCGACAAAATCGCTAATACGTTAGACCCACGCGCGACTTGTATGTATGGTGCCCCTCCGCGCCGAATGTTCAGATTCGAGCCCTGGAGCTTACATAGCGTATGTATAATCAGGAAATCTCCGTATCTACGTTCTTCAGCCGGGTCACCCCCGATGGATCCCTGCCTCCCTCCCATACACAAATGGCGCCAAGCTCCAGGGCTCCAATCTGCATGAACAACATTCGGCGTGGAGGCGATACTCTAAAACGCCGGTGAACAGCACCACTGAGCCGCGGCTGAACCGGCATTTTTATGCCTGCCCAATATTTCTAGCAGGGACATACTAATTACCGTAAGGGATACTGTTAATAAATCGCAGCGGCTGTTTCGCATATGTACAGATGAACATCAACGGTACAGGCGCATCCACTACACGAAAATAGCTTCCAGTTCTCTTTTCGATAACAGTAACATATCGAGCGTTCCTGGGTGGTAAATGCCAGACAAATTAAAAGCCTCGCTGGTGTGTACCACAATGGGCATTTATGTGCGAAGACTGAGCATAAATAGCGCGTCTCCGGGAATGTGTCGGGGAAATTGTACACCAGGCTAATTTTTGTCCGATTTCCGCAACACATATCAATTATGAATGGCTTCTGGGATTATTTGTAAAATGTCGACGATTGAAGGAACCGAGGTGTACAACTTGGACATTGAGGTCGATCCAGCTGTTGTAAGCCTAGCTAATCACGATTCCTTGATTTCTACTTGTCGTAGATTAACAGGGAGATAACAGTTGAAAGATCTCGAAGACTACAGCTACGATTCAACTGGAATTGCGACTTCTAACGAGAGTCTTGCGTCCTCTATCAATCAATACATATTCCAAAATGGACGCCGATACCACGCGTACTTTGGTATGGTCAAAAACCCAATGCCTACAGATGAGACAGAACAAGAAAGGTGATCAACACCCCAGAGGAAGACTTGTCTGTACGTTATTGTTGGGATTTATAATTTTTAAGCTTTGTGGAAAGCTTAAGCTGGGGTGGTTTGTCTTTTACCACGTATGCATCGTTACTAATGTCTATTTCTAGACTGGACATGCACCACGAGATCATGTTGGAGCTACTTGATGGAAAACTTCATTTAGCACCAATCCACAATCCAAAACGTATCTTAGATATCGGAACCGGTATCGGTATCTGAGCCGTTGACTGCGCAAATACCTTCCCTGATGCTGAAGTCGTTGGCACCGACTTGAGGTAATTGCCTAGTAATTACAATTCAGTATTGGTCTAACGGAAGCCGAAATACAGTCCCATTCAGCCCAGTTGGGCTCTTCCAAACCTCAAATTTGAGGTTGACGACATGGCCCAAGACTGGTCATATCAGAATGTAAGCTTCAGTTTGCGCTACTAGGATTATATCCTGGTCCCTGGACTTATTTTGATACGATTTACAGGACTCATTTGATTCTATACACATACGCAATCTATCGCAGTCCATTGAGAACTGGGGAAAGCTGCTTAACGAAGTTTACCGCTGCTTGAATCCCGGCAGTAGCTGAACTCGAGTTCAAAATACATTCCGACGACGACACAGCAGGATACTGGTTGACCAGCTTCGCAGATCTACTTGCTGAATCTTGTGAGAAACTTCAAAGGCCAACAGTTACGGTGCAGATGGCAACAGACATCCTCAAGACTGCTATATTTGAAGATGTCAAGGTGGTCACACTGAACAACGCTTTGGACCCTGGCCTAAAGATAAACGCATGAAGAAGATCGGAGCTATGGTAATGTTCACAGCTGATGCCGGAACCGAAGGTTATGGCCTGGCAATGTTCACTTGTGTTCTTGAAATGAGCACAGAAGACTCCCTAGAAGTATGCCGTAAAGCTTCGGCCGAAATCGAAAACAAAAACCATCACGTGTGGGAGCCATTGTATGCTATTCCATTTCCTGCTCACGGTGTCAAAGCTAACAGAAGACAACACAATAGTCATGTCGCATACGGACGTAAACCTTCCAACGCACCCAAGAATAATTAAATAGAGCAAGATGCGGTTGGGTTTTTTAAATTCAAGATTAGTGGAATTTTGGTGGTGCAGTTGTTCACCGGCTATGTAGAGTTATCTAATGGCTAGCCTAAGAGACGTGATGCGCAACGGAAATAAGATATTGGTTGTGTTTCATTCAAAAAAAACGCCCAGCAATACTGCGCTGCCCATTGGAATATTTGCTCATATAGAATCTTCGACGGGGAAGGAAAGATAAACTATGTAAAACAATACTCAAACGGTTAATGCTGCTAAGTGAGTGCTCTGTGAGGTTACAAGGCCCTCTGCGACTGTCTAGCTGTAGAATCTGCTCATTGAAGTCAAAACATAGTTGCCTCATTTTACAGATTTATGGATCGGAAAATGTACCGACGAAGTTAACCATTGGATACACGCAGTACTGTGGCAAGTCAGTAATGCAGTGGCGTTGATAAATGATGTTCTATGATTCCGGTCACCGATCCACCTAAGTGTCAGTTTTCAGTAGCTTCTGTATCTCACTCGGAAACGGAATATCTGGAAAAACCGCCGCTAAGTCCTAGCTCTGCCGCTAACCTTTACTCTAGGCGGGCTTGGGACCTCAGGAGGTGCGGCTCTGGGGTGCGGGCGGCGGCCAAGCCGGCTATATACGCTAATTTGCAGACTTTTCACCACCATCGCAACCCTCCCCGGCCTCACTCTTCATACACTTCAGACATCATCAACGGCATCGTTTATCCATCGTCAAACAACACTCATATCCCGTAAAGTAGTGATTTTTGGCCAGAGCGTATCTTGAGATGGGCCATGTATTGAATCGCGATGTCTTACAGTAATTTGATGAGGAACAGATGGTACTGCTGTAGATTGTAGTCACAGGCTTGAATAGAGTCCCGGTATCAAGTCGTTGAGAATCATGAGGTTTTGGACGAAAAACTGACCTCAAGAGGTACATTTTGTATTTTGTTTAGCGTGGTTTCGATGGCGCATCTGTAAGATTTACAGAACAGACAGAGCAAATTAATACATGCAGCTATATCTTAGCGTCACCGACGAAATCTTAGCGTTACAGTCCGTCTCGCTTTTTTTGGTGGTAACGGACAACGGACCATGTGAAGCCAACCGGCACCGGGCCCTAAGTGAGCAGTGGATGATTAATCGTGATAAGATGATGTTACACATATTCACTCAGGCGATCGTTGACATATCTCAATGATCAAGTCATCGAATATTTATCTGAAGCACGTATCTCAAATCTACTTCCGGTGTTCTTATCGCTGATACTTCGACTTTAAAATAACGACAAACGCGATCCAAAATACGCGAAACGCGTCCTCGACCCCACTATGACATCTGACTCACCTCAAGGCGGCGTGTATGTACAGGCTGTACGGGTACCCCGCAGTTGCGATGTTACACAATCAACCACAGATAGGCGGCAGCAGGAGGCTGAAGTGGAGGAATGTCAATCATCAAATCTCCATTCCGACCCACTTGACCGCGACACCCTCCACCGACTTGCTTGACGTCAGAATCTCGCACAGACTCCAACCCTCGAAACACCATGGCGACTTCCCTCGCTCTGCCGGACGAAAGATTTGCGAATATTCTCGCCATCCAGATGGAGGAGCTAGCCGTCGCTGGCAACTACTCGGATCCTGATTGGCTATTCGCTAAAACCCTCATGGAAACAGAGATTCAGCAACAACTTCAAGTCTGGCAGGATCATGCGTTTGCGCAAAGCATGCAGCGTGCTGCAGCATTGGACGGCCAATTGATCGAGGAGGAGCTCGCGCGTGAAAGACAGCTACAGGAAGATCGAGTCCTCGCACAACAAACCCAACAGCGTCTGGACCAGGGAGACGACGTTGTCATAGCCGGACCTGCGACGAAGCGTCAGAGGGTTGCACCCCCAATGGACCCTGAGGTTGCGGTAGTTTACAATCGGTTCGTTGCGGATGTATCGCCAGTTTGTTGGAAAGATCGAGGCAAGGGAGAAGGAACCTCTGGCGATGCTGAAGGCCGACAGACCATGAATATGCGGAGAATTGTGGATTGCAACGTTTGCCAAGAACCAAAGGACGACTTTGAAGTGGTGAAGCTAGCCTGTGAGCACCACCATTGCCTCGAATGTCTTCAAACAAACTTTCGACATTCAATCCAAACTGGCCTTCATCTGCCGCGATGCTGCGACGATATCCCAATTGCACATGCGGCAGATGTTCTAAACGAGACAGAATTATCGGCGTTTCAGGGACTTCTCGCACTGCAAAAAGCTACAAGAAGGATCCTATGTTCCAACGCTAAATGCGCCACGACAATACTGCCTCAATGGACAAAGGGCGATATTGCGTTGTGCCTGGCCTGCAATCGCCAGACATGCACTCTTTGCCACGAAGCAGCACACGAAGGCGAGTGTCCGAGTGATGCCGACACCCAGTCATTCCTGGAAGTTGCAGAGAAGATGAAATATCAACGATGCTATGCCTGTGGTCAGATGTGTGACTTGAAACAGGGATGCTATCACATTACTTGCAGGTACAAAAACTGTCTATGGCTCCGTTGTATCAAACTAACTTAAAGGTAGATGTAGTGCCCATTTTTGCTACATATGTGGTGCCAAATGGAAGACTTGTAAGTGTATACACTTCGAGGAACAGGCCCTTAGAGGAGATGGACCAAGCACTTCACGTTTCCTCTTTTCTCGAAGGCCCGAGAACTACTCTATACAGAGAGATCAACTTGCGAATGAAATCAGGGCACAGGCACGACAACACGAACAAGAGCAAAGAATACAACTACAAGCGTTAAGAATCTTCAAGGCGGAACGAGCCGAGGAGCGAGAACTTGCTCTAGCGTATCAGGAGATACGCAAGCAAGAAGATCAGGAGAAAGAGTGTTACTTCCGCGAGCAAAAAGCAATACGTCGTAATAATTGGACCCAACGGGACCGTATTTTGCGAATGCGCATGGTTGTTTCTCAAAGGTTAACTGCATGTGTTGAGAACCGCGGTTTTGGCTCTCGTTCGAAGGGTAAACAAAAGGCAACGGTGGAAAACTTTGACCCAATCTTGGATTCCATCATGGAATACATGGTGGTATGTGATGAAATTCTGAATGATTGTATTGAAATTTGATGCTTACATAATCTATCAGTTGATTGAGTCTCAGCCACCAAAGCCTAAGAAGAAACCAGCAAAAACGAGAGTCGAAAAACAGAAAAGACCGGTTTCTGAAAAAGAACGTGACAACAGAGTGCCGATCGGTACATTACGGCTTGTTGGTATGTTGATGAAAGGCCGGGGCACAATTAAGCTCTAGGATACGTGTGGGAGATGAGGATGATGATTAAAAAGGGAACATGTTATGTGATATCTTTGTGGAGGGTTCATAGCGGCGGCAATGGGATCTAGTCGCACTTAGCGTGTGAGCGCAGCATGTTTTTGAGAATGAGGCTTTATTGTTCGAGAATGAAAAAACATTATGGCTTTTCAACACCAAAGTGCCTCTCTTGTAGTGGCTCCCGGCATCCGTTTGGTCACCATCATTTGACGGTCGCCCTGCTGCGATTAAGTGGCTCGGCGACACTACTCTACGCTAGGGCAGGTGCGTTTGTTCTCGGTGCGCCAGTCTACTCTAGCGGTGAAATGTGACGTCTGGCCGGGTAGCGCAGAGACTGCAAAGTACGGTGCCCTATGTATGTAGAGCGGCCGTCAAATCAAAACCCAGATATTTACAATGTTTCATCATACAGAAAGATGGGGGGAGTCAATGTTTTCTTCCTCTCACCTGTCATTGGAACCGCAACTCCGTTGGCGCCAAGGGTAGCCGCTAGTCACTGCCATCGTGTTGCTCCATGTAGTGGCATTAAAAGGAAATGGAGCGAGGGTCTAGACGTTTATTAATGATCTTCACAATCAGCCTCTCAATGCAAGTTGATTGTACCCCTACATATGTACTTTATTTTCCTGATATCCCTGTTTGAATACATGTGGCAATATGATTCAGGCAGTATTTTGAAGTTCACAGTGGAATTGTTTTCGATCATTTGGATGTTATTTTAGCACGTAACCGTGTTTGATCCGCAGCTCAGAATCCGCGGATGCCGAAGGGCTGTAGCTGCCGAATACGGTTGCGAGCGCCAGTCTAAACAATTCTACATACCACATCCCTCTCCACTGACACTACTCGAGTAGCTCCAGGGGTCCACAGAAGCGAACAAAATTCCTGTAGCGAAAACTTAGAGGATGTACATGGTGGGGAACTCTATTCAGACTTGCTTTTTTTCTGCGTAGGGTCAGCACGTGTTGACGACACAGCTTCAATAGCAGGATAAGCGACGGATACATGAGCAATAGCATCCGTTATCAATTATGCCGACCAAGCTGTTTTGGGGTGCATTTCGAACGCGAGCGGACATAGAAACGCGTAGTGTTATATCGCGCGGAGTTCACACGCGGTTTGCGCGTAAGTGGGTAAGCAGAGACGTCTTTCGGTTACAGTCTCGGTTGATCTATCACCCAAGTTAGTTTAGTGCTTTTAGCCCCTCAGCTCATTGAGCGATTGCCCTTCATCTCTAACCCAGCATTTGAACTCATCGACGGCAAAAATAGACGATTGGTGGAGCCGAATTTGCAATACATACTGCAGCCTTAAGTACCCGCACCAGGCGAGTGGACAGGACAGCTCGGAAGGCATCAATTGTATACCAATATTGTCAAGCCTTTGAAGCTTCCACCTGTAAAAAGTCTTCAGGATATTAATTCAATTGGTAAAAATGAGGCGGATAATCGATAAGTGCCGGTATTATTTGAGCGAGACTGCGAACGATTATCCATGTTTTGCCCCGTGTCACGAATGTCCGACATTCAGTGACTTCGAGAAAGCCTCACTGGTCGAGTGTGAAGCCCAACAGGTTAGGCATCCTTGCTTTGTTTGCAGTAATCTCTACCTAACGCAATATCACAGAGAAGAACATCCACTCTCGTTCCTACTCCCAATGGGGGGAGGTTAGTCATCCATGGCCTGAACTCTACTCGTCGCAGGCATAAATACCGCTGCCATGGAGCCGGTTGGAACATCAATTTACCCAGTTTCCATTGCCTGTTTAAAACACTTTACCACACAAATCTGATTTTTTTCAACACACACAGCAGCAATAATGGCAACTTTCCAAAGGCTGTAAGAGCAAGAAATCGAGGTTGATCCTGCTGTTGTAAGTTTATGTCCAATGTCTTCAACAGCTGAGACGTAACTAAAATTAATCAAACTACATAGCGGAAAGATGTAGGAGAATATGGCTATTCCGGAGCGGCCGCAGACACCAAGAGTCTAGCATAATCCTAGGCGCTATGGGGCGTACCCTTTTTCATCAATGATTTGTCTATTTGCATGTTCATATATCTACAAGGAGCACTGATCATGGATATAATGACATTCTTTGTCAGTCGTCGATGCTGCCGTCGCCATTGATTGACGAGGACTCGGTAAAGTACCATGTACTTATGCGCAGTGAAGTATCTTTCAAAGATTTCGAACGATGCAAGAACTAAGTTTATTTATGTACAAGATGGGACCGCATGATTCCGACCAATGAGAGTGTGGAATTCGTGTGGGAATCACATTATATAGTTTAAATGTGTACGAGATCGAGAGCGTGTACTTGAGTACAGAAACAACGGCACCCAACAACCAAGACATTGCTTACTTAGTTCTCAATGGGCGAAAATTGTTTATTTTGATTTCTCTTGTGTCACATTCCAACCCATATCGCATCTCGTCCATCAAACTTGCCTACCAAGACAAAAGCGCAGACCACTCGAAGTCCGAAGCGTGGCTAGTATTTACTCTTCAAAGGCTTGCGCCCGTAAGCGATGTGACTAAGGCGACTTCTGTTAGCGTGATAGAAAGTTTCAAGACAATAATAACTTACAACAGAGAATAAACATGGTAGTTCTTATTCCTGATATCATGCACTGCATCATCGCATACCTTCTTGGCATCCTCGACGCTAAGGCCCAAAAAGCGCGTGAAGACGGCCATACCGTATCCTTCCGCTCCTGCCTCGGCCGTCAAAATTACCATCGATCCGATTCTCTTCATTCTCTCGTCCTTAGCCCAAGGTCCAAATGGTTGCTTCGCCGTAACGACGTTGACATCCACAAAACCTGCGTTTTCGACTCGCCGTTTGATTAACTCCGCTGACTGAAGGTCGTTTCATCTTATCACTGGCGTCTTTCAGTAGTTGAATCCACTTGTTGAAAGCCGGCGCCATTGTGTTATCATCAGAGTATAACTTCATCTCCAACTCGGCCAGCTCAAGGTACCCACTGGGCTTTGTACAGCGGTAAGCTTCACCGAGTAATTGATCCCAGTCTTCTATACCCTGTGAAATATTACGAATGTGAATAAATTCGAAGTAATTCTGTATTTTCAAGGACGTCAGTGTATCTCATACATAGGATAAGACGTGCATGCACAGACATCTGGGCGAGTCCAATCTCTGGCTGCGTCGTCCACCTCAAATGTGACATTATGAGGTATCCAGCTTGGCTGGATTGGACTGAGATCGGTGCCAATCATTTCTGCGCTCGGGTAAAGAGCTGCACAATCGACAGCCCAGATCCCCGTTCCAGTACCAACATCAAGAATGCGCTCGGGGTTTTGGTTGATAGGTGCCAAATGTAGTTTGCCATCGAGCATCTCCAACATGATCTCATGATGCATGTCGAGCCTAATTTTGGTGTTAGTCAGTAATCCAAATTTACAATATTCTCAACATTCATAAACTCGTATCGCTCCGACAATTTTTCTAGGGGTACGATACGTCAAATGATCAACGTGTTTATCGTCGTTATTTCATTACCTATCTTGTTCTTTCTCATCTGTAGGCATCGGGTTTCTGTCCGCGCCAAAGTACGCATGGTATCGGCGTCCGTTTTCAAAGATGTACTGGTTGACGGAGGATGACAGACTCTCGGTGGACGTGTCAATTCCCGTGGAGTCATAACTATACTCCCCCACATCCAACAACTAGTACCCTATTATTAGCAGTCAAATTCATGATCCTAATCAGTATGGATTTATGAACTGGTCTTACAACTGCTGGGTCGACCTCAATGTCGCAAGCGTATTTTTCGTTTCCGTTGGTCGCTGACATTGCTGGGGATGTTGTTATCAAAATACGGTTGCAGATACGTATACTTATAGGAATGTGTTAAACTTGAAATTGGATAAATAGCGCGCTCTCTATTTACCGGTCGGTTTAATGAGCATACCCCGTTTGTATTTCTGCCAATTTCGAAATATGCCATGTGTGCGACGCGCAGTTCTCTGGATTTCCGTATCGAAATCCCTCTCCGCTACTATGCGTGGCATGCATTTACAGCGTGACATATCCTGCACATACTTTACAGTACATCGTTAATTGGAAGGTGCACTGGTTGGGGGTTTGATGCGCACAAGAGAGGACTGATGGCGGTTGCAATCCCGTGCACGTACATATGTATGTATTGTATGTATGTAGAACACTAGTTGGCGACGCTATCCGCCGGTAAACCTGCGCCTGAATATTCACCGAGTTCCGACATCCGGCTCTGCGTGTAGTTGATGTTCTAACAGGACCCACTCCAACTACTATTCAGCGGTGTCATCTTTTTCTTCAAACGTAAGGTACGTGATGCTTTGAACGAGAGTCGCCCTGTTTTTGTGCTGCGGAAGGAATGTGTGTGCGACGGGATCAGAATAAAAAACCGGTCATCGTGCTAGGCTGCTTTGGGAGTCTTGATGGTGGACGTGATGGTGGTGATGTCGGTACTCGGGTAAGATGGTGTCGTTACCCGGCTGTGCTAGCGGCTAAAATGATTTCAAGAAGTATTTTACACAATCTCTAAATAGGGTTTACACAAAATGTAACAGTAGAAATTTGCATCTACACAGATCATAACCACTGTTTAAAGACCATTTATAAGCTTGGTAATAAGTAGTGGTAGCAGAGAAACGATCATTCCGGAAACTAAGACCCGTGGCAGATCCAACACAAAAGAGGCAATCCATAGTACATTGAGATAAACTACGTACCCACTGTCGACTAGAGAAAGTAGAGTAAGGCATGGCTTTCATGAAAGACGACTTCCTGATTTGATTACTTACCAAGTCGCAGCAACTACTCTACTATGGTTGGCATACTCAGCGCATTTCTGCGACGCGTGGCGGATAAGGCAAGAGCGTCTAACACCCTGCGTGTAGGCCTGTTCCAAGTAACCGCACCAACAACGTATATAAAGTCACTCTGTCTGCACTCATTTCCTTTGAAGTCAAACCATTTTCTTCGTTACCACTTCTCAATATGGCCGAACCAAATGCACCTTTGATGAACGATGAGATTGAGATCGATCCTAATATGGTATGATTTCCTTTTCAAATTATGTCTCTCATTAGAGATGCAGAGTATGCTAACTATTGCCATAGCTGAAGGATCTCACTGCAGAGAGTTATGATTCGACGGGATATAACACAGAGACCACCAGCTTGGCGTCGTCAATCTGCAAATACACCTTTGAAAATGGTACTATCGTTGATATACTCGTAATACTCATCGATCCTGTACTGATCATGACTAGGGCGACGTTATCACTCCTACTATGGACCGAATAAGAGCTACCTTCCTACCGATGAAACTGAACAAGAGAGGTAGGCAATGCTGCATTTCCACATGATGTCTCTTCTAACAACCGGCTGCGAGCTTAGACTTGACATGCACCACGAGATTCTAGTACAAACACTGAATGGCAAGCTTTTTTTGGCACCCCTCGATACACCGCAAAGAATATTGGACATCGGAACTGGTACTGGTATCTGGGCTATTGACTGTGCAGACATTTATCCAAGCGCCGAAGTAGTTGGCACCGATATCAGGTTGGTTTTAGACGATGCATATTAGAATAAGGCTAACAATAATGTGAAGCCCTATCCAACCAGGATGGGTTCCACCTAATGTTAAGTTTGAGGTTGACGACGCTGAAAAAGACTGGACCTTTCAACCGGTTAGTGGACCTCAGCGGAACCTTGTTACGACGTTCTGACAAGACAGGACTCCTTTGACTATGTGCACTCCAGAAACCTCGCACAGTCCATCGAGAACTGGCCCAAGCTTCTTTCTCAATGCTATCAAGTTACGAAGCCCGGTGGATATGTTGAACTGGCCGAACTTTCTCTGCAGTTGAACTCTGATGACAACACCAACGGACCCGCCCTTTTGAAATGGATGAACCTTGTGCAGGAAGCATGTGACAAGATCGGACGTCCGGGAGTGACAGAAGACATTCTCAGATCAAGACTCGAAGATGCCGGATTTGTTGATGTGGTGGTGCAAACATTTAAGCAGCCGTATGGACCATGGGCCAAAGATGAAAGAAATAAAAAGATAGGCGCAATGACCATTCTCGCGGCCGAAGCGGGGACCGAGGGTTATGGAATGGCTTTATTCACCAGAATTCTGGGCATGTCATCCGAAGAAGCCAAGGAAATTTGCAAAGCAGCTGTAAAGGATGTCAGGAACAAAAACTACCACTCTTACAGTCCTTAGTATGCCGCCCTTCCCTTTACCAATCATGGTTTGTGGCGTTCATCTAACTGTCTTTCTTGGGTAGTATCGTCGTATATGGCCGGAAACCGGAGTAAGGGAATGAATCACACGTCACAAACGGCAATAGTTTGGCCTTCCTGAAAGCGCAGCGTGTGCAGCGCGGAAACTGGTGGTGTTGATCGGACGTACTTCAATGGCTTTGAGCTTCCAATCCCTCTTTTGTTTTTTAAACAATGTATTTTCATTACAATAATCGATTGGCGAAACATTAATTACGTGGAATCGTCCGCTGTTTTCCCGTTGAAGGGGAATGGTTGAGTCAGGTTGACTATATCGTGAAAGTTTATGTACGTAGTTGTCGACTCTCGAGCTACGGTATCCCCTGCAGTACCGTGTAGAGTATTAACAAAGGCTGTCACTTCCACCGATTGACACGTTCGCACATAACCAGCTTCCTCAATCATCCGCGTTTACCGCTCGTCCCATTGAACCTTGTCTATTTATCCATATGTGCCGCTTTCTAAAATTGCCTGACTCTTTCTTAAATTGTAAACGCCTAAAGAGCTTCCTCATAGGTCATCTTAGCGGAAAACCCTGGTTTCCGATGGTATCCACTCGGTTGCATCTCACCCCCGCCAATGCCGTTCCAAGTCATATGCGCGGGAAGTTCCGACTTGGAAAATCGCGACGAAACGCGAAGCGTCCTGAATTCGTTGAGAACTACCTAGAGTGATTTTACACAAGGTAGATATCTAATGTACAAGTTTCGGCATGCTGACACGTTACATTAGCTAACGCGAACGTTTATCTTCATTTTAAATCAGTTATGGATTACATGGATAATTTAGGAGAATATACAGGGTGGGGCTGCATGTAGAGCAAGCTAATTCAGTAGTATCATTGGTACACAAACTAACGTTCACAAAGAGCGAAACTCAGTCGATCAAAATTATTGATAAAAGGCAAAAGCCTTTATTGCATTTGTACGCCAGCTACAGACTCTTTCGCCTCCCTACAATTGGATTCTTTTGCCCTCCACTATCCCCACACATACGAAAATTATCTACTCGGCAGGTGCACAGATGGCCATGCAGCAAACATTAGATACTAACCGTGGCTTAGGTTAATAATTTTCTTGACTTCATACATACCAGATCAGAACAGACGTTATTCACTCATTGTATGTTTTTCGTCGCAGCTTCTTTATAACCCCCCCTTACCACTGAAAAAACAGGTCAAAAGTAGAAGATCTGAAATTCGGCACTGATGTCGAGGCCGATCCTTCTATGGTGCGAATCGCCAGATGCTCACGGCCCTGACTGTAAAACATAGATTAATTATCTAAATAGGTGAAAGACTCCAGTACCAACGACTACGATTCACCCGGTAATAATGCAGATACAATTAGCTTGGTACCTTCCATTTTCTAATACACCTTCGAAAATGGTAAATACATCACAATTATGACCAACTGTAAACCCAGGGGCAACTGATACCGAATAGGTCGGCGATATCATTTATATTATGGAGCTGATAAGAACTATATGCCGACCGACGAAACCGAACAAGACAGGTATGGAGACAAAGGAACGATTATTCACATGTACCGTTTTCACAAAACATAGGCTAGACCTCCATCATGAAATTCTAATCCAATTACTTGACGGAAAGCTTCATCTAGCACCCATTGAAGAACCACAAAGAATACTGGATATTGGAACGGGTACAGGAATATGGGCAATAGATTGTGCCGATTTATATCCAAATGCAGAAGTTATAGGCACTGATTTGAGGTTTGACAAGAAAATAATACGTAACTAATTTGAAGTGGTGTTCAGCTAACTCTATGGAAGTGCAATTCAACCGACCTGGGTACCTGAAAACCTCAAGTTCGAAGTTGACGATGCCGAAGCTAAATGGCCATACTCTTCTGTCCGTAAGCCCTAAGTTATCTCTTTGGAACGTACTCTGCTGATAATTTAGAACTCTTTTGATTTCATGCATTGTAGAAATCTTGCACAATCAATACAGGACTGGCCGTAACTGTTATCTGAAGTCCAACGTATCCTGGTACCGGGAGGCTATATTGAGCTTGGCGAACTCAGCATTAAAGCGTATACTGACGACAATACCACGGGACCAGGTTTCAAGGTCATGTGTGATCTCCTTGAAAAGGCCTGTCATAAGCTTGGTCGTCCAGTCGTAACAGAGGATATCCTATGGACAAGGCTTGAGAGTGCTGGATTTGTCGATGTTGTCGTTCAATCATTCAAGCAGCCATACGGTCCCTGGGCAAAGACGAAACATTAAAAAGAATAGGTGCAATGGTGCTACTAGCCGCGAAATCCGGGGCGGAAGGCTATAGCATGGCTATGTTCACCAGAGTACTGGGTATGTCAGCAGAAGAAGCCAAAAAAGCCTGTCAAGATTGTGCAAGAGATATAAAGAATAGGAATCATCATTCTTACAGCCCTCAGTACGTTATCCGATGCTCCTTTAAAAGTTACTGCTGCAGCATTGATGAAATACTAACTGTGTCTGATCGGTAGCATCGTGGCGTATGGTCGGAAACCGGAGTAGTAATGACTGTGGAACTTGATGAGCTTGATGTTTACGAGCATGCTATTATTTTTTGTTAAACCTTATATTTTCAGGATGGTACATTTAATTAACAAGACGGCAAGAGCTGACGTATCATGCACATACAACAATCCCGTCATGCAAATTCTGGTGGTTCGCACCATACTCTATTTGCCCTTCCCCGCTGTATTGCAGTTCACTTCAACCACCTTCTTATTCGACGCCGGTTTCGCATCCGTACAGCCCTGCTTCTTTCCGATTATTTCTTTGTATTTTGGTGCCGAACCATCCAACATGGCTAGCCTGGGGAGGGGATTGTAATACTGGACTTGAAATTGGGTTGCCCAGAACCTGGTAAA
Organism: Pyronema domesticum; assembly: GCA_024516145.1. Taxonomy (NCBI): domain Eukaryota; kingdom Fungi; phylum Ascomycota; class Pezizomycetes; order Pezizales; family Pyronemataceae; genus Pyronema; species Pyronema domesticum. The sequence goes on along the minus strand of JAJJXL010000010.1, from coordinate 436,624 downwards.
CTGAAGTATTCGTTGATTATGTCCTTCGGCAAAGGTCGGTTTTTCTAAGTGTTAGACAACCTCGCAAGTAATATTCCCCTATAATCTACATTCCCGTGCTGTTTCTTCCCTCAGGTGCTCGTTTTCTGTTCCCGCGGGTAACGCATCATCTTTCCTACCTTTGACCGGGCAGGCGGGGCCGAATAGACTCCCGGGATGTGGTATTGATCGAAAGGCGTGGGTGACCATATCTGCCGATGGGGCGGGGATCGGGGTGGAGGTAGAGGTGTGGTGGCAAGTGGTGATGGAGCTGATAGAGTAGTTGGGGTTAGATCTATGTACAAGGCCTGTGAGACCTAGCCGATGCTGCGAATTGATGCACTCACCCGATTAATTTTTCTATACACGCTTTTCGGCCAGTGGGACATGTTTGGCAAAACATTACATGCAAATTGAGAGGCATATTTATTTCTGGTTGTATATTATAACATGAGATCACCCGCGCAGCACTCACATCGCTCGTGTACGGCCGTACTCGTGTCACGAGCGGGTGCTTAGCGTTTCTGTAGAGTACATACAGTGTACTCTCCGCGAGTTGCGACGCATCCGGTACCAATAACGTGCTCTGTAGATGTTAACCCCACTCTTCCTATCCCGCCAGTTTCCGACTTCTAGAATACATCATCAATATTTGTCCTACTCCCTCTACACATAGAGCCTTTCTACAGACTCAAATGTATAATCCAGCCACGACGTGTCGGCTAAACTCAACCCAACTACTGTAGGCACAGTATCGACGTTGTAATGTCTCGAACGCGCTCCCACTTCAATAGTAGGCTGACAAGAACAATAATGGGTGATAAATACCATTCGATGCTGTCGGATTAGTCTAGTCAGGTCAATGATGATCGCGGCAAAATACCCTCGGCTTCTTCGTCGTAACCGGACCGCGATCCACCCCTATGTAGTGGCGTTATCTTCACCGTGGGCTTCGCTGCTATTATGTACTGCGATCAAATTCTATTGTTAGCATACGATTTTCTATCATTGATTCGCCTTTCTCATGTTGTTGTATCTCGTAGGGATACATGAGCGGGAACGACACGCTGACACCGCACAGTCAACAATTGTCTCTCGGATCTACGACACCAACAGACTAATGCCCTATCCTCCCTCCTAAAGCGAGCCGATCTGTAACCAATTTATAATTCTTAACTGCAACACACCAACTGTTGCTTCCCTCGTATACGTCCTACATGTCGCTTCCCTAGAAGTATCGGATCAATTACACCATTTGATGGGCAATTTGCAAGAATATTGTGGTAATTAATCGTCAATTTGCATTTATTAAATTTAAATAGAACCAAAGCCTCCAAAATACCATGCTAAACGCATGGTTTCAGTATGTAATTCTGATTTCACTGAGCGACACTATGGGGTTTACGCCCATAGGCAACGTGGCTACCGAAAAGTTAGCCATTAGCTATGTTCATGAAAAATTAGGGTTAACGGGGCCTTACAACGGAGAATAAGAATGATTATTCTTGTTCATGATATCGACGACGGTCTCATCGCACAGCTTACGGGCATCCTCTACCATCATACCTAGTACGCGGGTAAACAGCGCCATACCATAACCCTCTGTTACGTCCACTGCTGTTAAGAGGACCATCGAGCCAACTCTTCAATTTCTCGTCCTTAGCCCAAAGACCGAAAGGCTGCTTCGCCGTGAACACTTCGACGTCCACAAACCCCGCGCTCTCCAGCCTCTCTTGAAGCAATTTTCTCGTTGCTGGGGGGGGGGGGGGGGGGGGGGGGCGTCCCACTGGATGCAACCGTCTGCGACATTCTGCATCCATTGAGCAAGAACTTTACCGTTTGTATTATCCTCGGAATTAAGTATAGTTTCTATCTCTGCAGTTTCGATATACCTCCAGGCTTGATTCAGCTGTAAGCCTCACTGAGAAATTGGTCTCAATCTTCAATAGCTTGCGCTAGGTTTCGAATTGATGTGAACAAAATCGCAAGATTCCTGTACATGTAAGCCCCTGGGTAGGAAACATCGAGGTAGGTATCAATACATCCGCTTGAACCCAATTCTGGGATGCATCTCTGACCTCGAATTTCACATTCTTTGGTTCATAACTTCGTTGGATCGGACTTAAGTCCGTTCAGACGATCTGCGCGTTCGGGTAGAGAGTGGCGCAGTTAGTAGCCCAAATACCGGTTCCGGTACCAATATCGATGATGGACTCTGGATTTTTGATGTGCTAAATGAAGCTTTCCGTCCAGCATCTGGAGCATGATCTCGTGATGCAGGTCAAGTCTGGTAATGCTAGTCACGGAGCCCCCGCAAACAGCGTTTGATGTCTATCACGCTGGCTTTAGCTACCTGTCTTGCTCTTGTTCATCCGTGGGCATTGGGTTTTTTTTCAGTGCCAAAGTTGACGAAATCCGATGGCATTATCGTCAAATTATCAGGCGCCCACGTTTTATCGCCACATAAGAGTCGGGATAATATACATCATGGTGTTTACACGGTAATCGTGCCGGGATGATTATCGGCCCGATTCAGAATAATCGGAGGAATAAGTTGAATTATGGTATCGTCTTCTTTCTTTTGTAAACGTGTCCATTTCTGTCCTTTTTGTCTATATAAGCTCCTGTAAATTCCTTCAATAAATCTTCATCGTGCCCAACTCAATTCCCATCGTGAGAAGCCCTTAGAACCTATTATTCGATAAAAGTGTGCGTGATAGCGACGGCCATTTTCGAACATGTATTGATGAATGGAAGATGAAACGCTTGCAGAGTCGGATTGAAGACCAGCTGACTCGTAGCTGTATTCGTCTTTGTCCTTCAGCTAAGCAATTTGTCAGATATGTTTTGTTGTGGTAATTAGCGATAGCTGAGAAGTCGCATAACTTACGACGGCTCGATCAATCTCAATTTCTGGGGAGTGTCTTTCATTTTCCATAACTGACGATATGTTTGTTGCACTTCAACCCAAGGTATGAGCTCGTCGGGAAGCTAATTGAAAGCTCAGAAAGAACAGCCTCAGAAATGGCTAGGCGATCAGGGTAAGATATTTATAGGGTTTATGAACCATGTAGTACGTATCCGACATGATTAACGTACAGCTAGCATGTGGGATGTCCGTCTACCCCCAGGCTCCAGCATACATTTCCATCATAGTGTGGCATTGAAGCTCGGTTATAGGATGTACACCCCTGACGGGTCAGTAGTAAATAAGACTACCAACATATTCAGGTTAATACGCCATTTGTCTATCTATTCACCCCAAAGTTGATAACGGATGTCATCATTGCTGGCCATAACAATTTAGAAACTTATACAGAAAAACCTCGCTACAAGACTACCGCATATAATAATACACAGCATACAAGACTAGGAAGTTGACGAAATCATTCGGCATTATCGTCGATATCTCTCCGATGCTCTTGCTTACGATTATCCGACGCTCTCGTTTTATTGCCACGTAAGGGTCGGAGTTGCCACAATGATAATCGGGATGGATTACGGAGTAATCGTGCCGGGATGATTATCGCCTCGAATTGGGATAATCGGAGGAATAAGTGGAATTATGGTATTATTTCTTTCTTTTGTAAACGTGTCTATTTCGTCTCTTTTACGTCTATATAAACTCCTGTACATTCCTTCAATAGAACCGCATCGTGCAAATCAACTTTTCCCTCTCGGTGAACTCAAAGACCTCCAAATTCGTTAGAAGTGTTGGAGTGAATCGATGACGTCTATTGAAATGGAGGAAGCTATGGCTTAAATACATGAAAGCAGCGATGATACCGGCGATAAGATCTGGGTAGCAATCTACAAAGAGGGAAGAACAAGCTTGCCGGTCAAGTGCAGTTTGACACTCAACAGGAAGTGGACAGCCCAAAACTTTTGTATGGGAAATAAGAATAAATCGCTTAAATGAATATTCTTAGGGATCCGCAACTATTCCCACAGGTATTCTTGTAAAAAGGTGGCTTTGTATCACCAAATAGGGTTAGTGTATGGTTATGCACTACAATTTTGGACTAGTGCACAGTGTTGAAGGCAGTTTTGCAGCATATGTGGGCTGCCCTCTGTTCCCCCTCTGTGCCAAGCCAATTGTGCATAAGAATACCCAGCATACAAGAATATGAGTTCCCAGTCCCGGCGTAGTCTTATAGAGAGTTTTTTTTGTAATAGAGAGGATTCGCCCTCCGAAAAGGGAACAGGTTCAGTTCTTATTTCCCAGTCTTGGCTGTTGTGCAGCTGCAGCATGCAGAATCCAAAGGAAGGCAGGTTTGAAATATGCATATCATATTTGATGAATCAGCTCCTTCTTCTCCTCTGGTTGGTTCAACAGAGCCACAAAGCATGCATCCTGCAATGCGGTGCAAGCCAAGACTGGGAAATAAGAACTGAACCTGTTCCCGTTTCGGAGGGCGGACCCTGTCTAATCAAGAGTCTGCCACGCGTGAATTGTGGTGGCTGTAATTATTCATCATATGTACTCTAGTCGCATAAAAGTACTCGATATTGACCAGTCGCTTCCGAGTTAGAGTATCGTAGAGGGGGGGCACATAAAGTGCGGCCAGCATCATGAATAGCGCTTAATGACAGAATCGTTGATTGGCGTGCAAAATGGTTCGGCGTTACAACCCTAGCCCATGAACTCTGTCGCCGGCTCAGCTCGAAATCTTAGCACGCAATTCATATCACTGTGCCGCGACTGTGCGTCCGTGGTTCATAAGTGGGTTATCTACGAGCTCGGCAATGCCTCCCGCGAGAGTTGAATTTCCGCTATTCCACAAAGGGAAGGAACGGTAGATCTACAGAGGAGAGGATCTTTCATTTGAAACATCCCAAGAGTTTCTGCTAGCTCGATGACCATCGCATGATATAAAGCTTCGGTGTGCACATCGTCCGGTATTCATAGGTTGGGTATTCACAGGTTACAGAATATGTCCTTACAAGATGGTACCGCGGCCCACGGCCGCGGAGCCAATTGGGGTGCAAGAATTATAGCCAATGGGAGTGCAGGATGCGGTCGACTTTTTACCAATGGGAGTGCGGGATTCGAGTCGGAATCATATTATACAGTTTAGAAGACAATCGATTTACAATAGTGTGCTTACAATGTGTGCTCATATCTTCGGGCACAATCAAAATGTGACGTAAAATCGGTTTATGACAAAACCTTGATGCAGAACTCTACTGCTAGTTGTCAACGTTAACCGAAGTCTGAATCTCCTTTTTATTCTGAAAGACCATTTTCTCAGCCGCGCGGCGCTTCCCGACCTATCGGAGGTACTCTAGAGTAAGTACTCTACTCAACCCCATTCGACAGCCGCTTTTCTGTTGCGCTTTATCCCAGCGTCAAAGGAAATATTTCCAATCTCGAAATACATGGCCATCGATAAACCAGGAGGCAGTTTAAGCTTTACATGTTTGATCACATTAGTAAAATCTACATAGCTTCCTTTTACTTTCCCTAAAAGATAACCTGCTGTTGTCGCCAAGCCAGTTTTACCCTCCGACGATTGACCAGGTCGCATAAAATGTTTTAAAGATTATAGGAAAATTCAACTTCATAGACTATGTTACTACATATTTACCAAATAGATAAAATGTGAGTGTTTTTTGGGAATCAGAACTTTTTTGCGGGGTCGAGGCATATTAAGCGATTTAACCGCTGGATCATGTGTGATTCAATGCGGAACGCTAGGTCTCTTAACTATTGCAAACATGTTCTGACAGGATTACCAGATGGCGCAGTGTTTTAGGAGAAGATACGGCTTTTTCTTCCTCCACCCCGCCGGCCAAGCGATAATAGGCAGGTAAATATCAGGCGTGCACTTAGCTACAGCTGATTTCTCATCGCAAGTTCGGAAAAACGATTTAGATACCCTAACAAAGCGAGTTTCTGTCTGATCGATAAAACGTGTTGTACTTCAATCTAATCAGCACTTTTGCTATAGACTCATCGCATATATAACTCTCCACTTCAAGGTAAGCAGTCTTAACTGTCTAATCTATGAGAAGCTTCGTTTTGTGTTACATAGGGTGATAAGGATCAAGCTCTTTATGCATGCATACCGGCATAGATATGCTATTAAAAGTGCATTCCTAGCCCATGACTGCATTCTAAATTAAAAAAGGAAGGCGCTTGTTAACCCTTGTGATACCCTCCCACTACATAAGTACCCTGGCCCGGGACGTCTGAGTTCATACATATCATCCGGATCGCAAAACTCTTCCCTCCACGCATAGACGACTCAACAGAAAATGGCTTCATCAAGTGCCAAGACCACTGCAGCTGACATTGAAGTCGATCCCGCAGTGGTATGTTCTTCGCCCAAAGATTGTCAAAGTCGAGACTGATTATCAACGAATTCAGTTGGCCGATCTAGAGGTAGACTCTTATGACTCCTCTGGATTCGCTACCTCCACACAGAGTCTCACATCCTCAATCAATTCATACGTTTTTGAGAATGGACGGCGCTACCATGCTTATTACGGAACCGAGAAGAACCATCTCCCAACGGATGAAAAGGAGCAAGACAGGTAATTCCTACATACTGCGTAAACTGATATGACAGCATTCTTATACTCTAATAGAATGGACATGCACCACGAGATCATGTTGCAGCTACTCGAGGGAAAGCTTCATCTTGCACCAATTGGTAACAGTCCGCAGCGCATCTTGGACATAGGTACTGGAACAGGCATCTGGGCGGTCGACTGCGCGGATACCTACCCTAGCGCAGAAGTCATTGGAACAGACTTAAGGCACGTAAAATGTATTCGATACTGATCCCTACACTTTATCTTACGAATCCCAGTCCTATCCAGCCGAGCTGGGTGCCACCAAATCTCAAATTCGAAGTTGATGACATGAGCGAAATATGGGGCTATAAGGATGTAAGCTTTCCCAATAATCATTCACTCATTAATTTAACCCAAGTAGGATTCCTTCGACTTCATCCACGTGCGCAATCTGTCTCAGTCCGTCGAAGACTGGGATCATCTTTTGAGACAGATTTACCGTTGCACAAAACCAGGTGGATATTTTGAGCTTGCCGAGTGTGAGTTCACGATCAAGTCAGACGATGGAACGGCTGGTCCAGACTTTCAAAAGTACATGAAGCTACTCACTGAAGCCTGTGTGAAACTTAATCGACCAACTGTTACAGCAGACATGGCAAAAGACTTATTAGACCGTGGAGGATTTGAGGATGTTAAAGTCGTCACACTGAAGCAGCCGTTCGGACCTTGGGCAAAAGATGAGAGAATGAAGAAAATCGGTGCTATGGTCATGCTTACGGCCGATGCTGGAGCAGAGGGATATGGCTTAGCAATGTTCACTCGTGTGCTCGGTATGACTGCGGAGGACTCGCTCGCCCTATGCCAGAAGACATCAACGGAGATCAGAAATAAGAACTACCACGTCTGGGAGCCGTTGTAAGTCACTTTCCAATTCCGTTAAATATATAGAGCTAATCGGGGTCCGCATGATAGCCACGTTGCTTACGGACGTAAACCTCTCAAGGCTTCGGAGGACAAATAACCGCTTATTTTAGTTTTCGTCATGAGGATTACTTGAAGCTTACTGCAGGAATATCGTGTATAATCAAAGTGCGATGAATTGGTCGGGGAATATGTAGATATCGTTCGGGAAAGACGATTCATTCGGGTTCTGAAAAGCCTATGAGACGTTTGTGAGAGGTCCATCAGTGGCGAAGGTTCATCGTGGCCATTTTGGAGATAATTGCCGAGTGCATCATAATACATTTATGCAGCTGCAAGCCACAGCCAAAAGTGCAGTTCTCCAGTGCACGGCACACGCAGCTACCTTACATTATAGAAGCGCGGAATGCAAATAACCGAAGCTCGTGACATGGTGGGCGAAGTTTACTTTCGAAGATTACATGGTTTCATACAGTACTTGACCTCGCGGTCTGTAGATAATCGAGGCTATGGTATCTACTCTAGACTCTAGAGTATAAGTGTATGAATGTATCTATGTGGCAAATAAGCAAGTACCGGCCTACTCCACGTAATCAATATCCATGTATGTGATATGGCATGCAACGCCCAACTTACATCAGGTCTAGCCATTCGTAACATTGTTCCGTAATTTCAGCCACTATCGAGGATATCCAATTAATCTACAACCACATGATTTTGCGTAGGCAGGCATGAATAAAAATGGATCGAGGGGTTGGCTAGCACATGATTGTTATATTTCAAAATACCGATGTTGGCTATGTACTTGACATTTCAATTCTCATCTCACGCGGGTATCACTGGTAGCTTGTACTACCTACAAACGTCATCGGCGGCATACACATCGTTAAAAGCCACCGAAAAATAAGTCGCGGCAACCGAAGTTGAAGCCAAGATTATACATACCGCTAAGAAGTACATGCCATTTATATGTTCTGATTTTTGTATTGAACCTACGTACTCTACATGGCGTAAGACAGAGCTTGGATATCCGGTGACTGATTTTGCGGCAACTACATACGACGATGTGGATTGGCTTGGTCTCGAGTGTGCTGATTCGGGATGTGTTGGCAAAGTGCACTTGTTGATTGTAGCTTGCATTAATCAACCTTATCTTCAATCCAACTAGGAACTCTACTACATATACGAAAAGGAAAATGAAGTACAGCGTCTCATACACTCCAAATCCGTGCATGCATAGAGTAATGAGAAGCTTCGCAACTTTCTTAATCCATATACATAACAAAAATCATACAGTCGTGACAGAAATGGTGAAATAAGTAGTACGCGCGCTGAGATTCGAATCAAACCAGTGAGTATTGAAAACCTTCCGAGACTCAAATCCCACCAGATTAAACTTTGTCGGCAGTATTGGTTGGCTTACGTCCGTAAGCAACATGGCTATTTCATCAATCTGTATTAGCTCTGGATGTATGAATACGGGAAGAGTAGACGTTCTTACAATGGTGACCAGACGTGATAATTCTTGTTTTTGATGTCGGCCGATGCTCCTTTGCAGATAGTCATTGATTCTTCCGCGCTCATATTAAGGACACGGGTGAATAATGCTAAGCCATATCCCTCGGCTCCAGCATCCGCGGTGAACATAACCATCGCGCCAATTTTCTTCATGCGCTCGTCCTTCGGCCATGGTCCAAAAGGCTGCTTTCTTGTCTCAACGTGCACATCAACAAATCCTGCCTTTTGTAACAGCTCCCTAGCCATTGCTGCAGTCCATGTGGGTCTATTAATCCTAGCACAGGCTTCGGCAACAGAGTTCATCCATTTTTCGAATTTCGGAGCCATTGTATTGTCGTCGGTATGGATTTTGGCTTCCAGTTCGGCGACCTCAGCCCATCCACCGGGCTTGGTGCAGAGGTAGATTTGGCTCAGTAGTTCATCCCAATGATCGATACACTGCGACAGGTTGCGCGCGTGTATGAAATCAAATGAATCCTAACAGATTCAGTATAAATGTTCATCGGACGTAAACGGGTAAACGCACAGGTTTGTAAGACCACTCTTGAGTCATGTCATCAACCTCGAATTTGAGGTTCGGAGGGACCCAGCTCGGCTGAATTGGACTAAAAGAAGATTCGGGTTAGAATAATCTCAAATCATTACAATATCCTTTTCTTTCGGGTTTCACTTACCTCAAGTCCGTTCCGATAACTTCTGCACTGGGATAGGTGTCTGCGCAATCCACGGCCCAGATTCCAGTTCCAGTTCCGATGTCAAGGATACGCTGTGGACTGTCTCCAATGGGCGCTAGGTGTAGTTTCCCTTCGAGCATTTGCAACATAATCTCATGGTGCATATCTAATCTACGCAACTGTTAGAGAAAGCGCATAACGTGCTAATTGTATAATTTACCTATCTTGCTCCTTCTCGTCAGTCGGCATGTGGTTTTTTTCGGTTCCGTAATAAGAATGGTAGCGACGGCCATTTTCAAAGAAGTATTGATCGACCGACGAAGACAGACTTTGCGTTGACGACACAAACGCAGAAGAAGAGTCGTAACTATCTACATCTAGATCCACTAGCTAATGATCGTATTAGTCATCGGTATAAATATAAATTTTCTGCCAGGCACTCATACCACTGAGGGATCGACTTCAAGATGTGTGCCCAGGGACGCCGATGGGGCTGAGGCCATTTTCCTCGAGTTTTCGGTTTACGAGTAGTATGTGAACGATTGTATGGGTATTTCCTGAAGGGTTGTCCTGAGTTAACACACGGGGGTTCTCTATCCATGGTACTTATACGTCCACCTGGGGCATGGTATTCGTAGCGCCTGCCGGTTTAAACCCTCTATGCAGCCTCACCGAAAAAATTGCACTCTGAACCCTGTACGATTTTATCGCTGCATGAGTATGCACAATTTTGCATTGAAGCACAAACGCACCTTTGTGGTGTGGTTCAGTCAGGTCTCATCAAACCCCCAAAGTTATACCTCATGTCTCCTCTGTACATGCTATGTATCTAAACATAAGTAGTTGAGTCTATGTAACGTTATGAACGTACGACAAACCAAGAATTTGGATTTCGCCGGTGTCAATTGAGGCTGAAGTTTTGAACATATACCTTCCTATTGTATAAAGCTCGGCAACCACACAGTCAAAAATGACTAGCTTTCCACCGGCAAAAGAAAGTTTCTATTACTAAATCTACAATATATATACCTAAATAGCCGAGCTTCTGGATATGGATATGTCGTAGATATCTTCTGTCGCGACATCCGATTCAACATTCCGATTCTAAATGTCAACTGCGGCTAAACCGCTTACCATGGCTATTTCCTCAAGGGTTATTCCGAATGGATGGATGCTCGGTTGACCCGGGTTAATCACGCAGTGGATCCTGGTGTTAGTGACATGTCGCGATTGGCGAATCTGTCACGTCGGTGGGGAGCGCAGCGGAAAAGCGGCTGAAATGGCATGTGGTAGGTAGAAGCGCCCTGCGGCTGCAAACGCAGTCTGGCTAGTCGTTTACCCCTGACGGGACACTCGCTCTATGGTATGCATGTACATACAATTTCATGCATCGGATGTTTATTTGTAACAGCTTATGAAAGAGTTACCAGGATTACTCACACACCGAACTTTTAAAAAAAATAGCCTCTGGACAGCGAAACAGTCTTTCATAAAAACTTCGAACACACCCCGGACCACAATACTTACTTCACACGACTGCTCAACTCTCTTATGGGCTTTTTGAATGTATATAGTCTTCCCCCTTCCTCTGCGGCCACCTGGATACCCGCGGTGTAGGGCCTTCAACAGTTCAACTTAACCCCCGGATCCTCAGTATCTCTGCCCAAGGGCGAGGCGAGATGTGGGGGTCTTGGTTGTTGGCTCTCGCCCCCGCTTCTTCAAAGCCGAGTGCTTTGCGATGAGCCGGTGTCTGGTCTTCGACTTCACTGGCCATCGAGGGCTTTCCGCCAAGGGCCAGGCAAACCCAACGAATGAGCATTGAGCCGTTCGATTCTCTTTTCGCTTACGTTCATCTTCTGGTCTCGCACTTTTATCTGTCAATTCAATATCCTACGTTGCCATCTCTTTCTCTTGCCTTTCGTACAGGACAGTTACTCCAGAGTGGTGCCAGTGGTCGCAGAGACGACGTTATCCTGACTATACAAATGTCTTGGCGCCAAATCAACATCTTGGCCCACGCTGCTGGTAATTGATGCGGGGCACGGTGATAAGGACTTCCAGAGAATCTGGGTCCAGTACGACACGTGGATGACTCTGGATGCAACAACCTCTGTAAACAACAGAAGGTACACACCCGGCAAAGCAGATTCCGACGCGTCTGATGATGTACTGCGGGGCGTGTACCAGACAACGCAGGTCAAACATGTGCGGATATCTACCCTAGCGCAGAAGTCATTGGAACAGACTTAAGGTACGTAAAATGTATTTAATATTGATCTCTAAATTTATCTTACGAATATCAGTCCTATCCAACCGAGCTGGATTCCACTAAATCTCAAATTTGAAGTTGACGACATGAGCCAAACATGGAGCTATGAGGATGTAAGCTTTCCCAATCATCATCAACTCATTGGTTTAACCCAAGTAGAATTCATTCGACTTCATCCACGTGCGCAATCTGTCTCAATCCGTCGATGACTGGAATCATCTTTTGAGACAGACTTACCGTTGCAAAAACCAGGTGAATATTTTGAGCTTGCCGAGTGTGAGTTCACAATCAAATCAGACGATGGAACGGCTGGTCCAGACTTTCAAGAGTACATGAAGCTACTCACTGAAGCCTGTGTGAAACTGAAACGACCAACTGTCACGGCAGACGTGGCAAAGACTTATTAGAGCGTGGAGGATTTGAGGACGTTAAAGTCGTCACATTGAAACAGTCGTTCGGACCTTGGGCAAAAGATGAGAGAATGAAGAAAATCGGTGCCATGGTCTTGTTGACGGCCGATGCTGGAGCAGAGGGATATGGCTTAGCAATGTTCACTCGTGTGCTCGGTATGACTCCGGAGGACTCACTCGCCCTATACCAGAGGACATCGGCGGAGATCAGAAATAAGAATTACCACGTATGGGAGCCGTTGTAAGTCACTTCTTAATTCCGTTAAAATGTATAGAACTAATCGGGATCAGCATAATAGCCACGTTGCTTACGGACGTAAACCTCTCAAGGCTTCGGAGGACAGATATTTGCTTATTACGATTTTTGGTATAAGGACAACTTGAGGCTTACGAATATCATGTGTGATCAATTACTTACAGATGCTTTGTGTCTCGGTCCAGTGTGCGCTGGATTGGTCGGGGAATATGTAGATATCGATCGGGAAAGACGATTTATTTAGGTTCTGAAAAACTTGTGAGACGTTTGTGAGAGGTCCTTCAGTGGCGAAGTTTTATTACGGCCATTTTGAAGTATCACTCGCTCGGTGTCACTGGATGAGCCGAAGCGAGCTCCGTTCTTCGAAAGAAAGTATCAGTCGTCAGCCTCTCGAGCCATTTTTGCTATCTTTTTTGTCTCTTTACATACCCAATATCATGTGGTCTGGATGTCGCGTCGGGGTTTGTGAAAAATGGTGTCGTTCGCAGGTGATAAGACTACTGTACCTATTCAGCGTAGGCTCTGGTACGTATGTCCAGCGCCAGGTCACGAATTGGCTTGGATTTTGCGAGTTGTAGTTTCCGTTGGCTTCGTGGCGCGCCGAATCAATTGCGGACAACCCACCCACTCCTTCAGAGCTTTCAGGGGGGTTGTTTGTGATTCTGGAGATCGCGGTGCGCTGGGTACAGCAACTGTCAGAGAGAGCATGTGGTACTAAAGACTGTGTTCGAAACTCAGCGCTCTGAGAACTGAAAGTTGTAGATTTGAACTCCAGCGGCAATTTGGCGTCGTGCAAGCCTCGAAAGCTGGTACTCGGAGTGATCAGCGGTGGGTGTGGGTATTTTTTCATGTCCACAATACGCGAAGACTGAGTCGTCGACTCGATTGCGGGCGGACTCGACGGTTGGCGGGCCGAACTGCGGGCGGGCACAGGGCCCGGCAACGTCGGTCACGTTAGTATGAAACACAAAACACCGCGAAGCTAGAGTACTTATCGTCGTGAAGGTTCAACTGTGGAAGTCAATTGAGGGTTTGGAATGCCTCTGTTTGCATTACAAAGGAGCCGGAACTCAAACCCCCAGAATTCCTCACCGAAAAATCACCTCCACAAGCATACATCAGCGAAGGAAAACCGCGTCTGCTTGAAATTCATCGTATTTCGACTATGTACAATAATATCTAAATAGCGCCTCGCTACATGCAAAATAATTGAAGAACAAGAAGAGCGGATGCACCACATTTCCAACCTGTCCCTGATGGTATGTGCATATGAAGCAGAACCCGTGGCAATGTGCGACATTGCGGAACCGGCCATGTATGTGTTAAAATCGCGCTAGTGTGACTACAGTATATACTGATGGATAGGAATTCTTCTCATCGTTTAACTTGAACAGGGTCGCTGGCGAGGGTCATGACTCATTTGCTGCGGCATGATGTGAAAGATCATGAACGGAGCAGGCGGCGGTTATCGATTGCAAGACACGCGCATGCATGCATATGTTGTACCGCAGACGCGCCGCGCGCTGCTTGAGATGTAACGGTGAATAATGAGTTACATCAAACTGCAAGTGCGTAGCCTAGCGCGCTACATACAGTACTGTGCCGAGCGGTTGAAGTACAACATCGCCTGTTGCCAGAGGGTGTTGTATTGTGGCCATGTCGCCATCGCCAGCCTCTGTTGTAGTTTGCAATACCTGTCCCCTTGACCCTGTTGTACTTTAAATACCTATCACCATTCTGAAAATATAGGTACAAAATACAAGTATATATTAATAATATACTATTATTGCTAAATCTAGAGCCATCCTTCAGTACTTGCTTATCTTCCACCAATTCCATGTACTGACAGTTGATAGTGAATATCAACCTCTTGCTTATTGCTCCAGAGCATCCTTGTACTCTTCGTTTTCATCCTCCTGGTTTTCCTCGCTTCCTTCCTCCTCGCTCTTATCCTCCTCACTGCTGCTGTGTCCCTCATCTCTAGCACTGTCGTAATCATAGAAGACGCGAGCCTGGTTGCTGAACCTGCCACTTCGGCGAAGTTTGAAACCAGTTGGTAAAATGTTTTGGGGAATAACCCCAGACTCCGACTCTATGTCCATAATCTCGATATCTTGTGCTGGCTTCAAATTGTGACTGCCTGTGACGGGAAGCTCAATCTCGAGCGATTGCAAGATTACCTCTAGAGGGACATCATCATCGTCATCGTCATTGTTGTGAAGGAATCTCTCTTCTTCTTCTTCTTCTTCTTCTTCAGGAGATGGATCAGCAGAAGTGGTGATGCAGTCCATGCTGTTGATGGGTGACAATTTCTGTTTTTTTCCTGCCTTTTTTTTTGTAACGTACTACCCCACCATCAGTACCTTTGATACCGTTGAGCCATGACTGATCCTTCATTTCATAGAACCCAAAGAATGTGTCTAGTGCAGCTGTTGATGTCAGACATTCATAGGATAAATCCCATTCACCAGCCTTGCAACGGGACCAGGTTTCTTGATGAGATCTTTATTCACAGAGACATGGTCATAGGCCAAGAGTAACCAGTGTGGCGTTTCGTCACGCAGGGTAGCAACAGTGATATCAAGATGGATTTCTTCTGGCGGTAACCCGGCACGCACCATTCGTTCAACCTCACCAGAGAAGTATCCCATGGCTGCTGTTTGAATGTAGTGCTTGAACACTCTTTTGGAGACCTACATCGTAAGGCTATAGGATTCCAGTACAGCATCCCAACAGAGCTGTCATGACCCTCTTCTCTTCCTTCCCAAAGATTTTAACCTGCTTGCTTCCACGAGGATGGTAAGTTTTGGAGTTACCACCTGGGATAAGATGAACCTGTGTCTGATCAATATTGATGATCAGAGATGCATGGACCTTGCCATTGTATACTCTCCAGAGCAGACGCCAGAAGGTGTTATGGCATACAATGTCCCAGTCCTCCGGGAGTTTTTGAGCTGCTTATGTCCCCACACGGACACTCCAGTCAAGATCCTCACGGATGAATCGTCGAACAGCCTAGATGCAGAATACAGGTGCATATGGATTGGTCTCTGATAGTGTAGTAAGAATGCTAGGCTTCATGCCACGGATGATTCTAATGATAACATTGCGAGCAGTGCCAGCATTGACCGGCAATCCAACGGCTCTCATTCCAGTCAAAGTCCTTGTAACGTATTCGATAACCTCATCATGACCATCAAGTAATTCCTTGTTGGTGTGTTTCGGTTTCATCCGGGCTGCTTCATTGGATACTCGTAATAAGACACTTGCTTTCCATGCCAAAGTGCCTGGTTCAATCCAGTGTTGAATGGTCCGACATTGGAGGGTATCGAACAGCCCTTCATTGGCATATCGGAATTTCAGCTTACGTTCAATGTCGCGAGCTTTGAACTGACATCGCTTGGCCATGGTGTCAATCAATGGCCAGGTAATTGGGTGCTGCCAATTCACCTGTGTTCGGGGCTTGAGCTTGATGGAGGCACCAATTCGTTGTGTCCCATCCTGTCGAATCAGTGAACAAGTCGCATTGGTTGCCTCAGCCACTGTTAATCCAGAGGTTCTTGAAAATGTCGATGACTCTGTTGGTTGAAGTTGAACTGTTACTGTTTTTATCTTCTTCAGGGTAGTAGCATCACGAAGCCCTTGATCTGCTTCCTGCTGATGCTTCTTCTCCCGCTGCTGTTGTTTCTGCTTTGTTCTGGTCTTCTTTTGCTCGCGGGCTTTCTCCTCCTTTGTCGGCTTGCATGTGGTGACTCGCTGTGCTGAGTCTCGAGCACTGTCCTCTCGGTACTTTTTCTCTGTAGTAGGCTTGAAGAATGAGGCCAGAGAGAGTTGTTTCATAACCCTGGGGGGACGATTGGTAGATGGATCCTCCCTGTCAGACATGATCTAAGTATGATGAAGCAACGGATGATTTTTACAACACAAAACCGTATCGCCGGAGATTGTGAGTAGTCAAACAGTATGAATCTCGGTATGTGGGGGATGGAAGATGGAGGATGGTGGATGGTGGAGGGATAGAGTCAAGTTTTTCTGCAAGTTCAATCAATGGGGCCGGTGGGGGTTCAACACAGAAAAATTCAGTTGCTATTCTGGAACCGAGATGTCTTAATTTACATATTATTTCATATTAACCGCTGCTTCATAAAACCAAAATATATGATACCATTGCCCTGTTGTAGTTCCAATACCTGTCACTAGTGCCCTGTTGTAGTACAAATACCTGTCGCCGAAAATGGCTGTTGTACTTCGACCGCTCGGTACAGTAGATCTCTCTCTATATATGTCTGCCATATGTACTGCCGATTACGCATTTATCCGACTCGGGGAAACGTTCGATTATCGCATAGCATACCCTCCAACGATGCGATGCGGGGGATGTGAGCGTGGAACGCATACACAGGGGCTTGTTCTGCGCCTACTGACCGCGGTAATAGGGTCCGAGGCAATTGTTCGCTGTTGGCGCTTGCAGGGAGTGGAGTACTTTGTTTTCGGGCAGAGCAGGAAGAATCAAAGTCCAGGGATATGGTGGAGCCGGACGCGTGTTGAATTGGGGGGAACTGTTAATAGGAGTCTTGGACGGAAGTTGGATAGGACAGATTAGAAAATTTTCCGACCTGCTTGAAGTTAATCATCGGTTTCGAGTGACATGTGTAGGTAACAGACGCAGATTTAATGAAGAACTGCCTGAGAGAAACAAAGGGGATGTAAAGCAATCTCATCGAAAAGCGTATATTTGCAACCAAATCTAACGTCCGATTCCCACCATAATATCTACGTGATCCATGAGTTGGGTTTCGCACTTCACGGTTGCGGTTAAATTAAAGCCGGCGGCAGAATTAAGGCGGAAGACAGCGGGGTGAAAGGAGTGAAGCGATAGCACATGGTGGTCACTCAGAATTTCACTCCCTCCGTTGACTTTTACTTAGACTCAGTTGTACCTCCATGTAGCTGAAATTTTAAAGGACGGATGAAGGTTTGATGTCTTTCGACGATGTTTTAGTGAGATTCCATGATACATCGGCTCGCGAGGTGACTAATCGCGAACCACGACGCTATGGTGAAGAAACCCTGTTATACCAGGTAATTGCATAAGTACCATGGGTCAGGACGCCAATTGCCGCCCATCAGTCTCTCAAAAATATCTTCTACCGTTTGTTACGCCTACGACGAGAAATGTCCTCATCAAAGCCTGAAAACCTGGGATCTAACCTTGAAGTTGATCCGGCAGTGGTAACTATGACACCCAGCTATAATATGTCACTCGCAATGTTAATTGCTAGTCCAGCTTGAAGATTCGGTGGCCGACAGCTATGATTCGTCGGGATTCTGTACATCAACAGAAAGCTTGACATCTTCAATCAATCAATACATTTTTGAGAACGGCCGTCGCTACCATTCCTATTATGGGGCCGACAAAAACCTTATGCCTACCAACGAGACTGAGCAAGACAGGTACAAGAATTACAACCTCAAGTTCTTGGTTCATTCAGATTCTAATTATTTCGAAGATTAGATCTACATCATGAGATCATGTTACTGCTACTGGAGGGAAAGCTTCATTTGGCACCAATTGGCCCAGATCCACAAAAGATCTTGGATATTGGCACTGGTACTGGTATATGGGCGGTAGACTGTGCAGACATCTATTCTAATGCGGAGGTTATTGGTACAGACTTGAGGTAAATGTTTTGAAATCATGCGTTATACCAATTTTCGCTAACACATTCTGTACTTGCAGCCCAATTCAACCCAGCTGGGTTCCTCAAAATCTTAAGTTCGAAGTCGATGACATGACTCAAGAGTGGTCCTACAAAGATGTATATTTTCCTCCTATCGGACACTCAAGATTCGGTTGTAAAGTAACCCTGATAGAACTCCTTTGATTTTATCCACATCCGAAATTTGTCTCAGTCAATGAGCGACTGAAATCAACTGATTCAACAAGCTTATCGCTGCCTCAAACCTGGTGGATACCTGAAGATTGCCGAGATGGAATTTGGAACTTTTTCCGACGACGATAAAATTGATAACGGCTTCAGAACGTGGATGGAATATCTTGAAGAGGCCTGCGAAAAGCTGGGGAGACCTACGATCACGGCAGAAAGGGTAAAGCAGATCCTGAATGATGGTGGACTCGAGGGTATTCAAGTGGCTACTATGAAGCAACCGTTTGGTCCTTGGGCAAAGGACGAAAGAATGAAGAAGGTCGGCACCATGACAATGTTTACGGCAGACTCTGGCTCTACCGGATATGGATTGGCATTGTTTACTCGTGTGCTTGATGTGGCTCCAGAAAAAGCGCTTGCTGTATGCAAGGCGGGTGCTGCTGATACCAAGAACAAGAATTATCACATGTGGACACCTTTGTATGTACCCCTCAATTTCCATTTGACAGGGCTTCAGCTAACACAGAAATCACAATAGCCATGTTGCATACGGACGCAAGCCTATTTCCGCTGATTATCAAGTATAATTGTCCGGAATCGGTGTCATAGAATAGCGATGGCTTTCTATCGTGGATACTTCTGAGGTTGTGAATGAATTTGTGATGTTGGAAATTTTTATTTTCGGACTAACTTGCCTGAATTTTGCGGTACCGATAATGGATTTACATTTACATTGAGACAATCATGTTGAACCGCATAGCACAATCACAATGTTAAACCAGCGATCCGCTATGATCTCGCCTGCTCTAACTTTCAAGCCCTCAACAACCATGTAATCTCTGAGACTATCCCACAGGAAAAATAAAGTTACGAGAACATTCGTTCGGATGCACTGTGCCGAAACTATTGATCCTTCTGCTCCTTCATGATCGCATGAGGCCGTCGCTGGTCGAAAACTTCAATGAACTCTCAATTATAGAGCCACTGTTCGTAGGATTAACTCAAACGACTAACAGTCTTACGATATTTGTAACGCGAGTAACTGAAAGCTGAATAGATGCACGGTGCCGAAGCTGGTATGTGTGTGTATTCCGCGGCGTTCGCGTGCTAGCGTGTCATCAGCCCAGCGCCGTGTGCTGCGCTCCCAGAATCGATACCATCCATCAAAAGTCGTATCCGCACGGCACTTTGAAAAGCTGATACTCGGTGCTGATCAGTGTTGGGGACACCTGTTTGTCAATTTCTTCAACAATTGGTATGCGAAAACCGAGTCTAAGTTGCGGACCCGACTGTGCACTCGACAAACGAGAGTCGATGCGCGCGCCCGCCGGTGGGCACAGATTCCCCGAGAGCTGTACTCAGTATAGTGTAACCCATTAGAGATTGGAGTTTGAAGTTCGAATTCTCGGCAGGCAGAAAGCTGAGGGTACGCGGGATTTCGATGGGATCAAAAGCATGAGGACGTGGCCTGTAGTGTGGAAGCACCAAAGCGATGCAACTTGCCGTGGAGAGTTTAATAGATGGGATAACCTCGCTCCCTTCTGTATCCGAAAGTTTCTTTTCATTGACTTTCGTATTCGCGTCTTCATGTAGTTCAGTTCAACTTTTTCTTCGTGATATTTCATGATACCGCGGCTCGCTCAATGACTAACCGCGATCACCGGCAGATCACTCTTCGCGACGCTATGGTATTATGACTCCTCACAAAGTGCAATCGATAGTGCAACTAACTCTTGCCAAGATCACAAATCAGTAGGGCTAAGGCAACAATCAATTCACGAATAGGCATTAATTTTAAGCTACAGAAGAAAGTGTAGAAAAGGGGATAGATAAAGTAAGAAAGAACGCTAATCTCCACAAAAAACCGCACACAAAAAAGTTCGAACAGATATAGAAAAATGTAGTAGCCTAAAGGGAAAAAAGACTAAGGGTAAGCAGAGTATAAAAATCAATCTAAAACACTAGGTAAACAAACTAAACACCCCCATTTGATCAGCCACCGGGCACCAACCCACAACCCGCTACAACCCGCTCCATCCACGATCCACAGTCCCATGAAAACCATACAGTTGTTGTTCTACTAATTAAAAGATTACAAGCATGGTATCATAAGTTTTATATCTTTCCTCCCGCTCCATCCCCAAATAGCACCCGAACCAAGAAAATCCTGAAATCCAAAAAAGCACGCAACCTTCCAAGCAAAAAAGCAAAATTAAGAAAAAGAGCTCAAAGCAAAACAAAGAAACGTATTACATATTACATATACTGCGTGTGCGACGGGAACCACTTCCTCATTTTTGTCTTGATATCCGCATCCGATATCTGTTCCTGGGTACCCATAAGTTGGTTCTGGAATACCCTTA
The DNA here is from genome assembly GCA_024516145.1 of Pyronema domesticum. NCBI lineage: Eukaryota > Fungi > Ascomycota > Pezizomycetes > Pezizales > Pyronemataceae > Pyronema > Pyronema domesticum. The sequence goes on along the minus strand of JAJJXL010000010.1, from coordinate 415,788 downwards.
GCCTTGCTGCATACATCTTTGGCGATTCTTGAGGCTTTGGTGATGACTCGTCAAACTCCTTTGCTAAGTAGTGACGTCCATGCCTCGTCATTACCGGGTCGAGGTTGTCCTTGAGAATCTGCCACATTTTTGCGGGCTCGTTTTCGCCGTCTAAGAATACCCGGATTGGAATGCTGCAGGAAGCGTAGATAATCCATTGAGCCTGGCCTTTTCTTTTGAGGTAGATAGCGTCATCGAGAGGAGTCTCGTGGCGCTGAACGATTTCCCATAATCCCATTGAGCCTAGCAAGTGACGGCAGGCTTGGGACCATTCTCGGTAGTTGTACTCGGTAAGCAAGATTATTCGGCCTTCTTGGAAGGTAGCGTGGGTTGCTTGCTGCTCTCGAGGAACTCGGTAGACAGAGGATCCGTCGGAGGATTTTGAGACGCCGTTACGTATGGACATACTGGACATTTCGGCGGTAGCGGGGGGAGTTAATTCTTGTTGAGTTTGTGGGTATCTTCTTCTTTGAGGAGCGACTTGATGATGTTGATGATTTATTGGTTGAGGTGGAGGTCTTTGGTTATTCGGGTTTTTGAAAATGGCTGAGAAGCCGGAGAGAATACTCGAATCGTCAGGGGCAGCCAGTTTGAATGTTTCCTCGGGTGCTTCCAAAAGCTGATTCTTGCAATTGGGGTTGCGATGCAACGGCGGTTGGTTAAAGAACGACGGTTAAGCTGAGGAAGCCGCAGAGGTGGTTGATGAGAGATGTAGAATAGGATGGCAGAAATGCCTGCTGAGGGTAGATGTAGAGGGGTATTCGGATGAGATCGCGCGCGTTGAGATCTAACAGCTCTAGAAAGTACGCGGCCGGTGCGCGAGGGTTTACGTAAGGTTAGTCTTCCACGTGAGTTGTTGAATAGCGCTGGGTCCATAGCGACGGAATATGAATAAACCCGGCACAAAGGCTCATGTTGTATTTGATATAAATATGGTAGGATGAAGCTGTTCTGGCATGGATTGTGTTGATGAGTTGATCATCCAGCCAAATGTCGTGGCGCTTGGTGGGGCGTGCATGATAGCTGCTAGGGTGGATACCCTACTGATCGATTACGACTCCTGAAACCAATTGCTGGTTCTCGAATATTCGCCTTTTCTTGATGATGATCGTAATAATTTTTTATACCTGGATCAAAGCACGAGAGATCAAGCCTCTGGATGAGAGGCTGCGGTGTTGTTTCGAATAGCCTCCGCCGCACCAAACATCTTGGCAGGGGGAGTTGAGATGGCGCACTGATCCTCAGTCTATATAAAGCGAATCTTTTTTTCCCGTTAGTCTTGAAAACAGAGCAATTAGTATTCCATTTCCAACCATCGATACTTCCAAGTTTGATGCATCGTACCAGGAATTTCATGATGGAAAATGGTCGAAGAACCCAAGCTGTCGCCGCGCCATCACCGTCGGATTTTTGACCAGACACGATTGGATCTAGAACCCCAAGCACGGGAGGCCGAGTCCCTCGTAAGTTGTCAGGAGCTCCGGAGCCGCTCCTACGCATAGAACCCTTTGCGTAATCAATTCTGGTGCCAAAGCTAAATTAAAATAGTCGATTCGAGTGTTGGCGAAAGCGTTGTGGTGGGGGATGTGGGGGAGTTCGCCGATGGTCGAGTCGAGACCAACTTGTTCAGGAGGTAGCATTTAGTTTCGCTTGACCAGTTGCGGTGGCAAATGAACCATCGTGTGGTTTCGTTGAAGCGAATTGACAAGGAATCTACACAATCGTCTAACTTAATTCATCTAATGAACATTCGGAAACATTTTCGCGGTCTACTACCGAAACATCTGTTAGTTTTCAAGCTGCTACGCGGGAAATCAACAGTACGTACCTAACAGCTAGTTCGCTGCTTTAGCCTTCTCAACATTGTCCAGTTCGAAATCCTCTGCCGAGCTGTTGGGGGCTCATGCGGCGGCTGAGGGACTGAATTGAAGCAGAAGGTTGACAAAGTTGGCGGTAGATTGGGCGTGTGCTGAGGTAGGTGCGCGTCTAAAGACGTCAAAGATGGGGTGTAAGTTTCGTCGTTGACGTGAAACAAAGCACCCGTGCATTAAGCGACTTGGCACAACGTCGTGGACGCCAGCCGGACGATCCGTCCGAGCTTTATGTACCAAGTGCTGTCGGTTGGGAAGCGGAAAGGCATGATCTTCAATTTGTTTCAGCCCTCTGTGAAGCGAGTGAGAATCGTGTGGAGACGTCGTTCCAGGGTTCATTAGGAAGGTGAGCAGCGAATACGATGTTTCTGAAGATGCAAAGTAACGGTGATGAAATCGTGCCCCATGAATTCTTCGGGATCCACTTCGATTATCCTCACAAACTCCGATATGATCTCAAGATCTTTCATAAAAAAAACCTCAATATCCTAAATCTTATTAGCTTCACTAAGCTTGTATTGAGGTCTGTTTGCACTCGCACGTCCGGGCCTTAGTTTTCACTATCGACATCCCGTACTAACAACTTCCCGTGGCCGTCTCTCGTAGTCCCAGATCCCACAGCATCCGAGGGAGCGGATAGGATCCTAGGCGTCAGCATTCGATCAGTAACGTACGTCTGAAAATCCGGGGTGTCATCGACGCCGAACGTCTGGAAAGGCACCCCTGGGGATCGTGGTTGACGGGATCATAGAGGGAGCTAATGGGAAATTGCACGATAGACAGATCTGATCATCGGAATACCGGCATGAAACTTCAATTACAGATCCAGTAGCGGCATGCCGAGAAGCGCTGGTTGTACCAGCCCATTTCCGTGCCCGAACTAGCTAGCGAGGGCAAGGAATGTAAAGTGGACGCAATAAGTGTCGTAAAACATGGCGGTATCTAAGGCTGGAATTGTGAGATATGAGATGTTTTGAAAAGTTATTTGGTTGGGGGTGGCTTTGGTAAAAACGCATGGATAAGAAAATGGCCGAAGCTTGACAAGAGCCGAAGTATGGAAGTGGTTTCCGAAGTGTGGCATGAGAATTGTTTACAAAAACTCGGATTTTCGAGATGGCCATTGCACGTCCTAACGTTGGTTTGTGCAGGCAAAGGGACACAGTCAGGGCCCTCAAGAGATATATCAAAGTGCTCCGCGGAGATGCACAGAGGAGCTCGGTCCAACTCCCCTTATTCAGGAAAGGGTCCGCGTTGGACTTTGTTGGACTGTGATTTGGTGATTTAGGGTAAAGGCACAGAGGGTTTACTTACGGTATGAGTACGTTAAGACGATGTCGTACGATCTTGTGGGAACCCTATGGTCTTCGGCCCTACTAGAGCATGTAAGTGTAGACGACATGGACATCGTACGATCAAAGACACGGCCGGTGGACTCGGTGAATTTGTTGATAGACCCTTTGACGGTCCTTTTGACGGACAATTTGCCAATCTTTGTGGGCCGATATCCTTGGGGATCATTACCGTCTTTTGACCAACGTTCCGTCCGTCTCATTTTTGTTTCCCGCGATTACCATAAAGTGTTGTTGTAGGAAGACTGTCAACCGAAGAGCGAGGAGCGAGGAGCAAAAACGACCGAGTTTCTCGAGCCAGAAAGCCCTAATATCATCAATGGATTAACAATTCAAACGCCAACTCCTTGCTCCAAGTCCTAACCAAACACTCCACCGTAATACATACAACAAATTCGAAATCATGGTATCAATAAAATCTAACTTTTCTCCCTCAAAGTTGCCTTCGGAAGCACTTGTAGCCTGTACAGTGCCTACAACTTGGTATTCAGAAATCCATTCTCTATCAATAGCTTGCCTACTCCACCCTTCAGCAGCTCTCCCCGTTCTAGTAGTATCTTGAGCTTATCAGCCCTCTCCTGGGCTACTGGAACGACCTTCTCCATATGTCCCTCAGACACCTTATGTCTCTTCTTTGCCGTCTCCTTCATCCGGTCTTGGATTTCCTCCATCCTATCCCGGATGATGTCACCGGCCTTCTCGTATGATTCGTCTGGTAGTGCTTCAAAGAACCTCGTTGGACGTTCTAAGCTCTTTGTAGGGTAGTCGTATTGCAGAAGCGTCTTCAGCTCGTGATCAAGGTCCGATGGAGAGGAACGAGAAGAGGTATAGGTCTCTCCGAGCTGTGACAGCAGTGCGTCAAGACTAGGTATTGAGCGCAGCTCATCGTCGGAGAGGTACGGTGTAGCAGCTGACGGCGGCGGTGTAGGAGTGGCGTATGGTGGGGAGAGAGGAGTGTTGGCACGAATAGTACGGTCTGGGTCCTCTGGAGGCGGAGTGGGTTTGATAGAAGGTAAGCGGATCTGCTTGTTCCCTGGAAGTGGTGCTACATCTTTGCGGAGTGGAAACCTGGGAGGCTCGGGTGATGGTCGATTGTAGTTCTGGTTGCCTAGTGGAGGTTCGGCACGGTTGTAGTTCTGGTTGCTTGGTGGAGGCTCGGTGCGAGCGTAGATAGGATTGAGTGGTGGGTTCGCGATATTGGTAGGACGAGGAGCAAACCTGGAAGGCTCCGTAGGACGAATGGGTTCTCGGCTGCCACGGTAGGGCAGGACCATCCGGTCTGTACTGCTGTCAGTCGAGGTCGGGTCGGTGAGGTCCAGGAACGAACCATTAAACAGAGACCTGTCCTGGATCTGGACTTCCTTTCCTTTGGTCTTGGGGGTGGACGCACGCTCTTGTACCGACTTGTCAAACAGACTGCTGTTGATGGTGGTTTCATTCTGCCAGAGTGCACCGGTGGTATTGCCGGGCTGCACTGTGTCGTCCTCGTCCTCAAACTTCTCGCTGCTCGGCTCATACATTCCACTGTCGCCTCCGTAGTAACTTGGGTCATCGTAAATTGCTGCAATCTCGGAGTCGTCGTCAAAGTAGTCCTCCTCCTCCTCTTCCGAAGCATCCTCAAATATCGGCGGCTTCACGTCCAATGGAACGATATCGCTGCTTCTGCTATTCGATCTTTCGTGTTGCAGCTTGGTGTTCGGAACATTGTTTCTAGCAGCTCCGATAACCGGCACCGGTAGCTTTGGGAGACTCGAGTCTGCATCGGAGAAGCTCAAGGTCTGGGCCGAGTTGAAGATGTCCGACTTTGTTTCCGAACCCGCGTCCGAGTACTCGTCTGTCTGTGATCGTCGATTGCGGCCCCTGAGGAAGTTGTTCAGCGACATGGCTGACGGCTGAGATTTAGGAAGCGGAGAGGGAGTAGGTGGAGAAGCTATGCGAGGAAACGGCGAGCGGTAGAGCGGGGTGGAAGTGGAGCGATCTGCCATAGTGGGGAATTCGACTCGCTGCCGACGCGTTCAATGAAATGTGGGGAATTCGTCTCGTCTCGACGCGTTTGCGGGAATGCGTGACGTCGATGGTGGAGATCCTAAGCCCCGCGTCTGTGCTCTTTTGCTGCAGTCAAGAGATCGGTCCCGGTGTACATGATCTCTCATGCAGCTGTCATGTGAGGAGGATTTGTTCGTTCATCAATCTCTAATTGACTGTAAATCTCGAATTGAAAGATATCGCAATGTCTATACCGCTGTTCATACCGCTGTTGATACCGCTGTTCATACCGCTGTTCATACCGAAATTGCTCGTCCTTCGCAATCTCTCCACAAAACCGCACTCGATCACGCTTCCAACGCGGCACCAACTAAACTCCCCGATCTCTGCCTGATCTTGCCGCGGCTCTTCACACGTGTCACCACAGCTCTTTGAACCAACCCTCCAATCACAATCCAGCAACCCTAGCGCTGCCTGCGTTGCCAGTAACACAAGTCGGTATCGCAGTCGAAAGCGTTGTTGGCATTGGAGTTGGTTGTTCAATCCACCTCACACGCAAACATCACCATGACCTCTGGCACCGGGCGCAAGAGCAAGCTTCTCGTCGACCTATTATGGGTTGCCGCCGCCGTACGACCTCCGTCTTCTCTTTCTCTTTGCCACAACTAACAATCCTTCAGCAAGTCTCCGCCTACTATCTAATCCGCTGGCTCATCTCCTACCGTGATCCCGAACGCGAAAAGAAAAAAGCCATAAAAAAGAAGTCCGATGCAATCCTCCGTCGTCTCGATTCCAACGGTACAACCTCCGGGAGTTCCGGCAAGATCGAAAAGCTCGTCCTGAATTCCTACGAACAAACCATCCTCACCGAAGTCGTTGCGCCAGAAGACATCCACGTTTCCTTTAAGGGTGAGTTGTCCTCTGTTTACATTACGCGTCTCCGCTGATTGGATATTTATGAAACAGACATCGGAGGTCTCGACCCCATCATCGAGGAACTCCGCGAATCTGTCATCTACCCTCTAACTCTCCCTGGTTTATTCTCCAGCTCCTCATCGCTACTGTCAGCTCCTAAGGGAGTCTTACTCTATGGTCCTCCTGGTTGCGGAAAAACAATGTTGGCGCGCGCGCTCGCCCGCGAATCCGGCGCCTGCTTCATCAATCTCCATATCAGCACCTTAACCGAGAAATGGTACGGAGATTCCAACAAGCTCGTTACCGCCGTTTTCTCTCTTGCGAAGAAGCTCCAGCCTACAATTGTGTTTATTGACGAAATCGACGCTGTTCTCCGTTCCCGCTCTTCTACCGATCACGAAGCTTCGACTATGGTTAAGGCTGAGTTCATGACTCACTGGGATGGTCTTTTATCTACCAACAGCTCTGGAACACCCGCGCAAATCATGATTCTTGGAGCCACCAACAGAATCCAGGATATCGACGAGGCCATTCTGAGACGTATGCCAAAGAAGTTCCCGATCAACCTGCCCGATATGAACCAGCGGAAGCGTATCCTTGGATTGATTCTCAAGGACACCAAGCTTTCCCCGGAGTTCAACTTGGAGGAGTTGGTGGAGAAGACCGCTGGAATGAGCGGAAGTGATTTGACAGAGGCGTGTAGAGACGCTGCCATGGTCCCTGTACGAGAGTACATCAAGACCAAGGTATCTCAGGGCCGGGAAGTTGGAGGAGCAGGATTGGCAGATATCAACAAGGAGGAAGTTCGGGGAGTAGAAAATCGGGATTTCTTCCGGAAAGGAGCAGGAGGAAGAAGGCCAGTTGAGGAGGAGATTGAGGCGTTTGGAAGGGTTGTAGGAGAGGTTGGGGAGAGGTTAGGAAAAGCAAACAGGGAGCGGATTGAAGAGGAGAGAGTCGATTAGCTGGTGCATGGGGATTGAAGAGTGGGGATTAGATCTTTTATGTGTTTTTAGTACTGTCTGAGTTGTTGCGTCTATACTAGATTTGATTTTTTGATAAGTTTAGTTAGGTTATACCAGGAGGGGGGCTCCTTGGTAAGGTGGGTTCGAAATGAAATTACGGGACATGATTAATGTGTACTATATGTTTGGCTTTCTTCAACAGATTCATAAAATTGTGTGCACTATAGAAAATGTAGCGGTGGCAACCGGTGATAACCTCTGGCAGCGGCTTCACTATATTACGCAGCTGTTCAAGGGCCAGAAAAAATCGTCAGACAGTCTCAAGAGGTGGTCATCGATGATCGAAGCTGTGCGTGTTATTTGCATCATGATAAATCACGTACCCGGGGTTTGACACATTGACACGGTTTGACACAGTTAACCAACGGAATGCTTACAGACAATCTTGCTTATTTTAGTCCGACTGTCTCTTGAAACCTTAGACGGGTTGTCTGGCGCTTCCGCGCTTATCAGTTGATGACTAAAGACAGTCCTGATAATCCCCGCGGGCAGTTATGTTGGAGAGAAAACACATACCTCCATCTTCCCTCCAACTGCTTCCATCTTTTACGACTCTCTCCAGTAACTTTCACCAGACAACATCCGAACATCACGATTCCGAAATAACCCATCGATGACCGATCCGCTAAGACGACATCAACATCACACAAATGCAGACGACTACAATGCCAGGGACAGCTTTAAGACCTCCCATTACGACAAGCCCACAGCTTCCCTAGTGTTTTATATCGACAGCCTTTATATGTACCACTTGGAAGTCAACCTCCTGTAAGTCAACCACGTTGAAATCAACCGGAATACAGATACTACGTATGATCTCTTCAGCTGGGGGAGCGGACCAGGTGATGGAGTACTTTGACTAATATTGAGAAAGAGAAGCGGCTAAACGCAAAGCGCAGATCCAACACTGAAACACAACCCAGAGAGCATCATAAGCAGGGTTCTAAAGATGTTCCCCCATTTAATACTGCTGCTACCATGCAACACTGCACTTTCGTCATCAATCGACAAGCGCGGAAGCGCCCGACAGTCCGACAGTTCGACTAAGGCCTTAAGAGGTAGTCCGACGACAATAGATAGGATTGTCTGTAGATATTCCGCTACTTGTTACCCTTCAGCTTCAGGCATTCCACCGGCCTTGACCACCACCTCCATAATGATAACTCCATCCTGGACGTCCTTCACCACTGCACTCTACAAAGTCTTCTGGTATCGAATACGCAGCACTCGTCACTTGATTGTAAATGCAGCATGGCGAACCCTTCTGGTGAACTTAGAAAGCTGGTGTAGTACACCAGTGACCAGACTCGGGAATCATTACAATCCGAAGACCAGCAATGTTTTGAAGAGCAGCAATTGTCCAAAGAGCAGCATCTGCAGCGATGTCCGAGGTGTTGAATGATTACATGATGAGGTACAAATTACTCCTACCACCAACCCATCACAGCCATCTCATCCGCAGGATAAAAAATACAGCCCTTTTGTAGACGCTTTTGGAGGATGCACTTTTCAGTTTCAGCGAGATGACTTTTACTCTGAACGTGTGAAGCAAGATTCTAGCATCCCGAAACGTCCTCTAAACCCAGCTTACTTGCTCAAGGAAACATTTTGACAATGTATGCAAACAAACTTCTGAGGTGTCCTAACAATCTGTACGCACGATTCACAACGTCGTTCCCGCCACTCCTATGATGAAGAAGAGATCAACCATGTAATATATCGTTACAGAGTACCTATCTAGTTAATCATGGTTTAACTGCAGTGATCTCTATTGTGAGTCGTAGCTGTTGAGCACCTTGTACGAGTATGGTTCTATGAAGTGCTCTAATGTGGCCGCCACGACATCGACAGTCATAGTGAATCACTCGTGTAACGATAGGGTGCACCGTGCGATATGTAAGCCGTGATCAACAGTCATACTCAGCACCGAAGAAAGCGTTCAAAAGTACACTTTTTAAAAGAAACCCTCGTGTGTGTATGTTTGTAGTGATAATCAAGGAAAATGAGACAAATGAAGCCATCACAGCCATACATTTTGTTAATTCCAGCATGAAGCATGCTTCATCGATCATCCTACTTTGCCTAGATGTGATTTTCTATTCACTTAATCTAGATGCGTAGCCGTTGAACTATATAGCTAGCTAACTATCTAGATACCTGGGACCTGGATAATGATATCTATGCTTAACTCATGTTTCAGAATCTAATCAATGACTAGCTCTTCCGAATCCCGATCACCTGATGCAACTCGGGATTCAAGCGTCGGGCATCGGGCGTCCGGCTCCGAGTCCGCCAGTAGGAGTGAGAACAACTCTCGGAATATGTGGAGGATGATGGAGCCGAGATTCATAATTTTGCAGTAGAGGTCCGGGTCTGGGTCTTTTCAGAGCTTTATTATGATGGCAAGCTTTCGAACTATATAAGGAAACAAGATTTAAAATACTTACATTCGCTATTTTATCCATCGAGATATTTAGAAGTTATAAACTAGGACCCGAGATATATTCTGGGGGGAATCTGGGCATATTATGAAACGGTTGGAGATAGGTAACTAGAACTAAGCATTGTCTAAAGAGATAATCTTAAATCCTGTCTATCTATGATTCGTGATAACCGGGTAAGGTGTGATGACAACGCTTTGACAAGTTTCGGTTTTTCTAAGGAAGTAATGTACGTTGTAAGTTGCAGCTTGCAACGATAAAACGTGACTGAGCAGGCTGAATAAGTAAGTAGGCTGAGCAAGCCTAGGGCTGAGTGATGATCTTACTCCCCCGCAAAATAGTAAGGCTAATTATGTATCAAGTTCTCAAAACCGTTATTTGGCCCCTGGCTTCCGGGACCCGAAATCTGCCCAGTAAGGTGTTTAATGAATGACTTAGCGATGCTTATCTTTTGTCTGATCTTCGACAGACTAAAGGACTCTGAAACGTCTTCAATGGTTATGCATGGCACGAGTAATTAATCCATGTCCATCTAGGGAATGTGATGTTTTTCCGGACAGGGTAAACAAACTTAAGCTAATCCATTAAAAGTTTATTAATCAGTGGTTCACAGTTCTGATCGCTATCATTAAGCTTAATACCTACTATCCTCAGATACTTTAAATCACCATATTCCCTGCCTAGCAATTCATTATTCGGCGCACAGGCTCCCGTGAAACCCTCCGATGATCGGCGGGTTATGCTTGAATCCCGTCTGTATGTATTTATGCTAAAGACAACCAACCCGCTCTTTGGGCTTCCCATATTACTTGCAGACTTTGTGGCGGTTGAGAGGCCGTTTCTACCCGGCTTTGTTTATAGTTTGTAAAGCCGGTTACTAGTTACTCTACCATGATCATGACGAACGGCCATGCAAGTTGATCGATACATACACGAAAGAACTGCGACCTGGACCCGGTCTCTACCGTGTTGCCTACATAGGTACTATGGCCCGGAAGGATAGACAGTGGAAGGACATCGTGTGACCTATTGCCATTTGGTACCGGTATGAACTGGTTACCGTAGAACCGGAAGAAATCGTAAAGTTATAACCCACCTACACCGACGGAATAGTAGGTGAAGAAGCCCATATGCTCATCTCCAGCTAACAGCTTAGCTAGCTTCTTGTTTAGTATTAGCTCTAAAGGCTCAAGTGAGATGCAAGGGTAAGGGTTAATTTGAATCAAATAAGGAAGCTAGCTACTCTAGAGTAGCTAGCTAGATGATGATGGAGAATCATCGTCAACTCTAGAAATCTCAAAACTAGAAGAAGACTGTGGAATATAGAAAGCAGAGAGACCAATCAGATAATAAGTAATGCAAAGTAAATGACTAACTGATAGATGTCATAACCTCCGCTACCAAGGGCTCAAACATTACCTCACAGCTACTCTAGAGTACACGGAACTTACCATCCCATCTGTGCCTCGGTACAAAATTAAAGCTCACCTGCAATCCTGGTAACCATTCGGGACAAAAGACCAAGATCGAAGATAATCCTACAACCCCTATGCAGGATGCAGGAACATAACATCTGCATCAAATCTAGCTACAGTATGTTTCTCCGCCAGGGCGCCGCAGTCTTACATCGCCAAGTTTCACGAGGGAAACGAGTGAGTGAGTGAGATGCAGTGAACTCTCCCTAGCTAGACTCCCTTCCCTGGATGATTGTTTCACAACAAGTGTAACCAAACGAAACCGTTTTTCCGTAGACTGGTAAGCGAATGCCAGTGCGGATGATGTTGGGAATTTGAAATCCCTATGCATAATTTTGATTTCCCATTTGCGCACATTCAAGTGGGGATCAATAACTTCCGAAGCGCATGCGTGCCTAACCGCAGTACTCTAGCTAGCTTGCCATGCGCTATCGAAACGCGAAACTCGATGCTCACACCAAACTATTGTCCTCAATCAAGTTCATTTTTCACCACAACTGGGACTAGAGTACATCATCTTCATAAGAATTACTTTAAAAACGGGCCCTTAAAAACTTAGGGAGTAGAAATAGCGGCAGCGACCGTTTTATTATACAGCCAACCTTACTTCTACCCCGGGCCCCGCGTTTCGCTAGAGTTTCTAGTCGGAGTTGCCGGATCATATGACATAGGGCCCAGACATCTGTATGGTGTTTTCCTTATGATTTAGGGCTATCCCGTCCTGAAATCCAATCGTGAATTCAGTGTCGGTGTCTTGGGTCTTTGATGTAAGGGACACACATGTTTACATTCCATTCCGGTGTGAGCGAGCGAGCCTCAAATAAGTGTGCCTGGGCAAGCTGCAGAGTAGGGGCAGAGCTCATCGTCAGATGTCAGATGCTATATATTGCCATGCTTCCTAATGCTTGCAATGCTGGGCGTTTTCAGGGTCAGTTCCAGATTTTTGAAGCTTCTGAAGCCGAAGGGGGGTGCGCATTGCGACGGCGCTAGGTGTAATTTACCATAGAGCTATGGATCTTCCCGTGCCTACCGTCTGCGTCTCCTTTGACGACAACTCAACACGAGATCCTAGGGCTAACGTGAATGACGGAATCAAAATAATCTTCAACAAGGGATGTCAGCTTCCAGGGAAGGAGTGGACTACCCGAGAGCGAGAAGGTAAAACTGTAATCAGTTGCTGTGATTTGCTGCGAGTTGATGGTCGTCAACGTGTATTTCCTTCGAGGGGATGTACTCGGCTTCTGGCTTCTCTCAAGCCATCAATCTCACACGCATCCGTCGTGATTGGCACTTGAGGTATCTTTGGATGCTTGGATGCTTGGATGCTTGGATGCTTGGATGCTCTTGGTCTTCTCGCTCTTTTCGCTCTTCTCGCCTTTGATGCATGTAGCCACCAGCTATCGTTCGACTAGAACTCCCATTTCGTACACTTCTCAATGTCGTTTCGTCTTCCTGTCTCTAGTGATCACTGTACTCTACAACCCTTCGTTTCCTCTTCCTGTCTCTAGTGATCACTGTACTCTACAACCCTTCGTTTCCTCTTCCTGTCTCTAGTGATCACTGTACTCCAACACCCCTCGATTCCTCTTCCTGTCTCTAGTGATCACTGTACTCTACAACCCCTCGATTCCTCTTCCTGTCTCTAGTGATCACTGTACTCTACAACCCCTCGATTCCTCTTCCTGTCTCTAGTGATCACTGTACTCCAACACCCCCACCTTTACACCAGCACCATCCCTTCCGTTCACCACCCCGGCAGCATCTCCACAGTTTGACTAGCTCGGATTCAAAAGAGAGGTACACGACGATAAAAATCCTGGCCTGGTGGGCGGGTCAAGGAGAAGCTGTTCATCAAGGACGAAAAAGACGTTTTTTCTTTTGGAGGCTTGGATGGAAACGAGAATGTATAATAGAAAGCGAGACCGTCTGGAGGTCATTTGTACTGAGATTTGTCGATTGTTCACCTCTGCCTGATATTATCATCGCTTCTCCTGCCCGAATCGAGTCAGTCGAGTCTTGTCGAGTCTTGTCGTCTTTGTCTTTGTCGTTGTCGCTGTCGTCTCCATCTGCGTCGAGATCGTTGCGTGCCCACCACCACCACACCACCCGGTTGGCCCCCAGTCCCATCAAAACCGCCCCCGACTCCAACCTCACCCGGGTCGATTCGCAGCTGAGCCCAAACAGAGAGTTACACAACATCATCCTGAAGACCAAAGCAAAGCCAGACTCAAGCAAAAGCCGCTTCTTGCTCAACGAGAAGCCCATCCCGAGAGCAGCGTGTTTATGACTCCTCAGAGCACAGCATCGTCACCATCAAAATAGTTCGCAGACAGCTCTGCTAGCTACTGCTACTACAAGTGACCTCTACTCCATCGCTAGTCCTCCTCCGTCGCGCCCGCTCTTACTCGAAACTCCGAACATCCACCCACCCCATCTCCGTCGACACCCGTCACAGACTCGAACAGACTACCACCGATCCACACGCAAGAAAGAGTCCCCACTCAGTTCACTAGCTGTCCTACCACCAGAGAAAAGCACACGGCACCCGAGTATCCGTCCACCACTACCACCACCTTCGTTCCGCCCCGCAACGCCACGTTCAGCTTCCCGTCAAACACGCCTGAAATCCCCCCAATTGGCTACTACTAAACGCGCGTGTTCACCACCACCAGCGCGGCTGTACAAGAGATACGAAGCAAAGAAGAGCAGAGGAACTGAGCCATTCACGAACGCAGCAGCAGGGGTTCAGTTCAGTTCGCTAGCAGCACGTATTGACGCCATCTCAGCGGACGAAATCATACCTCTACACCTCCAGGTGCAACTCGCGAAAGCTACGAACAAAACGGTTATTTTGCGCAAACAATTCGACGGATCGATTACTACCAGCTATCACTTACCAACATGTCGCCAGAACACCGCGCAGAAAGTGCGACAAGCACTACTTCAAACGTGTCGAATTCCAATAACTCGCCTGGAGCGACTGGGCAGGATTCAAGCAGTGGAACTAACAATCAGAGCTTTCGGAGGTACGTCGCACCGCCGATTTTGGGTTGTTGAGGAACGGAAACAAAAGAGTTGGGATTACAGAGGATCTTGGAAAAGGATTGCGCGCTGACTTTAGTATTGGTTGTAGACAACGTGCCGCTCGAGCATGTGAAGTGAGTTTACTACCTCCATGCCCGCCGAGGAACCATATGATAAACGTTTCGCTAACAACTGTTCTTCACCTTCATTTTAGACATGCCATGCGAGAAAAGTATCTCCACTTTCTCCCCTTCTACTCCTGCAGCGGGTAAATATGGACCGAGCTTGAAACTGACAATGTCTGATAGGTTCGTTGCGATGCCGCAAGCTTGGGTGTTCCATGTACCAACTGCGTTGCCTTTTCAATCGACTGCAAGATCCCAACTCCAAAGCGGAAGAAGTTGGCGGGTACAAAGAAGGATGATGAGTATGTTAATCTACTATATCGCCATGTGAATTTTGATATAAAAAAAAAAGTCCAATTCTAATAACTGAGCGCAATAGTTATGCACGTCGTGGTTCCACAGTCGGCCCATCACCATCGCCGGTGGATGGTAACCCTATGAATTACAATCGTACTCCGCAGACCATTGTTGCTCCTCATCAGGACGGCACTCCTCGGGTGACATATCCCGACGCAAAGTTCGCTCAAGTCGCCACTGATTCGGGAACCTATACGCAGTTCATGAGGCCAAAGTTTGCTCGAGCTCCTATCAAGGAGGCAGGGAGAGTCGCATATCTCGGTTGGTTAATCTATGAGTTTCGTTAGGGTGTTATTGACAATGGTTAGGCGAGTCTTCAAATCTTAGCTTGTTGGTTCAGGATAAACATGGGTCAACCGATGTCCTTCATTATCCACTACCAGAAAATATCCGTGGGACTAGAGCGAGATTAACAGAGCTTGATACCATTGAGATTGATATTCTCCACCAGCGTGGAGCTTTCTTACTGCCCCCTCGAGCTCTTTGCGATGAGTTAGTGGAAGCATACTTCAAGTGGGTAGCGCCAATAGTTCCAATCATCAACCGAAGCAGGTTCATGCGACGATACCGAGACCCCAAGAACCCTCCGTCTTTGTTACTGTTACAGAGTGTCTTGTTGGCAGGATCGAGGGTCTGTGACAACCCGCAATTGAAGGATCCCACAGGGTCTACGACACCAGCAGCGATGACGTTTTACAAGAGAGCAAAGGCGCTGTATGATGCAAATTACGAGGATGACAGGGTTACGATCGTTCAAAGTTTAGTACTAATGGGATGGTATTGGGAGGGACCAGAGGGTTCGTTGGCCTGATCAAGAATCATGGCGCAATTACTTACAATTTGTAGATGTGACAAAGAATGTGTTTTACTGGAGTCGAGTAGCTACGATAGTCGCGCAGGGCTCGGGAATGCACAGAAGGTTTGTATGCCGAATGATTGATTTGGCGCTTACTAACTGTGAGCAGCGTGGAACATTCGCAACTGAGTCAAGCCGACAAGCGGTTATGGAAACGTATCTGGTGGACATTGTTCACTCGAGACCGATCGGTAGCTGTGGCGTTAGGGCGACCAGTTCACATCAACACCGACGATTCTGACGTGGATATGGTCACTGAAGAGGACTTCCTAGACGATGAGCCGGGCTTCCCAGCAGAATACCCCCCAGATCCATTACACGTACAGTTTTTCCTTCAATACGTCAAGCTTTGCGAAATCATGGGACTAGTACTTTCATCACAATATTCCGTCGCATCGAAAAATCGACGAAATGACAGAATTGGTCTTGAGCACAGTGACTGCGCATTAGCAGATTGGGTAAAACACGTGCCGAGAGAGATGCACTACCACATGTCGGATACATCGAGACAAAATTTCTGGGCGGCCTTGCTGCAATCCACTTACTAGTGAGTTCCGCCTTGTAGGGCATGCGGGGTTTTAAACTTTGCGGGGATGTCTCAGCGATGAAATTTGAGCTAACTGTTTATCGTAATAGTACAACGCTTTGTTTACTTCACCGAGCGCATATGCCACCCGCTATGTCAACGGCAGAAAACGCAACGCCAATGGATGACTCCTCCGAGGCTTCGGCATATGGCAAAAACAACTCTCGAGCAATCGCATTCCGAGCAGCTCATGGAATCACAACAATTGTTGATAACCTAGTCCAGCATGACGAGTTAAAATACTGTCCTGCTTTTATGTAAGCCCTCAATATCGGCTCGGAATCTCTAACCTTCTATCTACAAAATACTAAACTTTTTCAATAGTGTCTACAGTTTATTCTCTGCTCTGATCATGCACGTTTACCAGATGCGATCCATGAACCCACAAGTAGTAATGGAGACCCGAGAACGCATGCGAAAATGCATGGACGCTCTCCGAGAAGTTTCACGCGTATGGATCGTAGCCAAGATGGTGTTTACACTATTCGAGTCGATTCTCGGCAACAAAGCTCTCGAAGACCGACTCCACAAATCCAGTGCCCGACGACAGGCCACCGGGCGGTATCGACACAGCGCCAACGGCGACCGAGACCGCGGCGAACCTATCAAGCGAAAATTCGACGACATGGACCTTGGAGCGGGTAGCTCTGGACCCCTCCCTTCAACAGGCCCTGCATTATCCTATGAAAGATCCCGTCCTCAAACCCCTGCTACTACCCCAGGTCCAATGCCCCAAACACAAACACAAACAGACCCCATCACGATACCTGCTACTGGTACAACTACCCCACAGTTGCGTGATACCTACATGTCGGGCATGCAAGGTACGCGCTCAACCACTCCTCAACAAGATTTATCGGTGCTTGATCCTGAAACTCCTCCTCCTACAGATCTTTACCTTGTCACCCGTTCTAGTCCTCCTATCTCGCAAAGTCTTTGGGAGAACTTTCAACCGAATCAATTGTTTCCCGATGATTCCGGTTTGAATTATCATTTCTCTCCTCCGCAGGTTTCGGCGACGTTGGTGGATGGTATGCAAACACAGAATCAGGGGTTGATGATGAATGATGATATGAATATGGGAATGCAGCAGCAGCAGCAGCAGCAGCAGCAACAGCAGCAACAGCAACAACAACAGAGTCCTGGGTTGGGACAGAAACAGTGGGGTTTTGAACAGGGGATGGTGGAGGAAATGCAGATGCCTGGAAGTAGCCCGGATGATACTTGGAGTAATAGTAGTAAGGGTGCGGTGGTGCCGACTACGCTAAATGTTGAGGATTGGTATGTTTTTATTTCGTTTAATATTTTTCTTCAACGCCGAGAATTGGAGAAAGGCAGGCCGATGGGTGTAGCAAGGCACCGAGGTCAGTTGATGGGTTTGGCTAATTGTTTGGGAATAGGTTCAACTTCTTTGGTCTTAACGGGGAATTAGGACCTGCTCCTTGATGGAGCTGGGCTGATGGGCTTGCATATGTCTGCAGATGTCGCTAATGTCCATTACTTATACGGTGCCATTTTCGTACCGAATGTTTTTTTATGATGGTCTTTAAGTAGTCTCTTTATTTTGTTCTGGAGATGGCAGCTGGCGATCACCATATTTTGTATTTGATGTTTTTTTTCGAGCATATCTATGGATTTCTTTTTTGGTACGGAGAGAAAGAAAGCGGGGGGGGGCGATGATATCATGTTTTATTTACGGCTTTTATTTTATGTTTGATGGGCGCGCTTGTGCAACAACATCGACGGGAATGAATGGAAATGCCTTTAACGTTATCATATCATCCAATCATCCAAATACTAATTAATGATCTTCAAATCTTGATAAGATAAGCTTGTTATAATTGGAAGTTGGAATAAGCTTACCTTACTTTAAACTTTAAACGATCCGATCTCGTCTCCAGAAAATCAAAATGTAATAGCGATCGATTGGTGCGGATAGCTAGATATCTAGATAGGCTTTAGGCGATGTCCGATTAGCTATTAGGCACCAATCAACCAGGCAAGCAAGCTCCCGGCTACGTCGTCTCTAAATTCAGAACTTAAATCTGGAAACTGTTTAGATTCAAACTCCTACTTGGAATGTAGAGACCCAAGGGCTGGTGAAAAAGGGTAGTAGCGCTGAATTCGGAATTTGTTAGATTAGCTGCAGGCTGCGCATGTGGCATTCATTAGGAGACCGGTGGTGATCAGATGGGTAATGGAAATGCTGCTTGGGGATCCGAATCTTAAAAGCAGTCTCTAATCTGCAGGGATCGGTGTAGTAGTGAATTGATAATGAACATCCGTATTTACAGGCTCCGTTGACTCGTCCACTCCACCATTGGATACACAGCGTCTCACTCGTGAAGTATATTGTCTCCTATCTCAGGTCTTATCTAATGCAGTCCCATATGCATGGCCGATTGTCCTTGGAAACTCTACATACAAATTCTATGATGACGAGAATATCTTTTTAGTTTTGAGGGTTGGGTTAAGTAATCACTATTGAGCATCTTTGAACTTTAATAACAGAAATTAAGTATTTTTTCATAAGAACTACAAAGTTGTCTCTTCTCTCTTCGTTCTCTGTCCCTTCTTTCTCCGTCTCTTCTTTCTCTGTCTCTTCGTTCGCTGTCTCTTCTCTCTTCTCTCTCCTCGACGGCGGCGTCATGTGAGGAATATTAAGTTTGGTGTGCAAATTTGCAATACGACAGTGCCTGTGCGGAGCTGAAGTTGCTGCCGTGACAATTCCCGTATTCCAAGCTGCATGATCCGCGGGGCCCGTAGTTAGCCAATGTATATGGATGCGATATGGAACGTGTCAACGACTTAACGTGCCTAACTAGAACACCATCTCGCTTACAGAAGAGACAGACTTGCTCGCCGTTTTTCATTTGTACCTTCATTGCGCTGGTACGCTGCGGGCCTGCGGCCGATCCGTGGTACTGAGAGTTTGGTGAATGTTGAGGGAAGTTTGCGGAGGTGGTAATTGGTGTGCCGGTGTATTCGGACCATCAAACTTTGGTGCTGTAATAACCAGTCGCGGTAATGCCTTATATATGATCCGTCCACAACTCCCTCGGGGTTAAACGTACCAAAATCGGAACGGAACCAGCATTAGAAGCCGGTCCAGTACGACGACCAGCAACCAAGGGAGCTCCATCAGAGACACAAGTAGCTTTCGCCGCCCTGGCTTCCTCCTTCTTCTCCTCTTGTCGCTGCTTTTCGGACTTTTGCTTCCCACATTTCGTCGCAATCCAGGCCTCTGCAGTTGCCCAGGAAGCCCAAGGGAACCGGAGACGGAACCGTCTCACAGCCCGAAGCTGGTCTTGTGGGGGAATTTCTCCCCACAGGAGGACAGCCCCAGCTTCCCAGGGTAACAGACAGAGCTTCAGAGTGGCCCCTTGACTGGGATACTCCGTACGGGGGGAGGTGCATAATCCGGAATGTTGTAAGGATTGGTTCGCAATTATTGTAGTCTGCAATATACCCAAGTATTTTTGACATCTTGATACATGAGATAGGTTCGAACCTATGCATGATATCTTGCATCGCAATCTGATTGAAATTCGTCCAAGCTCCGGAATAGGTCATGGTGATTAAATTCGGTTTTTCCGGATCGCAACTATTAAAATTACAAAATAATTTAGTTAGCCATTATATTCAACTTCCCAATAACATTTGGTAGGAAATTACTAAATGTTGGATTGTGCTTGTCGAGTTGTTTGAGTAAATACGTGGTGTTTTCATCACGCCCGGACCTCCGTGATCACTAATCGGACCTCAGTCACAGGACTGTCAACTTCGGATCCTTTCTTGGGGAGGCGAGGCCATGGCTTGCACTATTTTGACTGTTAGCTACGTGCACTAAAAACCTCCATGACCATAACAAATCAATCCAATATTCAAAATCATGGAAAAATGATAAGAGTAGAAAGACTCGTTCAATACATACTATAACGTTCCAATTCTTCTCCTCGTAATATCTAGGCCGTTGCATAGACACAATGTACTTTAATAAATCTTGAAACATATTCGGTTCAAAGATGATCCACTAGAAGTTTAATCAACACAATGTGAGCATGCCTATGGGCTCGTTAGTATCACTTAATCATAACTCAATGATCCAAGGGATACGGAACTTACAGCAAAAGTAGAAAGTAAAACTTCGACCACACCAGATGGCAGATGCTAGGTCGAAGTCCTGGTAGTCTGGCTGGGTGCTGGATTTCGGTCCTATTATGGGGACCGAAATAATGATTGGGGAAACGTCCAGCGACTGAAGACGCAGTGGTGGGACGAAACGGGGTGGGTGTGACAGAAAGAGTAGAATCGAAGACCTGTGAAATGTTAATATCTCATAATAGACATCACAAGCATCAGAAAACTTACCGAATCCTCAGTAGGAAGCAGAAAATGCAGCAGATCCATTGCCGTTAGCCAAGTGGCTGAATCTCAACCACAGTTGGTTTAGTTGTACTGGTACATCCGTCGTTGGATGCTGAGAATAATTAGCTCAAGTTAATCATCATCATCATCCTTCAACTCCTCGCTGGAGTCGTGTGCTTACGAATCCATGATAGTTGCTTATTTAAGCAGTCTACACGAGGCCAGATCGCGACGGTCTATGTACCGTAGGTCGGTTCTAGAATTCAACCATAATAAGCGCGTTGGACTTCATATGTAGACTGGATTAAGCAATTATTGATTCAGAAACTTACTTTATGAACTATCAGGTGATATCGATGGCGATGCCTCCGTAGGCTTGCTCGGGTGAGTCGTTGGTGATGATGCAGATGAAGCAGAGAGGGGTGCGGGTGGGGGAAGATGGTGAGGAAGGAACGCGTGTGGAGCGGGGGGTGTGCCTAGGACGCGTTCGAGGTGTGCGGGGTTGAGGCTGGGACTCGGGGGGTCGAAGCATGGGGAGTCACCCGATCGGTTCGCGTTCGAGTCGCGCGGGGGTTGAGGCCGAAGCATGGGGAGTCACTCGGGAGATTCTAGTTCACATCCGCCGAGAGGGTCAAGATACAAGTTTGATTATTCCACTAGACTTCCCCACCCTGGGCCATCTACTGTTCACCCTGAGACTTCCGGAATTTAAGCACCCTCCAAACCCTCCATCGTCTCCACCAGGGGCTGTTGCATCCTCTCTTCGAGTCGGCCTTACTGCTGCAATTACCACAATAGATCCCATCACAAAGTCTACACTTCTTCCATACTCCGGAGTAAGCCGTAATGCGGCAACTTGAAGCTGCGCAAGTAGTCGGTGATTTTATGGTAAAGGGTTTAAGAATACTAGAGTCGCACCTGACCAGAGCTGTTGAGGGCATTTCGGTCACTGGTGGAGCTATGCAACGATTTGGACTGTACTACACGGGAGGTTAGTGACGCCTAAACTAGGACCTGTAGGTTGCCGGGACTACCAACAAGATGTAAGTATGTAGTGACAGCTTGATGGCAGAATCTCCTGATTCTAACGTTTGGGCGTCGAGAGACAACTTCCTTAGTTCGAACTTCGTAGAGCAATAACTGGTTCTGCTGAGCGATGTCAGTTGGTAGATAGATGATGATACGGGAGAAGAAGTATCTAGGTTGGTAGATGATGACCGACTACAAGATTGATATTCTATTCTAGGTTCAAAACCGAAGATGGGAATCTAATGCAAGGAGACTAGAGGGGGGGTGTCGAACGGGATATATATTGTGGGGGAATGTGCAGGTGTCTTTTTGCCAAGAAGGAATGGCAAGCGATCAGACAGAAAGTTCAAACGATCCTTCGCGTTCCAAAATCACGGGAGTGACAAATATACCCATTGAAAAGCGATTTCTATCGTATTCCAGGTCACAAGCGATTCAAGAGGCTATAACAAACGAAATACAAATAGCAAAACCAAAAGCCCAATTAACTACCAAACCCAAAACTAAATCCAAATAAGGACTAACCCAACCCCAAAGCCCATCATACACTCCCTCCCGGTGTTCCGTGATGAAAATTCAACCTAACCTTCGCCGAAATCCCCCACTGTCTCCAGAAAGTATGATCATGATGCGTGGTCTGAACGACCTAACGCAAAAAAGCCCAGCTTTCTCTCAAACAGAGGCGCAAATTCTGTTTGAGAGGAAGCTGGGCTTCTTTGCAGGGATGACTCTCGGCATCTCTAAGAAATAAGATAAACTATGGATAAGAATATGGATGTCCAGTCCGGAGGGGGAGTGGGGAGTCAAGAATATATACTAATTTTCGGGCAGCCAACGGCGGAATTTTGCGTCTCGCGGCAGAATCAACATCGTGCCGCTTCGCGCCTGGCGTGGTGCGTCTTCAGGGAGTTTCTCGTGGTTACCTCGTGGTAAACCGCGGATGGCGTTCTAAGGGCGCCGGCAATCGGTGTGGCCACGGGAGTTTAGTAATTCATCACTCATCACACGTCAGACGGGTACGGTTGCCGCACTAAATAGACATGAAGATCTAGATGCACTACGCCAGCCGCGAAGCCGTACAATGTTGACTCTGCCGTGACACGTAAAATTCCGCCGCTGGCTGCCTGAAAATCAGTATATATTCTTGACTCCCCCCTCCCCCTCTGGACCGGACATCCATGTTCTTATCCATATTCTTATCCATAATTTATCTTATTTCTTAGGGATGCTGAGAATCATCCCCGCGAAGAAGCCCAGCTTCTTTGCGTTAGGTCGTTTGGACCATGGGATGGAGGTTATTACCACCATATCTACTTGTTGTCATGGCTTTTCAGTGTTCAGAGCACGCTACCTACATATCGAGGAATGTTATGGTACACTATCAACTCAAGGGTCAAGTCTGCATAACAAGCTTTGTCTTGTGGATACCCCCAAAGGGAATATGTCATCAACAGCCAGCCCTGAGCTCTAAGATTCATAATAGGAGAAGAAATGGCACTATCGTTTGTTCGACTACCCATCTTACTATTTAGGCCTACAACCAAGTAGTGTCGCACGGGAGCGGGCATGAGGCCTGCACGCGACTATGAACCAGTAAAACCCCAATAATCTTGTCTTACATTCGCCCAATGAAAAGTAGCTCCCCCCTTATTCCAAGTTAAAGGTAATTCACAAGACCGTAAGCAATAAAAGATAGATACCAAACCCAAAGCCTAACTAACCCGAAACCCAAAGCCCTACTTCTTCATCCAAAAGTCAAAATCCAAATGAAAACTAACCCAAAACCCTAAGCTTATCACCCACTACCCTCCCCCTCGCGAGCCCTCTTTCATTCACCCCGGGACCTGCCAGATCTAAACATCCTCCAAATCGCCCATTGTCTCCACCCCGAGCGGTCGTCCTTTTGTAAATGTTCGTCCTCTTGTGCACGTTCGTATTTTAGTTCATATTTGCACCCTTTCTTCGCATCAACCTTATCAAAGGTATCCTGAGCGCAACCCGAGCAAAATGCGTTTCCACAACGTTTACACCTAGCATATTGTCCGGAAGTACTCGGAGTCATGTGGCAAATTTTGCATTGTGGTATACAGCCGTCTTTCCTTGGGCTTATTTTGATAAATTCAACAACCTTTCTACCACATGTGGCACGGGAATTATTAGAGATGTCGGCGGGAAAAGTAGTGTCATGAAACATTTTAGTGAAACTGTATCGTAAGTTAGACTGTAACACACGGGCGAGAGGTTAGCTACGCATAACCAAGTATGAGCTGTGGGGTTCCTCGGTTACTAACTACTCGTAGATTCCAGAAGTGATAGAACAAGTCATCTTGAGCGCCTTAGCTTAAAATCACTCAAACCTAACCCTGAATGCCGGCAAAAAACCTACATTTTGTAATGATATATCTAAATGAAAACTAAATGCTTTTACACAATTTTTTTGGTTTACAGCTGTCACACAGGAAATTTATATATCTTTTGTACGAGATTTGATTAAGGGTTGCGGGTTGTACAGTGCTCGCTTGGGCAGAACAGATCCCCAGAAGAGTTACACAGAGCACCCTATGACGATTTTCTTATCAGATCATCTTACTGTTGCAGGGTTTGTCCATCACTTCTGGAATCTACGAGTAGATTTATGCTGTGATAGCTTAGTAGCTTGGGTGGAGATGTCGTTTCAGCGTTTGAGCGTCAACAGATGATGTCCTCTTTTGAGTGTGTAAGTCCACCGAAGGGAACTGTTTATGCTGAAAGTAACCGCTTGGTAAATAGATGATGGTTGCGGGATAAGAAGTAGGTTGAGAGAGGATAGCCGTGAGGTAGATGTCGTATCGAACTGTTGAAGTTTGAAGAAGTCGGAATACGTTAGTAGAGGACGTTATCGGTGTGTAGAAGATTGGAGAACAGGGAGCATGTTGAGGGACATATGTATTGGGGGGGAAAGGCAAGTGATCAGAAAGTGCAAACGATCTTTAGCATCCCGAAACCACGGCAGTGATAAATACAGCCATTAAAAGGTGTTTGCAATCTATTACGGCGCGAGTAATTCGAAGTGGCGCACCAATTCCCGCTTCACATACTGTCATACGGGAGCGAGCATGAGGCTGCCTAATAGGGGGATTATGTGGGAGTGGGTGACGGGGAGATAGACTCCGAACCCTGCAAAAGAATCAACGTCATCAAATGAAGCAAATAGGTATGAAGTCAGAGGCGGTCAAGCAGACATTTTTGTGTTCTGTAACTGGCACCGTGGCCATCGCCCATTGAAAGGCGAACTAACATCCTGTATTTCACAAATACAACTGTACACAGCTCTGTCACATCTGTTACGCATGCCACGAAGAGCCCTCTCGTGTTCCTAGGCTAAAAAATAGACAGCAGAACCTCACGAGTGATTTCTTATGACAACATAGCCAGCTCCAACATTCAATTATTTTTCATGAACAACCATCAAACTCCATGCTATTAGTAGAAACCTATGTTACAAAATAACGCACACGTATTGATTCTTTTAAAATCGGTATCCCCACAACTCCTACATTTAGTTGAGACCACGCTTCTCGGACTCTGAGTAAAAGATTAGCATTCTCCAGACTTTCTTAACCATGGTTTCAGCATCTTCATCAAGAGCCTAAAAATCAACATTAGCATTCGTTCGTCATACGCGAGTCATAATTCAGGAGAACATACCATCTCAAGCTCCTTCACCAAATCTTCCGCCGTACCCCGCTTCTTGATATGTCCAATTACGAAGCCAACAAGCTCTTGCTCTTGAACTCCGAGGTACTCGACAATCTTCTTCTCGACAAACGGTTGTAGCTTCTCTTTAACGATAGCCTCATCAACCTGATCCCACTGGACTTTCCACTCAAACAATCCCTTGCGTTCTGTTGGGATCTCCTGTGCGAGTTGTCGTACCAAGCGTTCTCTAGTTTCATCGTCCATAGCCGAAGAAGCATCGTACTGAATCGGGATAAGCACCCTCTTGGTCTTATGTTCATCCTCCTCCTCATCTTCGAGCAAGTTTTCGACATCTGCAGCAGTTTTTCTTCTTGGTTTCTCTTCTCCCAATTTCTTAGCATTACCAAGGGATAGCTTGAATCTTGCAGGCTCCTTAGCCGCAGCCAGTGATGCAGCCTTCTCGAGTTCTGCAGCCTGTTGTGCCAGGAAAGTATCCGCCATATTCTCGGCAGCACGTTTCTTATCCGTTTCCTGCTCTTGCTGGCGGGCTTCCTGGATTCTGTCCCTATCATCAAGCTCAATTTCTCGTTGGCGGAAGACGCTTCGGTTCCGGATCCACATAGATTTGTCGATATAGTATTCCTCCGTCTTTCTATCTGCCTCTACGTCGTCATCCCATTCAGCAAGACGCTTAGCCATTACTGAAGAATCCGTCTCAGCGCGGCGGGCGTCGTCCTCATCACGTTGTCTTTCACGCTCGAGGGCGGATGTTCGTGATCTTTCACGGTTTAACCATCTCCTCTCATGGTCGAGGAAGGCCTTGTCTTGGTCTGCTGCTTTCCGTTCTTTCCTACGCTTCTCGAGCTCGGTGTCAGAGGCGTCGGATTCCTCTTCTTCCCGGGTGAGTGCGTATCCATTCAATCCACCACCGTTAACAAATGCAACACCACGGGAAGCGGTGGCAGCACGAGGAGCCGTAGGTGTTGGTGCGTGGTCACGAAGACGGGAGGGGCCAATGGGAATAGCATTCGCACCGCCGCTGGGGCCGGTTGGTGCGGTGGAAGGTGGTGGGGATGCAAGGCGGTTTATGCGGGAGCCTTGGTGGTTGCGTTCACGTTCCATACGTTCAATTTCTTCCTCACGCTTCAAACGCTCCATATCGCGACGGTTAGAGCGCTCACGGAAGGCTTGAATTTCTTTGGCGACCATGTCTCGCATGTCGGCGGGGATATCGGAGAGTTCGTCATCGGCTGACAAAGGTATGGTAACGATTTCTGGTTCGACGTCGGCTTTAGGGGAATTGGGTGTGGCCTCGGGGGCAGGTGTAGGTGTGGTCGTGGCTTTCTGTGAATGCTTAGAAGGGTCTTTGAACTCGGAAAGAGTTTTTTGGACAGCTTCTGTGGCACCTGTGACTCGATGTTCGATAGCATCGGTGGATTCTTGGGGTAAGTTCGAGAGGTAGGTTTTGGATTTATCGTCAATCGTAACCTAGTTTGTGTAAGAATCAAGTATCGCATGAGGTTGGGTGACAAACCAGAAGCTTGGAACCTTCAGTTCGATCGTCAACTGCGGGAATCTCTAAATCCTGGAGGACTTCATATGCGCACCCAAGGCTTTCTGAATCCTCATACTCTGCAAATCCAAACTTGCATAGCTTTCCATCTTCGTCTGTAGCTCTAGTCCATCGTTTAAGAGTAGCCGCGGCCTAAATAGTGATAGGTAAAGTCAGCATAAGCAAGCTTAGTGCAACGACAGAACAACATGCCCTCAATATCCGCTCTATCCACTCATCATCCATTCCTTTGGGGATTCCTCCTATAAACACAGTCTTTAGTTGCTCCTCCACTGTAGGTGGTAATAGCTCGTTCTCTCTGGCTGCTGCGCTTGCTGACTTTCCGGCGACGGTGCTCTGGGTCGGTACGGGGTTCTGTCTCGTAACGGAGGTTCCCAACCGGATGATAGGTGCATTGAAGTTGATGTTGGGGAGGTTTGCAGGTGGTGCAAAGCCTGGCATTCCGGGTCTGGCGCCCATGTTGGCCTGTTGTGTTCCGGGAGGAGCTCCAGTTCCAGGCGCGCTGACACCTGGAGGCAAAGGCATACCGGGAGCTGCACCGGGGGGCATGCCGAAGCCTGGAGGAACTCCAGGCACCCCCATAGCTCCGTATCCTGGTGGCATACCAGGCGGCATCGCGGGGCGGCCATATGGGGGTTCTGTGAAGGTGTTAGAGACGCGCTACAAGCGCAAGAAAGCAAGCATTGGAGCATAACATACGGCCTGGATAGGGGTACATGATTGCTGATTCGCACTCGCTGGTCTTTTTCGATGTTGTCGGAATATGCTGACGCGATATATCCTCGTTGACAGATAACAGTGTTCAAGTTCGCGGTGGTTGTCGTGGAAGGTTGGCGGTTGGTTCTTTGGCAAGCAAATTGTGAGTAAGCCCTGTCGGTTGCGTGGCTTGGCATTTCACGGCTTTTGCAGCATGCTCGTGTTGGGTGCTCCAAAGTTCCACCCGACCACCGACGAGACAAAATACTACTCAACTCTCCACAATCGCAATGGAGTTTCGACGCGTAATTGGCGCCGCCGCCGCCGCCCGCCCGGTTCAGTCGCTATTCCCCCGCACCGTCCGCACCTTCTCGACTACTGTCCGCCGGGCCGCCGACGAGGGCAAGCCGGCAACCAAGACCCCTCACCCATACAGCATTCTCGATGCTTTCTCCTCAGGATCCCAGGCTCCTCGTCACCGTGCTGCCGGTACCGGAGGCATGTTCGGCCGCAACACCATGCCTATTGCCCAGGTCTTGCAGAGCAAGCCTCCCAAGATGGGACCTACCGCTGGTCGCTCCGTTGTCGTCACTGCCGACGTTGCCCAGGCTTTCATGAGATTGAGGTCCATTCTCTCTCAGAACCGTGTACAGAAGGACGTCTACTCCCAGCGCTTCCACGAGCGTCCCGGTTTGAAGAGGAAGCGATTGGCAAGTGAGAGACACAGACGCAGATTCAAGGAGGGTTTCAAGAGAATGGTGTCTATTGTTATGGACATGAAGGCGAAGGGAATGTAAGGGCATTTTGTGGAAGGCTTAGACGGCGTTGTGGATTGTATATTATGGTGGCGGTTGGTGGGGTAGTGGCCAACAAGGTTCTGAGGACACATCTCTGGACACACGGACTGCGGGGAAAATTGTCATGTATAAAAATGTGGATTCCAGGATTTTCTCAATATTATTTTCTCCGGTTGTATGTACGATATTGTTGGGTTGTTGATCACCGGAACTTTTTCACAAATCAAAGACTACATTTGGGTGCGTGTCAGCCGCGCGGGCCGAAACCCCCTTTTGAGCCTCTTCCGGGAGCTACGGTGTCGAGTAGTGAGTTAACTGACAGCTGGACACGAAAAGCAATTACACTCCATTCTCGATCACAATCGCATCAACAACCCTCAAGCAGCTCCGAAAACGAGCTTTCTCCCCGCCTTTAAGCTCTGGTCCGAGCGCGCCAACAGAGACTCCCCATAATGGCCCGTCTGGGCCGATTAGGCTTTTTGGCCGTCGGCGTCGTGTTTCATTTGATTTACATATACTCAATTTTCGATATTTATTTTGTGTCGCCAATTGTATCGGGCATGCGCCCATATGACGTGGATGCTCCAGCTCCCGCGAAACGGCTCTTTCTAGTTGTCGGTATGGGTGGTATTACCCTAAGAATTGGAGCTTCACTGACCTCTTGGTATTTCTTCAGGCGACGGTCTTCGTGCAGACAAATGCTTCCAACGCCACCCCGATCCCGACGAGCCTTCGGTAACCCGCTACCTCTCCCCCTTCATCCGCGACAAAGTTCTGAACCACGGAACTTTTGGTGTTTCGCACACGCGTGTTCCTACGGAATCCCGACCCGGCCATGTCGCGCTCATTGCCGGTCTCTACGAGGATGTTTCTGCGGTTACTACAGGATGGAAGATGAACCCCGTCAACTTTGACTCGGTTTTCAACGAGTCGCGGCATACGTGGTCATGGGGATCTCCCGATATTCTGCCTATGTTCAAGTACGGAGCTTCCGACTTGTCGCGAGTTGATGCCTGGACCTACGATGAGGAAATGGAGGACTTTACTCAGGATGCTATCAACCTCGACATTTGGGTGTTTGACCGCGTCAAGTCATTTTTCGAGGATGCGAGAAGAGACCCTGAGCTTTACGCGTTGTTGCAGAAGGACAAGCTGGTCTTTTTCCTTCACTTGTTGGGACTCGACACTACCGGACACTCTTACCGTCCCTACTCTCCCGAATATCTCCGAAACATCAAGGTTGTCGACCAAGGACTTAAGCAGGTACATGATTTGGTTGAAGAATTCTACGGATATGACGGAAAAACCTCCTGGGTGTTTACTGCCGATCACGGAATGAGTGACTGGGGTTCCCACGGAGATGGCCACCCAGACAACACCCGGACACCCCTTGTCGCCTGGGGAGCCGGTGTGAAGAAGCCGGTTCATGTCGAGAATCTCCCTGCCGGAGCCAAGACTGGTCACGAGGACGGCTTCTCCGGAGATTGGGGATTGACCGGTGTTCGCAGAAACGATGTTGCCCAGGCCGATGTTGCTGCCCTCATGGCATACCTTGTCGGAACCAAATTCCCTGTCAACTCTGTCGGAGAGCTTCCGTTGGACTACCTGGATGCCGATGATGAGACCAAGGCCAAGGCTATCTGGACAAATGCTCGTCAAATTCTTGAAATGTACAAGGTCAAGGAAGCACAAAAGAATGCTACTCACGTGAACTACAAGCCCTATGGATCGCTTGTAAACATTCCTGAGCAGCTTCTTGAGATTGAGACTCTTCTCGAGAATGGTGCTTACACCAGCGTCATTCAAAAGTCCATGATTCTCATCAAGACCAGTTTGGACGGACTTCGCTACCTCCAGACTTACGACTGGCTCCTCCTCCGTACCGTCGTAACTCTCGGATATCTTGGATGGATTGCCTATGCTCTCACTACCGTCATCGACAACCACGTCCTTAACGGCAGCTCCAAGCCCGAGCGTGGCATCTTCTCCTTCTTGTTCTTCTCCGGAATCTTGGTTAGTCTCTACGGACTATTTTTTATGCAGCAATCAAGCCCTACCTACTACGCATATGCCCTTTTCCCCGTTGTCTTCTGGCACGAGGTTTTTGTCCGCCGCAAGTCTCTCGGCACCGGTATTAAGCAGCTCGTCAACGAGAACCCCGGCAAGAAGTCCAAATACTTCTCTCTTTTCCTACAAACCGTCTGTGCCATCGGCTTTTTGGAGGCAATGGTAACTGGATACTTTTACCGTGAAGTTTTCACCTTCTGCTTCGTCCTTGCCTCCTTGGCTCCATTTTTCTACGGCAAGACTTTCGTTCTCCAAAACAAAGCCCTCTGTATCCTTTGGCCTATATGCTGTCTCTTGATGAGCACCTTCACTCTCCTCCCCGTTATCAAGGTCGAGAGCGAATTTCAGATCCTCCTTGGAGGTGCCTTGATGTTTGCTATGGGTATTGCATACATGGTTTTCGGCACTGCTATCAGCGACGGAATCCCGGCTGGTCAGACTATGAAGAGCACCGTCATCAACAATGCCAACAGGAACATCGCCACCAACATTATCATCGGTATCCAAGTTGGTCTCATCGCCTTGTCCATGATCGTTACTTCCTCCTCCGTCCGCTCTTTGCAGGCTAAGCAAGGTCTCCCCTTCGGAAACCAAGTCGTTGGTTGGCTCGTCTTGATCTTGTCTATCGTCGTTCCCCAATTTCACTCCCTCTACCCGAACCCCCACTACTTCCACCATCTCACTGTGCTGTTCTTGGCTTGCTCGCCGATCTTCATTATCCTCACCATTTCCTACGAGGGACTCTTCTACGTCGTCTTCTCACTCCTTCTCGTCACCTGGACTCAGCTTGAGAGTCGTCTTCCTGGCGCTACTACCACTGCCAGGAACTTGAAGCTTGGAGATCTCCGTATCTCCTTGGGATTGCTTTTCTTACTTCAGAGCGCTTTCTTCTCGACTGGAAACATCGCCTCCATTTCCTCTTTCTCTCTGGACTCAGTCTACCGCCTCATCCCTATCTTCTCTCCCTTCGCCATGGGGGCTTTGCTTCTCCTCAAGTTAATGATTCCCTTCGCCTTGATCTCGGCCAACATGGTAGTCTTGAACCACCGTGCGGGACTAGGAAGTGGAGCCGTTTTCATGGTGGTTACAGCGCTTTGTGATGTTCTTACACTTAACTTTTTCTGGTTGGTGAGGGATGAGGGAAGTTGGCTGGAGATTGGAACGGGGATTTCGCATTTCTGTATCGGAGGAGCGCTTGGATTGTTTTTGTCTGCGCTGGAGGGATTTGGAAGGTGGTGGGGTAAGGGGCTTAGGGTGCCCGTAGAGGCACAGATCGAGGTGCCGTTGTTGGAGAAGTTGGAGGAGAAGAAAGAATAGAGGAGGGGATTTAGAAAAGAAGAGATAGATATGTGTTGCAAGATACCTAAATTTGGGGAGGATGAATAAGGGGGAGAATGATACCAATATTGAGTTGTATTAGTTAGAGATAACTTGATTGTTAGTTGCAATAGAATGCTTTGCCGCTTGCATACAACCGGCACATACCATAATGACTCCATTTCCCAAAGTATGCAGTGATGAACAATGCTAACGGGCTTTATTTAAGCCCGCCATACCTTCTAAACTACAGCATCGATCAATCCAGTTCGAAAATTCCCCTAAGCCTCCTCCGGACTCTCCCCATTCTCCACCCCCGCCCTTTCCTTAAACTCCCTCTTCTCTCTATCCGCCTGATACCCTGGTCTAAGTATCTCATACCCCTCTCTACTCCTCGTATACGTAATCCCTCCCAATCTTCCCACCGGTTTCAAAACCGCCGGATCAATCGCATTCCCACTACCATTCAACGCATCCTCCCTAACATGAAAATACACCCCCTCAATAATCGCCAACATGCCCGTTTTCTCTCCAGTGCTAGGACTAAACCAATCATGAGAATGAATCAACCTCCCCTCCACCGCAAATACAGCCTCTGCGACCCTCTGCGGCTTAACTGCGGTTGAATCAGCCGGTGTAAGACCGCTGAGATCCCATTCGCTTAAACCCGCCGGTGCGTCGATGGAAGTGTAATTGGCCGCTTCAATCCAGGATTCGGAAATCATGTTGATAACGCATTCTTTAGTTTCCAGGATATGGCGGGGGGTGTCTTTTAGGGATCCAAGGCCCATGGTGAAGCCGACTGTGAAGATCGGGGGGTCATGGTTGACGATTTGGAGGTAGGAAAAGGGAGCGAGGTTGCGGGATCCATCGGTGCCTTTGGTGGAGATTACTCCGATGGGACGGGGGATGATGCCGGAGACTAGGAGGCGATAGTTATCCAATGGCGTACGGTCGGCAGCATGGGGGTCAATGTGGATGGTTTGGTGCTGCTTCCAGCTGTCGTCGTTGGCGCCGTCGCCGATGGCCCAATTTGGATCGGCGGTTTGGCTGTAGGTGAATTTCCATTCGTCGAAGGGAGGGCGGGAAGCTTGGAGCTCGGAGAAGTTTGGCTGGAGGGGAGAGAGGAATAATTAGTTACGCTGAGTTGTGAAGAGTGATTTGGTATGCAAAAAGGTATGTCAGGGTGTTAGGGTAGGGTAGGGTTACGCGGGGCGAACCTTATTTTGAATCAACCTTGCCGGGCTCTTGGGGCGCTTGGGTTGTTCCTGACCGTTGGTTGCCATGGCTTAAATTGACAAAGTGTAACGTTAAAATAAGGTTCGTAATGTGGGCTGCCATCAGCGTTGAGATGGGGTTTAATATATCGTCATGACGGAATACATTAAGAGCACCAATCGGACACATGCTAGCTGTAGGCGCGTAATTCGGTATTTTGATGCAGCCAATGACGTACCGGAGTTCTCGGGCGGGGTTAGTGGCGGGGTTGTGGTTCCCCATGTCCGAGTAGGGCCCGAAGCGATAGTTAGGGTCCGGAAGCGAGCCGAGGGGCTACCTGCTGAACTATTTAGAGCTTGCTCTAGTCTTGCAGATCTTTGCATGGAATGTCACTCGTCTCTAGATCTCCGACTTTGGCTTTCATTGTTGCTTACTGGGCATAAATTAGCTTCCCGAGGGGTGTCATGGAAACTCGGATTTTTCCACAGCTTTGACGTCATATAGGTTTCAAGAGAAGTGATGGAATTCCGAAAGACGGTAGAGGTGCACTTTCCATCTTTTCATCTGGGGTAGGATTCTCGCGAAACGTGGAAGTGCTTTTCCAGTCACTTGTAAGTTCGCCAGAGTTATCCTAGTTTCACCAGGACACAGAAAGTGTGAACCCTAAAGTGCAAGATTCAAGATATCGTCCGGGCTCTGCCGAACCATTGGGCAATATGTCTTTAGAAAAATCCTCAGGACAAGTATCTATATCGATACCCATTCAGTAGGTTCATCCATTGTTTCTGTTCAGAATCGGTCATGTGTACCCCGGAGGAATGTTTCGTTGTTGCGACAACTAGGCACCAGCCGTCCTCCTTCAAATCATCCTCGTTAAGAACCAGCACAGTTTCGAACTGAGGTCCTACCACAGTACATATATATCTTTCAACAAACCTCACAGGACTCTTACCAAAAAACCTACCTTCTGATATCATCCCTCAGATACGACATACTAACAACGTCCCGCACGCGCGATGTCATCTCCTCCCAACACCCCCAACACCGCCGGATCTGCCGTATCTTCCCCAGCCTGCAGCGCAAATACCTTTACCTACGGACCCCATTACATCCCCGAAGGCGTAAATCCATCTAAATGCAGTTACTGTGGTAAATATCTCTACGTATGCAACATGTGATACTATCGGTGCGGTGGTTGCGGGCAACTATTTTGTGCTAAATGCGCTGATAACGGAAACGTTTATCCTCATCTTGAGGTTGAAGAAACGGAGCCGGGGGTAAAAGGCGAGGCCAAGGCGGGGATTGAACATGTTGAACACGGGTTGCAAGGGGAGGTAACGGCGGATATTCCTAAGGTTGGAGTCTGGACATTTTACGAGGGGATGAAGTTGTTAGTTGTGAAGGTTGTTGCATGGCTGATTGAGTTTCAAGTGTGGTATTATCGAAGGGAGTAAATAGCCGCTACGTGAAATCGGGGATGGTACTGAGGAAGTGTGTGGTATTTTGGTTGGTTCAGCCGTCGAGAGTTTGCGTTTTGTACTTCTAGGGTTCTGTCTGGTTTTTGATTTATCGGAAGTCGAGTTTTTATTATTTGTTTTGCATAGATCTATCCCTTAGGATTATTAATAATGATTGTATGTAAAGTTAGTAAAGTGAATCTGACGTAGTGCAACATGGCACGATGGTTGTGAGGAGAGGCAATAATCGTTGCGTCATTGAGAATCACTCGTTGACTGAATTCAATGAAATGCTTTCCATGGATGTATTCATCACTATGCACTTAAATTATACCCTTTCAAAGCAAGTTCGTCCCTTCTTTCAAATGAATATCTTCACTCGCCAAATCAGCTCCAGCACAAGCCTTATCTCGTTCCAGCCTCAGAAACCGCGCTCAACAGCAACCACATACAGAACCAGCCATCAGAGTGTAGGAGTAACCAGATTCTCATTGAAAGTATTTACGGCGTTCCTCTTCGTTAGTAACCCCAAGATCCTGTACCCCACGAATTTGGCTAAACTTCCTTGTCATGCAGACTACCAAGACAGTTAGCAACTTGAACACCATCCGTCATCAACCAGCACTCTCCACTAATAATGGCACAAATTGTCAACCAGGTGGTGGGCACACCTCGTCTCCCCAACAATAATACCCCCGCCAACTGTCCTGCCGAGCTTTCTGCCGCTGAGACCTGTAGCGAGAAAGCCCTTGCCGGCCCATACCTCAGAATTCAAAGCCTCTGCAAAATGAATCAACCTGTCTGTGCCGCTTGTCCGAACTCCAACTACCGACAATGAAGCAGTTACTTATATAAGTGCGGTGGTTGTGGGAAGGGATTTTGTAAAATGTGTAGTGAGGACGGAACGGTTCATCCAACACCACGGGTTGATGAAGCTCCTCTGCCTAAACTAGGGTTGCCATCTTTGGAGAGTATGGAATGATGTTTAGAGGTTCCTTGTTATTGATTTGGTTTGGCATTTCATCTTGACTTATCGAGATAGAATTTATCCCGTTTTACGGTTTACTTGTGTTCATAATTGCTATACTGTGGGATCGTTTCCGCTAAACCACGCACTACTGCCGCCGCACCCGCTCGTTATTTCAGCTTCTCGATGCTTAGATTGCGATTGCCATGATATGCAAGCGGGTAGAGTTAGGCCGGTACCGACGAAATATATTTCGAACGGGTGCCTAGGTGTCAACAGAATTTCAAAATCATAACGGTACACATGTTAACAACCGAACCGCTTTGAGCTAAGACAATTATGGCTTGTATTACGTAAGTGGTGGTAGGTAGAATATCATGACGAAGAACAGAATATTTCAGCAGGGTATCGTGCTTCTAGAGCTCACCGGATATCGGAGGATAAAGACGGTACCCGTGAGATACTCAAAGTCTACTGCCGCCACAGGCTTTATTGTCTTCCGTGACCCGAAAATGATTCAACAATGTCGTCGTTATGTCCTGACGGCCCGCGCTCCGAGGTTAGAGCGGCCCTCAAGATTACACTATGTATATCAAAAACACCCGCTCGCAGTTTGCGGCCGAATTAGCGCAACCCTCCCAACATAAATTAAGCCCGTCTCTCCCCAGCTTTCTCTACTACTTTTTCTTCAACTACATACAGCTTTTGCAAGGAGTGGCGCTCTGCGCAGAGGAGATACAACCAACCCGTGGAAGCGGCAGGCCCCGAGCCAGCCTGAGTCCACTCCCCCCCTGAAGAGACCGCGGGGGGTGGCTACCGTGTAAACGTGGTTTTCTCTGAACCAGCTGGCCTCGTGAGCCAGAAGCCACTCCTTCAATATGGACGGAGAGTGTGGGGGTGGCCTGCGGAGAAGTCGGCCCACCGCCTTTAACCAGCAGACCTCGAGTGTCTGAGCGCACTCCTCCGTCCGTGAAAGGGCTACATGGGGGAGTAGCATCTAGTGAAGGTTCTTGGTGGGCACTTTGCGTGCAGCAGAGCGGTCTCTGAGATCACCCCCCCCCCCCCCCCCCCCCCCCCCCCCTCTCCGTCTGCGGGTCTTTTTTTACGGCGGGAGAAGATTTTTGTCAACCCGGCGAAATGTAACATGGGATTCTATATGAATGTACTTGTTGCAGCTCCATCTCTATGAGAGGAATGAAATGAAAACACCGTAGTTACTGGGTCTGAGCCATCGTGATCATCAGGATAGCTCAAACTCAGTAACTGCTGCACACAGAGGCTAGCACCGCAAAGGACCGATCATAATTTTATAACACCTTTGACCGAACAGACATACTACACAGAAGGACACAATCTTTAGCACTCTGCTCAACCGTCACGACCCTTCCTCGGCTATTCTACCTCCAGAGTAGTGTGCCGCTATGTGCTAATTCAGTTAGCTAACCACAGAAGTAGCGGCCATGCATTCAGGTCGCAACAACTTTTGAAGAGCCGCGACGGTTGCAAGATGTGTCCTTCAGTGTAACTAGACTGCCCGACATTTTCATTGACTAGTTACCTGTCGAAATCGAATTACAATACCTAAGACTCCCCCGAAGGATAACCAAAAATCCACAGCCTTTGATCGTAGAACAGTAAAGCGTGAGCACCGCAATTCTCCTGCGCAGCACACAAACCTACCTAGGGCCTTTATTTTCGTAGCAACTGATCCCGATTGGCCTCTTATCTTCTCTTGCATATATTTTCTCCAGTGCTCCCTGAGTCGAGGTGCAGCTTCGGCTTGAGAAAATCGATTTTACCGCTGGGAATTCTTCGGCCATAAAATTCATGAGAAGAACCAAGTTCTAAAAGATATAGGAACCAATCGGCGTTCTCGACACCCGAAAACCTAGCCAGAACTCATTCTCCGGTAACCCGAGTGATGTCTTGAGGTTGTACAAAAAGGACGTCTCTAGCAGCTCGTTCAGGGCTATTGCTGTGAGGTAGCAATGATTCAACAACATCGCAAACGTCAAGTTAATTCTTGAGCATCTCCACCGAACAAGAAAAGCTAATCCCTTTGATAATTGCGGTTCCAGTATTTATGTCGCATTGACCATGGAATAGTCTAGAAGGGTCGCTCTTCGCCACAAACTCTACGGTTTTGCGCCATTCATGCAGTTTACCCCGAATCAAAGCTATGTTGTCTGCGGCCCTTGGTTCCTTCTTAAGCCTCATTTGTTGCTCTTCCGATAGCTGTAGATAGGGATGATCTCCGAGATAGATAGTGGTGATCTTAACCTGTATACGCTGTATGTCGAAAGTTCCCTCAATACCGGAAGTGTGAATCATGATTGGATTTGGCGAAATCATTGACGGCTGTCGCATATTACTTTTGCTGGCTGAAATTTTTCTATTGGCCTCTGGATTACGACTCTCGCCTGTGGTTTTCTGGTTCATTTCCGGGGTCCCTATTAATCGGACTTATTAGTTACAGCATTGATATTCTCACCAAATTACGTACCTTCTTCAGGAAGAATATTTTCCGAGTTGTCAGGGTCCGTCATACCACAAAGAGCCCGCATTTCCCCAAAGATAATTTCGGCCAATTTTTGTAACTCGGGTGCAGTAGTGTCTTCGGGGCATTCCCGAAACTAAACTTCTTCCCAACGAGTTGATGTGTACCATCATCATTTTTCTCCTTAGGGGTGTCTGGGTCGGTAATAGGTAACATAAGCCGTACGGTGCTCTCAATTAGGTCGGCAAAGAATGGCGGCTTCTTCGCTGTTGCCGATTGAATAACACTTTCACTCATAACAGAAAGGGCGTTGTTTTTCATAGGTTCCGAGACTGATTTTCCAGGAAATTTCTGATATTTTTTCAGCAGGAGATGACGCTACTCGACATCCAAGAGAAGTTCCATCGTCTTTCGAATTTTCGTCAACTTTATTTCGCTGACAACTGGCAACACGACTTCTACCTCAGACAACGGATATAGCTGACGGCCTTCCTCAGTTTTGGGCAATTCTGATTCGATGAACATCAAAATAGCTACAAAACCTGGTCTAAATTCCTTGGTGAATCCATGACTGTTCACAAAAATCCGACGTTTCATGAACAAGTCCATTAAGATCTTGTAACTTTGGAGCGCCGCGCCACCCCAATTGCGTCGGCTTGCTGTGAATATAGCCGGTTTATCTGTGCGATTATTGTTGAATGCTTGGAAGTCCCGTAGAAACAAAGATCTTCCTCTGATCAAACTTCCTGATTCGTGGCCGAACCAATTGAATACAGAAACATCATTTGTGGCAATAACGTATTCACAGATGAGTCGCGATAAAGCCATTGATATCCCTTCGGCATGGAACGCTTGGAATTTGACCCCTAGCATACCCATCAGAGCGTATGCCTGATCCGTTGGTACCGTGAGTTGACGTCGTGACATCAGGTGCATGATATCGAAACCGTGCAGTGTCGATGAACTACCCCCTCGACAGACTTCCTCGATTGGAATTCTAGAAAATTTGGCTATGGCTTCGTCGATGTCGGCTTTGGAAATTCCAGCGTCTGGCTGCAATAATTCCCACTTGTTGTTATAGAAATGTGCTTTTCTACTCAATACAAGTTCCTGTAAGGTCCATCCACGAGTTGACCACCATGGGTTTTTGATAGACTTAAAGCTCTCGTAATTGACGTCTGGGGGCTTTGATTCGGCTGCCGGACAGACAAATTCTTTCCAGTTATCCAACCATGAAGTTTCGGTTCCAAGGTAGGTGATGCAAAACTCGGCGTTCGTGTACCAGTCTCCCATCATCGCAAGTGATTCCTGGTGCTCTCCAACAACGGATTTATTTATACAGCATGTATCGTCCCATAAGTAAAGCTTCGAGAGGCGGTATTGCAGAGGCTCGCTTTCATTATCGCGGTTTTTGAACAACTTCTTCTTCCGCCGCTGTTCCATTGACTCATCGCCATATTTG
Organism: Pyronema domesticum; assembly: GCA_024516145.1. NCBI lineage: Eukaryota > Fungi > Ascomycota > Pezizomycetes > Pezizales > Pyronemataceae > Pyronema > Pyronema domesticum. The sequence continues at coordinate 376,616 of JAJJXL010000010.1, read as the reverse complement.
TCAACGGGTTTAATGTCGCGGAGTTGTGCAAAAACTTCAGGTCGCTTAAATAGGTCTTGTGCCTTTGCAAGAGACAACTGGATTTTTTGGCCGAGCGCCGACGTTGTAGGGCATCTTCTAGAGTCTTGGCACCTCCACGGAATTTCTTGAAGGCTTCCCTAGCCTCATTTTCTTTCTGTTTCTTGGCGTTCTCCGCTTTTTTACACCGCTTCTTGAATGCGAGTTCTTGTCGTTTTTAGTCTGACTTGGCCATATCCAGGGCATTCTTCTTAACTTGTTGCTCTTGTTTTGCCATCTGACGCTGTTGATCCTGATCTTCAATCGCCTTTCCGATAACTTGAAGATCTTCATCTTGGTAAACAGTCTGGACATCCTTATTTTCTTCTTCTGCCGTCGTATGCATAGCTTTAACTCTTCGAAGTTTCTCTTCAGCCTCTTTAGAACCGCGGTTTCTAAGGGCAATGAGAAGGTTTACCCTCTAGAACCCGAACAGCAGGCGACCAACGTACTACCAAACTTGGACGAAAAAAAGTCACTATTAGGCGACATCGGAGACGAGATTATTCCTGCAGGTCAACGATGGGCTAAAAAGTCAAAAAAGTTAAAGGCCGATGATGCAGCGTCGGTGTTTAGCAAGGATGTAGGGAAGGTCAAAACGATAAGCCCAAGGAGGAGGCACAAAAGGAAGACACTGAAGATAAAGGTTGGTTTGCCCATATATTCTTCAGTAATTTTTCCAAGCCTAATTGAGCCAGAGAACCTATACGCCTATCGCGAAGATTCATTTGGATGGAACCTACGCGTAGAAGGTCATAAGATTGGTCTCAAAATGAAGCATTCGCTCACGGACGTGAACGGCGCTGGACGTGCAAGCTACCCTATGGTAAAAAAGTCCGATAAGTTCATCATCGAGATCCGCAAAGACACCGATCCAGTCAAAAATCGTAAGCTGAATCAATTGCCTCCTGATATTCTAGCCTAACCAATAATTCAGAACGTATTTCGCAAGGACTCAAGAAACACAATACCTTAGACTCCATTGTCAACCCACTCAAAATTTGCACAATTTCGTTGGCTGAGGTGGCAGGGCACGCAACTGGGCATGTTATCAGTGGAGGTTTACTTGAAGATGCTGGCAACAAGTATGCCGAAGGTATTACTAGCACGCAAAGGAGTTAGAAGGTGTCACGGACTCAGAATAGTGTAAGCATTTCTTAGCACATGTTTTATTGAACTGCATCTCGATTGTTGTGATGTATTTTCTTTTGGTGTCCTTGTGTTGATATAACAGCAAAACTAATATTCGTAACGTAACTCCTTCTGGTACACCAGTTCAACGCTCTGTATATACTCGGCAGCCGATATGGGAACCGCGCAGCTGACAATGTTGCCCATCTACAATCAGGAGAATAAGCGCGCTGCGCGCATAGGTGCACGACCAAAAGGTCAAGTTGCGCGTGGAAATAGAGGTTTGCCAATAGTGCCAAGTCCAAATATTGTACATAGACGCGCGTGAGCAAGCCACACTGTCACCTCCTAATCAAACACCGCCGTCCATCCACCTCCACTACGCGCCATTGTGAAGGGACTATATTCTTCGTCAATATCACTCGTTTGGAGGTTTCAGAAACAAAAACCCCACATATCTACTTTCTACTCTTATAGGTTTATTCTTGAAGCTTCAAGTAGAATCACTTTCAGATTCGAAGACGTAAGTTCAAGTGCTCCTCTGTCCGCTTTTCTATTCGAATATCTCTGGTTCATAAAACAGACATTTCTTTAGCCATCGATCACCATCTTTAATCACAGTCATCCCTACCGGGTTCATCTTGATCAACACCTCAACATTCAGAATTCCTCACCCATTTGTCGATACAGAACTTTTGCCTCGGTTTCTGGTATACGGTATTCGCTACATCATTCTCAACACGGACAACATGTGCTAGAAGTGCTCCCACTGTGGAACCGAAAACTCCGACCACGCACAAGAATGTAAGTCGTGTCAATACTCCGTATTCATCAGGCGTGGCCGTCATATTGGTAAACCACCTGTCATGGAGTGTTTCAATGACAAAAACCGGAACTCGGATGGGTTACCACCGGATCCTGGTAGAGGGTCGATCTACACACCGGACTCGGACGATCTCAATGTTTGAATACACTGTTATGATGTGCTGTTGGATATGCTGGATTACTGAGCTGATTACTATGTTGAGTCGGACCTGAGTGAATCTACTCTCTGAATTCTATTGTATTGCATTTCGTGGGGCTATGTTGTGATAATGTGCAAGGGGTTGTAGAAGGGTCCTGAAGGCAAGTGAAGAATGCCCTAGTACACTCTGTATCACTCGTATGCGCGAGGCGCGGGTAAAATGTGTACGATCCTGTTGTTTGAGTTGTTGTATCGTGTTGTAGATCGTCGTTGTAGATCTTCGTTGATTACTGAATTGATTAGAATGATGAATCAAACATCACTTGAATCACTTCTTCGTCGGAATTCCAGTGTGATTCAATGGTTTTATGCATGCTATGTTTCGATTATAAGTAACCGGAAGAATGGCATACGTTTCTACCAGGTGATTAGTTAGCGCTCTCTACTTATCGCCGTTGTGAATCTAGGTAACTTTATCCAAATGAAGGAGTTGGAGTACAAGGGTAGGAGTTCTCTAGCTGCATGCTTCACGAGCTTCGGCGTAAGGATCGGACATCTCGGCGTTTTTGATAGAAAATTCAAATTTCGCCTCGAGCTCGCTTATAAGCATTCTTTCTTCGCTCTTTGAATACCTTTTAAAATAGATTGGCACAAGCCGTCAAAAAATAACCCAGCCAAGCCGTTGAAATTCCATTGACCTATCGGAAGCGACCGTTGACCTCATCTATCGATAACTTGCCGCGTGGCGTCGCGCTTACCTGCCGTTACAGTAGCAAAATAGAAGTCCCAAAGTTTACTCTTCAGTGGGCAGACCCACTCTATTATAGTGGAACACCGATGTCATTTCCAGGTATTCAGTGACGGACTTCCGTGGAACCAGCTGGGAGTGGTGTTTGAAGCCCCAGTCAAATCGTCGCTACGAGTTCCTATTGGCTGAAATAACGATTTTGACGAGCTCAGTAAGGGTTTAGCGTCGTAATTCTGGCCACGGAGAATCCCAGGAAACGCGCGGGTCAGCTAGGTTTATTCTTGGGGTTGATTCGTTGGGTTGTGTTAAAAATATCCCCGATACGCTGGGATAACATGCCAAGACTTGTCGAGATCTCTAGCCGCTGCACAGATTGCTTCGTTCTGTACCACGTGAAGGTTGATGGATTCTTTGTCAAGATCAAGGCTATCTTCAAATATTTGGAAGATCCGGTGTGACAAATTTTGGTCTGTAATAGAAATAAAACAATCTATAAACTTCTAAGCAATGTAGTTGATACTGTCAAGGAAATGCTCAGCCTGTTTTGATGGGTATTTCTGCGAAAAGTAGCGGCAAGCGAGGTATGTACGGACGGTTTACTGATACGGAGAATTGCTATTTCCTATAGTTTCTTTTCTGCTAGACACTGCAAATAAAGTTGAAATTTTCACTGTCTTGCATAAAACCTCGCCGCTACATCTAACGCTGAGCCCAATTATTGCTCTGATCCGCAAGCACCTTCGTTGACAAAAATCTCGAAGTAATTTATCTAAGCGCAAGATCGTAGATTTCCGCAAGGATGTTACCCCCGGCTGAAGTGGTGTTGCAGACGACAAGGATCTCGCACCTAACCGACCTATGTTTGCTTTCGTAGATAGATTATTGGACAAAACGTCGGCGGCTGTGGTTCCAGGTAGGAGAAGACCGTGAAAATATATATCTTTAAGATCTCCTCTCTGGATTTCCCCAGTCATACCTCGAAGATCCCATCGGACAACAGTGAAGTTCCATATACAGAATCTCACCCGGAATAAAAGTCTGAGCTTCAATTTTCGTCGTTCATTCACGGTTATATTTATACAACACCGTTCATCCACTTTTCAATTATTTCGTTCTTGTCTTTGGAGAATTTCCTTAGTCCTATCAGTATTTCTTCACCATCAATTTCTTTCCTACCAATCTCAGAAACCAAGAATCCACCATGCAGTTGACCAACTTCCTAATCCCATTGGCACTCGCCGCAACCGTCTCCGCCGCCCCAGTAGACTGCCTCGGAAAGGCCCTCAACATCTTCGAAGACATCAACTGCCCTCTCACCTCCACCGCCATACTCCCAACAATCCAGCAACCAAACTGTCCGTCCCAGGTCCCTGTCCATTCGTACCAATGGCTACCATTACTAACATCTTTTAGACGCCGAGCTCTCCGCACCCGCCGCCTCCCCATCCCCCATCCCCACCCCACTCCGCGTAGTCCTCGGCCACGGCACCCAAAACTACACCTGTTCCACCAACACCGCCTCCTCGAAACCCGTTGCCGCCGGTGCAAAAGCCCAACTAATCGACGCCTCCTGCCTGGCCAAGTATCCTGACCTTCTCCACTCATTACCGGCCACTATCATGTCTTTCAACCCCAAACAGCTTTCCGAGTTCCTAGCAAAGAAACTCAACATCTACTCCTTTAACGCCTACATCGGCGACCATTTCTTTTCCGACGCTACTACACCGGTGTTTAGTTTCACCAGAAGCGGAGGGGAAACAATAGTAGGGAAGAAATCCGAGAATGTTGCGGCTCCGGCTACTGTGAATGCGAAGGGGATGACGGATGGGATGACTACTGATGCCGTGGATTGGTTGAAGATTGCGGCGACGGAGGGGACTACGAATGGGTGTAAAAGTGTTTATAGGGTTGTTACTGCGGGAGGTAAACCTCCCGCTACTTGTGAGGGACAAGAGAGTACGGTGGAGGTCGCGTATGCTACGGAGTATTGTGAGTATCCTCTGGAGCTGAAGAGGGAATACGAGAATGAGTGCTGATACGGTGATTACAGGGTTTTACTAGGTAACTAGCTAGCTAGCTCCATAGGGTTGAGAGGCTTGCTAGACTAGCCGCTAGTTGGAGATTTCGGGCGATATGGAAGTTAGATCGCAATACAGATACCGGTTTTTGGGGGGGAGGTTGGCGCAGTATAATTGGTCGGCTCAAGCTGGGATGGGATAGGGTTTTAATTTTGGAATGGTTCTACATATATATGTACGTTTATTTTAGTTGTGATGAGTGAACTTCACTTCATGTCAGATATTTTTAAAAGGCTGTATATTTTGAGATTGATGATATCCAGTCGTATTCGTTACGAGGTGGGGGAACTTTGAAATCTCACCTAGAAGATTCCATGTGGCGCGGATAGTAAACCGTGAGCAGTTACCAACGCATGTGGTGCAGCCATATCGTGCGCATATTACTTAGGAAGATGGTCACCCTACATCCGGTAGAGTTGGTTTTAGTTTCAGTGTCAGAACTTCAACCCTAGACTTGCCGCAAATAAAAGCTTCCATGTGGCGCAATTGCAAGTAATAGACCCAGACGTCATCTTATCAGCCACAACTTCCCAAAACAAGTGGCGGTGCAACAAAGCAATATCGTGCGAAGTTCGAACTAGGAACGCAGTAATATCAGTAATACTCTAGATGAAAGTGATATCAACTAGGTGTCATTACATGTCATTATACTTATGTCCCGAGTGACGAGTCCTGTATGCATGCAGTGTGCGCATGTATGTTGATGACCCATGATGTAGGGTAGGCAGAAAGTAAGCACATGATGAGTAAGACCTGCATCTTCTCGTGTCCGTCCTGTAGGGGAATTTGAGACCTCGCTTGGATATCTGAAGGCTGGGCTATTAATGGAGAAAGCCGGTAAGCACGTGGATGGGTGTATTGGGGGCCAGCGTGATGTGTTTTCGTCGCGCGTCACTCGGCCCACGTTAGCAATGTGAAAAATAACTTGGGTCCTCGATTACAGGCTGCCATTTTTCGGTGAGATGGACCATCTCTCTAGTATTCACGCATATTTGAGGGAAGTGACGTCGACGCGATTGTAATCGTGGCGTCCTGCAGAAGAATTTCAAGACTTGGCTTCGAATTGCGTGCGCAGAGTGGTACTGGTCATGGTGACATCTGGTGAGTACGTTGAGTAATGTATTACTTATACTTATTAAGGCCAGAGTAAGTATCGGTTTCTTTTCGTCTTGCATCACTCAGTGGTCATAAGAAGAGGAGAGAGGAAGAAGGAGGACGGACCCAGAGGCGATGAGAATGAGGCCGTCGAAGAGGTGGAGGTAGCAGGGGACGACTAAGAGTACTGCCGCAAATTTGTCTGCTTTAACAATTTTGTATCATTTCACTGTTTTACTTCACGAACTGCCCATGCGAGGATCGGGAAAAGCCTGTTTGTTTTACGTTACACTGTATATATACCACGACAGACGTGGGTACTGCAACTAGAGAGGAGGAAAGGAGGTCTCGCCCTTCGGGGAATCATCGGAAAGGCTCTGTACGGGGGCATAAGGGCGCCCTGGCAAAAGCGGCATTAGCATTAGATTTAGAACTGGAATTAGGGGACGACTTGGAGGGGGTAGAGAGAGACGACGACGATTACTGTATTAAGCCCTCAAGGCCCAAAATTCTCACCGGATAGAACAGTAGGGAATATAAATAAAAATAAAAAAAATAAAATTGCATTACTCGATGACTATGACCAGATTCAGCGCATATCACTCAGATAATGAAAGAATTCTATATGTATCTAGAGTAAGTACTTCCACAAGATCAATAATATGCGGTATCCCTTTATCTGACACACATGTAGCATGCAGATTCCACCCACCCCTCCCCAAACGCCAATGAAAATTCCCAAAAGAAACAAAAAACAACAACGCAAGTCCAACGACTACCCATCATTCCTCGCCCTAATCCTCGTCCACCTCCCGACACCTCCGGTCACACTCGACGGACCCGCCGGACTCCCCTGATCCTCCTGATCATCCTCAAGCGCCTGTACCGACCTCCTCCTCATCTCTCTCCCAGCCTCCGGCATCATATCCCAATCCGCCGCCATAGTCTCTTGTTGCAAAGTATACCTTATCCTATCCGCAATTAAATTCGGCCTCAGCTTAAAATCCTTCATCACCACTCCATTCCTTGCATTTGCCAGGTACCCAGAAATGGTTGCATGAGAGACCTTCCCAAATGCAGGGTTATCTACTGCGGTACTGTCGTTGGCTACTAAGAGCTTCCACATACATAACCCCAGGTTTGTGGCGTCTTCAACCTCATTTATCTGTAATCCCTGGGAGTAGCAGAGCCATGCAACGTTGAGAGAGAGCATGGAGATCCCCTCCAGGAAGCGGGAGTATTTTTGGGAGTCTTCCCGGGAGAGGGTGGAAAGTGGGGATTCGACATGTAGAGGACGAGTGGTGAGACGGTTGTTCAGCGGCCCACGGATTGAGTTATGGGGGTTTTCGCGGTTGGAGAGGATGATTTCGTGAGGTAGTTTTAGGCCTAGGTAATGGGAGACTAGGACTAGAAGGTGGGAGAGGTGGGAGAGTGAAACGTTGAAATTGGTGTATTGATGGACTAGATCAAAGCAATAACTAAAATTAGCTTTCTTTTTCCCCAGGTCATGAAGAAGCGAAATGGGAATAAAGCGTACTGTTCAAATCCGTCAAAAGATTCGGTATTGGAATCCCCCCAATTAAGTACTCCACCCTCCCACTCCTTCGTCGCTTCAACCTTAATCCATATAACCGCGCAACTTCTCGGCATAGCCGGCTTCGTGCTTCCATCATACGGGTGTAGACCATCTTCGATATCTGGTTCTTTCGCTTCACTTCCGCTTTGATGCCTTCTAGCATAACCCGTCGTTCTGTATCGATTTTTCGTGCGTCTTCAAGCTTCTTTCGTCGTAGGGCTACTTCGTTTCGTAGGTGCTCGATCCGGGCTCTGTCTGCGCCATGTCAGTGCTGTCCAATATCAGGCCGCTCGCCCTTAATCCGCCATATCACAGGAAAACCTACCCTCCCCCCTCCCCTCCCTCAACCTCTCCGCCTCCTCTCTCAACCCCTTCAACCTCTCCCTCAACCCCTCCCCCTCCGCCTTCTTCGTCCAAAACTCCTGAGCAGAACTCTCCAACTGTTCCTGAACCCTATCCCCGGTCTCATCCCTAGCCGCAGTTGCGAATAATATTTGTGTTCTGGCTTCCCATACCGAAGCTTGTGCGCAGGATACACAGAGGATTTGGCTGCTTGCGTGAAGGCAGAGGGAACAGGGGAGGTTGTGAGGGGCTGGGAATGAGGGGGTGGTCATTGTAAGGTGGTGTGAAGGGTTGGAGTGCTTGTTGAAGAGGAGATATGGCGGACTGGACTCCTGGTGTGACGAGTTTGCTTTTCAGTCTTCGAGATATAGCGGGTTTGAGGCGAGTTGTTGGTATGACTCGGTTTCGTGGTGTAACTGTCGTCGCCGTCGGTCGTCTTCGTCCAGTATCTATCGTAGCTATCGCGAGCTCTATGGAGTAATGGTGGGGTTATGCGAGCTTGCGAGCTCGAGCTCAGTCGTGCAAACTAAGCCTCAAGGAAAGGGAAAGTTAATATCAGAATTTGTATCGTTCTTGTTTGGCGCACAATCGAGAACCAAGATATTGGCCTACAGTTGGCGAGGGTGTAGTTGGGGCGTCACGAGGGCATGGTGAGCTGCGCGCGCATACGCGGAGGGAGGGGAGCTTTGAGGCTGAGGGCACGTGCTTACGGGTTCTGAGGGCGGGCGCGGGCCGGGTAACGGATGTTTAGGGAATGCGAGTGATTAATGAGGGAGGGGGAGGGGGGTTTGTGTGGGTTTGGAGGTTTGATGGGCATTCTGGGTGTGCGCTGTGGGGATGTTGTTCGAGTTGATTGCAGGAAATTTGAGATGATCTGTTTGTTTAAAAAAAAACTTAAAAACTGGTGATGAATCATGAGCCTGCAGACAATCCGAAATTCCGAATAAGTTTTGTGGATTTAATGAGTTTTGGAAGTGTATCATTATGCCGAAGAAAGTGATAATGTTTTGACCTGATGAATCGTTCTATTTTGCGGTATCTTGACGAAATCTAACAGCTCCTTTTATAAGACCCATAGATATCTATCCCCTCATAGTCTAATCACATTTCTCCATTACTCCAAATTATCCCAATTACCACAGCCTCTTATACACTCATCTTCATCTCAATCTTTCCATGCGGATTATATCCCTCCACCACAAAATCCTCCACCTTGAACTTATCCACCGCTTCCAACCCCCCACCAAACTTCGGCGCCCCCTCCGCAAACCTAATCTTCGGCCAATCCCTCGGTTCCCTCTTCAACTGCACCTCCAACGCCTCCACATGATCCAAATAAACATGAGTATCACCCATACAATGGACCAATTCGCCCGGCTTCAACCCCGCAGCATGAGCCATAATATGCGTCAACAAACTATAAGACGCAATATTAAACGGCACTCCTAGTCCCATATCACAACTCCTCTGATATAAACAACAACTCAGTTCCCCGTTATTGGAAACATAGAATTGTGCAAACATATGACACGGTGGTAAGACCATCTTTTTCAGATCTGCAGGGTTCCAGGCTGATAATAAAATCCGTCGATCAGTGGGGTTGTGCATTATCTTATCCATAACTTCGGCAAGTTGGTCGACTCCTTGCCCTGTGTAATCGGCATCGGCACCACGGTATTCTGCCCCGAAATGGCGCCATTGGAATCCGTAAACTGGGCCAAGGTCACCGTCGGCTCGGTCAGTGAAGCCGAGGGAGTCGAGGTTGCTACGGGATCCGTTGCCGTCCCAGATTTTTATGCCCGCTGCGCTCAGGGGCAAGGAGGAGGTGGAGCCGCTGATGAACCAGAGGAGTTCGGCGATGACGGCACGGGTGAAGACGCGTTTGGTGGTTAGGAGGGGGAGGGTATTGTTGCGGAGGGAGAAGCGGAGGGAGGGAGGGGCGAAGAGTGCTTTGGTGCCTGTGCCGGTACTGTTGGGTGTCAGTGATGCATGCGGGGATTGGATGGGGGGATGAGACTGACCGATCGCCGCGAACTTCGCCAGTATCAAGGATGCGACGGATTAGGTCGAGGTATTGGTATTCTTCATGTCTCTTATCGTCGAGAGCTGCATTGATGGGGTTTTCGGTAGACATTGTTTGATTGATCTCACGCGTCGTGATGGTGGAGACAAATTTGACGCGAAGTGGGGGAGGACCCTGAGGGAGACGTGTAGCGTGTATAGTGGCAAGCTACTTAAATCACGTTATTCATCATGTTCGCCACCTGCAACGGAAACGTGTTCTTGCAGTTCTTCTATGCGTTGTTCGGCGGTTAAAAAAGTTCCGCGTTGCCTGAATTGAAATATCAAAAAAAAACTCCCACAAACATACAGACAAGATGTAGGCGCCCTATAAAAATGCGATGGAATAAACGAAAAGAAAAAAAGGAAACCCAAAGACGCCAGAAATGAAAACGAAAAATTGGTATGTAAACCAAAAAAACAAAACAACTAGTTGGAAAGCCATCTAAACATCCCTGTCCCTAGCAACTCTCCTTCTCGGAGCTCCATTCGTAGTTGAAGATCTCGGACTATCACCATCACCCTTTATCTTCAAATCCGAAACCATCTCAATCAACTCACCCGCTCCATCAACCGTGGTCCAAAACCCCTCCCCAAACCTCCTCATCCAACCTTCCACCGCCCCCGCTCTCGCTCCTGCACCTCTCGCTAGCTCCCCCCACTCAAAACTCGGCAGCTCTAGCTCCCTCTCCTCTTCCGGATGGAAGCTATGCACACCGGGGGTCATCCAACGTGGCCGCCCCGCATCCCCCTCATGTATTACGCTGGAAACACCAATTCCATCCATTTCGTCCTCCGCCGGAGCCTGTTTCCTCCTCTTTGCCCTTCGAGGCAGCAACACCCCCACTGTAGTCACCCCTAAATTCCCTGGTAATATCGTCTTGGAATGAAATTTCCATCTCCTAGCTTCATTCTCTTCTTTTGGTTCCTCTTCCCCCTGTAACTTCGTCTCCCCCTCTTCGGTAACTGGCTTCCCTCGGACTTGGCACGAATCAACTGGAATCATCAGTTCCCTCCTACTCTGCACCGCATCGCCAGCCCATAATGAGTTTGTCCTTAAAACCGCACTCGCGATGGTATCATAAGCAATGACGACACCTTCGAGCGTGGTGCTCGGTGTAACAGGGTGTATGTAAACCAGAGTCTTCTGTTGTTCTTGTGCTGGTGGCGAAGGAGGCGGAGTCGCAGGACGGTGGGACGAGGGGGTGGCTTTCGATGCGTTGGTGGTGTATTCTTCGCTTTCTGTTGAGACGATGGAGGAGGCGAGAGAGGCGAGAGAAGAGGCATAGGATTTCATTCCTCGGGTAGAGCTAGTCATCGAGGGGGCTTTGAGTTTTGCTTGGGGTTTTGGTTGCTGCTGGACTAGAGCTTCACCCGAGAGGAAGGATGTAATGGTGGATTTCCATGATGATGTTTGTTCCCCGGTTGTAAAAGTAATAGGTGTTTCTTCGGGTTTGGGTAGAGTTTGTGCACTGGATATGGATTCTCCAGCGCGTCGTCGTGAACGGAGAGTCGAGGGCGGCGAGGCGCTCATTGTCGTGGCGGGAGAGAAGGTCGCATGTATGTTTGCTCACCTTCCGGGTTGTAGTTGAAGGCAGGTGTTGGACAGGTAGAATGGTGAACAGCGAACAGACGGGACAGGAACAGTAAGCTGATTTGGTTTCTGGGGGGAGGGCGGCTAAGGACTTCCTAAGGTTCAGGAAAACGTAATATTATGCAGACTTGCAGGAAAATGCAGGGCCAGAATTCAAACTGTTTGTGCGCGGCAGACCTGGCAGACAAGAGCACAGAGCTCGTTCGCTCGTATGTAAAGCACCCAAAGCCGCAAAGCAGAAACGCACGGAGGAAATCTCCGTTATGCGTGAGTGCAAACAGCTTGGCGGGAACTGGGAGCCCTGTGGAGCAGCACCTTGTTAGGGACTGAAGGCAAATGACCCACCAAGTGTGAAAGGCGCGCATACAACAAGGTGAAAAAAAAAATGGCACTTCGTTCGGTCTTCGTTCGTCAAAGTGTGCGAGAGAGATTGGATAACACGCCGCCGCGTATCAGGAGTAAGGTATAGCGGCCAGCGACCAGCGACTCGAGGCGGTTAACAGCGGCGGTCGTTGATCGGTTCGGAAGCTTTCCGCGGGCTCGCTTGGCTGGAAATAGATGTGATCTAGATCGTTTGTGCTGGTGGCTAAAATAGTGAGGATGAATTGAAGGGCTTTAGAGGAATTCTGGATCTTGAGCTTGTCAAAGACCGTTGTGAAGCTGCAAAGAAAATTCTCAATGAAATTTGGATTCCAGTTCATGACCAAGGCATATCTTGTAGATCTAGTCTACACATAGAACATAACAATAGAATAGTCTACATTACACGTGTGCATGTTCTTCTGGAGTGCTGCGTGCAATATCGATATGCCTAGCGTAGTCTGCGTGTAACATCTTTTGCTTACCGGGAACTCGAGGTACCGAACTGGGTTCTCTAATCTAATTTGGAGAAGCGATATACTCCTTATGGACTTTCTAAATTACATAGCATGCGATGAATTGGTATAAGTATTTAGATACCTTGGGTAAGTATATTAGTAATCATTCCCACAGACCTCAATCGCCGTCTCCTCAATATCGATCACACCCACCCATGAAACATGCGTTATCGTGGAATCTGATGTTGATTATGATTTTGATTTTGATTCTCTCTCTCGCTGACACCGGATTCTCGTTCTGCAGAGTTCTGTCATACAGTGTTACTCCCTACCAAATCATCCTAACCTCAAAGTTCAAAAGCACCGTTTCAACATCACTTCTCTGTCCTGAAAGTAAAAGGATCGAAATTATTCTTAACATTACCGACGCTCTGCCAAGGTTATTCAACGTCGTCGCGTACTTGTTTGGTACAGTACAGTCATTTTATCGTGATCCGCGAGCCAGTGTATTTAAAGATGGTTGTCACTGATTATAGAGGAAGGTCACGGTAAATAAGATGGATTTCTATCAGGCTCACTACGTACAGCAAAGTGTGACATCAAACTCTTAGAATGAGCTGACGTAATTTGGAGGTTCATGATTCCATTTCTTGTTTCACCGAGTGATATTATATGCCGATATTTACAAGGCCAGTTCCTTACTCTTAGAGTAAATCATGAATCATCACGTCATCTTCTGCATCTTGCTCGTAAACATTCATAATTCCAGCCAACAGCTAGCTAAAACAAATCGATATCCCTATCCACGGCCCTCTGCGCCTTCGGAATGTAACCTTCTATGGCCGCCGTCCTATCTTCCATATCCTCATCCACATCATCACCCGGTAAACTGATAGTAACCGACTTCATCTCCCTCTCCAACACATCCACCAGAATCTCCTGACCACCAACCGGCGTTTTCCTCTCCCTCTTCAATTCCTCATCCCTAATCCCGACCGCCTGTAACGCATCCACAATACTGCTCATCCCCACTCTCTTCGGCTCCTTCTCCTTACCCTCCTCCAACAAACTCCATCCCGCTTCCCACCCCTCTGCCGGCTCCTCACTATTAAGATCCACCCCTCTAACCTCCCCCGTATTCTGATCCACCTCAACATTCCCCACAACCTCTTTACGCGTCCAAGCTGGCTCTGTACTAAGCTGCACCCGTACCCACATCGCCTTCTTCGCACACTCATCACTACAAAACCTCTCCACCTCTTTCCTCTCTACCCAATTTCCATTCTTCGCCAAAGCCAGTCTGCTGCTCCCCCGCTTCTTTTGCGGAAGGGAACATAGTGTGTATCCGCACAAGTTGAGGATATTGCGTTCTTCGAGTAAAGAGTCGTAATCAGACGGGGTAAAGAAACGTAGATGATGCTGAAAGAGGGAGATATCGCGGGTAGTTGGTGGGGGTGGTGGGGACGCCTTGCTGCTGCCCTTGGTGTCGCGCTTTGCTGCAGGTTTCGAAGCGGGGGGTGTAGGAAGGTCCAAAAGGTATAGCAAGGAGTCTAGGACTGAGGCTTCGAGGACTTTTCGGATTTGGAGGGAGGAGGCGTGGGCTATGGCGATTCGACGGGCTTCGGTTGGGGATGGTAAGGCGGGCTTTTTTAGGATGGATTTGGGGGCGTCGCCCATGGAGATTGACATGGTTGCTGTGTTTGTGTTGTAGATTGCGATTTTGGTTTCGTTGTATTGTTCTGGAGATGTGTCGTTGATTTGAAGGAGGACAGAGGGGGGTATTTGTACTCGAGAGGTGTTGGTTGGTTATTGGTTGAGTCGCGTAATTTTTTTGGCGGGGTTGTGATGGTGCTCTGCTGCTGCCAGACGAAGCTCGACGAAGCTCACAGCCCGTTGTACGGGAAGTTCCGATGCAGGTCCGGCTGGAGAGGTTCCCAAAAGGCAGCGAGTTTGGGAACTTAGTATGGCAGAAACAAATAAGCGCGATGCATGGAATGTTTAAAGATGGAAATGGTAGTAAAATAGGCGAATGGAAACTGTTTGGAGGCCTGAGGAATGGTGAGTGATACAGATGTGATGTTATTGCATGGTGCTTTGATAGCCGTAGACAAATTGCGATTGATGCACCGACTCAACAAACAGTGCTGGGATTCATTTTTCGGGATTTTGGAAATCATTCGGAGTGCACTTTAGATGCCCGAGTTCACTTGTCACGAGAGCTATGATTACGGTAATACCCATTCTCTGAGGTTGCCGAATGCTGGCCAGTGAATAACCTGCCGCTGCCCGGTGAATAACCTGCCGCTGCCCGGACAACGCTGACACCTTGCTGACTCTCTCTCAGTCTGACATCTACCCCGCCCTCGCACTCTATGCAGAACGACGGTAAGGGTCTGGTGCTTGCGTAACGGGTGTTCTGCAGATGCGAAGTTCGGCAGCCCGGAATACCGCCGAGTCGCAAGTCATGACGACCCTGCGCCAGGTGAACGGTCTTCTTGACGAATCACGAAACGAAGGGACGTTAGAGGAGGGAACGCCGTTAGCATAGATGGAAGGGAGCCCCTCATCTCGCACCAAATGGCCCTTAAGCGTATCCGAGAATGCTAAAGATGCAGCTGAAACCACTGGAGACAATACCCTTGTCTGAGGAGGGGAGGACGGACGAAGAGAGCTCCGAAGTGAATTGAATGGATGATCATGGGAACAGAAAACGGAAGTGATGTCAACAGAGCAACGCAATCACAGTTGCTTCTTGATTTCTTTCTAATCATGAAGACTCTTGGATATACATTTTCAAATACCAAATACTCTTAGAAATACATTTTCAAATACCAAATACTCTTAGAAATACATTTTCAAATACCAAAAACTCTTAGAAATACATTTTCAAACACCAAATACACCTCGAAATACCAGAAATACACTTCAGTCCACCCCCCGCTGGAGCTGCCCCCCCGCTGACGTATTTAACTAACACCAAAGAGGTTTCGTGCCTGTTACCGCCGCCACCCTCCAAACACACGAATACAATCCAGCCATCACAGACAGCAGCCCCCTCTTCCAAACACCTTCATCCTAGCGACAAACACCAATAATCCGACATCGAGTCCATCCACGAAACACAATCAAAATCGACACAAAATAACGAAAGCAGCCCGCAGCTGGCGCATAATCCATGGCTGCCTCAGAGACTCCGCCCTTCAAGGTCAAGGCACTGTTTGAATACAGCTCGCCGCACGAGGACGACCTCAACTTTCCCGCCGATGCGATCATCACCGTAACCGGGATTGAGGATGACGACTGGTACATTGGAGAATTTACGGACAAGGCTTCAGGGGAGCAGAAAGAGGGAATCTTTCCCAAGAACTTTGTTGAGCGCATTGTTATCGAGGTTCCCGCGAGACCTGCCAGGAGTCGCAAGAAGACAATCGACGAACATCCTTCCGAAGCTTCACCACTCAGTCCTACCGTGGTTGCCTCACCGCCTCAGTCTCCCGCTCCTGTCGAAGTTCCGAACCCGATCGTACATCAAGCGCCTCCTCCCCCTGCTCCTATTCAACACGAAGCGTCTCCCCCACCAGCTCCGGTTCCTCAAGCGGCCCCATCTCCACCTGTAGAAGCTCCTAAACCCGTCGAAGCTCCTAAACCCGTCGAAGTTCCTCAGTCGCCGCCTCCTGCAAAGGCTCCCCTCGTTAGGGCTGTACCTCCACCAGCTCCTTTGTCGCCTCCCCCCGCTCCCGTAGCTCCCCAGAGCTCGGAATCTCCCTCCTCGTCGTCCTCGGATAAACAACCCCCACCAGAAAAGCCTATCTCAATCAAGGAGAGACTTGCTCTTTTCAACAAGGGCGGCGCAGCGCCAATCACACCGTTCAACCCCCTTAAGCCGCGCACTGACTTTGTCAAAAAGCCCTTCGTGCCCCCTCCACCAAGCAAGAACGCCTACGTTCCCCCTCCGATCTCCCACGTACCTAAGCCTAGACGGGATGAGGGAGCACCACCTCCTCCACCGGTTGAGGCGGCCCCTGCTGTCGAGCGCGATGCCGAGGAAAACATCCCTAAGCAAAGCTTGAAGGAGAGAATCGCCATGCTTCAGACTCAGCAGCTAGATCCTCATGGAATTGCAGGCAAGCCAAAGCCACCCAAGCCGAAGCCCAAGAGAGTTCCTAGTGAGAACCATGAGGTCGCTCAGGAGGGTGAGGCTTCCGCGCCACCGTCTGCGGTTGAACCTACCCAGGAGGAGCCCGAGGGTGAGGCTGAGGCGCCCACTAAGGCTAAGCGCAGCTTGGACATCCGTCGTGAGCAAATCCCCGAAGATAACAACGAAGCCGATACGGATACGTCATCGGCACCTCCCGTGCCAAGAGAAGCTCGCCAGCTTCGCCAGGCTGCGGCTCCGGCTCCGGCTCCGGCTCACCAGTCGGACTTTGGTGATGATGAAGGAGCGAATGATACCCCGGATGCTCAGTCTGATGAGGAAGAGGAGGAGGAAGAGGTGGACCCTGAGGTTGCGAGAAAGATTGCTTTGAGAGAGAGGATGATGAAGATGTCTGGAGGAATGGGAATGCATGGAATGTTTGGACCGCCGATGGGAATGCCAATGGGAGGAGGAATGGGAGGAGGATTGCCGCCGAAGAAGAAGAAGGCGAAGCCGGTTGAGGAGCCCAAGGAAGAGGAGCAGGAGCAGGAGCTTCCCCGTGCTCCTATGGTCCCTGTATTGCCATTTATGATGCCGCCCAAGGCCCCCGCCCCGGCACCGACTGTGGAAAAGGAGCCTGAAGAGGATGAGGATGAGGCCGCGAAAGCACCAGCTGGACACGAGATTTCCGAAGATTATCCAGCCGATGAGGTTGTCGATATCGAGGACATGCAGCCAACTGAGAGACCTCATCCCGCTGGCCCTAGACCTATGTCGCCAAAGTCTCCGCAGGAACCTCATGCGGGTTAGTTAGCTAATATTCCTCGTTTATTCCCGTAGATCTAATAGATAATTATAGATGAACCCATGTCTCCGACGAGACCTGTCCCCCCTCCACCAGCTCCGCCTAGTGCAGAGAGTATGAATTGTTGCCATCCAATCATGAACCATCAGCTAACCTCTACTAGCCCGGCCTCCTCCGCCGCCCCCACCTGTGCCTGAACCGCAGCCCGATGAATCCGAGGGTTCAGAATCTGGCGATGAAATGTCTCGGGTCGCATCCGGAGCGCATCTAAATGAGCAGCCCCGAGCGCCGCCCCCGCCGCCTCCGGCACCTACATCCCGGCCCGGAACCAGCAGTAGCCAAGTTCCCCCATCCTCTCCTCCTCCCCGTCGTCAGTCCCAGGCCTACTTTCCCCAGCCGGGTACTCCTACATCGGAAATCAACCCCCTGTCTCCCGGTACCGCCGCAAAACGCATGAGCTACCAGCGCGTGCCTCCGATCCCCGGTGGACTCTCATCACCAACGATGACTCGACCACCCCCTCCTCCTCCTCCCCACGCGGAGCCCATCCGTCAAGAAGACGATGACTCCGACGACGAAGAAGTAACAGAATACGAAGCGGACTACGACACCGACATTGCTAACAAAGCGCCGCACCGTGACGCATTAACCGCACAACATTCCAAAGACAAACACTCAGCGGAAGACGACGATACTCCTCTCCCTTCTCCAACAGCTCCCCGTGCTGTACCCCCACCGATCCCGATGTCACCCCCCTCCCTTCCCCGCGCATCCATCGACCAGCCTCGCATGGCTCCGCCCCCTCCCCCGGTCCCGGCCGCACCACAGTCAGAAGCTGATGACGAGGAATACGATCCCTTCCGTCACCCGCCCGCTATGCACAACGCCCCACCCCCACCTCCTCCCGCTGCTGCAGCTCCCTCCTTTCCCCCGGCCCCCTCCTCCCGTGGACATGCTTCAAAGGCATCCCTCGATATCCGCCGCGGCTCGGTGGATCTTGCAAGGGGACGCAGGAGTATGGATACCGCCCGCCCTCACGCAGATTACATAGCTAGGGACATTGATCTCTGCGAAGGTGAACAATGGTGGTTAAAACCCAGTGGCTTACCCTCTTCACTTTCTTCCAAGCTGAAAGATATTCGTTACGAGATTGATGATTCAGCAACTGGAAGAAGTGTTTATGTACTATTCCATGATTACTCCCAGACTGTGATTACAGTTCAAGATGGTCAATTAGAGCAGCGACATGAACCCCCGCCTACTGCACCGAGACAAGATCAATTGGAGGATTATGCGGCCAGTTATGGACAGAAGATATTTGGTGGCATGAAGTCGAGAGAGGGAACTATTGTTGGCGATGGTGAACCTGCTTCTCTTATCAAGGAGCTATTTACCTTAGTTCCTGGTGCGTTGCCGCCGGTGGGTACAAGGGCATATGGTGCGTTGGTGTATGCGAACTTGGGGAATGCGTCGATTCAGCAGAATGATGAAATTAGGCCGGGAGATGTGGTGACGTTCAGGAATGCAAGGTTTCAGGGGCATAAAGGTGGGTTGCATCAGAAGTATAATGTGGAGGTGAAGGAACATGTTGCGGTTGTTGTGGATTGGGATGGGATTAAGAAGAAGATTCGTGGATGGGAACAGGGGAGGGATGGGAGGAAGGTGAAGGTTGAGGGGTATAAAGTTGGGGATTTGAGGAGTGGGGAGGTTAAGGTTTGGAGAGTTGTGGGGAGGGAGTGGGTTGGATGGGAGTAAGATGAGATGAGATACCATTGATACCAAGATGATTATGATGTTGGGATACCCAAGAGAAATGGAGGTTTAATGATATGATAGGGGTAATGGATTATGTTTGCATTGTTTGAACGCGGAAAATTGTTTGAATGAAGCCTGATGCAAAGAGCCTGCAACTGCTATTTGATACCCAAGAGAACCATGTACTGCTTCAAAAACTTTTTTGTAGCTGTTTGTTTTCAGTTATCTAAGGTGGTAACTGTGTGTTTAATGCTGTCTAACTTACTTTTTTGTATGCATGTGCAAGCTTCATCTCTATTATACCATTCTTTGTAGTTTTAGTTTTTTTGCGAGCCGATTTGGTGGAGAGAATAATATTATTTATTCGGGTTTATCCATCACCTACCTCCATTCTGAAGCATCCTGCCTGCCTGTGCCTGATCATCATCTATCACTCGTGTTACCACCTGCAGTTTCAGCCACCGCCTCGGAGGCTTAAATAAGGCGTATAAATTCAATGCGAATTGGATTAATAAAGCCTAAGGATCCTAGCACTGGGCAAAACTACAATATTGATGGCAAAGAATCTTACGCCGGAGTGGACAATTCCGCCACCAAACACAGTCCTGTATTGCTTCACTCCGATATCAGCCGGTCTCACCTACCGGATTCGTCTTTTGTGCCCGCTTTCACGACATCGAAGAGTATACAAGGCGAAAAGCCAAGCCATAGATATTGAAACTGTAGAAAAAAGGGTAAAAAAGGATGTAGATATCAACCGAGTCACAGCGTCAATCTATGGGCAACCCCGGATCGAGTAAAAAAAAGGCAGATATATCTCCCCCCGCGGCGCCATAAGAAATTGGCTTTCCCTTCTTCTTTTTTCTTTAGTCTTTGATCTTTACGAGCCATTGAGATCAATCTCCCTCATTTCCAGTATCCAGTATCCAAAATGCGTCCCCCTCTCCCCCTCCTCCTCCTCTCTCTCTCCCTCGTAACAGCCGCCCCCCAAACCAGCCCCTCCGTCGCCCCCCCCCTCTCTCTCCAACTCCGTCCATCCCCCCAACCTCCTCAGCACCCTTCAATCTCTCTCCACCATCGCCTCCTCCAACAACGGCAACCGCGCCTTCGGTCTCCCCGGCTACACCGCATCCAAAGACTTCATCCTACAACAAATCAGACAATACCCATCCCTCCATGTCAAAGAACAACCTTTCCAAGCCCTATTTACTAAGGTCGAAAGTATCTATCTATCCGAAATAGGTGGCGATCCAGTTTATGTGCATGGATTAACCTTCTCCCCCAGTACTCCCAAGGAGGGTATCACCGCGGATCTGAAACTGGGACCAAAAGGGGAGGGGGGGTGTGGAGTGGCCGGGTATGCTGGTTTAGACGTGAAAGACAAAATAGTCCTAATCCAGCGGTTCAAATGTCCGGATAACAGCACATTTTCATCACGCGTTAAAGCAGCAGCTAAAGCAGGAGCAGCGGCGGTGATTATATATAATGATGTAGAAACAAAGCCGACAGCGGGGGGGTTGAGGCAGCCGGATCCCGAGGGCTTGAGGCCGGCGGGTTTGATTGGGCTTGAGGATGGGAGGAGGTGGGAGAAGAGGTTGGAAGCGGGGGAAAGTTTGAGGGTGAAGTTTGAGATGCAGCAGAATATTGAGATGAGGGAGACTTGGAATTTGGTGGCGGAAACTAAGGGGGGTGATCCGGCGGCGGTTGTTATGGTGAGTAAAATCCGGCCGAGTAAAATCTTGGAAGCGGGTGATGGCCAATGACACCCCCCCTGCAGTACTCGCCGCGAGAGAAAAAGAGATACTGATTATAGGGGACATAGTTCGGAGCACATCTGGATTCAGTACAAGCAGGCCCGGGTATAAACGACGACGGTAGCGGTGTATCCTTAGTCCTAGAACTCCTTCGCCTAGCCTCTCGTCTCCGTCCAGAACTAAAACTCCGTTTCTGTTTCTGGGGTGCTGAAGAAAACGGCAAGATTGGGAGTCAGTTTTATGTTTCCCAACTCCAGCAACATCAGTTACAGAATATTCGTGCTTATCTTAACTTTGACATGTTGATTCCCCCCTCCGAGTGGTGGTGATTGTGATTGAGGGAATGAGATTACTAACGATATAAACAGGGTATCCCAAGGCTACTTCGGAGTCTTCGACGGTGACGGCAGCACTCACGGCCTCCGCGGAGCCCCCGGTAGCGAAGTAATCGAGCAACTCCTAACCGAGCACCTTTCTCAACGAGAAAAAGTCGTGGTAACTCCAGCCATCTTCACAGGCGGGAGTGATTATGCGTCCTTCATGGCAGCCGGGGTTCCAGTTGGGGGATTACATACCGGTACAGGGGTGAAGCAGGATAAATGTTATCACCAAGCCTGTGATGGTTTAGAGAATGCCAATGCTACGATATTGGAAATGAATACCAGGGCGGCGGCTTATGTTATGGGTCGGCTTGCTATGGAGGGTAGAGAGCTGATTCCGAGATGGAGTGGGGAACAGGTGGGGAGTATGAGCTTGGGTAGTTTGTTGATCAATACGGAGGAGATTCAGTGGGGGGTTGAGGAGGGAGGAAGGCATACGGGGTGTGGGGAGGAGCCACATTAGCATGGGAGTTTGGCAGAAGTGATGTGTCGTGATGGATAGATGGGTTTTCGGTACCAATAGGAGGTGATGAAGAGGTATGACTCAGGCTGGTGATGAGCTGTGATTGAGATAGCGGACGTGGGTGTGAAAAGAGAGTGCTTGAGTCGAGGTGAGAATGTATGTAAGGACTTTAACGGCGTATAATGGGTAACGGCAGAAGAAAAAAATGATCACTGCAGGGGTCGAACCTGCGACCTTGGCGTATGCTAGCTATGCTATTAGCACCACGCTCTAACCAACTGAGCTAAGCGACCAATGATGTTAATCCGTTTACCTTTGCCAACATAAGCCAAACATCAAAATATGCCATTAACCCTTTAAAACACAACTCAACCGCGAAAGCCGGCTTAAGCGTCAACGTATTCAAAGTTGATAATTTCAGTTACAGTTTAAGCGCACTTTTGGTTGATGACTGTCACTTCAGTTGGTTCTAGAGTGATTTTCAGGACTTTCCTGACATTTCAATCTACTTATCGACGACAGGGAGAATCATGGGATCTTTCTGTCAAGATTGGGTGATTAAGCGCCAATAAACTTCCGCGGTTAAAATTGATGTGACCCCGCGTAGTATCTTCAAGAACCCGTAATACCTCGAGTTTGACAGTGTAGGGCGTCATTACAGATTCAGGTTTTAAAATTTCACTAAAAAAGGACCGCAGCGGGATAAACCCATACAGTTACACAGATGAGGGGATAATGGATGTAATTTTCAAGGCGAAACTTCGAAATATCAATCAACCGGATCACAAAGGATACACGCCGCTGATAAGAGCAGTGGAACTTAGATATGAGAAAAAGTACAATTTCTCTTGGAATCGGACTTGATCGCTGTCAACTGTTACAATATTCACCGTGACAAGGATACGTTCTTCCGCACTCCATTCACTGCACTTGACATGGTAGAGTTTGGTACGAGGATGGCTCGCTTGATAACGAACGATGGCGAGGATTATGCCAAAAGCGAAACCATAATGGATATATTGCTATCGAAAGGAGCCAGCTATACTAGGATGTTTTTCCAGAGAATATGCGTGAGCGAGGTTGATTTATTGAGATTCTATTTATTATGCAGAGTGGTTAAACTTTGTATTTCTTCTTGTTGAAAGCGTTTGTTTTGTTTGGGCTTATTTGAAGTTGGGGGAATTTTGTCTCTGGGGACGGATGTCCGGCTAGTAGGGAATTTTGAATTGCACTTTGGCTTACGACAATTTCGGACCGGCTACGGGAATTTGAGTAGATATTTAATACGGCGACTTTTGTTTGCACCGTACGCTATTCAATTTGGTCAGATGCCTTGGTTGACCTTGTTTCACAAGGGCCGGGAGATACCGGCTGACGTCATCGGGCCGAATAAATTGACTGCGCCACACGAGGTCCCTTTCACGCTTCACGCTTCACGCTCCCCAAACTCCATACACCGTTAACAGACATCACCATGGCCACTAACCGCAACGAAACCACTATTGAGAAGATTGTTGACGGCACGTTCGTCTCCCCATGCCCCAATATTTACCTCTCTAACAACTTGCAGCGCGCCGGACACCACCGAAACCGAGTTACGATATGCAGCGTACGCCGCTCGTGCCAAAACTATCCTCGCATCTGCTCACCGTTACGTCGCCTACACCTCCGACATCGGTGAATCTTTCCGCCCGGTAGCCCACCCATACCTCGTTAAGGGAGCCTACGGTATCTCATGGCTCTACCTTTTGGGAGATGTCGCGAACGAGGGATACAAGCAGCACCAGAAGCAGACTGCGCCGGGTGCTGCCCCCGTTGCGCCGATTGAGGATTTCAAGACCGTGATGGTCCAGAGAGCTATTTTCCAGGGTCTCGCCTCTATGGGACTTCCCGCTTTCACTATCCACTCCGTCGTCAAGTACTCTGGACAGGCCTTCAAGAACGCGCAGAACAAGACCCTCCGTACCTGGGCGCCCATCGGTCTTGGTCTCGGAGTCGTCCCCGCGCTTCCCTACATGTTTGACGAGCCTGTTGAGCACGCTGTTGAGTGGGTCTTCCACAAGGGATTCGAGGCCTTTGGAGCTGGTAAGGCGGAGCACAAGGAGAAGGAGTTGTAAATTTGCATCTAGTGTGGCATACTTGGAAGTATTTTAGACGGCGTTTTCTCTACTCTGGGTATACCCCATGATTTGTACAGAGTTTTAGATTCTATTATCGCTATAGGTTAAGTCGAGCGTAGCGATGCGGTTTTGTAATTTTATAAATTCTTGATTTGCTCCGTATTGAATGAAAATTGTTTGTTGTGTTCGGCATCATCTACGCATGCGTCTGTCCGTGCACCGCCACAATCTCGAAGTTTACCCCGCCACACTACCAAAGAGCCGCACCCGATACCGACAATTTCCTCATCTCCACCACTCCCTTCACCCGCCCGCATACATCGCACATCCCACCACCACAACCACATCAACAAAAATGGTCGCCTACTTCAACGTCTTTGGCCGTCAGGTCGGATCCCACGTCGTAATTCTCCCGCTCCGGAATCACAGAAACACGCCCGGCTGACGTTCTAGCTCGCCATGGCTACCCTTGGTGGAACCGCTGCCATCGCTACCCTCTCCATGTCCGGAGGAGAGAAGAAGACCATTCCCCCCATCGGCGCCAAGTCCGACGACGAGGAGAAGTTCATCAAGTACGTGCAACTGCGATCGACGATATAGTACGAAGAATTGCGCTGACGGAGATGCTACAGGGAGTTCCTCGCTCAGGCCGAGAAGGAGTCCAAGCCCGCTGCTAAGCACTAAATCGTTTCGAATGCCTTTGTATAGGCTGGTGGTGTAAAATTGGAACGATAGATGTTATCAATGCGATTGAGCTGCTACGATTATACCGGAATGTGTGTTGACGTCAGATATTCGGAAACGTGTTTTATGAGAATCGACTCGGCAATTTACGGCATTACTACGGTGGACAACGATACAAGTGATTTCCGGGCCGAATTTGAGATCCGAATCCTACGGACAGCCGGTTCTTGTGGCAGCTTGCACCATGGTGATCCGAACGTGGAGTGATGAGTCTATGGATGGGCTACGTGTTGGGCGATTGTCACCTTGCTCCCAGTGCTGGTTTCCCCGCATATTTCCCCTCAAAAACGCGTCGGTGGGCAAATTCGAGAACTATTTCTACGATCCACGATTGTGACCGGAGGCATTGAGCAACATGGATAGGGACAGCAAAGCTCAGAGGAAGACGTCAAAACAAATTCTGGCCCCAAATACCGATTTTCCGGCTGTCCCAGAACAGATTATGAGGCGTCACTTTCCCAGCGAAATTGACCCAAGACCTGTCTAAAAGCGCAACATTAAACCCAAAATACTGAACCGCTGAATCTATTATTTTCCGCCAATGCCATATCCGTAGTATACGCTATCAAGTAATGAATTCTAAGCATGACTCCAATTATGCCCCCAATGCCATCTCAATCATGCCATCTCGTAGTTTTCCCCGTAAACCTCCTCGTAGCTCTTCCATCCTCGTATCTCTTCCCCTCATAGCTTCCCCGTCCCTATTCCTCCCTCCTCTCCCCCCGCCTCCCTCTCCATCCTCCCTGTCTCCACCCACCCCTCGGGCAACAAATACAACCACCCCTTCCCCTCCACCGCATACGCCACCACCACCTTACATCTCCCACATCTATACAGTGCCCTCTTCTCAAACCCATCTTCCCTAGCCACAATCACCTTTCCCCCAGATCCTCCAGGTCCTCCAGAAGTTCCGTGGGATCCATCACGATCCTTCACAAGCCCCAATAACACAGTAAAATCCGCGGTAGGTTCCGAGTGTGAAGAAGAAGAATTTGGGTTGGTCACTAGGGAAGGGAATGGGATTATTGTTGCGGAGTCGAGGCCGGGGGAGGAGCGAACGGGGAGGGTCGAAAAGTTGTAGGTGCTTGCTAGGAGGAAGACGGTGCAGGAGGTGCAGTGGTAGGTGTGGACTCTGGAGGGGGTTAGCGGGTTTGTACGAGGGCCTCGCTACGCTCGGCGGGGACGTACTGTGGGGTCGTCATGACAGGCGTGAATTAAGTGAGAGTCGTGAGTGAGGCGACGCGTGGTGGTGTTGCGGGGACGAGAAGGCGCGTTGATGTCACGACGCGCAGGCACCTAGGTTTGGCGAGTTATCTGGATAGAGGAATCATAAAATATCATTCTTTTTGTAATTTCATTCAGAAATAACGTAAAACATAAACCCCGACAAGCTATCCTATCCGTAAAATCATAATTCCATAACTACCATAACTACCATAAAACATTCCCTTCGCAATGAGTAAAAATCCTAACCGAATGACCGAAAGAAACTGCCGAGCTAAATGATGAAAACAACCAGACTCCAACTGAAATGCCTACTTTCCAAAAAGACTTATAACCCCCGTAATCCCACCCACCCAAACCCCCGCCCAAAACATCCTCCTCAACGTAGAACTCCCCTTTTTCCTTCCCACCACCGGCTCCTTAACCCCCGTCTGCTTCCTCTCCACCTGATGCCTAACCTTCTCCACATCCGGCACCGGTTTCCTCCCCACCTTAACAGGGTGCATCCATTTGTGCTCCTCATGCTTCTTTTCCGCCATAACCTCCTCCTCCACCATTTCCCTCACCTCTTTCTGCCCCTTCCACTCAACCCCCTCTAACGCCTTCACCACCCCCCACCCGTCTCCCGCTACTTCCCAGGTAACACCAAACTCCGAAGCATGTACCAATCTCGCACCCTTCTCCCTCGCAGCAAGCAAGAAAGGAAGCCACAAACCGGCGGGACGTAAGATGTCGAGAACTTCGGTGGGTTTAAGTTCCTGTGGAACTCCGGAGCTGGGAGGAGGGGAGGCGATATGGATTATGTGTTTTCCGGAGAGGAGGAAGATTAGAGTATTGGTGGTTGCAGGATTAGGGTCAAGGCCGGTCCAGGTGTCGCTTTCCTCGGAGGAGGGGGAGGAGGGACTAGAGGCTAGGGTAGAGAGGTAGGAGGCGATATGGGAGGCGAGGGTTTCTTCGGGGGGGCGGCGGGAGGCGGTGTATGTGAATTCACCAGGGGAGGTGGAAAGGTTGGCAGAGAAGGTTTTGTATTTAGTGGAGGAGTTGGGGAGGGGAGGGGTGCCGAAGCTTTCGGTCCAGGTGTTGGTTTCGGCTGCGGATGATGCAGAGCGGTGGTTTGCGCGGATGTCTGAGGGTAATAGGTGCTCTAAGTCTGCATCGGGGTCTTTGGGGATGCCGTATTCGGGGGTGGGGAATGGGAGATCTGAATTCCGCTCTGGAGCGGCAGGGGGAGGAAGGTTGTCTGAGAGGGAACTCTCGGGAATTGATCCAGTGCTGGGTGGTTTTTGTGAATTAGCCGGAGTTGCTCGAGGGAGGACCTGCTCTGATGGAGGAGGCATGGCGAAGATATCATCGGTTTTTGGAGCTGCGGAATGCCCATCTGCAGCTTCGTTTGTTGGGGGTGGCATGGTGAATACATCTTCTCCTTTTGGTAGGGTGTTGTTTCTTGATTCTCCAGGTGCATCTTCTGTTAGAGGAGGCATTGTTAAGCTCTCGTCCGCATGGTTGGCTTCTTCTCTTGGGACTTGAGCTTCGAAGCCTTTTTCGTCGACTTTCACGGTGGGTCCTCGATCCTTGGGCTGTACTTTTCGCCGCATGGTGATCCAGTCCATGTCGGAGTCTTCATTGTCTTTGATTTGTTCTCTCGGGGCACGACTTGTGCTCACGAAGCTTCTCCGCTGGGTATCGACTTCATATCCATCTGTCGTAGACGCTGTAAATTGGACGACTTCATATTCCCACTGGACCTCTATCTTTCTTTCAGTCACCCACCAAGCTGGGTTTCCGACGCGAGAAAAAGAGCCCGGATTGCGATGAGAAGGTGGGTGGCAAATAATAAATGTCGGCTTAGGACCGAAGGTGAAATTGCGGCGACTGATTCGAATTACGCTGCGATGGTGCGGGAAAGGCATTTTGTTTCGTTGTTACATGCGGTGGGGAGATGTGGAGAAGGGGGATGGATTTGTAGCTGTGACACTGTCCAGAGGTGCGGTCGGTATCTCGTGCTTGATGAGCTGAGCTTCGCTCAACCTCACTCGGCTCGCATGCACCCCGCAGTTGTGATTAGAGCTGCCGCGTGGGGGAATGACGCCGGCTGCACAACTGGGCCGCGCCAAACATATATTAATAACTTCCCTGTTTTGATAAACAGAAACATAATTCGCTCGATTCACATGTTTGATGATCGATAAAGTGGAGAGATGGATTCTGTTACAAATGGTAAAAAGCTTAAAGGACGTCTTTGACAGAGGAATTTGGAAAGATTGACACTTGTGATCAGCGATTGGAAGCCAATGGATAAGGGATGGATGAGGCGGACAAACAAACGAGTCGGTGAGATGGGGCGGTCTGACGGCGATATCGGTTGTCGTCATCGAAATTATCACTTGAACCGAGTAGATACTGAGGGATTGAATCAATAATAATAATTCTAAGGATGCCATTTTGAAGCTCTAGATTGACTAGTCATTAGCTCTCTACGTCACGAATCCATCTCCTCGAGCTGGAGCTGATGAGGCGTACCTGCGTACCGATCAGAGGAGTCACATGAGCACGCGACAGGGGTAGCTCCGAGAACCAACCTCCTCACCGTCTTGATACGTACCAAGCTCAGCACAGCTCCTCTTCACTACATACAACACTCTCTGCACACAACAACAAGCTTCACCACAATCACAAACATGCGCTCCCTCATTCCGTTCTCTATCCTCGCCGCGTCTGCGTTCTCAAGCGCATTCGTCCTTCCCTCCGACCCCCGCCGTCTTCTCCGCATCCTCGGAAGCCGGTGTCCAGCGCCTTATCCAGATCTCTCCCACCGAGACCCGATGGGCTACGGAGGAGCAGAAGCTCGAGTTGAAGCGCGTATGTTTTCCCGCGCTGTTTATTCACCACTCTCTAACAGCATCCAGCAAGGCGTCAACTTCATGGACATCACCGACCACCAAATGCTGGGAATGCAGAACGCGGTAACCCGGTCCGAAATGGGAATCATGAAGACCGTCGAGTTCCCCGAAAAGGTCATGTTTGAGGACACAATTAAGCCTCTCTTGAAGAACCTCAACAAAGACAACATGAAGGCGAACCTCGAGAAGTTCACCAGCTTCTACACTCGTTACTACAAGGTAAGGAATTAGCCTGATATTCTCAGGGATGAGACATGTAGCTAACAGTAACAGTCCGAGCATGGTCGTGAGTCATCAGAGTGGTTGTTAAAGCGCATCAACGAGACTGCCGATGGTTTCGCGGATCTTAAGCTTGCTCCTTTCCCCCACCATTGGCAGCAGAGCTCAATTATCGCTCGTATCCCCGGAAAGACTGAGAAGACTGTTGTCATCGGAGCTCACCAGGACTCTATCAACTTGTTCCTTCCTTCCCTCCTCGGTGCCCCCGGTGCCGATGACGATGGATCCGGAACCGTCACTATCCTCGAGGCCTTCCGCGTCTTGGTCGAGCACCTCAAGAAGACCGGAGAGAAGCTCGAGCAGACCGTGGAGTTCCACTGGTACTCCGCCGAGGAGGGTGGATTGCTCGGATCCCAGGCCGTCTTCTCTTCCTACGAGAAGCAAGCTCGTGATGTCGTCGCCATGTTGCAGCAAGACATGACCGGTTTCGTAGAGAAGACCTTGAAGGCCGGAAAGCCCGAGTCTGTTGGTGTCATCACTGACTACGTTGACCCCGGCTTGACTGAGTTCATCAAGAAGGTTATTACTGAGTACTGTGATATCCCTTACACTTTGACCGAGTGTGGATATGCTTGCTCCGACCACGCCTCTGCGTCAAAGGCTGGTTACCCTAGCGCTTTCGTCATTGAGTCTAAGTTTGAGGATAGCGATGATCATATCCATACTACCGAGGATAAGATTGAGTTCTTGTCTTTTGACCACATGCTTCAGCACGCGAAGTTGACGCTGTCGTTGGCGTATGAGCTTGGTGCTAGCAATAAGTGGAGTGGAAAGGGTGGTGATGAGTTGTAGACGGGATTTGTAGACGATTCTTGACTCTTAGATGAGGCTGGATTGATACGATAGGATGGTAGACGATCTATCAGCATAGACGATCTATGTGTTTTTTGTTTATTTGTTCGGGATGGATTGGGTAACCGTTTTATGCATTGATGGATTGGGACATGGATTTTTAATGTAGCATACAATAACTTTACAATAATTTATTGGTTATAACTTATCAATACCTAAGCTCTTGTACCGGTAATCTGGTTACGACTGACGAGACGTGAGAGGCTAGGCCTTGGGTTGTGATCGGTGGGTTGTGATTGGAATTGTGGGGTGATCGTGATACCGTTGATCAAGGTCTACTTCCGGCGATTCTAAGGTTAAAGAACCGGATTCTCGGTGATGAATTGACCCAACGCGAATGATTTCCCCGTGATCGATGGTGCGAACTATGCACTGACGTCAGCTATGTGCCGGTGTCATAAGTTTGCCTCCTATTAATCAAGCATATAACCCTCCCATCTCCTCCCTCCATCGCCAGTGCGAGTCATCGATTCTCATCATTCCCCTCACCACTTATCACCCCATCCATCACCACTCACCTTCCACCTAATCACCAAATCACCTAATCACCTAATCACCTAATCACCAACCCGTACCCACCCATCACAAACCCCCACCACACCATGGAACTCAACACCGAAAGCCCAGGCTACGAATCCGAAACCCTCTCCTCCTCAAAAATCGCGCCTCTGGATTCCCCCGACAAATCCAAAGACTCACATAATAGCGCACATGCATCAGTCATAGGGGAAGATTATATCCTCCTTAGCTCACATATTGCACCTTTTGAGTCGACGGAGGGTCATAAAATGGGGAGTAGTCAACAGGGGGGTATGTGCTATGTGTTTTTCCTTGATTGTTTGGGGGTCATGGGGTATCACGCTTAGCTTCGCTTCGTCGGCTATGCATGATGAATTCTCTGGGATCCCAGGGAACTAGTGCTGACAGAAAATAGGACACCATGACGGCCATCATAAACGCCGCGATTCCCACGCGGAAAGAGATCTACAACGTGAACGCGAGCAACATGAGGGTAGTGCAAGAGCTAAGGATTATGAGGGTCTGGGTAACGAGAGTAGTATGGGGGGTGGAGGACAGAGGGGTCAGAGGACTATGGGAGGGTCTGGAGGGGGGAAAATGCATGAAATGGATCCGGAGATGGGGACGGGTATGAGGTTGGGGGAGAAGGTGGTTGAGCATGGAAAGGGGGGTATGGAGATGCGGAAAGATTTGTGAGTGGGAAGGAAGCAAATTTGACGATATGTACCATGATGATTCGGGGGTTCTGTAACTAGGTGGTTTGATTTGTAATTTATGTTGCTTTGTGTAAAAAATTGAAGATTGAGCAAGATTGTCGCTTTAAGTTGGTCATCAAACTTAATACTTCTACCTGATATAAACGAGTGATTGGGGTTGAAGCGGGGTATGTACCCTATCCGTATTCTAGGGTTCTTGGAGGGTTTCATAGAGGTGGAAGTTCAGGGTCAAGTGGCTTTCGGGTCACCACTACGCACGCGGGACCTGAAGTGCCGTGGCTCAGCGACACCCACCTCTCCGCCTCTACCACCCGCCATTACCGTTTTGCCTATCTTAGTAGATATTGAAGAAGGCTGTAAGACTAGAGTCTAGGTTTCCCTCGCTTTAAAATTTAGGG
Organism: Pyronema domesticum; assembly: GCA_024516145.1. Taxonomy (NCBI): domain Eukaryota; kingdom Fungi; phylum Ascomycota; class Pezizomycetes; order Pezizales; family Pyronemataceae; genus Pyronema; species Pyronema domesticum. The sequence goes on along the minus strand of JAJJXL010000010.1, from coordinate 345,108 downwards.
GTTCGACTGCACATCGCCCCAAAAATTCTGCGTGAAGCAAAGTGAACTGAGATGCTACTTATGTATTTTGCACGCTGCCATGGCTTAGCGACGGATATCTCTCTGTCGCGCCTCCATCACTCGCCCTTAGTCTTTATTGACCGTTTTTCTAGTGAAGAAAGTAGAGTAGTCAGACTAGAACCTATCTAAATATAGTGGTGTATTTAACTGTCCCTCGCTTGGAATGCGCTTTACCCCGCAAATTTTGCACAAAAAAGTGAAGGTATTCACGCAGCTTCGCTCAGCCTCGCTTACCTCAGGAGTCAGTACTCTTTCCCGCACGCGCTAACACAACCTCACCCTTTATTGACTTTAGATGAAATTCTGGGGATTAATATCTATCTACGTAATTAGCCGTTCAAAGTTATTGATTCTTATGTGGCTCGGTTATCTCTGTGCCGCGAGTTGATGTGCCGTGAATTAACCGCAGACTGCAGCCGAATCCCGATAAGCGAATCGGCCTTTAAAGTGCAACTAACTTTTGTTGTTTACACCGGATTTTTTGTTTGCTGTTTCTTCCCGTACATACCATCTGACTGTATGAACATGCGGCACATGTGTTAGAATAATACGGCGGGGTACGGCACAGGAACTTTAAACCGATGTCAGCTGTGGCGTCTGGACTACTTATGTCTCGGCTTGCTTTTTCAGCTCCCTCAGTTCGGACACTTTCAGCTTCATGCACGTCGTAATCGTCCAACGGCCGCAAAAAGCAAACTGTTAAGAATTTTCAGCTGAGATGGAGAAGTTGTAAGTTTGAATTATTCGGGAAGGTCTCACGTTTCTAAGTTCTCTAGAGGTCACTGTCACGCGAGATTGGAAGTTTGCTACGTTTTCATCCACATTGTATATTCATCAACGTCCTATCTATAATCCTTTCCAATGCGCCGCCATTAAGGTACAAGTTCATGCTCCATCATGCAAGCGAATCACAAAAAGACTTCAGAAATTATCGTCGAAACTTAAAAGCTTTAATCATCCCCTCGATCCTCATATATTTACTATTGCGCGAACCAAAAATCAAATCTAATCACAAGCAAATCCAATGCAAAACTATCGCTCAAATGCAATCCTTCACAACCATTGACTTATTCCTCCAAAGACTCAGGCGGTATTAATAACCGACCGCTTAGTTGTAGGAGTAAGCAGGGGCGGCCTCAGCGGCGGGAGCGGCGGCGGGGGCCTGAGCGGCGGGCTTGGCCTCAGCGGGAGCAGCGGGGGCAGGTCCGTAGTTCTGGGCAGGAGCAGGGGCCTGGGCAGCGGGAGCCTGGGGAGCGGCGGCGGTCTTGGTGACGTAGACAGTCTTGGGGGCCTCAGGGGCGGCCTTGACGGTCTTGACCTTGGTCTGGTAGACGGTGTTGTTCTTGACCTCAGTCTTGATGACAGTGGCGGTCTTGGTCTTGTAGACGGGCTTGGTCATGTAGACAGTCTGGACCTTCTCCTTGATCTGGGTCTGGACCTTGTTGACGGTGGCGGTCTTGGTCTGGTAGACGGGCTTGGTGATGTAGACGGTGGCGGTCTTGACCTTGAAGTCGGTGGCGGTCTTGTACTTGACCTCGGTGTTGACAACGGTCTTAACGTCGGTCTTGACGACGGTAGTAGGAACAACCTTGGTGACGTACTATGAAGATGTTAGTGAGTGAAGATGAATGATTGCGATGAGAGTAAGTTACCTTCTCCTGGATCTTGGTCTGGACCTGGTTAACGGTCTTGGTCTCGGTCTTGAGCTGGACATCGGTCTTGGTGGCGGTGACAGTCACAGGGGCTGCGGTCTTCTCGACGACCTTGGTCTCGGTGAGGGTGACAGTCTTCATCTCGCAAGCTCCGGCAGCGGGGCCAGCGGGGCCGGCAGCGGCAGGAGCAGCGGGAGCAGGCTTGACACCCTGCTCTCCAGCGGGGGCAGCGGCGGGAGCCTGAGGAGCGGGGGCAACCTCAGCGGGGGCTCCGTATCCGTAGTCGGCAGGGGGAGGAGCTCCGTAGGCGGCAGCGGAGGCAGAGGAGCTAAGAAACCATCAGTATCAAAAAATGTTGATGAGAAAAGATGAGGAAACTCACACGAGGGCAAGGCCGGTGGCGATGGCGAAGACGGTGTTCTTGATGGCAACCATTTTGATAGTGAGTGTGTTGTGTTGGGGGTTGGTTTATTAAAAAGAGAGTGGTATTAGTTATTAGTTATTAAAGCGAGTGTGCTTGAGTGGGTATTAAGGATTGTGAGTGCGATTGAAGCGAGAGAAAGACCGAGAGCGATGAGGATGAGGAAAAAAAAGTGAGTTGGGGGGTGGAATTGTGCAGTTCTTATACGGAATATCTCACGGGCAAGTCCTCTGGTAAAGATGAGATTCCCGACTAGAGAACGCCGTACTCGCAGACACACCGCCAGCACATACCCCCAAAAACCGTGCTATGTTAGCGCAGATCGAGAATCTGCGGTCAGTGTGTCTCTGCTAAGAGCGCATTCTGTGGGCTGGTGCGATAGAGTGCTCGATAGCTTCCCCCTGGTTCGCATGAGGATGTCAAAGCTGGGGGTCTGAGGTTGGCGTTGTGGTCTAAACCTAGAAGTCACTCCAATAATACCGCCAGTGTGGCGAAGGAACGCCATTCTGTACTTGATCCATCTGTCGGTAAGACACCCGATTGAAGGCACGCTTTGCTGCATGTGGCTGGAGCCAGTCTATCATAGATCACTCGGACCTCTTGAACTAACGGGAGCGGTAAAAATACTGGAAGCGCGATTGAGCTGTTGGTAGCTATGTACAAGCTAGAGGAAAACGTGCTTTCAATTCCAGGAGAGCTCACTCCGAGACCGCCCGACAGTCGGAATTGTAAAAACTGTTATGTACAAACATGTTTCCATCATTGATGCCAGGAGAGATGAGGTTAAGTGCTTTTATTTTTGCACTACCTTTGATTACTGGCATAATTGGCGTTGTGGGGGCTTCATCTCCACACATACGGGGGCAGATATGGCTTGCACTCCCTTTGACAGTTTATGCCGGCCAAACTCCTTTCTTCTGTCGGACTTAGCGGTCAACTGCATAGCCTTCTCGAGAGTGGGGCGGGAATCTTGGTTTGACAAATCCATAGATAATTCTTCCGTCCGGCTTCGAGAGCACGTCTTCGGCGAAACTGGAGACACAAAGGTAGGTGCACGCAGTAGTATATCCGTCCGGCTCTTGGGAGTAGGGGGGTCGGTGGTCGGTGGTCGGTGTCGGATACCTGGCTAACACTAGCCAACCCACGGATGTCGTCTATTTTAGTAGCTATCCGTTTTGAGTGATCTGCACAGGGATAGGTGGACTGGCTATCTCGTTACGACAAAGTACCTCCCCCCACCTATGTATAAACATCAAATGAAATTGGAAAACATCTGTAGAAGGAAGCCAACCGTGTTGATCACGGAAAGGTGGAAACTATAGTAATGCTGAGATATGCGCCAATGTTTTTAGCAGACACTTCTGGATTTGCTATCATCGAAGTGGATATCACAAAGAAAAGACGCTTACACGTATGTCGAAGGCCTAAAATAACCGCTGTGCTGTTTGTTGCGGCTTGTATTCAACCGGTTGTACAGAAGACCAGAAGACAAGAATAAGCGAGAGTAAGCTCCGAGCTCCATCGCCCAGATTCGTTGTCAACCACGCTTGTATCGAGCGCTTTGATGTTAAGCTCATCATCTAACCTTTCGCAGCTTCTCATACTTCAGCCACCAAATCCATCGAGACTGTTCGCTGCCTATTATCTAGCCATATCGGCCCTAACTACTGTGCTCTTTGTTTCCTCTCACTCGACTGAATGGTTATCAGCCTTACTGTGGAAGCTTGGATATTCCCACCTTATGCAGGTCCCCCCTTTGAAGTTCGGGGGGCCTGGGTCTGATCCCCGGCTAGTGAAGATAGTGCCGGTGAACCGACTTTCTGGCGTTTGCCCCGCGCGCTAGAAGAGCCCGGACACTGACGCTACTGGAACTAGCCGGCGCCATCCACAGAGTCCTGATCCTCCCCACAACTAACCCTAATGGTTACACTCACTCAATGCAGCCGACAGTGTCCGATGGCGAGCAGGATAAGGGGAGGCGAATCTTGCATATATAGGTTTACAGATACTCGGGATTCTGTAGGAGAAGGTCGAACTTTGATAGAATTCTGGATGAAAGTGCGGAGTGTGGAGTGTGGAGTGTGGAGTGTGGCTGGCGACTAGAGTAGTCCGGTGAGGTGCCGTCTTAATTGTGACAGTTGACAGTTGATGATTAAACCGCGCCAAACTCGGTCTTTGAACGGAAATTATACTCGGAATTTTCCCCTTCATCACTCGGATCCAGCCGTCATCCACAGTTATTTTCGTAGTCTTGATGAATGAAATCACAAAGCGATAGTTAGTTGTTTCGCCAAACAAGCGTGCCATCCGTGATGAAAACAAGTGCCAAACAAAGATGTGAAAAAGTGACAAACAACTGTTCTACGATAGTCGGTACTGCGTAGTGTTTTTAGTTTGATGAGTTGGAATTCTTTAACATGAGTTACGGAGATTCTTGTGCTTTCCGGCCGTTTCACAATATTTCGCACTCTCGGGAGTATCCGCATACCAATTCAAGCTTTCTCTACTTTCTTCATCTACTGATCTCACGTGTAGATAATGAACTAAACCGGAGACTGTGCAATTGTTGATCTTCCGTTCTGTATGTGCATGCTTGATCGAGCATCATCGAGGACATTGAAGATCCGATACGAGGAACTTTATCCATGATAGAAGCGGATGATTCATGAAGATCAACAACTGCCGCAAGGATTTTCTGCGAGGAGGATCATGAGGTACGGGAAAGGAGGATCGTGAGCTCGTTAACGCAGTGATACGAGACTAGTCGGTGCATCGAATGATCGCCATACTGACGCGCGCTCCTTTTGCCTATTTCACTTATCTTTTTATCTTATGATCTCCAACTTAAGAAAGAATACGCCTTATCAATGTCTGATCCTATTCGGAGAAAACGCTCTGTTGTTTTGGTCCGAGTGGTTTCTACAAGTTCACCGAACATAACTTAATCTTTGGAATGGTAGACGAGTGTATATAATCCTCCAATAACATTAGGTCATGTGAAGTATTCACTTCCGTAGTTTGAGAGGTCAAAGTTTTGACGAAACTGGGTTTAGCCCTGAAGATACGTGTAACATTCCGAAGGATGAGTTTGCCTCTAATAAAATATCTATAAGATCAAATACTATTTCCTCCTAAGTTATACTCTAACATATTTTGTAATTACAATTGTAAGAGATCTATACAACATGACGTAGTGGATGATTATGTCACATGTGAGTTCCGGTGAAGCATTGAATCACTAGTCATCGATTATCACTCGATAACACCCAATTTCACCGCCTCCGACAAAATGATGAAGTAGCTCAATTACAATGCATTACATTCCAGCCAAGGTATCATATGCAAAGAGGTTAAATTTGCGCATCTTTGGTTGATTAATTGGGTGAGGCGAAGTCACTCTGAAGCAGAATACCATTGGCCAGGTTCTTCTGGGGATCACCGTCCAGCAAATATGGTATGGCTGCCTTGAGGATTTTCCCGCATCTATCAGCCGTGCACGCGTGTACGCATCTTCAAAACCTTCAAATTTTCTATGCGCACCCGGAATCGAAGCCGTCGGAGCTTCAGGATAAGATGGTACAGCGTTTGGCAGATGATGAATGTGATGCGTGCGTAGCTGTCTTCGCTTCGTGGACTGATGTTTCTCTGGATCTGGCCGCTAGCAATTATCTCAACAATATCTTTACCGACGCCATGCGGATTTTTGTGGTTGTATTCTGCATTCTGGCAAATTTAATCATGATAGTTGCGAATTGATGGATTCAAAGAGATATCTAGAACTACGTCCTTGTTTCTACAGGAATAGCCATATCGACGATCAGTAGCTTTATCACTGCACATTTGGTAGATGCAGCGTCCGAAAAAATCACGGTCAACCTAAAACCTTTGTCAGAATGCGAGCCGGATTCTATTCAAACCGAATTCGCAAAGGATTAGACCTCTCGCTTTGTCCAAAGGCTGTGGTTATATCTTCTATTGCGGCCAATCGACCCTTACGAAGGCGCATCGTTAGGGTACTCACGAATATTACGGTTCTTACAATGGTCATAGGATATGTTGCGCTCTATCTTGGCTTGAGGAAATCAGAGTGGTGGGCGGCATTGGCAATTCTGTTTAACTCGGCCATTGCATCCGTGGCACGAGCATGGTTTATGCCCGATAAACTTGAGCTGAAGGAAAGAGATAGCGGAAGACCGGACCCGTATCCGTTCGAGAGTTCTATAAAGTCCGAGTCTGCGCGACAAGATCTACACTTTACAGATGAACAGGGCCCTGTGAACAGGATGTCAGAAAAGTCGCCAGGAGATGTTCTCAGCGCCAGACCTAGCCGTAGATTTGAGCGAGTATATCGAGCGTCTCAGATCGCCTGCACTTGTTGAACCGCATTATTATAAAGTCGTCTATGACCACGCATCTTCCGAGCCACCGAAACCTCTTTTGATACACAACAACCGATTCTTTCTTGCAACTGTTCTGTCCTTAACAATACGGCTACGGAAACGTCACTCCGTGCCATTTGAGCTATCCGAAAGCTCGTTGCAAGATGATGGACTGATTGTTCGCCCGGCTGCACGAAATCATCTTCTCGGATCTATTTTCCTCTTCGGGCGTGTGGCGGCAACCACTCGAAATTGTCGTCTCCCCGGCGGATATTTCCCATCCCGATCCGGTGGAGGAGTTTTTCGTTCCACTACTGGCACTGGCATGGTACTGGCGGGCCACCACGATACGCAAACAGGGGAACTGGGCTATTCAAATCTGTAGAGGCCACCTCGATAACGCATTCTATATACGAGGGGAGAGGACATGGATACAAGTGTTTTCAAAATTTGACGAGGAAGTCGGATCGGATCTTCGATATTACGACTTTCTCTGGATGGCGGTAAAGATCACATCGGCCGTTTTTGTAGAATGGACTACGAAGAGATTGGAACAGTTTTTAGATACCAAATTAGATGCTCATCGTCGTTCGATTCTGGATGATCAGGAACAGGGTACTCTACTTGATGTTATAAAGGATTTCACGGTGCCGATGTTATGGAACATCTATGTTTCATTTGTTAGCTTCATGTATCACTTCTAATCTGTTTTGAATACTCTGAATCTTCTAATCTACCTTACCTACTGATGTACAGATGAAATCAATGAACTTTTAGTCGAAAGCCAGGATGTGCGCGAGTGATATTAGATGTCACAACCCTTTCGCTTTCACAATTAAGAAGCACGATAAGCGAGATTTATATGTATAAAACATATTCCCAGCTACTCAATAATGGAAACTGTATGATATTATGGCAACAAAAAGATGAAAAAACTACAGTATCCGGGATTCCCGTCTGGTCACCCACGACAGTACTAGCCGGACGATATCATGCTTAAATAGCGCAGAGCGGACGGGATGCGTTGAGTTCATGATTCTATGACCGTAGCTGTAGGAGTAAAGTAATATAAAAATATATAGTATAACACTAGCAATGTAGCCGACGTTTGTGGTTACATATACATTGTTGAATGTTTTGCAGTGGTGAAAAGCACCCCGCAGAAGTTGGCCATTGCTAGCATGATCTGACTATGAAGACCATAACGATTTTATTTGCTTTCAGGGGCCCTTCTCAAACTCTCGGCTAAATGCGAGAAAGCTGATTTAGATATTTCAAAAGCAGTCACTAGAAAAATCGTGTATGTACTCAAATTTTAACCAAAAACAATAAAACCTTCCTATTTTGCCTATCCAGTTCCTCTATATATACAATAACTCCACCATAAAATATCAATACATATTACACACTAATTTTATGCCACAATCTACAGTGGTACTATTTCTTTACAACTGGTCCGCAGCGTTCTTCAAGCACTGCTTCTTCTCGGCACGGGGCTTGAGTCCGACCTTGTATCCACGGTCACGTCCGACGAACAAGACACGCTCGGGGTAGTTGGAGATGATCTCATCGACACCGTCATCCAACAACTTGCCAATGGTAGACTCGTCATCGACGGTCCAGGGGATGAGCTTCATTCCCTCAGCGTGGGCGCGGTTAACGAGGTCTTTGGTGACGAAGGGAACATATCCAGGGGTGTTGACGCTGGAAGAGGAGGGGACTCCGTGGACGGGGGAGACGACAACGGATCCGATAGACTTGGCAGCCTTGACGAAGTCACTGTCGAAGTCGTTCAAGTCAAGACCTCCCAACCAGGGGTAAGATCCATCGGCTTCGGGGGTGATGGTGGAAGGGTCCAAGAGAGCGACAGTCTGGGTCTCAGGGAACTTCTCCTTGATTCCGATAAGAGTGCGCCAGTCGAAGGACTGAATGAAGGTGCGCTCCGCAAGGTCATGCTTCTTCAAGATGGGGATAAGGTCGGTAATATACTTCTCAACGGGGAGAGTCTCGTTGGGAGCAAGGGGGTCAATCTTGGTCTAGTATGATTAGTATTCGCGGCGCGTATTATAAGCGGCGTTTATGGCGTACCTCGAGGTTAATCTCAACCTTCTCGTCTCCGTAGCAGTGGACGAGCTCAAGGACCTCCTCAAGAGTGGGGATCTCAGCACCGGGGTAAAGCTTGGCCTGCTTGTGGTTGGGGAGCTGCTGGGAACCACAGTCGAGGGTCTAAGCGCGTTAGACATGCCAAGAATCTTGTCGTAAAACAATTTAACACACCTTAACCTGGGCCAAGGTCAAGTTGGCAATGAACTTTCCAACGTAAGGGAAGTTCTCTCCGCTGGTGGCAGTGTCCTTGCACTTGGCGGCGGAGATCTGGTGGTCGTGCCAGATGACAGGAATTCCGTCCTTGGTGAAGACGGTGTCCATCTCGAGGACATTGGAGCCAATCTCAAGAGCGTAGGCAAAGGCGGGGAGGGTAGACTCAGGACGGAGTCCTACGATGAATAATCAGTATACCAAGTCAATTCATGCAGGAACCGTAAACCATACCAAGACCACCACGGTGAGCCTGCACACCAACAACCTTTCCTCCGCGGGACTCGTTGTCTCCACGTCCACCAGAGGGAGCGGCCTGAGCCAAAGCGGCGAGCGCCAAAGGAAGAAGGGCAGAAGTGAGCATAACCATTGTGTCGATGAATCTGATATAGAGAGCGGATTGGATTAGTATTCCACGGGAGTATCGGCAGCATTTATAGTTATGTCTCAATGCAAAGCTCTTCAACGCGAGTGAGCAAGGTATTTCGACGCTATGGGTTCGGGAAGCTCTTCAGAAAATTACAAAAGTTCGCCGGGAGACCAAACCGGGGTTAATTGCCAGTCGGAGCTTCCGCAGCTGGCACGAGTTTTTTTTTTTTAGGAATTGATGAACGCTGTCGAACACCCCGCGATGGTCGAGAACTCTGGGCAGTCGAGATTGACAGGCTCCTAGGCGGCATAACCACATGTCACTGGGCGGCCTGTGCGATTGGAGGAGAAGCGCGTTCCTGCGCTAGCGAGCGAGAGTTTATCAGCTAGCTTATCGCCGTCTCCCGCCGTTCCTGAGGGGCTTCTGGCATAGGGCGGGAAGTTTTCAGGGAACGACCTTGAAGGAATATGACGTTGAGATGAATTAAATATGGAATCATCTGAGGCGTGTTTGGATTTCTAAGGCGTGGGAGGCTGGTTGGAATCATGTCGTTCGACGGCCATTTTCCACGTTTACGGGTTATGAGATTCCACGTGCGTCCCGTCGACTTGGAGACTGGATTCATGCGCGGGCTCTTCCGTCGGCAGGTTAGACATTTTCGACTTTGACTGTGGCGCTAGAAGAGCGTAAGGAGCGTAAAGAGCACAAAGAGTGCAAAGATCGAGCTTTCAGCCGTCGGTGGTTAACTCCGCGTTGTTGTAGGCGGGGTCAGTTGTCTTTAATCTGAATACCCTATGCCCTAGTCTTCGCTCAAGCCCTCATGCAGTGTCCTCTCCTCCATCTCCATCATCTGTGCATAACTCTTGGAAGCGTATCTATCGCCTGTGCACAACTCTTGGGAGTGGACCTATCGCATCTTGGCAATTCGGGAAGCCATGTTCGCATGCCGAACGAAACGGTGGTCGCAAGCGGAAGCTAGCTAGCGCAATGTTCCTGCGAGGTACGCGCTGCCTTGGCTGTCGTGTGCATGCGCAATAATTCCACTGGCGGAGCTAGCACACACGTGGATGTTCGTCGGCGGAGAGTCCGAAGTAGACCGGTTCTGCGCACTCCTGCTGGTTTAAGGGTTCTCAAGGTTTCATCCTTGTAGAGAAGAAACAAGCATCGAGGCTGCCGTTCGGCAGATTTTTGCGAGAACATGCTCAGCACTGCCACAAAGCTTGTATCAATTGAGCCACCGGTATGCGAATTGTAGCGTATCTCAGCCCGACGTCCCATAAAAGCCGTCAAGGTCACCTGCATGTCTGAGATTCGGGAACATTTACTACGATCTCAAAAGTAGGTTTGAAGAGACGGGTCGTTATTAGATTTAGCTATTGATAGGACATCTGCAGTTAGCAGCTTGACGAATCATCTAGTTGCCTAGGAGAAAACAGCAGCTCTCCCTTATACTATTCTGTCCAGTTTGGTTCAATTAATTGTCAAGTAATTAATCTGAATCCGTGAAGAAGTACGTAAAGTTTCCGGCGCATGGGAGAAAATACCCTGCTTTGATACAGGAACGTAGGATCCCCAAGTACCACCAGCAGGTTTTACTTCGTCATGTGTTGGAATTCTCCGTGGCAAAAATCTAATCAAACTGCAAAGATAGAACATGCCAGAGTATCGTGAGTATTAGAGATCTCATAAACGATAATACAAGGTGAATTGATCGCTCTTGAACCATATTTAGATGATGACCGCGTACGTCAGGGATACTCGAGTTGCTTGCAGTAGGGCTGTCGCTCTCCATGCGATTACGTCAATTGCGAGCCCAAGCTGCCATCTTCGCCAAGTTCCCCATGATTTGTAAATCTTCAACTGATTAAGAACAGTCGAGTTTCTCAGTGAAAGAAACCCTTGGGCGCAGAGAATCTGTGCAGTTCGTCAGCTCCGACTGAGAACTACCGTCTACGTTAGACATGACGGAGAAGCCCTACCAGTAGATTTCCATAATCTAGATTTAGATCGACATACAAATACCGACTTCCAGGAGCGCTTAAAGCACCCGTTAAATCGGAGTTCGTAATACGACAACATCCGCAGTCAGTGTTTAGCCACTAAGTCTGATAAATGCCTGAATATTAGTTCAGTAAATATATATCAACCCGGTGAAGTAGCGGATGTTTATTCCGTAATCAGCAACAATTTGTCATAGCTAAAACTCTTTTATATCATGGTCGACTGTTAACCATGCTACACTTACTTCTTCTGCCTAAGTACGAACTCTCTACCTTTGTCGACACCAAGTCTGGGAATATCCGAGTGATAGTCTCTGGCTAGTGAAGAGTGATCATAACTTCACAGAAGTGTTTTATAGGTCAAACATTCCATGATATAAAATAGATACTCAGAAAAGACCATGCATAAGAGAGATATAAATAAACCATAGAGAATAGAGATGATCCATCTAGTTGTGGCTTTTCAGATTTACCAATGCACAACCATTCGCATGCCAGCCGCGTCTGCCTGCCTGACCATGGGCAGCTTAGTCAAGGTTCCACGGACAGAGAACTATAGAAAATTTTCCGTTACATCTTCCAGTCTTTCTCCCATCCCTCTCTCTCTATCCTCCCATGTTCCAAACGGACATCTGTTAGATAGCAGCCGCTGCCTAAGAACAGAACGGGAGCGGGGCGGGCATAAGGGGAAGCCCTCCACCATGAGCGTGGCCAGGCTGGGTGCTTGTCCTTTGGTGGAGACTGGAGTTAGTTCCGGCCGTGAGGTTTTGCTTGAATCATCGCGGCTCACCCTCAGAGACGCGTGGATGAAGTTCATGTGGTCCGGATCAGCCCCGAGTGATCGTTCGTGAATATCCTCTATACATAGGACCGCAACTATTTCAGAATTTCCCTCAGGGCGGTTTTGTTGGCCCAGCTATAAAACTCTGGTCCTCCCTACATTCTCTTCTCACTTCCTCTTCTTGTACATTGTATCACACACACAAACACCACTCGGTGCATCGCGTCGACGCGACGCCAAAACTCATTGAGTAGAATCAAATCCATCAGAGTAACAATCGAATTTCGATTCTACATTACACTATATTGCATACAATAAGTAAATTTCCTCTCCATTGATCCACCTAACACGTTACGCGGCTACTAGTGTCGTTAGTGTCGCGTCAGCTACTAACGGAAAGGAATAGGCAACAGACACAGTAATTTCATGTAAGCCACCTTGGCGAACTACATCTACATCCCTCGCCAGCTCCAAGGATCGACAGAGAATCAACATCGATATCTTCGCCGTCATACATAGGTAGTGATACGTCAATACATCCAGAAGACAAAATCAAACCTTGGTCCTTTCCATTGTATATGCACAAGTACAGCCCCCGTTGAGCTTATACGTAACTACAGCTAGTACCTAGATTGTGAACGGCTACTAACTTTATACTTCTAGATATAGCACCAACACAGCCGTCTCCTCTAATCAGGAACACTACTGCATCAGATCTGTCCCCTCCTGATGTCGCAGCTCCCCAGAACGAGCTTGTCCGCCGATTTGAGGAAACCGATATCGCCGAGTTCCTGAGATACCGCCGACCCACCTCTGTCAACTGAACTCCCACAGAGATTCTACGAGGACCCGCAGACCGAGGAGAACTTGAGCAGGTTGTCCCGAGGGAGTCGCCTCTTCCGCATTGGGAAGCTCCGGAGAGGGAGACAAACTTGTTGGCGGTACCTGGAAATGTCGGCGTTATCCATCTTCGCGCGCGTCCAGAGTCACCAGCTGGTTTCTCCCAAGACCATCAAGAGGCACGTAATGCTTTGACGATGGCAGTGCAGCGGACGAGATCCGCTAGCACTTCTCCTGGTTCTCCTAATGCGGGAGCCCTAGTAAAGAGATCGTCGTCCACCACTCTCGACGACAGAAGAAGCGTCTCGCTATGTCCGCGCACAAGACCCCCAGGCTCGGGACTTCGCCGTCTCTAAGGGATGATATCTTCAAACCAGATTCAGGCGTCCCCGCGCTTCTATGCTTTGGTCGAATGGCTGTGATGAACGAATCACGAATAATGAGCGGCGCTACTATCAAATATTGCGCTATTGGATAACTCTATATCGGGTTTAAGGAATGATTGGTTTTTCGGTGTTTTGTTTTGTGTTATTATGCGATCTTTGTTTGTTTTTCTTTTTTTTTCTTATTTGGGTCGGAGTTGCCCCTCGCATTATTTTATCTTTTATGTCTTGCTATATATTACTTGTTTCTTTTTAATCCTGTATCTTTATAAAAACCTATAAAAAAACCTAGCGTCGACAATGGGGATTCGTCGGCAAAACTGGTTTTTTTATACTGAGTAGTTAATGGGGGTTGTTGCATGAGTTAACCGATAAGTAGTAAGATAACTTACCTTGATGGATCAAAGCTAATGGAATCACAGATACAACACCTTACTCCACTATTTACTTATCTCAACTACTTATCCACTATGATCTCTTCAAGAGATTCGATACCACTTCTCTTTTATCTTCCACGTTTTGGATTACATTGTGCGAATACTTAACACCATACTTGTTACCGATAAGACTTCGGATAGTCTTGATATTTGGATATCCTTATCAGGATCTTACTTAATCGATACCATTACCTCTTACCCGGATCAAATATTCTTTATTAGAAACACCTGCGGGATCGATTGATTGGCCTCAAAGCTCCCCAGAGCCAATCCTATTAATGAAAGGGGATAAAGACAGAAGAGTCTAATCTTTGACTGTTAGCATGGTGTCGGAAACCTAACCGATTCACTCATCTATCGCAAGTCGTAAACCCCGCAGATGCTTTTTATGGATTTGAAATATGAGAGTCATAAAGTGTGATTGGTGATGTGATTGCCGCGTCCTTACTCCGGATCCCCATTCAACCTCGGTACTTCTACATACCTAGTACGTAATTCCGCCTGCGCATCCCACTTAAGCATTCTTCTAGAGAACAAAAATGCACATAAGCTACGCGTCTATGTACATGGGATGCAAGGAGCGGTTGGCGCATAACCTAATTTTGACAACCTGTCTATAGGACCGCGAACTCATATTCTACCCCGACTGCTATCCCAAAGAAGTGCTATTCACCGGAAAGGGGGTTCACCGTGCATCTCAATCCCCATCTCAAATTGTTGTGGAGTGTTGATTCCGAGAAGTTTTGATTCCCAATGATTTGACAGGATTGATTTAGTAGTTTCGTCTGTCTAGAAATAGAAACTGTACTATCCAGATCGATCAAAATCTTGAAGAAGCGGGAGCCTATATACGTAAGAATAATCGAGGAAGAAGGGAGATGCAACAATATGTACCGTTGCCAGTAGCTTGTGCATATGTCTGATGTGTTCGTGATATTTTTCGAGGGGTGAAAAACAGTCCCTCTTCGAACAAAATGCCAAGAATACACATCGACTCTTTCCCATGTAACGCGTTCATCCATTACAAGACAGACGTAGCTGAATATCTCTGATCACCGGCCCTGGATACTCCCAATTGGACGGAATTTGTCAGCATGTAGAAGAACCACGTCAGAAATCTCCGACAAAGCCATAAGAATGTAAGCCCCAGCTGCGCGGAGATTAGCAGAAATATATGCCCCGGGGGTAAAGAATGTTTGGACAAGTCCTTATAAGAACCACCCAAGGCACACTATCTACGATGTTAAATGAATTGGTGTAAAAAGGGTTCACCGGAATATCTTGGTAAAAAGCCCTTGACATGAGATGCGTTATTTCTCGATGAAAGTAAAGTGCGATTGTTGTTCCGTTGTAAGCGAGGGTATCTGGGCGTGCCTATCCTGTTTCCGACTTACACTGTTCGCTATCTACAAATAACAACCCGTCCACGCTGAATGTCGCTCACACAGTCACACTGGTCCCCCAAAAGTTGGCATGCCTAATCAGATAACCTCAACATAGTTAGATTCCTCAGTCGTGTCACGCTAGCTTGCTATGTAAAAAGGATGCTCAATTTTCGGAGTTCAAGGTGAATGTTATTCGGCGTGGATGAGATACCATAACATAAAGGGTACCGAGTAGAGCTCTATAGTTAAAAATTTTTGAGTTATAAGAAGCTTAAGGACGGAATTTGGACAATTGGACGGATCCTGGTCCCGGTATTATGAATAGCCGGAGGTTCAAAGATAGAGCTCTCCATCCAGATAAAATTGACTTCAGTTATGATTATTTCTCATGGTCAAAGGTTTGACCTGAAGAGAATTCAACCCGATGTTTGCAAGATGCATAATATATCATAGGGTTAGAAACCGGGTACACGGTACCAAGTGAGGTCTACTCACTTTTGCATACTCAAGTGTTTGGATTTTTACTCTTTCGTGAGCGCTAGTGCAGGTGTCTCTATTCGGCCAACTTTGTCGGTTCCTCATTTATTTCTGCACTACGCGGCTGGCTCCTAACCCCATGATGTGATTATACGTCCCGCGTCAATAATTTTACATTTTCCCGGCACAAGCTTTCGTCTGTGAATAATAAATACTCCCTTTAATCTTCAAAATACCCGTAGCTCTCGGGGACTATCGAGTCGATTTATCAGCAACCCCAGCAAACCATTCACGATGGTTCACCCTTTAAATCACAAGCAACAGCCTGATAAATGGGAGAAGGAGCTTAGATTACACATGTTGATTGATATAGCTCTTACGTCATTCGCCGTCATAATCACTGCGCTATCTTTCTTCATGCAACGAAAAATGAGGGCGCAATTCAGAGAAGCGGACAGCCACTGAATTGGGAAAATCTTTCTCGGCATGGCAAATAGCTTTATGGTTGCTTTTACCTTCGTGAACACCTGTTCACGTGTTAATACCATTAGATGGATTCACACAGAATCGAGTACCCGGAGTCCAAGACCGGATTTAGTGGAACATCCAAAGCTGATCGTTGGCAGCAACTGGTAAATAATCACTTGACGTTTCTAAACAACTATGTGCTAATGATAGCCAGGTACATATCAATCCTCTGGACGATCAAATACGCCTTCCTGTCGACATACTTCCGTGTCGTCCCTCCGAACAACATCTGGGCACGCCGAGCATTATTCTGCGCAATGGGAGTAGTATGTACAACCTACTTCCCCTGCATCACCGTCCTCCCCATGTTTTGTGTGCCCAATCCTGGGAAAAGATGCGTCTCATGCTCAACGATTGCAAACATCTCATCTCATATTGCACTCCTCATCGCGCCCCTCACAATTCTCCGCAAACTACGCTATCATAACAAGCTTTGGCCTTTGATATTTGTTTACATTGTCGGCTCAATATCAATCATTGCAGCCCTCGCGCACTGCGGCGTTCTGATAAAATATGTCCGCCACAGAGACACTCAGAACCAAGAAGCTTCTAAGGCCCGGCCATGGGATTTGGAGATGGAAACTTTGGAGGCGTCTGAGATGTGGAACGCGGTTATATATATATCTGCTAGTATAGCGTTTTGTTTACCGGGTTCGCGAAATCTTTTAAGAATGAGGATGACGAAAGTGGGTCAGAGGACAATGAATAATGAGAAACCGGTGAGAGAGACGACACCTTTTAGTGGAACGAGTGGAGGAACTGAGGTATTGGCTTCCACGACTTAGGAGCATGATCGTGTCAATTGCAGTTTAGAGAATGGGCTGTAAGTGATAGAAATGACTAATTGTGCAAGACAAACCTAATTCATATTTTGCAATTCATGATAGATATACTGTATCATCTGGAAAGCTAGAAACGATATAGGTTATGAGGGGGTGTTGCGTTACTAGGGATTCGGAATTTGTTATGTGTTATTTTCCAATTGTTGCTAACTGCCCGTGTGAAATTGGCTTCGATTTTGTTAACCGATAGCGGTAAATCTGGAGATTTCGGACTTTCTCACTCAGATTTGTCCCAAGTTTTCTCTCCAAGGCAAGATCGAGCGCCATTCATGCTTGAAAAACGTCATGCAGGGTAGTTCTCAACCGATTGTAGACGGATCATCGTGTTAGGAAGACCCTCCGTTGCTAACCACCAGGATGTAATGTCTGATGCGTTGCTTATTTGCAGAATGTTATTTTTCCTGGGTGTTACAACGAATTCGGATGATACAGTAAAGCTGCAGGTTATTAGAGATGGCTTCTGGAAGACAAACCTAATTCGTAATTTGTAATTCATAATAGATATAAAGCTCCAAACAGGTATTGCAATGAGGTATCAAGGAGATAATCTAAACCTTTTGATGATGCTATACCTCATAACTCGCGGTACCCAACACATGGAAATACTAGTTGTAACTTGTAAATGCCGGATCCGGTCGTAGGGGGCTAGGAGGCTGGGTTGAGGTAACGGGAATTGTAGGTTATACTTATACTGGACATTCGAGGCCACTTAAGGATCTCATGATTAGTAATACTGGTTGAGAGTGAGGGTTTTGGTAACACAGTGGCGATGCCTGCTCAGCCACTTAGGAATGTTTCATTAGTTAGAGCTGGATCTTCTACCGAATCTTTTGGTAGTATGTAATATAGAATCATACTGCACTATGTTTAACATCTGTTTTATTGCGGCAATACGGATCGATGGTTGCCCCTCTCGGCGTCGCCGCTGGGCACGTGCGGTGCTTTGAATCCAGCCCGTGCGGACATCTGGTATCACTCGCGCCATACCCTTCCCGGAATAGTCCTACCGTTCAGACATTTGGTGTCACTCGCACCATACCCGTCCTGGAATAGCCCTCCCGAAACTCGGGGGCGCACCCCAGGTTCGCCAAGGCTAATGACCGCTAAGTTACCGAACTCCCTGGCCAGGCTGCGTTGCAACTTCCCGGCTATGATGTTGGCGCTA
Source organism: Pyronema domesticum (assembly GCA_024516145.1). NCBI lineage: Eukaryota > Fungi > Ascomycota > Pezizomycetes > Pezizales > Pyronemataceae > Pyronema > Pyronema domesticum. The sequence continues at coordinate 327,072 of JAJJXL010000010.1, read as the reverse complement.
ACGGAACAGCTACCGTGAACACCCGTATGAGCGGTCCTCAGCTCCGACCTCAGCTCAACAAGCTGTCCTGTCGGGTCCGTTCCACCGTGAGGCAGTGTCACAAATATCCAGCGGAAAAATTAGACCGGAGGGAAAATCACCAGATTCCTCGGGTGATGATCAGCGCATAGCAGGCGTGGTGGGATGGTGGCACATGCGCAAAGTAACATCGGAAGAGCTCGGTAGATCTTCCGAATTGTTGACGCCCCATCATTTGATTATCCTTGGAACACCAACTGGCCAATACTTACTACTGCTCAGCAGGTTGTCCTGTCTTGTGCTTGTGCAACATCTTAATTCCCACCGTTACTCCATCTGCTTTCCCCTCATCTGAACCTCAACCAACCTTCAATGTTTGCGAGAGCCCTTCGTCTGCGAAAAGCACCCCCTCTTCCTCGTCCTTCAGCGAGACGTTGCCTTACTGCCGCCGCCACTGTATGTTACCCCCGTCTATCGCTCCTAATCGTCGTCCACTAACCCGTCTCAGGATTTCCCCCCCGCTTCCAAGCCTCGGGGTTTGCTAAAGCTCTTTACTCTCAGCAGCGTTGGAGTTATCGGAACCGGCGCGGGCTACTCGTATTACCAGCAGCAAACCTCAGATCTAACATTCAGCAAAAGCACCAGCAGCAGCAGCAGCAAACATGTAAGCAGCGACGCCGAGTTATTGTCACTACTACGCACCTCTTTCCTTCATGGTGGTCCCGAGGAGTTCGATGCACTATGCGAGCTCCATCCCGACGAAATGGACCAGATCATCTCGGAGTTTGTCTACACCGCCTCACAACTCGAGCAACTCGGTCGCCTGCATGAGGCCGATGCCCTAGAGCCATATTATGACCGCTTCTACGACAAAGCGGGTCCACTTATCACGGCGGCGCAAAGAATCTTCGACGCTATCGTGGTATTCGAGAAGGAGGTCCTTGCTATGGGCGGATCTACTGAGGAAGTTGAAAGGGCACTTAAGGCTATGGAGGCGGTTACGTTGAGCGGTATCATCGACGGTGTCAGGAAACCCACGCTTGTGCGGGATGCTATTGTAGCTATGGAGGATGCTGCACGGTATTTGCAGGAGCTTAAGACGGACGCAGCGAAAGGCAAAGGCGGAAGCTGGTGGGGCAAGGATTCAAGGATTGTAAAGTTGGAGCAGAATTTGAAACTGTGGCGAGAGCGTATGGACAAGGAACTACCAAAACCCAGCGGAGACATCAGAGACGGCGACTGAGGAGGTTAATGGTTTGAGGGGGAAATATGGGTAATAATTCCACGATGGGTGGACCTCTGCTGCGCTCGCTTGTGGTCGCGTGTCGTCTATCTGCACACCAGATCAGAAGCTTCAACGGGAGCAAGGCTTGTACAGTTGGATTGTAAAGAGGCGGTTAACTTCCTGTAGAAAGGAAATGTACATAATAGTTAGTCGACTGTAGTCGGTCGCAATTAAGCCATCTTAATCTTCATTCTTTGTGTTACTCTCGTGATGATTTCCCCGCAAATTCGATTTCAAGCATAATAAAGTTTAGTGGCGTTGCATGGCCTAATCGACAAGCCTCACAGCTGAGACAGCTCAAGGCTCAAGCAGCTAGCGGGACGCTAAAAGTATTAGTAACGATCCATCGTCAACGAACCACGTCGAATCCACAAAATGTTCAAAATCGGCTGTCTTTTTTCGAAAAGAAACGAGTTAGACGCTATCTTTTCACCTAAGTAAACTATCTTGACAGGAAGAGCAGATGTTTACAGCGGAAGATTTTTGAGACTATTAAGCGAGATTTTCGGCGCTTGCCGTCATAGCTCAACGGAAGCTTCAATTCTGCAGCTGCCCCACCTTTGTTTCTCCACAGAGCTTGACGATCTTCAAGATTCTTCAGCTCTCCGTGAGCGGAAACAGCGGCTACGTCCACCGACGTTTGCACTCTCCGACTGACTCGGTAGCTGATAGCCAACCAGGCCGATCGCTCGCCCATGTCCGAAACATTCCTGGTGGTCAGTTTGGATGGCGAAGCGCCACTGCGGTCGAAACGTCACAGCCAATCACGCGGCGCCACATCTCGGGCAGATAACGATACATACCAGCATGGCGAACAGGGCGGGGGCAGTGGAGCGGGGTTTGAGAGCTGGCTAGCTGTACACTGTGTACAGACGTGTATACACAGAAACACCTTTTTTCCATCCTCTCTGTTCACAGTTTGGGTTTTTTCGTCGACGATACACCGCCCACGACCCCGCTGTCACCATGCATGCACCCGACTATGTCCGCTCAAAACAGCAAATGTTCTGTCACCAGTGTGGTGCAAAATGGCAAAGAAGAGAAGACTTACTTGGATGTCCGGTCGCAACATGCCGCAGCGAGTTCGTTGAGATAGTCCAGGAAACACCGAATCAACTGGCAGGTCCGCCGACCCGGCATAGATCACAACGGCAACAACCACCGCCGCCTGAACCGACTCGGGGGCTACCACCAGCTGGGCCACCGACTCGCGGTGGACCTCCTATCCGCAGACCAGTCCCAACATCACAACCTTCGCCTCAGCGTCTCGGAGTTCTTCCATCACCATCTCCTACGCAACAAGCAAACCGCCTCGGAATCCTCCCTAGTCCATCCCCGCCTCCAACTGGCCCTCCTCAGAGATACGTCCTACCGTCCCCATCGCCGGCTCAGTCCTCAAGCCGTCTCGGAGTCCTCCCCAGTCCTCCGCCGCCCCAAAGCCTCGGCGTCCTCTCCAGTCCTCCCCCGCAACGACTCGGCTTCCTCCCATCTCCTCCTCCCCAAAATCTTGGAATTCTCCCCACTCCACCTCTGGACCACTATGATATTCCGCCTACTCCACCTCCTCACCGGGTTGGCGTCCCCCCAACTCCCCCACCGCATGTAGTCGGTGTGACTTCTGTCCTCATTGCCGTCATGGGTATAACCGGCAGCGGAAAGTCAAACTTCTGTAGAAAAGCCACACAGAATATGCGGATTCGCGTGGGTGTCGGTTTCCAATCCTGTACGTCCCCAATATCCCCAAAAAATCATGCTTGTATCACTAACACGGGTTTGATGTCTTGTAGCCACACAGGCTGCACAGGTCTTCAATTTCGTATTGGACAACACTCCCGTCACGCTTATCGACTGTCCAGGTTTTGACGACACAACCCGATCCGAAGCTGCGGTACTGAAAGAAATCGATGACGTCCTCCACGAGACCTTTGTTTCCGGCCGAAAACTCTCCGGGGTGATCTACCTGCAGAGCATCATGGACAATCGAATCACGGGTTCTGCCATCAAGAAGCTTCGACTCTTCCGAGAGCTGATTGGAGATGATCCAAACGTTATGCAGAACATCGTTCTAACGACGACTCACTGGGATGTAGCTCGGCGCGAACCAGCAGAATTTCAACGGGCAGAGTTCAAAGAAGTAGAGCTCAAGGAAATGCCACGATTTTGGAGGAGATTCGTTGACAAAGGAGCGTGGGTCGAACGGTTCGACAATTCCACGGGGAGAGCTCATGATATTGTGAGAAAGATTATGCAGCAGAAACCACAGATGTTGAGAATTCAGCAGGAGATGGAGTTTGGGAACGTGGCGCTCGGTGAGACGGGAGCCGGAAAAATCGCCGCCGACCATATCCGAGAGAAGTGGGATGAATTTGATAGAGATGTTCAAGATGTGGAGGCGGATATGAGTGATGCGAATTCGGACGACATGGAGTTCATCGAGGAAGAAAAGGAGAGATTGGAGCAGCTTGAACAGCAGTTGTTGGAACAGGAGGAGGTGTTGAAGGAGACCAGAAGACAAAGGGAGCGCCTGCAACAGCGTCAACATGTCCTCATCGAAGAGGCCAGGAACAGCGAAAAGACACTCGGTGCTCTCAGGGCCCAGGAAGAGGCGCTGCAGCAGCAGAAGAGGGAGAGTCAAGTTAGGTTGCACGAGACTCAGATGGAGACTGAGAGGATTAGAAGCGAGAGTGCCAGGGTCATGGGTATGATGGGCAACTTCCACGAACAGATTTCCATGATGGAGCGCAGACAAAACGAGCAGGCGAAATTGAGAGCCGAGGCCGACCGTGAGCGCCAGCAGGTTAGGGATGAGTGGGTTGCTCTTCAGGAACAGATCCAGGAGAACCGAAGACAAGAGGATCTGGAAAGATGGGACCACGCTGTTAACCGACCTCGCTGGGACGACGACGAGAAATGGGAGGCTGAGACCGAAGTCACCCAGTACACCCAGCCAGAGGAGGAAGATAGAAGGAACGATGATGCTTGGTCGGTGGCCGACTCGGAAAAGAGAGAAGAGGACTGGTTATTGGTGAATGAACCAGAAAAGCGGGACCATCTTAGATATCAGGAGGTCATGCCACAGCGACCATCATACGGCTGGACTACTGGACCACGAAGCGAAGCCGGTGATATATGTAACGACGGACCACTCCTTGGTTTGGTTGGAGGTGAAGGATCCGGAACGTCGATAACCGCATCTGACTCGATTTCGATGGTGTCGTCATACATTCCACCCGAAGAGCCGAAAAAGCCTACACCCTGGTACAAGAAGAAGAGTGTTTGGAAGAAGATTGGTATTGTGGCTGCTGGTGTGGTTGTGGTGGGTACGGCGGCTGTGAGCGCGATAGGTTTGTGTATTCTTTGTCTCTAGCGCATTTGATTCAATGTGGTGCATGTGATTTCTTTTCATGTAAGAGATGTATGTACATACCTTTGGTTGTAGAATGCAGAAATCTCAAAATTGTTTCGAGTTGATGTTGAACTTGTTGTCGCTTGGTGTGTTTTTAGGTTTTTAGGTGGTTGGATGTAGGGAAAGTGGAGGTGGGTGGAGTTTGATGTCAATTCAGGCCCCACGGCTACTGATAGCGTCCCTTAAAGAATGGCGGTCTGCTGCCAAGCCTGAACCCGCGACGCCCACATGGCCACGCCCTACATAAACCATTTTTTTACGACCACATTCTTACCGCTGAACATGTACAGAATGTTTCGTCTTACTCTCTGAACTCCGCTTACATTGTAGGAAAGCCCCAAGATGTTGTACGATGTACGCCACTCTTTTGTATTTGGACGAACTTGTCCTACGGTTATCCAGATCACGAAATCAGCGTACAATGTATTCAGCTAACCACTCAATTCCTCATTGCCATACATGCCACACTCATGTCTCCCCAAAAACAGGAAATTCACTAATTCTAACCTCTCCAACACCTATGCAGTCTGCTCCTCACCCTCCTTCACATCCTCCGTTGCTGCTCCATCCTCAGGCTTCGGCTTCTTGTAGTTGAAGTTTCCCTCGTACTTGAAGTTCTTGTACTTGAACGGCTCATAGTTGAAGCCGTAGTTGAAAGGCTTCGCCTTCGTAGCGCTCGCATCCTCGTCCTGTGCAACGACCTCACCAGCCTCCTCACGCTTCTGAACCGGTGCTTCAGGTGCCTCGTTATCCTGAATTATGGCTCCATCCTCGGGCTTCGGCTTCCTGTAGTTAAAGTCGCCATTGTACTTGAAGTTCTTGTACTTGAAAGGTTCGTAGTTGAAGTTGTAGTTAAACGGCTTCTTGGCGGCCTTTACATCGCCATCGGTGGCTTGTGCAGCGGCTTCCTCATCCCGGGCGGCGATTGGTGCAGCCTCAGCTTCGGCAGCGGTGGTGGCATCGTCAGGCTTGGGTTTCTTGTAGTTGAAGTCGCCATTGTACTTAAAGTTCTTGTACTTGAACGGCTCGTAGTTGAAGTTGTAGTTGAAGGGCTTCTTGGCGGCCTTGATATCTTCACCGATGGATTGGGCTACGGCTTCTTCGAGGGCGTTCTCTCGAAGAACTAAGAGGTGTTAGTAAGTAATTGAGAATCATGTATGATACTGAGAAGAGTATACCGAGAGGAACGGCCAAGGAAGTGGCCAAGAGACTGGTGATGAGGATGGTAATGGGATTCATTGTAGAAGATGAGCAAGTAGATGAAGATGATCTTGTATGTAGCTTACTAGCTTGGGATTGGCTTGAGGTGATGGATATAGATCAAGTGTTGTGAATATTTGATAGGGATATATACCGTCCGCCAAGGATTGAAGATACTCCATGAGAATCGGATCATGTCGTTACCGGCAGTTGGAATTCTGGTTCACCTTTGGCCCGGTGTTTGACACTACAAAGTTGGATTTCTAATCTCAGTTCGCCATTTGGACAGAATATGATTTCTTCACTGCATGGAGTTCTTGTGATCGTTTCCCTTTTTCCGTAATAATTTCTCGCTGATACCAAGCCACCAAGCCAGGGTGATATCACTACACTAAACAAAAATATCACTCGACATCTCGTATCTCGACTTTAGCGACGATGTACAAATTGCCTTTCGCCTAGAAATGCTTCATTTAGCCAAGAATAAACAAGAGTTGTAACTACCCCCGAGATTCTTCATGCCGTCACAAGAAGGTTCGTGGAGCTTCGCTAGGGTGAACGGGTGCACACTTGATGATTCGGCAGTCTTGAATCATGCGCAGTCATCAAATGCGCAGAGTAACCTCGTAAAATAAGCACGGCGCCAATGTCCGTTATGTTGTGTCTTGTGGCGAGAAGTACTGCGCATCAAGAAAGACCATACTGTTATCTGCGCGTGTAGTACCAAGCCTGCCGAGCCGTTAAGAATACAATTCAAAGTGTAACTCGAACCACATTCCGTCATACCTGAACTCAACGGTTAGATGCATGATCAGTTATCCATGGTGTCACTGCGGGGCCGAGATATGAACTATACGAATTATTGACTTTCAGCCGGTCGAACGCGCAGAATCTGGACTCGGAAAGAATCGAGATTGGATCTCGGGTATGCATCTATGAAACGTCTTTAGCGAACTTGTGGAAGAATCTACGCTTGTTCTTTCTTTTTCCGGAAGATGTAGGATCCGGAGAGATCGGAAGTAATCCTAATGATCTTCTGCGATAGGCATTAGGTTGCATCGCCATGTGCTACTGCTGCACGGAACACTGCCGGAAATAGGAATATTGTAAGATCATAACTCGAGAATGTGTAAAGCCAGCAAAGTTAGGCTGTAGGATATCCAACTTTAACCTTAACCAGAACCACTGGACAGATAGATAGGACTCCCCCATCTATTCTGTCTCTTCCCTTTGTTCCCTCTAGTCCTCCTTTTCAAATTTTTATCCTCTGCTTCTATGCCAAAAATAATGGGAAAAGACCAAGACTCGGAATATGCTCGCCTAACAGATGGGTCTTTGGACTCGTCTTGCGACTGTCAACGTTTCGAACCTCGACAGCCAAAACGAAAGAAGCTATGGCCGTGGGTGCTTCATGGGCTCATGATCACTGGATACACGCTTGGTTCAGTCTTTTTCATTGAGTCTCAGTGCGGAGCAAAACCGTGGGAAAGCGAAGAGCCGAAACATGTTTACTGTAAGTGCAATTGAAGCGACGAAGTCCGAAAACCTCGCGCGAAATCACACCACATCACGCGAATCCAAACTCAGAGCACCCACGCTAATCCTTTGCAGCACGATTATGGGACGTCGTCTCTTACAAAACCGTGACCTTCCTCGGTGCCCTCTGGACGGACACTCCCTACAAGGGAATCCCCGGCCCCAATAACACCGCCCTCGACCTCGCCTGGAATCAAATCACCACTACTAACCTCGTCGCGATCCCCGATGATGCGCTAGTGACGATGAACAAATCCTCCACCGGTCTTGTCCGTTTCCCTTCTGGGACTCCTGGAGGTGTAGCTGGAAAAGTTGTTGGTGCGGTGGAGGTGTTTCATCATCTCCATTGTCTGGATCTCTTGAGGAAGAAGATTCATGAAAACTATTACAAGGATAAGGATGGTAATTGGGAGGCGGGACCAGAGGTTATGAGATTGCATGTGGATCACTGTATTGATATGTTGAGGCAGAAATTGATGTGCGATGGTGATGTTGGTAAGTACCCAATACCTCTCATGCCCCACCTCCTCACAGCCCTTCCGAGTATCCGAGTGCAAATTGGTGTTCAAGTTCGCTGATTGATGGGTTAGGAATGATTACATACATCTGGATTAAGGGGCATAACTATCCTATGCCGGACTTTTCGAATACCCATAGATGCAGGAATTTTGAGAAGATTAGAAATTGGGTGGAGGATAATAAGGTACCGATAGAGGTTCAGAAGATTAAGAAGACGGAGAACGATATTCCTGTACCAACACCGGTATAGAGGGGTTTCAATGGGGGTTGTTCTGTCATAATAGGGTTCATAGTCTCATTGGTTGATTTCGTTTGTTCGAGAATTCATTACTTTGTTCACATAGCTTTTGGAAATATCGCGAGTAGATGTCACCAAGTTTACCATTTCCTTGCTTTGGGCGTGGAAGTGGGGTATCCCAAACATTTTAAGTGACATGAGATCTTCCGAGGAAAAGGGCGTTACAACCGCGGCTAACAAAAGTAGACGAAGAAGACAACGGTGCTAAACTAGATTATCGCCATGACGTTAATTCAACTTTCCATCAAAATGAGATTATCCAACAGAAACAACCATAGAACCTTCTAAAACCTAGGAACACTCCGAGACATATGCAAAGAAAATCAATAGATCTTGCGCTAGAATCCAGCTGTTCACTAGTAGAACTAGCAAGGGTAGATTAAAGTAGAGACTGCGCACACCGACGGCGGAAAGCTAGCTCGGTATATTCCGAAGTGAGACTGTGCATTTTTTTTTCCGCGCCGATATGAAGGGTTGTCTTGAAGGCACAAGATTATGGGGTCATGGACAGGCAATTTGAACCGAGATTGGTGGGTAGGTATCTTATCTGGTAACTTCCGGAGGGTTGGGATATGGCCGGTAGCTTGCGGGCGCATGTCTTAGGGCTTCGGCCGGTGCTATCCAACATCCATGATCAGCAATGAAATGATTATGATGGGATGGTAAATAAGTTTGATCCGGGTAGCTGTGGGAATAGGGTTGATCCGTAGCTTCTAATTTCTTCCTTTTGTGTACTCATGTGAGCTTTGAAGCTACTATTGGCGCTGTTTATTCTCACCAGGATCCGGTTGTTGATGGTAAAGTTTAGCTTGCCCAAGCTCCCCCGGGCTGTCTTAACGAGATGTATTATGTGTATTCACGTACAGAGATCTATGTACTTAGACTCGGATTTGTTACGCTCTTGCCTGTGGGGAATCAATCTTTAATTTTGATGAACTGCGCGTTCGTGTGCAATATCCATCCTGTTGACATCAGCGCTTGTGTTAGTATCATGAGATCCACCATGATGCAGCGCGGTGTCAATATGCACGACGAGCTGACGGCACAGAGCGGCTGTCTTTCGTGGGGGGTAAAGCCGGAGTATATCTTCTTCATTGAGGTTATTCGAAGATATTCCTTTCTTCTTGGCTTCCGCTTGCTTTTCTAGGAGGTCAGATAGAACTTCGGTAGTAATATAAGCGTAGCTTAGTTTAATTACTCTAGGTGTGCATACGCTGGAACAAGGCCGGCTTGCCGTTATGATTTCCGCGGGATCGATTTGACAGGGACCCACCCCTGACGAAAGCCGGGGTACCATATTTGTAAGGGTGACGACTGATGATTCCGAAAGTGCAAAAAAGAAACGCCAATCGTCGGTGAGGCTACTATTGTACAGCCAAGTGTTTTACCCCGTGGAAATACTGTAGCTTGCTTTAAGCCACAATGTGGGATACGGTGCGGCTGAACAGTAGCGTAATCTATTTTTGCTGTGTGCGCGCTGCGATACTCTTGAAGTTGAAGGTTCAGATTGAAGAAGTTCAGGTGCCTCATAGAGAGTTCAAGTAGTGAAGTCTAGTAATCTTTTATGAAAACGCAACAGTCACCAGCTGTATGAGAGTCCATAATGTAGATTAGAATCAGAACAGTACACACAAGTAAATCTGAATTTCTGAAGAGTGAAAACCAAGTTAGCAACAGGGAGCACTGAAGGCTGAGCTCAGTACTCGTTGATATCGAACCGATGAAGCCCCTGTTAATAGGTTAGCTTATGCACAACATCAATATAAGGGTATCTTCCAGTCTTAATTTAGAGTTTGGTCAGGATTACCCGCATTCAAGCCAATGTTTCGGGTTCCTTCTGGGCCTTGTCCGGACTCGAGACATTGCACCTGATATCCAACAAACTAAATTCACTTCAATAATGGTATAACCGGTGATGATCAAAACTCCGGAAATTCGGTGGCTTTCTCGGTTGCTCTTTGCTGCAATGCTTCCATCCGCGTGGGAAGTTTACTTATTTGGGAAGAAAACTAACAGCTAAAGCTACCCCGTAAGGCGAAGGCATGGCCGTTATAAAGCACAAGGTGTCGTGCTTAATCAGATAATCTATAACAATTGAACTTGTATGGATGCCTTCGAAGCCTTCGATAATACACACGTCAATTGGATATCACCGAGCATGACTTCCGGATCACAGCCTATCAATCTCATCATGGATATCCAGACCTTTGGCCATCGTTCAGAGCTCGAGTTTCTATCTCTGCCAAACTGCCATTAACAAGCCTTCCGTTTCTCATTCACCCCGAGCATAATCAACGTACACAATCGATGCATACGGCGATACCAACCCCAATGTACCCCACTATCTGCCCATTCTATTTGAATGACTTCACATTGGAATATCTCTTGAATAATGTCTGAAACTACGATGTATGCTGTATATATATTTATACTGACGTTTCTTGTAGAAAATATTCGATTACATCGAATACAACCTATCCTACAACCCCTGGCTACACCAGCCAGATCAGCAAGCCAGCTTTCATCATCCGAACCCTCAACCCTATCACTTGGAATGCCATATTCCAGACACAAATGTGAATATACAACCCTCTCTACACATAACAATATGCGGCTAATACACAACCACAGGTCCATGAAAGCCTGCCGCTAGATCCGTTGTTATTACTTGCACAGAATATCACTCATAATCAGCACGCCGACTGTTCTTCACAATCCGCCTTAATCCCAGCCGCCATAATTTCTACAACCAAGCATGAAGAAATCTCTGTGGTAGCCAACCCAGACCCAATCGATCCTCCGTTGCCAGCCATAAACGCCTCCCGGACAGGATCCCGCCGTACCATCGCTTCGAAACGGAAGCGAAACCCCCACGGCGTACAAAGAAAATTCCGCAGCAAGGGATCAAGATACCACTGCTCCCAATGCCCGGCAACTTTCTCGACAAAGGGGAACTACAAACGGCATTGTGATAGTATCCACGCATTATCTGAGACTTGGGTCTGTGCCTTGAACGGCATTATTGACTCTGCCACGGGGAAGTGCGCTTACTGTGAAAAATTGATGACCGAGTGCTGTGATTGTGCAAAGGAATGTGCGGTTAAAGATGAGGAGTGTAGGGAGTTTGCGAGGATGGATTATTTAGAGCAGCATTCGAGGGGTGGATTTTGATTTTTTTTTTTTGATTTTATCATTCTATTTCGTCCCCGGTTCGGGGCACGCTAGCTGACTATTCTTGTTGTTCTTGTTCTTTGTCTTCTTTCTCCTTTTCCGCACTTTTCGTCTCCTTTACATTTTTAGGTTCCACTCTCTCTGCCTTCTTCGGATCCCATTCCATGGGCCGATGAATTTGCGCCTTCGTTGCGCCGCATAGTTCTTCTTCCTTCTAACCATTTCTCTCCATTTTCTTTTATCCGTATTCCTCTCCTTCGTACATGTAGCCGTTCGTCCTAGCTTCTCTTATTACTTCTTCCATAATAGCATCGACCTCTCGCAATCTATCTTCCGTTTCTCTTCTCCTCTCTTCTTCTTCTTCCTCCTCCGTTCTCGTCAAATCTTCCCATCCCAAGTTCTCATCTCTTTTCTCCGCTGCTCTCTCCACGGTCTTCTCACTTGTTCTATTCCCTACTTCCGTCTTGGTAAGGAATTGGATTGTAGCGGGGGTTGCTTCTCTATCCGCAAACATGAACTTTATGTCTTCGTTGATCCATAAGTGCTTTTTTATGCCTTTCTGCATTTTCTCCCGTTCCTTTCGCCATTCCCTACATTCCTTGACCAGGTGTTTGACACTCTGTCTGTCACCCGAGTTGCACCACCAGCATCTGTCGTCTTGGATTGTTTTTATCTGTTTGAGGTATACTCCGATGACTGCGTGCCCTGTCTTTAATTGGTAGTATCGAGTGGCTATTCTCTTTGTGGTCTTGATGGCGGTGGGACCCGGTTTCGTTTCTGTTAGCAAGCAGTAACCTAGTCGGGGGCCATTGTTTTTTGTAGCCATTGTCTCCGTTCTTCGGTCCGCTTTTCCTTGGCGTATCGATTCAGGTGGGAGATTGTGGTGAATTGCTCTTGGAGGGGTATTCTTCTCGTAGGTTGCGTAATCGGGTGTGCAGCTGCCTCTTTGGCAGCTTTGTCGGCTATTTCGTTTCCTTTTATATCCATGTGGCCGGGGATCCAATGGTATTCGACTCTGTGCCCCAGATCCTCAATCATTGTTTCCGTCTCCGCAATCTTTTTGATTAGCCATTTGCCGGGAGAAGGGGTTGGGTCTTTTAGGCGTTTTAAGGCTGCTGTTGAGTCCGAGTAGATGTGTATAGTCTCGACGTCGTCTGGTGTTCGTATATTTCTCCTGTAGGCCAGGGGTTTGAGGGGTGGAGAGTTAGGTAGGAATAAGGATTTGTTAGAATTTTTCGAGTTGTGTTGCTTAACATCTTTGTGTTTACGTCTCCACTCAAGTTCTTATCCAAGTTGCTATCAAAATTACATAATCCCAAGACCCCTTCCCACACGCCTCCCAGGGTGAACCCCGATGGCTTGAGATTTCTGGACTGGCCGTGCTCTTGACACCCCAAGGACTCGCCGCTCCTCCCCCCCTAACTCATGAATGGGGCGTACCCGGTTTGGGGGTCCATGCTGGAGCAAAAAGGGGGGAGCGGGGTGTGGAGGGTCGATGGTTTTGCAGGGTAATGTTGGTTTGTCCCCAGGGCCGGTGCTCTTCGGCGCTCACGAGGGGGATAGTCCACCGGTGTAGATGTCCATATTCCTCGACGTGAATGCGTGACCGAGGACTACAATAGCGACAGCTGCACGGCAGTCTCTAGCACGTCGCCCAATGCCAAGCCAAGGCCTTTTCCGCCACATGCCATTGCCTTTTTTCCCTCTGAATCATGCACTATCATCAATGCGTTCTTCAACCTCCACAACTTCCACATTTTTTACCACTTCGAAATCCCACAACACTCAGACACCAACATCGTTTGTTGAATTCCAAAGCTGTATCCAAGGAAACAGTTAATATGCGTATGGTATTTCTCTATTTCTTCACTACTCACGAGTCACAACTGCTGCTGAGAAGCCAACGTTATCGATCGAAATTCAATATTCCGCACTGACACGTAACTCAGAATCTTGAAGGAGTCAGTTTCACATCCATTCAAGTTCACTCCAATATATTCAGTACGGTTCTACGAAGGGTTCTCAGCAGTAGCTGCAGAAAAAGGCAGGGGCATCACCCCGATATCGTTGGAAGCCACTGAGTAAGTGACCTAAGTGTTGACAATATGTGTATCGGAGTGGTGCTAACCTTTCAGAAAGTACTATCGTCATTCCGGGCACATACCAAGAGTTTCTGAAGGCCATTTCGGTATTCTTCCATCAAATCCTTCATTCTCGACCATCGACGCCGTCTGCAAAATCTTTCACCATCCATAATACATCTCCATTCCCTTTAATAACCCCCACTAAGATTATTTTAGGACCTTGCCAACAATCTACTATCACTCCTTACTTTTGTTTCTTCCTGCATCAACATTGTGTGAGGGCTATCGACACATACGAGATACTTGATGTAATAGACGCAGAAGCTGCGTACAACATACGCCATGACTCTCGGCACCAAGATAGATACACGCGTTAACAGCCGTACGTACGCGGTATGCGCCTAGACACTTGACGCTGTCTGAACATGCAGCAAACAGCACTGTTAGATATCGAAGTGCCCACAGAACTTTGCTGATGAGAGGGCTTAGGAATGGAAAACCTCAAACGATAAAAGCATGTACCTATCGGCTTGATTGTGACTCGTAAGTCTACCCAGGTTTCTCTACTGTTGGTTTCTGTGTAGGCATTTATCCAATTGGGCTACTTACTCAGAGGATGATCAAGCTTCAAGCCTACCAGCAGCCATAAATTCGGAACCGCTGCACAACAACATCCCGCTTTGCAAGCTTCCGAGTGGTAACGAACCCAGAAGTACTCTACTGGATCACCCCACTATTCAAGCGTCCGCCTCGCAGCTACTGGTAGATTTGATAGCCTTTTACGATTGCGCGAAGATGTAAAGTCTGCGTGGCATACGGCCAGTTACTCCCGAGACATGACACCTCAAGTCATCCGAAACCAGAGAACGGCTACATATCTACATACAGCATGTTGTCGATCCGGAAGCCCGGCATACCGCACTCACACTTCCCCGCTGGCCAAGCATGCCGAGAAGATCCGCTGCCGCATCTTAGGGCGCCGAGATGCTGCCAGATCTTGGGGACGCGCAGCACTGCCTATCTACATGCCGATAGCACTAAACTCGGCCAACGTCATCTGAGATCTCTCTATGAATCCTCGAACTTTTTTGTCTCACCGCACGGACTGCACAGAGAGCTTGTTTTCGAATGTCAAGATGTACATAAAATGCCGCAGGGCGTCATAGATACAAAGAAGCTTTCTTGTCCGACGTCGCCGACTGAAGGGAGATTGCAGGTGGTACGGAATGGCGAAACGATGTGCCGCACGATGATGGATGCCGTGCTGTAACCAAGGAATCGACCAATTCTCAGTCTTCGATTCACGGTTCCGAAGCTGCCGTCCGAATTTTGAATATCGAGAGCTCCTGAGCTCCGGGCTCTAGATCCCCTCCGAAGTTTCCGAACACCTTTCCGAAGTTTCGACGTTTCGACGGGTTAGGGCTTATCGCAGCTCATCCGTTGCTCGCCTAGCCTTTCCTCTGTATCGCAGCTAGCCAATTCGAGAAGGCAAACAGCACCAGTTCACCGGCCGCCGTTAATGTTTCTCCGGGAGCTCAGCTGAGATCCGGATGGACGGGAGCGGCAGAGATATCGATTTGTCTTTCTTTGCGCTGAGCGGCCAGCTGGATGGTCGGCACATAACACAGCCCGGCGCAGGTCCCGCGACACAGCATCTGGTGAGACGCCGTCGAATCATCGCGAAAGCTTGAGGCTTCACGCTTATGTGCCGCGGTTCACCTCAAGCGCCAAGCCACAGCATAGTTACTGTTTGCTCGCGTGCAGAGACGACATGGATTGCGTGTTTGGACTAGAGCTAACGGGAAGGTGCAACCTGCATCTGTGTGCCTTGTTTTTTTCCTGCTTCTGCTTCCTTTCGTTCTCTCTTGTGTATGTTTTCCGCTGCCTGTGCCGCTGCTTCCAGCTTTGAGTTCTGACACGGGAGATCTCAAGATTCGCGACATTGGTTATGTGAGAGACTCGATAGATCTCTAGATTGATCTGAGCGATGCATTGTGGGGGGTTTCTAGTTTTCGACATCTCATCGATATGAACGAGTGCGGGGGGGGCGGGGGTGGAGACGGAAGCTCCAGATTCTGGAATCTGGACTTTTCCAGCTCTCGCCTTGTTCGGCTCGGGAGTCCGAGAATAGAAGGTCTTGGCAGGCACGTGCATCACGATGTGAGCTCTATTCTTGGCAGGCACGTGCGTCATGATGTGAGCTCTATTCTTGGCTTCTTACCCCGCACCGTGGGAATGGGAGCGGGGACAGGCTTCGCCGTCTGTTTAGCTTTCGGCTGTGATGTTTAGCTTTCTTTTATTTTGAAAAAAAGAGAAGAGATGGGGACTTTGCACAAAGTTTCCGAGTCTCGAAGTTCGGTGTGCTTGTGCTTTGTGCTACCGTTTGCAGCTTTTGTGATTTCGTGCAGAAGTGTGTTTTTGAAGACGATCTGTCGCTGCCTGTCGCTTTTCTTGGCTATCTGCCACTCTCTGCAACCCACAGCTGGCCGGTGGGGACCACCACACCACACCACCAAGACAGACACCACACCATGCAAGACAGAAATGCCATAGCCACAGCCCACAACAGGAGCAGCAAGGCGTACGCGGGTGTGATAGCGTGGAATAAATGCTGGTGAAGCCCACCACAACACAGACGTTAGCTGAAGGAGCGCAGTTAAGTTACGGCCACCATACCACCGTGAACAGCGACAGCGCCAGGCGCCCGAGTCCAGGAACCGCAGGAAGGAACACTTAAACCCACCTATCCCCCACGTTACGTCAATCCCGTCAATCGACACAATCAGGCATCCTTGGAATCTCGAATTCATTCCCCTGAATAACAACCCGCGTCTCGCGAACTCGGAAACTGAATCAACAACCACCCACGTCCAATATATACTTCGAAATAACAAAACCACTTTCACTAAACCAACCGCCATCATGCTCATGACCCCCGATCACCCTCCCCCAAGCTACCTCGACATAGACCCTGATCTCATCTCCCTTCGTTCCGCCGCTCCTAGCTACACCTCCAGTATCCCACCTATGTACACCCCTCGGCGCACCTACACCTCTTTAATCCCGCCGTCCTCTCAGCCCTCCCCAATACCTACACATCACGCATTCAATGTCGCCTCCTGGCCTTCCTTGACCAACCAAGGCCAATCGCGCGCTTACCTAAACGTAGCAGCGCGGCGCGCACGACGGGCTATGGAGGAAGCTGAGGCAGAAGTTGGTCGTCGCGCTGTCTTGTTATCAGGGGAGAGTTCATCGGCAGGCGCATTAATGGGTGCATCGACAATAAGTTTGGGATTACAGGAAGAGGTTCAGGAGGTGGATGTACATCAGGATTTTGATACCGCGCTGAGGATGGAATCAAGGGCTTGGGATTTCTTTACGAAACAGATGAATGATTGGGAACAGAGAGAGGTTAGTTGGAAAGCTTTTAAGGCGAAGCATGAAAGGGCTCTGGGAAAGGGGAAGGGAAAGGGTAAGAAGATTAGATGGGGGTTTTATGGGAGGCTGTGACTAGCCGTTAGGAGGGCTTGAGCGGCGAGAAACGAAATGATGTTGTCCATGAGGTTGATGAATTTGGTTACGATATCACGGCATGGAGGAAGGAAGGATAGGATTTAACGACAATTTCGATACGGGGATATATCTAGGGAATTTGGGAACAGGAACGATATGGATATGGATATGGATATGGATATGGATACGGATACGGATAAGGACATCTATGGAGGATATACCACGCAGCCTCAGGATATGCAACACAACGGTCAACATTTGCTTTGGAAATTGGAAAGCCTAGGAAAGGCGGGTCGGGTTCTGGTCCGGAGTCTTGCTATTGCTTAGTGATTTAAGCGATTTCTTTCTTTGAGATACCTCTCTTCTCTTTTGTTTTTCATCATCTTTGTTTGTTTCATCTTAGGGGTTAGGGTGTGCTTTCCTTTTTGTTTACTGGAGTTACTCTAGCGATCGCGACTCAGTGAATCGATGAGATTCTGTAGCTTATTGCACACATGCTTTTGTTGTTTACGAGGCAAATAAAAAGACCTTGAAATTCTGCGTAATCTCATTTGAATATCTTCGCGCGTTGGGACGAGAAATGTGAATGACTGAATGACGTCGTTGATCAAGATCCTCAACTGCTACTCTACACTGGGTTCATCTCGCTTCTAACTCCGGATCTTCAAACGTCAGTTCAGTAATCAACTCAACGCTGCTTCGTTTGATCTTCTGATGACGTCGCTAATCGAAGGTCCTCACAGATCAGATCTCACTTCACTCTAATAGCTTCGACAACTCCGTTCATTTCCCAACCGCTTTCCTCTGCTTCATTTCACCTTGATTTGGATGTACAGAAATTTTCTGCAGCTCTGTGTCGCCGCTTATCGTGTCGCCTCAAATTCCAAGCTTCATGAACTCGAAACCGCGAGCTTCAAGCTTTCGATCTGAACTTACAAAAAAAAGTAATCACGACCGCACATAAGCTACGCAAGCTCCATGATCCGTTCTTCCCAAGCTCCGAGCTCCGCAAAACGCAATCCCGAGACAACACGCGCACAATCTCCAAAACCCTCCCTCTTGTATCACTCCCTCTTATCTTTATGTCTCGCTCGCCTCTGTCTCGGAGCTTGCTACTCGTCAAGCTCGAGCTCCATTCTAGTCAACCCCACTTCATTCCTCGCCCGCGCATGGCAAGAAGCATAACGCCCATCATAAGGTAACGCACGCCCTGCGCCCCGGCCCACCCCACACGAGACCACTCAAGCCCAGAGAGCCCCATGGAGATCACATTCACCTCCCATTTATCCTGCGAACGGCTGCATTTGTAAAATGGCGCAGAGGAAAGGGTTACACAACGTCATCGTGGTTGATCTTCCCTAAGTGTCTACATAGACCCCGAATAATTCTGTCTGTTGCGCCCGTGAGGTGTTTGGAACAGGACTGGTTGTACGCAACTGCTGCTGCAGCAACGGAGAAGGTAAGAAGCGAAGAGAAGATCTGTGACCGATGGATCAGTAATTGTTAATCTGCGGTTCGTTAAACTTCGTTAAAGCTCGCCTGATGGGCGTTTAAAACGGCTGTGGAAGGGTTGCTTAATCAACGGGTGTTGACTAACAACGGCCGTGTGATACATTTTCGATGCTTCTGAGCCTGGTAAGGCTACAGTAAATCAACCACAGCTACGCGGACCGCGGGGATCTACAAATAGTGGCGAGTTTATTTGTTTGACAGCTCTGGTAAGCTAATATCCGTGAACGTGATCGAGAATATACGAAGAAACTTTACTTTTTATGGTCCGCAGCTTCTGGAAACTTGAAACTTGAAACCCGAAACTTGGGATAAGCTTTGATGAACGCGGCTGCTAAGCTTCTTTAGCCCCACAGTCCGCTCCTACTCGTGGTGGACAGTGAAGCTCGCATCTGTTTCGGGCCACGTACAATATGCCTGGATCTTAGCGCTATAAACGGGATTCGTAGGTGATTACTCGTTCATCACCCGAGCCTACAGTTGGTCTGTGGAAGTTCGAATAGAACTTATGGGAGCCATACATAGTTGGAGCTTTTGACTACATAGTACAGTGACATACAATGTGGCGGGAACTAGGAACTCTTTTAGCGTGCCCGATAATAACCTCCTTGATTCGATGTGATGATGATCCGAAGACCTGGGATGAGATCTAGATGTGGGCCAACATCCGTCGCTGGCACCTTACAGCAACACCTCCATCTAGTCGAAGACTGTTGAAGGAATGTCTTGGGTCTTATCTATCACTGGGTCCATCAAACCTGCAAGTTATGAGCTGTCCATAGCTTTGACCTCTTTCGTGGCGAATTCACGGATGTGATTCCATAGAATTGGAACCATCAAAGCGAACCGACGGGACCGAGCCGCACTGCAGGTACTGAGCTGTCAAGTGACTTTTCCAGTTACTTACTGGTTCCTTACTCTAGATACTCTAGATACGCAAGTTCATAGCCCTACATAAGCGCTCTCTGGTTCAATAACGTTAGACCTTGTGCGGATCAGCGCCTACGAAACTCTGTGGTGATTATAAAATGGCATTGGCAGGGCAAGCTTTGCCGAGCGTCAAGCGCCTGTAAACGTTCGACTGTAATCATGGTTCATCACTTTTCGTGAGGCCCTCGCCAAGCCGTTTATCTACAACTCCAACATCACGATATAACTCAACATCGTCCCGAAGTTTTGAGTTTCTCATGTGTTTGATTTCCAATAATACTATGTATCTGTAAAAGTTTTTAGCGTAATATACAAATCCCCCGTGGCGCAATTGGCTAGCGCGTCTGACTGTTAATCAGGAGGTTGGTGGTTCAAGCCCACCCGGAGGAGTATTTTTTTTAAAGGTGAGAATTTTTTTATCGCGATCTTTACATTGGAAACGTATGTAAAGAACCCGAGCAAGTCTCCCTTTTGAAAGTAAACACTACATATATTTGGCGGTGCTCGCTTGTGATCCGTATGTATCTACTCTAGGGTGGATCTTGGCGCTGTAGGGTAACAATAGGTTGCGGCTTGCCAACCTCTATCTCTATCCTGCACTCGAAAACTCTGCACAGCTGGGTCTCCTGTTCTTCATCTTCACATTCAGTGACACATAGTCCACCAGGAGCTCCATCTGCCCTCGACTTTTATTTCTTCCGATGTTGTTGCCTGTGTGCATCGACTGCTACACGCCCAGTCAATTAAGCGTACCGCGACTGGATACAGAATTCTACACAAGGTTCGAACTTCGTTCTGACCGATGTTATTCCCCGAAGACATGCTGATACTAGAATAGAACACTTTTCTGGCAGAACTATAAACTACAGGGTTATGAGAGAGACCTCGCAAGCATGTCGAATATCAAGAGTCAATCACGCTAAGCCATAATTACTCTACTGCGGTCGCGACACAAAGAAGCAAATACTCGCTTGTGAAGATGTGCGAGGAGCTTGAAATACATCTGACAACTTGATTCACCGTCCCGGTATTGCGTCAAAAGATCGTTAAATACATGGCATCACTGGGAATGGGCATCCCATACTCAGTGTACGAGGAGCTCGAGCTATACACATGTTGGAGCTATGTAGGCGAGGATTGGAGACTCCAGGAGGGTACTCTTAATGATTGTTGAGCTGGAGTGTGTATGGCGGTTAGCATCCGGTAGGTTCTTACAATTGCTTGAATATCCAGACAACAGTCAACGCTAACAACAAAGACAACGTCCTCCATCCTGCGAAGAAAATGCCTTGGAACAGATGTAAGCTCTATTGTAATTGACATTTGACCAGAACACTAACAGATTATATAAAGTTATCAACCCGGGTGCTGTCGCTACAGTGATTGGTGGGTTAGCGGCCATCTGGAATGACTGCGATGGTCACAAAAAGACGCAGAAAAGTGTCATTGACCAGGTCGATCGGCTCGATGTCAAAATCGACAAAATCAACGACAAAGTCGATACCCAGACGAAGATGATTTTTCAATCAATGCAGGAACCTGAGGGGGACTAAAACCCGATGAAAGACTTCATCAAGAAGGTGAAGAAGGACCGAATCAAACGTGGAGGGAATGATTGTTAAGCCGGTCTACGGTGAGCGCAGTGTATAGCAATTTGACCATGCATACCGGCATTAATGGAGTGTGTATGGCGTTTTTTTTTTTTTTTTTTTTTTCATTCATTCTTAAGCTACTTATCCTAAGGATTTTCACTACACATAAATGGCGGTTCCTACTTAAACGATTGTTGATGATTATATTTTTACATAAATATGGAGCGGGGAACTGGCGTTGGGTTTTTTTACACCTTTCGAGGTCAAGACTCAACAACACTCGTATCTTAAGCAGTAACTCGTGAGCGACTATCCGAAAGGATACGGAATCTTAGAGATGATGATACCCGATGAGGCCTTGGGAAGACTGGGTGCTGGCATAGTGCTTATTTGTACAAGTAGTTGCGAAACTTCGAACTGTTATACCACTTATCTTCGATAGAATATTCTAGAGAACCCAAAGATCATCAAAAACCTCCTTTCTAAAACGAACGATCCTATAGAAATCACTTTAACCGTAAGTGTTTATCTTTCATAAAACCCTTTAAACCACCGCCCCCATCTCTTTCAGCACCTTCTCCGCCTCCTCAGATCCCTCCTGAATTGCAATCCTCAACGCAGTCCTCTCATCCACATCCCCCACATCCCTTTTCGCCCCATAGCTCAAAAGTAATCTCACAGCCTCCTCATTATCCGCTCTTGCCGCTTCATGCAACGGAGTTCTACCCCAACAATCCCTCGCATCCACATCCGCCCCCTTCTCCAATAACATCTTTACCCACCCCATCACCAGTTCCTGACTCGCCCAACTAGGCGTATAATAAACCGAGTAATGCAACGGAGTACACCCATGCGCATCCTTCACCTCCGGTTTCGCACCATGATCTAGCAGTAGCTTTACCATAGTTTGATCCCCTGCATCACGAGCTGCTTTACAATGCACAGCGAGATGTAGTAGGGAGATCCATTGCGGATGTTGAGGCTTGGAGAACTCGCGATCAGATATGAGGGTGTTGGCGGAGAGACCATAGTGTAGGAAGTGACGAAGGGTAGAGGCGCAGTTGTGATGGATTAGATATGCGGCGGGGTTGGTATTCTCAGGTTCTGTAGAGGAGAGGTGGACACCTCGCTTGTAGAGGACTGGACGAAGGAGCGTGTGGAAACGGGAGTTGAGGAGGGTGAGATTAGCGAGGATGGGGAGTGAGGCGTTGGTGCCAATGCAGATGACGAGTTCAGAGGGGAAAGTGTTGACGTTCATTTTGGTGATGATGTGTGTTGGAGACTTGGGGTGTCAAAGGCGATGTCGATTTTCGAGGTGGAGCAGACAGTATGGAGCTTTGTTAAGGTTGGTGGAGTTTACTATGTTATGGACATGGAATTGAGAAATTGAGGGAAACTGTGGTGAGCAAACAAGGCAAACAGCACACGTGCATTGGATTTCCGAGTCGTCGGGGGTTGAGACTAAAGATCTTAACAAACATACGGAGTTCACTGGAACCGAATTGTTGGTCGGTTGTTCGTAGCGAGATAGAAATGTCGCGATGAAATTCCATGGTGTTTCCTACATACTCCGACTACCGTAGTTTCACAAATTTCATAGGTCACGATTATATAGAGGTGGTGTGACGAACGTCTTTCTATGACCCACCTAAGAGTTTATCGCTAGGATTCAGGATGATTTTGCATGCAAAGGAGCGCTTGCGCTTAGCCTTTGTACTTCCGTATTCAACACAGTTGCAGTACATTTCGGGAAAGCGGGGACCTGGGGGCATACATGTACAGTTCTTGGCAAAAAACTTTAAACGCGCGATATCATGAATTCTTAAGCGGCTTAAATGGGTGGATCAATGCGTGAACAACCAAAGTCGTAATACTACAAGACGGCTACCAGAACAAGCTTCTCACAAGGCCATCGTTCGGGATCATAATCATGTGCCTTCTATCACAAGCGGTATCACATCGCCATTCCGATGGACACCGGCGGCGGTAACAATAAAAACGGTCCATATGAAATTAACTGTTATGACATATTTCCTCCTAAAAGGTACCAAGAAGGTAGAAGATGTGTTGTCTATCCTTTAGCCCTTGTAATATACGGTTGCCTCCTCCTGGTGCTCCTGAGAGTACCATCTGTCGAATGGGTTTTTTGCTGTGGTGTTCAGGGACGCGAGGCCCTCAAGAGTGAGACTGGGGCCTTTTTCAAATGTATTTGATTGTTAGAAAGGTGTACATAGAGCATAAAACACAGGGAAGAGGCTGATATACTTGGCGGGTCAACAGCTGTGGGGGGGGTGGAGGCACCACCTGCTCCGGGAGCCTGGGCTCCCTGAGCACCGGAAGTCGAAGCAGCGGGAGTGGGATTTTGTCCAGAAGGCATGGTATAGGTCGAGTTGGAGAGAAGAAGTTGTTGTAAGGCTACAGCGGAGCGCGTGATGAAGTGAAGAGGAGTTGATGCTGGAGGATGCTGATGGTAGAAAGGACTTCCTCGGAGGAGAAGAACGAGCTTCATTTATAGACGAAGAAGAGCTGTCGGGAGTACACCGATGAAGAAATGTACATTCTGTTAATAGACCAAAGCGAATGGAGATGGATGGAGAATGACAGGCCAAGCAACGCAACGGCAACCCGATTCGCTAGATCTTCTATTAATTGAACAAATCAGGAATTTTCAGACATGACCGATTAGCGTTTTCGATCATCGGCTTCCAACCAAACACCATAGTTCTTTGAAGACTGCATGTTTCCCGTACATACGGAGAGTTCTTGGTATTATATTCGTTGTGAATTATCCCGGATGGGATCAATGAAGGGCACACTTTCAATCCATCTATATCTGCCGAGGTGAAGCGTGAGACTCCCGATTTGACGAAACATATCAGCCAGTATGTCGGTCAAATTTCATAGAGCCCCCAAAACTGCGCGGGAAGTGTATTACTACATATCCAAAGCCTGGGCTATTCAATTGGACCTTTTTGCTTTCATCCCTTGTCGGACGGGAATTAATTCTGGACGGGAGACGGCTTCAACAAAGATACCAGTCAATGAATTCAGCGTAACTGTATACAAGAGGAGTAACCATATTATTCTCTCCTGTCTCCAGGAGTGAGTCAAGTAGCCAATATATACTTTTCAACATTCCCCAGAGCAAGATTTTACGTCACAACTACAAACTGTGACTCTTCAACTGGATGTGGGGTCCATAATCCTGACATAGCGATTGGTTGAAATAAGATGCACGGATATTGGCGGTGAGACCTGAGGTCACACAGGCGTGCAAGCGAGGCGAACTGCGAGCTTCGAACACCTTACCAGTATCGCTGCACACTGTCATTGGTCGAACGATTAGGATCCTGGTTCGGGAGGTGACCTGATATGACCTGATAATCATGAACTTAGCAGTTTCTTGAAACAAAACGTATGTATCGCTAGAATTTACCAGTCTTTACAGCCCACAGCTTACCGCTCACCAGTCTTTGTCCGTTTCCCCCACATTCCTGGCTCCCAATCTGGACTGCCTCGCTTATTAATCAGGATCCCTGCGCATTCCCTCTCATTGATGCCTCCATGATCATCTTCAATAGTATCTGAAATATGGCATTGCTTTGACCGGTCCTGGAACACCGTACATCAGGTTTCTATCAACAGCTATAGGTGTATTGCTGTATCTCCAGTATATCGGAAGCATGAGTGATGTTTGGCCCTGGATCCTTGAGCGTGGTAGCCTGCAGAGTAAGTAAATACTTAGTCCGGATCCAACTGCCAGAGATGGTACCGGACTTTTAAAACATTGTCGAATGGATGTTAGTCGTGATGATCAGCTATGGAGGAGCTCAGACGAGCAAGCGCGCTAGAGTAGTTCAGCTATGGAGGAGCTCAGACGAGCGAGCGCGCTAGAGTAGTTCAGCTGCGCACGATTTGCTCATCTCGACGCGCCAAGATGTCTCGGATTTTGCGCTTCCGCCACGCGCATCCTGCATCCCGCATCCTCCCCGCACCGCCTCACAAGCTCTCACACAAAACACAAAAGCAACAAGATGTCGTCACCCATGCCTCTCCCAATCGAGTTATATGCAGAAGAGATCCATTTGTTATCTCCCGCAGAGTTACCTGCGCGATCATCCGGTGAAGCAACTGAAGATTCGCTTGACAAAGCTTTAGACTTCCTTTACACGGAAACCGGCCGGGAAGTTCCGAGAGCTTGTGGCCACCAGCACCACTCGTCATGGCTGGATCATTTCCAGATGTTCCAGAAATTGTCACTACTCAACCAGCTGCTGACTGTCCGACCTCCTTCGCCTTCTCTGCCGGACGATATCCGAGGCTACATTAATGATGTGTTTGCTTATCTATCGTCAAGAAAGTCTTTAACTTCCTCGACTGATATACCGACCATCCTTGAATGCATTCCCGAGAGCGATCGTTCCGCGTCTTATGACCCCGTTTTAGGGAAAATATCAGTGTGGAAAGGAGATATTACCAGGCTTTCCAACGTTACTTCCATTGTCAATGCTGCAAACTCGCGCTTGCTAGGATGCTTTCGCCCTGATCACCCTTGCATTGACAATGCAATCCATGCTGAAGCGGGGCCACAGTTACGGAAAGACTGTGAGAAGCTTATTGAATTGCAAGGCTTTGAAGAACCTACCGGAGAAGTCAAAGTTACGCGTGGATACTTTCTTCCATCGGAATTTGTGCTTCATACTGTTGGGCCAATTGTTGAAAGTGGAACCGAGGTAACAGAACTTCAACGGGAACAGCTTGGGAACTGTTACAGGCGGTGTATAGAGGCAACAGAAGCTCTTCCACCAAAGGGAGACAATGGTCTAGTCATTGCATTTTGTTGCATCTCTACAGGAATGTTCGGATACCCGTCTGATCAGGCTGTTGATGTAGCTGTTTCTACGGTCCAATCCTACTTTTCACAAAACCCGAACAGCAAAATCCAGAAAGTCATCTTCAACGTATTTACACCCAAAGACTATAACCTTTACACCCAACATTTCTCCGCTCTTACAAAATGCCCCGAGCTTTCGCTTCGCCAGCCTCCTCCTCCCTTTCCACCAGCTTTGGCCAAAGCTGCTGAAATGATTCGCGGAGCAGATGCACTACTTGTCACGGCTGGGGCGGGGCTGTCAGCGAGTTACGGTCTGGACTACACATCGCAGGAGCTCTTCTCAACCCATTTTCCTGGCATGGCTTCCCGAGGACTTTCTTGTCTGTACGAAATCATCGGCCACAAGTTTGCCTCAGCCGTCGATCTATGGGGATATTTCTTTTCTCATATCTCGACTATCTGCAACTGGGCTTTGAAGGCTACCACAGTCTACGATGACCTACTCGCTCTTACTTTCCGCTTCGATCACGACAACTACTTCGTTCGCACTTCCAACGCCGACGGCCTCTTCTCTCGCCACGGCTTTGACCCCGAAAGGATCTCTACGCCACAGGGAGATTACCGCTTTATCCAATGCACAGCCAACTGCCGTCCCGACGCCGTTTTCCCCTCCGATGCTTTCCTCGAACTGGCTCGGCCTCATTTAGATCTCACACAGCAGATAATGCACTCCGAAGAAGGAGTTCCGCTCTGCCCCTACTGTGGTGGAGATATGTTCCTCTGTGTTAGAGCTGATGGAACATTCAATGACTATCCATTCCAGGAAGGAAACCGCCGTTACCAGGAGTTTTTGAATCACGTCAAGAAGGAGGGAAAGAAATTAGTGGTGTTAGAGATTGGATCTGGATGGAATACACCTGGGGTTATTAGATGGCCTAACGAAGCGTTGGTAGAAGACGACGGAGCGACACTGGTCAGAATCGGAATGAAGGGGTCCGAAGAGGTGCCTTGGGGGTTCACCGGTGATGCCGAAGGGAACGGTGCGAAGGCTGTGGGGATTAGCGGTGATGCGGGGTGGATTGTAAAGGAGCTTTTGGAGTTGGTTGGTAAGCCGTAGTGCTTCCAACTTTGTAAGGTGTTGGGGGATGGGCCGTTGATTTGCTACATGTGGGCGTAACTGCTTTCGGTAGGAACCCGTGTGATCCCATGTGTATCGACGCATGAATGGTACTACATAGTTGATGGTCCCCAACATAGTGTCAGATAGATTCCATCCTCGCCTGTTACTTATTCAAATTTTGTGCCATTGAATGTCTTGAAAGTTGAATTCTTCCCTACCATCTCTATCTTCTCTTGTGACCATTCGGCTGGCCTTTTGCCCACAACAGTTCTTAAAGCAAACTCTACAATGTACATCCGCCTCCCTCACCTTTGCTTTCTGCCGCAATTCGCAATACTGACCCACCTAGTTTCACTACCATACTCACTTCCTCGGCTCCAAATCCTTGTCATCTTAGCTACTTTGCTGTTGCACATCCATTACTTTCCTTAAAGTAATCAGTAGCGTAAATCCCCAACCCAGGAAAACGAGGTGGCTGACGTGTGCCAGTTTTTAATGACGGTAACCCGGCGGCGAATATCTAGCCGCTGAGGCTGAGGCAGATCGTACAAAAACCCTCTAACCCCCCTCTTCTTCCCGTCTCATCCACATTGAAGATAACTCTCACTGTCTTATCATCGTCATCCATTTGCTACATACCGTTCTATTTCTGTCCATACTCTCGTCCGCGTCCGTCAGCTTGGTCCTTCCAGATTATCACGTACATATTCGTCTACCCGAGATTCCGTTCCCTTTGGATACTACTTCCTTTCGAATCAACCATCATGGAGCCCCCATCGCTCCACGTCACACTTTTCTTTCTTCTAATAATAATCTTCTTCGTCATAATTTTCCTCGCCATCCACCTCGAAACCATCATCCAGTACTGGCCCCACTTTGCGTACTAGTTTATCAACAAGAAACTGTTTCTCAGGATCCCGTTCATGCTTGGATCTGCTCTCATCATCTGGGTGATTATTTGTCATGAGCTGTTTGGAGTTGTACCGGGGGATAGATATTATTCGACGGTCTTATCGTGTCATTGATCGATTTCTTAACTGGAAGCGAACTTAACTTAAGAATGAATTAGACTGCGCGCAGTCCGGATGTCTAATCCATGTTGTGAGCACGAGACTTACAATTCTTCGCAGTCTTGATAAGGAATGAACTGCACCTGAGAGACAGTGTCCTTGTCTCTTTTTTTGACAATTCATGATTCTCCTGATATGTCCTCGAATCTTCGTTCGTGGAAGACAAAGCGAAGATTGCTATGCACCATGTCTCACTCGTTCTTGATGAGACCCTACATAAGTAACTTGTTGCGAGTTCAATCAAGATGAGAATCATTGTAATCAGCCGCTGAAATATCGAAGCCGGTTATGAATCAGGTTTTATATCGCTGCTCTAAAGAGAATGCCAAAAAATATTCATCAAGTATCACATTGCTACTGAAATTCTACCGAACTCAACTCACCGCATGGCGAGTCAGTGACGTGTGTCTGTCATATTTTTCCTAGCACAGCCACGAAGTGCCGTGTACTCTAGTCCACGTGAAGTGGTGGTCAGAAAACTCTGTGGCATCATGAACGAAGCCTATAGAAAATGATTATGGAGCTGGCTTTTCCGAACCCCCACGCTGCAGCTAAAATTCTTGTCACGGGTATATCATGTGAACGCCCTGCCTTACTATCTCGTTGATTTTCAGCTTCGCCCCTAAAATGCCGTGCTGTGCACGTGAAGTGGTGGTCAGCGAGCTCCTCGTTTCTTTCTACGCTTAGCGGCAAGCCTCAAGTCATGTGCTGTGCACGTGAAGTGGTGCTCAGCAACTTGGAAAACTCTTCACCGCAGTCTACTCTACTTTTATTATTCAGCCTACTTTTTGAGCCATGGGGGTATCATGTGAGCTACGAGTTTTGCATAAGCTCTTGCATTCGCCAAGTGCCACTAGGGTTGCGTTCCTGGTTGCCGCTGGAGGTTTCTAACAACTTGATTGGGTCGGCGAGCCGCGGAATACTAGTAGAACGAATTTTTTGTCGAAGTGATACCCGCCCTGGTTGGAGCTTGCAGGGGTTCGATGAATATTCAACAATTTTATATAGGAACTACAAAAGGTACGTGGCATCATACAGGATACGTTCTTTCAAAGTCGACGAAGTTAGGTAGTTGGTGTTGTTGTGTCGTGGGATTATTTCGTTTCAAAGCGCGAATGCAACTTTCATGTTCACAGCAATATGTCGGCATTGGGCATTAAACGACAGCGTACAAAAGCCAGAGATGCTGCGGCGCCCAAGCCAACAAAGGCTGGCTACGAAGGTTACCAAGAATGTCTCACCCCCCCCCCCCCCCCCCCCCCCCCCCCCCCCCCCCCTACAGCACCTGCTAGAGTCAAAGCGAATTTGCAAGGATTAGGAAAGCGAACAGGAGGAACAAGAGCACTACCAATTACAAGCCTAATTCCGATTCCAAGCTAGAGTGATGCGGTATTTACTATTGTATTTTTTTGTACATAGAGATTACTTGAAATTTATCGCGGTTTTGACTCATATTCGGCTCGCTTCTGCGCCGCTGAAATACTTGGCAGTATGGGCAACAATACTCCGGACCAGGACGCGCCTTCCATGGAAACCTGCAGTGCTGACGGGTGTTCCAATGTGAAAATGTCTACACGGTTCCTCATCTCGCTCTTTAGCAGCCTTTTACGGAACTTCCAGAATAAGTAATTCAGCAGCTTAAATCACTTTATCGCCGCAGTATTTCATTGTGTAGCCTCGTTTTGGTGTCGCGTATATCCTTGCGTTGGGAAATGCTCTGATTTAGGCTTTAGCATGGCTGCGTGAGATGCCCGTATCTTCGATCGACACAATTCTCGTTATGTATCGATAGTCATGAGGTAGAATACATAGTCTGCCAAGACATTGCGAGGTGTAAGTCAGTAAGTAAGACATTTCTTGTAAGTAAGGCTAGACTGTTCTAAGACATTTCAAATTCAGACTTTGGGATTGAGGTAGTATTTCGAAGTGTAAGATATATATACTTACAAGAGAGTGACCCCGGCCTACGGCCGGGGAGCGTGTCGCGGTGTCACGATTAGCATGTGGCAATCTGCACGAATTCTGCACGAATTAGGCAGGAATTATGACCAATGAGAGTGCAGGATTGGAGTCGGAATCTAATTATATAGTTTAGATAGTTTAGATAGTTTAGATGTCCATGTCACACAACTCCGCTTATGTCGCGGCTAAAATCGTTTCTTCCGAAACTGGCTTCCTTAAGGTACCAGGGTCCAGAGCCTCGTTGTCACAGACAAGGGAACAACCAGCCAAGGAAACCAGCCAAGGAATTAAGGAGCTTATATTTGCTGATCGCAGGACATCCACGATCTCTCATATCTTCGGTCTGTTTTCAATAGCAGATCTTCTAGTCTCCATAATAAGTTGACGTCTCCATCTCTTGCTTTCATCAGCTGTAACTGGCCTTGGTTTTCAAAAGAAATTGATAAATTGTTAAAACAGAACTAGAGCATGATTCGCAGATAAAAGTGAACAGAAAATCCAGATCGTTCCCACATATAAGTAGCTAGTACCAACATTTCCATAGCTATCAAACACATTCCTCGTAGCTACCTCGACCAGTGACCCCCTGAGGCTACTCAAGTAAGTAAACCCCTCCAAGAAAAAAATCCTCTCCCTTAGCCTCTTATCACTTAAATACCATAGACTCTAACACCATCGTCCTCCTTCTTCTGCAAAAGCCATCCCTGTAGTCCATAATCGAGGGTGGATTGGAGCTCGTGAATGTTGTCAGCGGTCAGAGCTAGTGTTGGGTTGGGTACTGAAGGGTTGGTTGTCTTGGATGGATTAGCTATTGGTCATTGATGATGGGGGTAGTGTGGATATAGAAGGCGAGTGTAAGGGTGACGAACTGGCTATGTGGTTATTATCATGAGTAGTGCTAGACATTTGAGCTGGCAAAATAGGTTGGCTATGGTTGCTGGCATTGGTATTTGAAAAGTTGGCGGGGGGAGAATTGCCGTTGTAGGTAATCTGATCATTGGAAGGAGCGCTGGAGGAGTTGGGCTTCGGTTGGGATGAAGACATTGAAACGTTATAGTAAACCTATAGCGATGGAATAAAAGAGTTTATTCAGACGATATAGTAAGAGCAGATGCTAAAGATGTAGAAAGGGAGTTTCTGCGATAATTGGCGAAGGAAGGGAATTCTTAAATACTGTTGAACGTCTTCTTGTAGTGCGACATCATTGTCTAAGGTAAGGTAGAAACGTCAACGAGCTCTCTGTACCCACTCAAATCCATCCTATCGGGACAATTAGCCCAGCCGACACCGGACGCGAATTTACAGCCCCATGC
Organism: Pyronema domesticum; assembly: GCA_024516145.1. Taxonomy (NCBI): domain Eukaryota; kingdom Fungi; phylum Ascomycota; class Pezizomycetes; order Pezizales; family Pyronemataceae; genus Pyronema; species Pyronema domesticum. Next base: position 295,712 of record JAJJXL010000010.1, on the reverse strand, counting down.
TTTCTCTCGACCAATGGCACTGATTGAATCAAATAGGCAGCTGAGTGATTAGCTATTATACCCTTTTGGAACTGCTGCATGATAAAATTCACATCGTGACCCAAATACGCAGCTAAGTGATTAATCATGATGATCCGCTGAAGGAATTCGGGAGAAAGTTTCGGGACTCTAATATGAACAATATTCGGCGTGTCGGTGATGTGTGGCCCTGTTGCTAGTTCAGCCTGTAGGCTTATAATAGTTTAGCTGTAGGTTACAGTGATCCTCAGCTAGATGGCCACAGTATTCATATCATGGTGACATTACAACTAGCGCGCTATCCAAACCCTGGCAAGATGGAGGATAGGGTATGCAGAGAGGGAGTATCTGCGATAATCAGAGGAGGGAGAAGGGAATTTTTGCATCTTAAATACTATTGAAACTTGAGTCGAAGTGCGCTCTATTGACGTTGATCTTTTACCAGTGTACAGTCGCTAATCTTATGTCGCCTTCCCAGGCACAGTTATCAACCGAGTCAAAGTCCGTACTCAAATTCATACAACAGGGATAATTAACCTATGCCGAAAGAGCCGCTTCCTAAAAATGAGCCAAATAAGTAGTGGAGTGGTTCGCTGTGCTCAAAAATGCGCATCTTGACCCAAACGGTCAGACGGCTGGGAACGACAAAATATATTACACTGTAGATCGAACAACTAGCTAAGACGTTTTACGCGCGCCCTTAAGGACGCGCTGCCCCGTTGATGCTTGAAATTTCGCGAATTTTCTTTCTTAATTCCACATAATTAATGCTTCAAATTGACATGTCTCCCTGAACGCTCTTCAGATATCCCTCTGCTCGTGACTCCTAATCTCCTTGCTATTCTTTGCCTTCAACTGCTCCAGCTTCATCTGCCAATTTTTTTTTTTTTTTCAATTCAACTGTTTCACCCCCAATACCCGTCACATGTACGGTGTATCTTTACGTAAACCTGTTACGGTGTTGCTGTTTCTCGCTCAATACCCGTCACAGGAGGGTACCTGTCTCACCCTCAGCGCTCGGTACAGTAGTAAATGCCTTCTATGCTAATTAGATGCTCTGAAATCGAACCACGGCACAACGTACAGTGCTGGGTGGCCGTGGTCTGGGCGTGTAGTGCTCGCGACGAAATGCAATAAATGATTACAAAGCGCATGCGAAATACAACAAATTCTCTAATTACAGGCCTAAATTAGGCATTTAGTCTAGTACTAGGACTTTAGTTGTGGCATTGCATGTAGCAACGCGGCATTACTATATCGAGCGGTAGAAGTACAGCAGCCATTTTGGGCGACTGGTATTTTTCTACAGAAATTGCCCACGATAGGTTATGCTTAGAAGCAGAGCCGCGGCGACCAGTCTTTGGGCCAATGAAAGCAGTTGCTGAATCTTTAAAAAGAGGGCTTTTGCAACTACAGCATAAGCCGGCGACGGCGACATGGCCACATCACAGCACCCCCTGGCGACAGGCGACGATTTAGTTTTACCAACAGTATCGGGACAAGCCGGGCAAGGCTAGGTTTCGAAACTATAATATGAACAATGTTCGGCGCGGAGGTAATATGTGGCCCTGTTGCTGGTTTACCCTATGGTACACACATTTCGGTTTTCCCGAAATAGGATTATTTCAGGAAATCTCGCATATCAGTTTTGCATGGTGTTTCAAATAGATATCAGAAAGATTTCAGTTTTCACAAATATATCAGTATTTGGTAATTTCAACTCTCTGGATTTCAGTATTCGGTACATATCTCCTCATTGCAGTATTCTGTGGATATCGTTTTTTCTTATTTCAGTTATACTATCCATAACCCCAACTCGCTTCAAATCCCCGTCGTTACAGGTCCCCGCCCAACTCCATTTTCTACCCATGCTAGCATCCCGTACATTCAATCCCTGACTTTCCACCAACGCTTATCCATGTGTTTCATTGGCACTTCTCCACCTATTTTTCTGTTAGCATTATTACACTCAACTGAATTCGCGGTTATGCTTACAGTGATACTTATACACCAAACGCTTTGCGGGACCGTGTTTTCATAGTCCTCAACCGGTCGGCAGCGACTTTTGCAGTTTTCTCAGACTGCATCTCGGCTTCCTCTTGTTGCTGGAGGGCAACCTTCTGGATGACCTTCCTGGTGCGCCGGCTTATTTTCGCGGTGCTGACCGCAGCGGGAACAGTCTTCGACTCCTTCGATGATCTTCCTCGTGGACGTTTCTGTAGTCATTAGTCTGTATGGCCTGTTTAGTCGTTAGCTGTTTTCTTTGACCAAGTGATCGGAGTAATTACTAACAGAGGAAGACGGGCATCTACAGTAGGGCTGTGGGCTGCTAAGGCGGAGTCATCTGGCACAGGTGGTGATTCCTATTCTGTTTGTCAGCCGGATTCATCTTCTTCTGCTCGGAACGAGTGAACGGGGTATCATACTGTATAGAGAAAGGTTGAGCTTTGGGTTTCTAAGTTCGCGGTTCTCTTGTGGATTCTAAGCTGTTGCTAATTGTTGGTTGGGGGGTTTCAAGGGTTCCGGACCACAATGACGCCAGGGAATAGGTAGTGGGCCCCCACCAAATCACAAAACTCACTCGAACATCAAAACTCTGCACAGTAAAAATCACCATTCAGTTCGAACAACTTCAGTCATCGCCAAACATCTCACATATTTTTCTTTCCCCTCAAATACCCCATCAAGCGGTTAGAAGCTGGCCCACTTCTCGCATCACGCGGGCCAGTTACAGTAACGCCCGCCGCCGCCGTCGCGGGGGGCTTGCCTATGAGACAGGTGTCGCGTGAGCTTCATGATGACTAGACACAAATTACAAGGGTCTCTACATTCACCAAAGCTTCCGCGAGTCAATCACACGATATTAATTACCGCCGACAATACTAAAGCCCCTCGCAACGTCTATCTTCAAAACAGGCAGCCAAAAGGCATCTACAGTGCTCGCTGTTGCCCTGGATATGTATATATTTTCAGACGTCATAATATACGAGCCAAACAGCATTTCGTAGATCCATTGCGGAATCCCGACGTCGTACGCGGCATCTTGCTGAACCATGGTACTGGGGGAACACTACATTCCCGTTATCCGGACCGTGATTTTGTTTTGAATTTCAATTCACTAATTTGACATGCCAGAAAAAAATCAAGAATGCCGCCCATTTTTAAACCCTCGATCCTTATTTTAATCAATCATCCCCCGTTCTAGTGCTCGCACCCAACACAAACACTCGAAACCCAATTTAGGAACTGAATATACCAGCTGGCTATCAGTTACCGTAGTAACGGGTACTTTCGTCTTGCTTCTGTTGTGCAAGCCAAAGATTCAAGGCGTAGGCATTGTCGTCTTTTGGGGCATTCTTCGAGAGATTTCCGGAAGATAGAACACTTGCTAGTGATGTTATGAGCAGTTAGTATACTGTCCTCCATGAATGGAGGAAGAATGAATTACAAGTGGAATTAGCAATGCTATTGGTATTGCTAGCCTCGCTGGCTTGAGATAAGGACAACAAAGATACTGATGAGGTGTTTACACGAAAAGGCAGGGACTTTTGGGGCGTCATTTTGAGAGGAAGATAAAAATATGTGGTAGAGGATAAGTCTTTTTTATAATCGATATCAGGACTTGTTGAAATGCAATCTAGAAGATGTTGCGATGATGCCGATTTACGGTGGCAACCAGACTACATTTATATTTACTCCTAGAGTATCTCAATTCATTAGATTGCTGATCCCAATACGATTGCTTCGGGTTGATTTCCGGAAAGGCGTGGGGGACAGAAATGGCTTGACTATGCACGATATGTCCACTCTGATCTCGTGCAGCTGTCGAAGGTGGCTGCAGGTATCGCAGCACCCCTCCAGTTGTATCATAACGCATAATACACCTACATACGAAAGAGGATGACATTTCGCTACTTAAGGTCAGATTAAGCCCACACATGGTTGGATGAAGGAATAAACAGCGAGTCTCCTTCGGCGCATTTTGGCCTAATGACATTTGAACTCTGGAGGAATGGAGGATTGTGCATGAGTAAGATTAGAGGACGGCCTCCAAAGAGCCTCCATCACTCAAAGGGCTTTAAAGGTTGTTTAAAGGTCCTTCGACAAATACATTCGGGGTTTACGAGTGACCTCGTATTGGAGGATTGAAGAGAGGATTGGAGGATTACAGGATTAGAGGCTCGGAGGATTGAAGGATTTCCCTAAACCATGTCAACAGGTGCGCAATCGATCGGCATTCCTGCGCTGTGTGGCTAGCTAGATTTATCCGCGCATCGGGCAACTATCGCATGCTCGCCAAGCGCAACCGGCATGGAATGTATCCTCCAATTATTGTCACAGCTGTCACAGTAACTTGGAGTTTGTAGGAGCGAATAAAACCGTTGAATAAGCGAGCTGTCAACTCAAGGAACATTCGTGGTACCGCTCTAACAAACTGCATGCTGGAGAAAATACAAAACGGGGGATTCGGTGTCAGCCTTCAGCGGAAAAAGCAACTTTTTACCACCATATGCCGATCTTGACCAAGGCATCATTTACTTTATTTCGCTCAATACTATCGCGTTGACATGTAAGGGAACGTAACGATTCTGCAAGCCTACAGGTTACCCTCAATCTGAAGAAGGAATTGATCGATGAGCTGTTGGTGCCGTTTGTAGGCGGCTAGCGCATAATAGGTACATCCAACACCGCAAATTTCGGGAGACAACATGATGATTCATAGAGATCCTATTCCTTCGGCCGTTAACTAGGAGAGGTCGTTCGTACCAATGATTTGATTTCATGGTGTGTTACGTAGCTCTGCGTAGGCTCGTTTAGATTCCTTGGTTGCCAATTTTCTCGCAAGAACTGCGTATGATTGCAGTCCTCGTATTTTATATATCAGAGACGTAGGGTCGATGAGATATCATAGTGTATGTTTCAATACATCGACTCGGCTTTCGGAGATATCCCGGAAGTAACACAGCCTCCACTCTCTTTTTCGGGAGACACTGAACATGATTCGAAGATGCTGTGTTAGCGCCGAGTTAACATCACCAAAGGTTCACTCAAAAAGATGATCTGAACAGAACTTTCGAACAAAATTTGAACTCGCGTAGTTCAAACTGGAGCTTTTATATATCCGGGGACGTTACAGCTGGATATCTGTCATCTTTAAGATGTGTCTATGGAATAGAATCTAGACCACGAATCTTGGCGCTGTGGGTGAGAAGTTGTGAACTCTGCATGTACCTGCATGCTTCAATCCCCGGAAAAGTGCACCTACCCGCCTTCTGATCCGTAGATCAATCATGACAATGGAACACAACTCCGGCAAATCAAATCATCACTTTATCAAACTCATATTTAAGCCTTTCCCGATGACTCAGAATCAAGGTCCATTATGGTCGCCGGTTGGGCCGTGGTGCATAGAGGGGTAGAGTAAATGTTTGGATTGATAGTAACGGCTGATGAAGCGGCCCGTTTAAAATTACGATCAATGTAGCAGTTACCGTGAGCTTTGAATCGATCAGTCAGTCGTCGCGTTAAGGTTGATGCGGTGATTCAAAGGATTATCTTCATTTGCACAACGCAAACAGTCAACGGATACCCGCCTAGACTTGCGAAACAGCGAGAAGGTTAGATCGAACGCTCTATGAAGATTTTGTATTCGGCGTCCTTGGCCGATAATTGCGTAATCTTGTCAAAGGTCATCGGCCGGGAAACGCGTTATATGTCCCATTTTATAACGGGTGGATTTGGTGCCGATTGATATGTCCCGGTACTATCATGCCTCATCGCCGCGCGCTGTACAAAAACTCTAGATTTGTGTTAAATTCCCAAGACACATGATTCCGCGTTTCGCATGCAATGAGAAGATGGTACGATTCTTACGTCCAAGCAGCTCAACCTTAATCTTTATTGTGCACTCTATTTCATCTCAAGCTGAAGTGTGGTCCTTGTTGCACCGTAATGTAGGTTAGTAAGCTGCAAATGGCACTCTCTACTTGTATTGTACTTGTTTGCATCGCAGACAAGAATGGTGTTTCAAGTTTTTAAACACCTGATTCTAAACTGCAATGTAACACTGTGTATGTCCCCGAATGGGCATTGGGTGGAGTACAGAGTACTTGCATGTCTCACGGTATCCCGAATGTAACCACAGAAACCTGCTTTATATACTTAGCTGACGATACCGCTACCACTGGCACACGTACTCCAAGAATTGTTTTGTCAGTACCATCGTTTTATTACTGCATTTTGCTAAAGTATCTTCAAGCTGATAAAAGTCTACAGCATACATCATGCTGCCAAGTTAATATCAAAACTACGTAACATCACCTATTGTCAATCGGGGTCTCGGTCTCCGCCTCGCCCCGATGGACTCCGACTCCACGAAGTCACTTTTTACACAAAAACCATGAATAGTAGTACAAACCAATCATATTTGTATGGCAATAACGCCCAAAGGTCAAACGAGTGTCTGCCAACGCCGACCTTCGTCCGTTCATTGCAACCACCACACCCCACCAAATGTACAACTGCGCAACGACCAACATGACAACAACCTGACAACTCAAGTAATTTCAATGATGCGACAGTGGAAAAAAAAAAAATTGAAGCCTATCGATAATTCATAAAATAAAATTTGCAGGCATATATTTGGGTTAGTTTGGTGGGGTATCGCGATGGGTGCTGGGTGGGAGTGGATGTCCATAGTAGAGTACCTGCGCGACCCACACAACACATTTTTCACTGGGACATTTAATTAACAAAAATGCAGTCCATTTATGTTATCAGTACATTAAAAACAAAAAATAAAAAACTGAAAATAAGAAATCAAAACGCAAAAATAAAAAAATGAAAATAAGAAATCAAAACAAAAAAATAAAAAAATAAGAAATAAGAAATAAGAAATAACTCTTAAATCCTCAAAAATTTTCTCGGCACTTCGTTACCACCTTAGGGAGCATCAAGACATGTAGCTCGTACCTAGGGAACAGCAATATTGTACCACACATTTCTGCAGCACTTCGTTATAGACAAAGGCAAACTGGATATATAATAGCAGGTCCTCATTCAATTATGATAGAGTTCAACTGCTACTATCTACCAGGACAGTCTAACCCAACCTCTAAAGCTACTATATTGAACCAGCATACTAATGTCTAGCCGTATTCTGCTATTTAACATAGTAGTTATATCGAAGGACTTTAGTGAAGGAAGAACACCAGGAGATAGTACCTCAGTTGTGAGGTTTGGGTGCAGCGATATATGGAGGTGGATGTGGAGTTGCAAATTTGCGGGATGAGTTGTGGTGGTTGCCACGAAAACCAAGGACAAAGAACGAAGGTCGGCATTCGCAGACACTCGTTAGACCCTTCGGGTGTTACCGGCCGCCGTAGTATCCTTACCTCAAAGCGCATCCAACGTCACATCATAAATACCCCGCTCATGCAGTGAATTTTGTCGCAACATCTCCTCCAAAAATACTGGATCGCCAATTTCTTGTCATTTTGTCGTCCGGCCTGGCAGTTTTTACTCACCTACTGATTATACCCCGTGAACCCGACTTCTACCTCGGGCATCTTGGGGGTCTCTACATAACCGTTCTGACCGCCCTCTTCTCCTTCTTCCTCCATTCAAGCAACCTCTTAACCGCCTTGAAAACAACCGTCATTATATCTACCACCTTCAACACAATCCTCACACTCTCAATCCTTTCGCACCGCGCCTTCTTCCACCGTCTCCGCTCCTTCCTGGTCCGTACGCAGCCAAATTCTCTCGCGCCTGGTTGATAACCCACATCTGGAACGGCACCCGCAGCTCCCTCCTGCATGATGATTTACACGAAAAATATGGAACATTCGTGCGCACCGGTTAGTATCCATATCCAAATCCCCAATCTTTTTCCTTGTATTTCTAGTTTTCTAAATCCCACCAGGTCCACGAGAACTAAGCATCAACCATCCCGCCGCCCTCCCTCTCCTCTACGCAACCTCCAGCCCCTGTATCCGAAGCCCACTCTACGGTTTCGCCGGCTCCCCTCAAAATACTAACTTATTCTCGCAACGCACACCCTCCGAACACCGTTCCCGTCTAGGCCCCTGGGAGCGCGCCTTAAACACCTCATCCCAACTCTCCCTCTATGAGCCGCAGATTCATTCCATCATTTTATCACTTCTTTCCCAGCTTCGTGAACGTGGTACAGTGGATTGGAGCGACTATGCCCGGTTCGTGGCGGGTGATGTGACAGGTCTCATTGGTATGGGTGAGAGCCTTGGGATGACGGAGAAGGGGGCATTGGATGAGAAGTTTGCAGAGCTGCAGAGTATGATTGGGGATTTTGCATTGATGATTCCTATGCCGTGGGTTGTTAGGTTGCTTTTGAAATGCCGGAAGTTGTGGAGGGGAATGTGCCGCAGTTGTCGGCGTGGTTTAGGGAGGCTTATAAGGAGGGAATGAGGAGATTAAGGGCGGGGGATATGGAGGGGAAGGGAATTGAGAAGAGGAGGTTGGTGGATTGGTTGTTTGTGGGGGATAAGTAGTCGGGTGCGGACAAGATGAGTGAAAAGGCTATGGTGGATGAGATTAGATTGATCATTAACGCTGGGATGTGGGTTGATTGTATCCTTTCCGGGTTGGTGATATGTTTGCTAATGGACTTGGACGCAGTGATACAGTAAGCCTAGTTATAAGCTTAGGAATGTATTTCCTAACCAAGCATTCTCGGGTTTACAAGAAGCTTCAAAAACTACTGGATGAGAAATTCCCAGACCGGAAATTCAACCATGCAAAGGTAATTTCGGTGGAATATCTAGATGCTATCATCATGGAAGCTTTGAGGTTGTATCCGCCGGCCATTGCTGGGACACCGAGACAGATACCGAAGGAGGGGATGTCGATTGCGGGCCGGTTCATCCCGGGAGATGTGGTAGTTAGTGTACCGCCCTATACGATGAACCGACATCCCGACTTTTGGTTGGAGCCGGATGAGTTTGTCCTGGAGCGGTGGACTGCGGCGGGGGAGCATTTGGCAAAGGATAGGGCTGTTTGTCTGCCATTCTCAATGGGTAAGTACACATCCAATATTCAAGTAATTTATGTAATATTTTGTTGCGGTTACTGATTAAAAAAAAGGAACATATCGATGTCCCGGCAAAGAATTCGCCATGATGCAGCTGCGCACGTTGTTTTCAGAAGTCGCAATGAACTTTGATGTTGCCTTTGCAGATCCCGTACAAGCCGAGGGGTATGAGCGCGGCATGAAAGATTATTTCACATTGTACGCGCCGGCACTCTGTATGAAATTTTCTCCGAGATAGCGGTCGGTTGGACTGGTTTCTTCTAGTATTTTTTGGATCTGTGCAGAAGTCGTGCGAAATGTTTGATAGGTCGTGCTGTAGTGGACGGACATCAGAAAAACCGAAACTCCGAAATTGAATAGACTTGTGTTTTTCTAGCCCGTTTCCAATTGTTCCAAACCCATTAAAAATTAGGTTCTTCCCTAGCGTTCTTCCTGCAGAAGCCGAGCCGAGCCATCAGAGCTTCGGGAAGGCCGAATTCCGAACGTTTGGGAAGCTTTGGTTGGAAGGATATCCCAAACCCTAGCCGAAATCCCGGTCTAGCTCGTGACTCGGCTATCTAAATTAAATCTCCGAGGTCTGACAGCTTCCCGCTGAAGAAATTGTGCTTTTACATAAACCGCTGCTGCTTCTGCTGGTTCAGATCCTGGTGGAGTTTGATAAAGCGACAAGTTCTTCAAAAGATCATCAAGTTTCACAAAGTTCAACAACATCAATCAAGCTCGGCAAAGCCCAACGAAGATCGACACGACAAAGTTCTCCAAAGTCCACCAAGGTCCTCAAACTCTCGCCGACCTCAACAGCTCCCTACCCCTCCGCCGCAATGTCACACCCCCGCGCCGACCTATCGCACCCCGACTTCGCACTTCCCTGGATCCAAACCCTCCTCTCCCTCCCAACAACCAAGATAATCTCCAACACCGCCCGCATCGCAAAAACCAACAGCGAAGACACCCTCTTCAGCACCACCTACAACTCCTCCTCCACAATTCGCGCCTATCTGTTACTGCAAACCCCCACCGAAATTCTCCAAATCGTATCTTTGGGTTCAAATCTGAATGGACACGCAGATATAGCGCATGGAGGTGTGGTTGTTACGTTATTGGATGAGGCATTAGGTGCTGCTGTGGGAGCACCGTGTTTTACGGCGTATTTGAATACCCAGTTCAAGAGGCCGGTTAAAACCCCGGGTGTGGTGGTGGTCAGGGCTAGGTGTACGAAGCAGGAGAGGAGGAAGTATTGGGCGGAGGCGACGGTGGAGGATGGACAGGGGACGGTGCTGGCGAGTGCGGAGGCGTTGTTTGTTATGGTGAAGGAGGAGGCGAAGTTGTAGATTTTGGGTAGAACATATGCGAGGTAGGGTAATGGTTGTAAGAAGTAGACGGTGGGATTGATAGCATAAATACCGGATTTTGTTAATATTTTTGTATATAGAAAAGTTAGAGCTTGGGGTGTACGAATATCATCAAGTTATTTAGAAGACCAGTTATCTACTATGTTTGTGAATAATTCGTTACTTGATTGGGTACTAATCATATGTTGGTATCATCTAAGCTAAAGTAATCATAGTCCAAAACAATCATAGCCCAGTAGGCTTGTGGTACACGAGGGTATCATCATCAAAATCCCCCAGGAATAATAGGTTTCCAATTCCGCGCCATCAACCTTCCAGCCACCGCAGCATCGTCCAACCCTGCAATCCCCAACTTCATCTTCCCCCATGGTGTCAAATCCACCCCACAAACCGTCGTATTGGTAGCAACCACTTCCCCATCCTCAAAATACCGTCCAATATTTGTCGCCGAGCACGCACTCGGCGCGGAAATCGAGCAATGGCCCTCACTCTTCTGTACCAGCAGCCCCGCCCCTGGAAACAGCGATTTCGCCTTTTCAGCATTCCTCAACGGCGTAACCGGATCATATTGCGTGCTAACAAACAGAATCGGATTCTTTGTTTCTGCACCCCATTTTTGTCCCTTTGCTGCAACGAGCCCTCGTGCAGGAGTCGTCCAGCCAACACAGTTCATTTGGATCCCGATCCAGTTACGGCTGGTGAGTTCACATTGACCTTTCAGTTTCTCCAGGTAATGAACCATGTCCTTGACAGTCGCATTTTCTCGTCCTCCTCCGTCCTGGCACAAAATAGCGGCGCCGGCTTCGCCACCGGTGTTGGGTTTGCCTTCGTCCACAGCACATGTGTCCTCGTTGGGCTTCCGGATGTAGGCTGCAACTAGACTTGCATCGCCGTCTTCTAGTGCTGCGAAGGCCTCTGCTGCTTTGGGGAAGCTTTTGATAGGGCTGTAAAGCATGTTGAAGATAACAGTCCGGAGGTCGTTTTCAGTGATCCAATCCGAGGAGGCTCCGTAGACAGGAACAGGTTCATGGCGGACCTTTGTCATAATCTTCTTCAGCCTTCTCGCGACAAGGTTGGGTGTAGCCTCGGTCAAAGCACAGGAGTTTGTTGAAGAGCAATAGTTGTAAAACGACTGGATCACTTTATCAGTATCCTGCAAGTTGGTAAGCCATCCTCCCTGGTAGTAATCATCCAGATCCACCACGCCGTCAAGAACCATCCGTTCAACTCTGTCCGGGAACATAGATGCAAATGTCTGCCCCAGTGCTGTGCCGTACGAGAATCCCCAGTATCGTAGTCCGTGCTGCTCAGTCTTTCCAATAGACTTCCAACTGGCGTCGACGATAGCTAACATATCCCTGGCCACGTTGGGAGTACCAGCATACACCGATCCTCCCCCATTGTTCACGATTTCTTCACACTGTTTCCCCACCGACTTTGCCATCGCAAACCGAACCCCAACATCTGCCCCCGTAGTTCCCTGTGATCTCAACCACCAAATCCTCCTCGCCGCCTCGTTCGGAAAACAAGTAGTCTGCGGTGTCGTGTTATTTGTCCCCCTTGGATCGAACCCAATAACCGAGTGTCTCCTTCCAACAACCGTTTGAATATCGCGACCCAGCTCCGTTACCAATCCAACACCAGATCCACCCGGTCCACCTGGATTAAGTAGCACCGGCCCTAGGAACTTATCGTCTGTCTCGGAAACCGCAGCGGGGACTTTCGTAAGCGCGATAGCGACGGTGCGACGATCAGACGCGGAGGTCCAATCTAACGGGACTTGAAGACGGGCGCATTCGAGATTATCGAAGCAAGGGTACCAGACGAGATTTGAGGTTGGAGTAATCTACACGCGTGAGCAGGAGAGGTTAGATGGTGGGGGATCTTACCCCACTCCATTTGAAGGGTGTTTCTGGGGACGGAGTAGTATTGTAATCGAGATGAAAATAATAACGGTGGCCGATCCAGAACCAGGTAGCGAACGCGAGGGCTCCTGTGTAGACGACTGCTGTTTTGAGGGAGTGCAGCACTTTTACCCGCGGATTCCTGGGTCCATGATGCTGCTCGGAGGAGGTTGAGAATGGTTTCTTCTCTGACCTGGGTAGATCTCGACGTGGCGGAATCGGTGGCATCGGATTGGAGATCAACACAGGAGCAGACGCGGGATGAAAGCTGAGATTTCGTTTCCTTCCCAGATGGAGCGAGCTGATGGAAGATAACTCAGCGAAAGACAGCTTTGTCATATCCTTCGCTGTTCGCTTGTGGCGTTACACAACCGAAAAATGCGGAATGAGCGGCATAACTCAGCCAGGCATCCATCGGCTGACGGGAGGGATAGAGTGGGGGGATAAGTGGGGATGTAGATAAAATAGAGTAAAAACTGTATAATTCCCCATCGTATTGGGTATCGTCGGATGGATAAAGTGTTTGCCAACTCAGTTCCGTCGCCTGCGGGTCGCTTCTGTCATATTTGTTTCTCTTTCCAGCAAAATCTTACCGGACTCGCGTACAGTAGGCTGGAGTCAACACAAGCCCAAAGCTTTAGCTCCTTCCTCATCGCCAATTTCGGGGCAAACGGCATCCCTGCCAAGCCTGGGGTACTGAAGACACCTGGGCTGAGAAGCGCGCTGATGAAGAACACATCATCAACAACGAAAATTCAGTACATCACGATGAGCATTGCGGAGCCTATTATCAGCGCGACGACCGTTTGGTCTCTTGCCGCCACTGTTGCCCTTTTGGCGGCGGCGTATGGATTGTCTATTGCTGTCCTTCCCCGCACCATCTCAAAGAAGGAGCGCGGTATCTACATCTGGCACATTTTTGACGCGTTGACCCATCTTACTCTTGAGGCTTCTTTCTGCTACTACTCGTTGTTTTCCTCTGCACCCTTCCCCGCTGAAAACACTGTTACCTTGTTTGGAAACTCTGCTGTCTCCTACGGTGTCAAGTACTCTTCTGCTCCTCTTGCGAAGCTCTGGCAGGAGTATGCCCGTGCCGACTTGAGATGGGGAAACTCTGATGTCACCACTCTTTGCATTGAGCTCATCACTGTTGTCCTTGCCGGACCTTTGGCCTTGTGGGTCGCCGAGATGATCCGTAAGGGAGAGGGACGCCGCTGGTTCTGGATGGCCATTCTTGCCACTGCTGAGATTTACGGTATGTTCAATCGAGGCGCAAGCCGAGATTTGTCGAGTCTGTCGAGTCTTCGGTGTTCGATAAAGTCCTAAACATTGCGAACCATGCTAATTGACCTCAGGTGGATGGATGACCTTTGCCCCCGAGTGGTTCTCCGGTAACCAGAACCTCGTCACCGACAACTTCATGTACAAGTCAGTCATACCGTTACCCCAGTCTCATTTAACCAACACACAATTTCCCCGGCCATGATCCCTACATATTTTGCCCAATTCCGTGCAACCCCGGCTAACACAAAATAGATGGGTCTACCTCGCCTTCTTCAACGGTCTCTGGGTCGTTATTCCCGTCTGGTTGCTTATCGAGGCTTACTTCGAGATGGTCCCCGCTGTCGAGATGATGGATGAGTTCAAGAAGCGTGAGGCGAAGCGTAAGGCTTTGTAAGCAGTTTCTTATCGTAACATCGAGCTGGGGTGCGAAGATGAAGTCGGAGGCGAAGTTGGAGTTGAAGTGGTAGCGGAAGCAGAAGTTGAAAGCGGGAGATGAGATTGAAGAGTAACAGTGTGCGGGTGTCGGTGAAGGTTGATGAAGAAGAAAAATCGAAAGCGAAGAAAGGCGGCGTTGGGCGAAGCGAGTCGACGTCGAATGAACGAACGAAAAACGAAACACGAAAGCGAAATTGGCGGAAACGGACGGATATTTCTGGGTTATGGCTTGATATCCTCTTTATGTTTTTTGGACCTGGTTAACTGGAAAAAAGCGGTGGCGCGAATGACCTTTGGATACCATATTGTTATTGAAAATGTAGTTGCACTAGGCTGAAAGTTGAAAAGGAATGGATTTATGAATTGAAAAACTGAAACTGTCTTGACAATATCTGATCTGGTTATGATCAAATGCTTGAGAACGTCGGGTGAAGTCTGCTGGTTTGTCGTTACAACATCCGGCGCCTCTGTGAATCTGGGTTCAGCGGAGAAAGCTGAGAATCTGGGGAAATCGGAATCGTGAATGCGGGGAAAGTGGAATCTCGGCTTCATCCTTGAAACTGGTATGTATGTAACCGTTGGGCACCATTAGGTGTGGGGTAAGTAGCAACGTAGCGAAGTGAAAGAAGGGGGAACCAGTTCGCCAGCACCAGAAAGCTAGTCCAGAAAGCTTAAAACCGCCTCCGACGTCATCGGTCCCGTTTCCACTCCACGCCACCCTCACTGCAAACGGCTGCGTTCAGCTTAGGGTAAGCCCTTCCTGACCTGACTACTTTTTGTTTGTTTCTTCGAATGTTTGCCTCCGAGTTGTTAATTTATTATTATTGCCCCTCGTCTCTGCCTGGTGCCCTGTTCTCGCCCCCGTTGCTTATCGTCCCCGCAAGTCGCCCCCGAGATCCACCTATCATCGCTTGTGGTGCTGTTCCTGTTCTCGCCACCTATCATGAACCTCTGAACCTCGCCTCTGCCATAAACAGCCCACTTCCCAGCACCCCTCCGCTTCCGCCTCCCCGGGCCCCGCATTCGTAGCAAACGGAAATTCGCGTAAACCTGCACTCTTTGCACATATCCCCAATTCTATTTGAACTGCCTTTATGATGCAAGAAACCACTGAAGGTGCAGGAGCTCCGAGCTCGTGATATGGGGGGTAAGTAAGGTACACTTTTCGGCTTTTGAATACCAACACTGGAATCATAGAGAGAGTGGATGCATCGCCATGAATCAATTCTATGAAGTCCCCTGGACATACCCTATACATGATTACCCGTGGGTTCGTGGGTTCGTGTCTATCCAGAGACTCCGGAGAGTTTGATGTACATAGGGTTGAGGTATCTCCACACTTCTAGAGGCGAGGTGGTGGTGGGGATAAACTTGTTTCGAAGGCCAAGAATGTTTTGCGAGTAGATCATGCGCACCGATGGTGTTGTGTTTACTTCATGCAAAAGGGTGATTGGTTGTTTGATACTGAACAGCGGGGTGTAGGATCTACATGCGCCGTAGGTTGAACTATGTATGAAGCCAAGAAGTTCACGATGGCAGTTACGGTTTCAGTCACCTCTTGCCACTTCACTCTACCTACCCCATTGGTTAACTCAGAAACTCGCAGCTCGCTTTTCACCCATTTCAGCCGGCTAGATGTATGTAGGACACCAGAAGAGCTTACCTTGGAACCATAGGCGAACCATAGACAACCTAGCTTTCCATCAACCAATCGCAATCTCAGCTTTCACATATCCCTACCCCAGGTGCACACTGCAGCTAATACGCAGGGCTATGGAAAGGTAATGAAAGTTCCACGTGTTACATGAGCTTGCTGGTTAGGCTTCTTCGTATTTGATGTATGTATGTAGAAGAAACTCGGCCTTGCATGCTGGCGGGACAGCTGTTTCCCTCTTGATTTTTCATCTTTTTGACATGGCCGGGTCTCGGGCGAATATACGATTTCAATGCATGGTGTTCTGACGGGGCTTTAGAAGAGTGAGGTCAATTTGCTGGCTTTCAAAAGTTCAATTGACCCGCGCTGTCATATTGAAAGTTTCAGCTTGGTCGGTGCTTTGTATGATCTCAACTCTGTTCGAGCTAAGAGGGTAGAGTACATTTCGATACCCTATAGTACCCATCTCCAGGTCATCTGATTTACCCGGGGCACCAATTTTTGAGTGCCTTGTAGATAAGTATGTATGTGTATCAATTTAAAAAGGCCACTTTCACTACCCCATTATTCGGCATTCGCAGCATGAAGCATATAAATGCAAAGCGTCGTTTGAAAGTGAACTTCAATGTAATGGTTCACCCCGAAGGGCTATTAATATTTATTTTTTGATTAATTACTTATTATCTTTTTTCACAAGATCGATATCTTCGTCTCAAAAGTCCTTAGGAAGTACCTAGGCTAAATTACCCATCCCTTGATAGCTTACAAGTTACCACTATCCATGAAACGGCTTCTCACTCCTTTGTATGTTAGATACGATCTCACCGCGACTCCGCGAGCCAAGACGTAACGTCCATTCTCAGCTCCCAATGACTCACAAATCACCATCCCCGTCCACGAAACACAAGAAAACCCCAGATTGTAAGAAGATATATCCACTATTGCTATGTAAGATATATTTCTCAACATCTGATCTTCCTTTCCAAAGAACAAAGCAAAAAACAAACCGCATCGCGACCCAACCAAAATCAGAAGACCTCCGTCCGATCCCGATCCTAAATTCCATCTCTTCCTTCTCTTCCGCCACCCAGGTATATCCCCACCCCCCTCTTCCCCTCTCCCCCGCTCTTTCTCCCTCCCCTAGCACAGCACACCACCGCCCCATCCCATTCACAAAAACCACACACCAGTCCAACCACGAACCGAAAATGCAGCCAAAAACAAACAATAGACACCGCCAAATGACCCATATAAACTGATCGAAAAACACAGGCAGAGAAAAAAACAAACGCAGACCTGTACAAAAAAAGATATCCCATGCAGAAATTACTTAGCACAAAAACCCAAGAAAGTAAGAATATCAACGTGAAAAGAGAAAAGAGATGATAAAAATCAAAGGAAAATTAAGGGTAAGAGATACGATAAGAGATGGAGTAGACGTCTTTTGTTGCGTGCCGCAGCTAAAAAAAAACGCAATAGACTGATAGAAGTCGACAAACGAAAAGAAGAAAAAAAAAAAAAACGCAAAAAGCAATTTTAACACCGGGTTGTGTGTGTCCTTTGTCTAGACAAGCTTACTGAAAAAAGCAAATATTTCAAATTCGAGAGCTAAAGCTGTAAATTTTGTTGCTCTAAGATGCGGATATCTTATTTATGATATCTTCGTTCTTCGGGTGGTTCCAATTTAGGAAAGAGAGTGTGTGTATGGCATATACTGTAGCCATAAGTTGGATAAAATTCTGATAAAAAAAAATCGAGAGAGTGTGAGACATTGTGTTGTCAAAAAGTAAGTCGAAGAAAAAAAGTTATAGATCTTCAAAAAAAAATTGTTCAAAAGTTGTGTCGTTGCAATATGTTCATTCTTGTTCCGGTTCATCCGGCTTTTGGATAATGATTGTTGTATCCATTCCACTCCGTTCCCTTCCCTTCCCTTCGGCCCCATTCCGCAAGCCTGCCAGCAGAATTCTAAATCCCTTAGTAGTCGCCCATATCCACATCATCCTCATCATAGACGACCTCCACCGTCGCACCCAGAGCCTCCTTTCCCTCCCGGATCATAGCCTTTAGTCGCTCATTAAAGCGACGCATATCATCATCCATCTCCAGATCATCGTCACCCTTGACGCTACCCTGTGATCTTTGCTTTTTGCTTGGTGCGGCACCGAATGGTTGGCCACCCACAGGCGGGGTTCTTGGAGGGCGAAGTCCTTTACGTTTAGGGATGACGGTACGGCGGCGAGCTGTGGGTGAGGATACACTACGGGTGTGTTTTCTGGGTTGCGCTTCGGTTGGAGAAACTAGGACCCATCGAGCAGACATTCCTGCCTCTGTTGCAGACGGGGCTGCTCGTTGTGTGTCGACATATAATGGGGCGGAAGCAGTGGAGGCGGTGTAAGAAGAAGGAGCAGAAGCGGGGGCAGATGCAGCCCAGGGTTTATAGCCATCCCAAGTTCCGGTTGTGTTTCTTCGCTGGCCGGCGAAACTTGGAGCATCTTCTAATGGCTGGTGGTAGGTTTGCTGATATGGAATTTGTGAGGGGATCGATAAAGGTTGCTGGGGGATCGATTCTGGTATTGGTGATGGTGTGGGCGCGGGTGTGGGATTGCTACTGCTTGACATGAATGGAATTCGCGGTCGAAACATCTCCCATGCACCCCGCAGTACTCCACCTAATGTTCCTCCTACCACATCGATAATTCTTCGTTTCCCTCCTCGTTCAGGTTCCGTCCGTTGTGGGCGTGCTGCGTAGTCATCTGATGAATCTTCTGAATACCCTCTTTTTCTTGATCCCACCAAACTAGTTCGATATTCCCGATCGCTATAAACACTCTGCGACATTAACTGATCGTCATCGTCGGAATCTGTCGCTGACGGTGTGAGTGGATGGCTGTAGGAGTATTCCCGTGGTGGGTAGGGGTTCGATGCATATGACGGTCGCTGCTTCTTTGCTTGTGGAAACGGAACTGGAGAGGCTTCGCGCGACGGCGCTAAATGTCGCGGATAGCTGGGAAGGTTCGGAAGGGAGGGCGCAAACGAGGACATGGTGTACAGCGTCATGGCCTCGACGGCGGGGCTTTGTGGTTGTTGCTCGGCGGGATGGTGATTGTCTTCGTTGCTGCTCTAAGCGAGGTTGTTGGGAGCGGGTTGAATGAATTTGCGTGACTTTTGAACGAGGAGAAGTGTTGAAACGGGTTGAATGAGGTCGTTAACGTGGGTCAGTGGTAGTGTCTAGAGAATGAATGCTGATTCGTGATTGTGGCTGTCTTTGTGGTTGGCTGTGAATGGTGATGGGGAGATGGTGGATTCTGTGCTAGCTGGTCGTGGTGTGGTGGTGGTGTTTCGGGGTCCCTCCAGAGTGCTGGGCAAGGATTTTCTCTCATTCTCTTTTTGCAGCGAAATCGGGCGAGGGAGAGCTGGTTGTTTGGGCGTGCGACGAAGAGGGAACATAACACCGCTAGACCGAAACGGGCGTTGTGGGCGAAGCGGAGGCTCGAGAGGCCGCGGCGGCGATGCGGGGAAATGCATAAAACGGGAAATGCGGGGCTGGATCAGAGTTCAGCTGATAGGGAGATACGATCAGTCATGTTATTTGTGTCTTTTGTGCATTCTGCATTCAAATCTGTTTGGTGGTGTTTCCAACATCGCCAGTCTTCTGCTGCATGCTGGCCACGCTGATCTACACTTGCTTGTGCTCACGTTCTTTGCTGGCTGCTGCAGCCCCCGGAAGCGACGACCACCATAAAACGGTCCGGCGAGAATTAGATCCTTAGATGCCGCCGCTAGACATAAAACGCTTAGGCTTTTAGGTTTTGTGTTTCCCTGTTCACCAAACAGCGACAAGGGCTGCTGCGGAGAACGAGTCCGCACAAGGCGGGTGAGAAATCAAGGCAGGGGAATCCGCTCAAACGAGCTGCCCCGTCATCCCCATCGTCACCTCCATCCAATTGAGGCTCATGCTCACACGGGCACTCAGACATCCGTCCGGCAGTCGTCAGCTCCCGGCACTCGGCGTGTATCATCTCCATTTCACAATTATGGAAAATAGTCTCAAAATACCATCTCTTCCAAGGCGAGAAGCCGCTTGAAAGCGGTCTTATGACTCCAGCAGCCTGATAGCTACCCCAGCACACCCCCAATCATCATCCCTTCTTGATGTCGATCGTAGATTTCTTGCACAGAATAGCCGAAGACAGACATCCGGTTACGTCAGTCTCACGTGACACCACCCCCATCCGCCCATCCACACAAAACCCCATCAATTCCGCGCGATTAAAAGCTATCTTCTGTGTCCGCACATTCGAGCACTGAGATTGCAGAGTCAAGTCGAACCGCTAAGAATAACAAACAACAAACCCAGCAATTGAACCCGTCACAAAGTATCACTCTGATTGCTGAACAACATGGCATTCTGTATGCTCCCGTCTTGGCCTCCCAACAGCAGAAACTATGCGAATTGCCGTGCTGACCTGCGCATGTAGCTAACCCATTTTCCCGCGATGTCGAGGGCACAAGACGTAACATCACCGCCTACCGGGTTCTTACTCTTCTCTCGTTCCTCCTGCAGTTCATCACGACTCTCTACTACACCAGGAACGCTCCTACCGATGACCACACCGGCCACCACACTATTTTCCAATACCACTCTACGCCGTTCACCGTGAGCTATATATTTGTCAGCATCTACTGGGTAGTTCTTTGGATTATGCAGATGGTTTATGTCTGGCACCTCTTCCGCAGTGATGCTGAAGCCGTCGACTCTGCCGCAGCTGTCGGAAGCCACTTTATCCTGTGGGTGATATCCATCCTTACGTAATTACCCCACTAACATCGCCAGTTACAATGTTCTTCACTTTGCTTGGGTTATGCTCTGGACTCGTGGTCACACCATCCTTTCCGAGATGATCTTGGTCATCAACTTCCTCCAGTTGACAGCAGTATACTTCCGCCACCACACCGCACCGAGATTGGTCCACAATGCAGTCTCTGCTATGCCGTTGACCTTTACCTTCTTTATGCTTTTGTGGAACGGTGCCGTTATGATTCACTGCTACTCCCTCGTCTGCCGAGTCCTTGCAAATGTAGCTGTTTGGGGACTTGCTGCGTTTGCCGGGTTCTTCTTGTTGGCATTCCGTGACTACTATGTTGGATTTGCGACTGCGTTCCTTGCTGCTGGTTTGGGTGTTGGGTGAGTCGGTGTTTATCAGATGCAATAAGGCAATGCTAATGACATTTATAGACAATTCTTCACCAAGATTATTGCCCTCCAGTGGCCGTTTGCTTTCGCTGTAATGGCGATTGTATTCTGTGCCAGTATCTTTACTGCTATTCCAGGCTCTTTCGGATCCAACGAGAGATCGGGCGAGAGAGCTCCTTTGCTCCACGAGTCTGCGTAGGCGATGGATTAAACAGGGCGGGATAATGAGAGAGATGTGAATGACGGGATGATGAGAGAGATGTGGATGACGGGATGACGAGAGAGATATGAACGAACGAATGGGATGATTGATTATTTCCTTGGTTATTTTTCATGGAATGTTGAATGATATCAGATCTGTCGGGTGGGTACTGCTTTGCGTGTCTGAGTCTAGTTGGTAGCCCTGTTTTGTAATGCATTTTGGCCTTTTTGATGTTTTGTTTGTTGTCTGCTTGCTTGTCTGTTGTTTGATTAATTGTCATCTGCTAGTTGCCTCACTACTCACTCTGTTTTTACCGAATTGAAGCGCATGCTTGTCTGTCATCGTGCATATCCCATATCCCGCACATCATGTAATATCATGCATGCCCCAATTCATCACTCGCTGGGTTAGGGCTGATTTCCCCCTGATGCATCTCCTCACCCCTGTGCAACCGGCGGTCTGGCACTTACGACTCCCAGGAAATTGGAGTTTTGCTAACAGGGAAAGAAGCGCAACGCAGCGGCGATCAGAAGAGCCAATCTAGGGTGACAGGAATCAGCAGCAGCGACCCTACTCTGCTCTGCCTCTTTTCTCTGCATCAACCAGCATAACCCCCAAGCACACCCCGACAGCTCCAGCAAGCACCCCCCCTCCCCCGTGCAGCTTCCCGACATCGGCATCGAGAATATTTCCTCCAAACCACTCGAAAAAAACTCCATTCCACCCACCAAACAAGGCCCAAGCACCCACCGAACAAGAAACAAAAAGTCGGATTCAAACTTTATGCCAACCACGGAGCCCACACTTCCGCCACCCCTTCCCCCTGATGCCCGCGGCGTGAATAGCGACCACTCCACCGCCATGCGATCCTTCCGCCCTCAAAACTCCTCTCCAGCTTCGTCATTACACAGCGAAAAGCTTTCGCCTCATTCGCCTCGAACCATATCCCGTCGTGCATCAATGGATCTAAGGTCAGCAGCAGCTCGCGCAGCTTCCCCAGGTCCTGGCAGGGAACGGGAACGAGCTCCTTCGACTCCGCCTACGATTAGAAAACGCGCTTCTATGGTCTCGCTTAGCACGCTTAGCAATGGTGGAACTATGACTCCCCAACCCAATATGAGGAGGAGGGCAAGTTTGCTTTCTTTACGAGGATCTCCCCCCAGTTCTAGT
The DNA here is from genome assembly GCA_024516145.1 of Pyronema domesticum. NCBI lineage: Eukaryota > Fungi > Ascomycota > Pezizomycetes > Pezizales > Pyronemataceae > Pyronema > Pyronema domesticum. The sequence goes on along the minus strand of JAJJXL010000010.1, from coordinate 273,432 downwards.
TCCTCCCCGGAACCCACGATAAAGAGAGATATGACCCCACCGACCCAGGATCCGTATGCTGTTACGACGGTTATTCTGCACGATGCGACATATAAACATCGATATTCACGGCCGAAAACTTCGAAAGCAGAGCTGGAGAGCATCGTGGAGAGGCCGGAACGAATCCAAGCTGCGGTGTATGGAATATGTGCAGCCCAAGTACGGGCAGGGAAAGAAAGATTGTCAATCAATAAAACGACTCGAATGGGAAAGCTAGCAGATCCAGAAGTCATGTTGGTTCATGCACATACGGCCCTAGAGCGAGGCAAGAAATCTTGGCCAGACGAACTATCAGCCATGACAATAGCGGCGACAGAAAAACTAAAGCGGGGACAATTAGAAGTATCAAGTTCATATCACCAAGGAGATTTATATTTATGCGGCGAGAGTTTAGAAGACTTGGAGGGATGTATAGGAGCTGTCTACGATGGTGTAGATGCAGTATTCGGGGAAGGTCCAGTAAAACACTCCTTTGTGTGTATTCGACCACCAGGTAGGTCTATTCAAGCTTTATTGCGTCAAACATTCTAAGTACAATAGGTCATCACTGCGCGGAACGAGATCCCTCCGGTTTCTGCTGGCTCAACAACGTGCACATCGCTATTGCACACGCAGCCAAGGACCACGGATTAAGCCATGCCGTTATTCTCGATTTCGACTTACACCACGGTGACGGATCACAAGCCATCACATGGTCCATCAACGAGCTTGCAGCCAATATCGCGACTTCCGACACAGCAGCAACTAAGAAACGCTCCTACGGAATGCATGTTCCAACAATCGGATATTTTTCGCTCCACGACGTCAACTCCTACCCCTGCGAAAGCGGCGATAAAAACAAAATTCTTAGTGCCTCCGTAAATTTGGAAGCTCATAACCAGTTTATTCATAACGTCCACTTAAAACCTTATTCTACCGAAGACCACTTTTGGACATTATACCAAACTCATTATACATCAATATTTACCAAAGCCCGACAATTCCTAAAAACCGCCTCTACATCAAAATCAAAAACTAACAAAGAATTCAAAGCCGGAATTTTCTTGTCTGCGGGTTTTGATGCTTCCGAACATGAAACCCCAACAATGCAACGCCACCAAGTCAACGTACCCACCGATTTCTTCGCTAAATTCACCGCCGACGCCGTTGCCCTAGCCGAAGAATATTGCGGTGGTCGCGTAGTATCCGTCTTGGAAGGCGGTTACTCTGACCGTGCCATCACCTCCGGAGTCTTCGCCCACATCTCCGGTCTCTCCTGTGTCGCCCCCGACCAAGTCGGTTACATCCCCTCCCAAGACGGCATCAACCTCCCCTCCGTCTACTGCGAGCGCCAAGTGATATGGGACCGTCTCTGGTGGTCCGTCGACCACCTCCAAGAGCTAGAACGTCTCACCCAAAAACAACCCAAAAAAGTCGAACCCAAAAAAACCTCTTACATGGACGCCACGACTGCTTCTACCGCAAGAGTCATCGAAGCCCCACGAAGAGTATCCAGCAACTACGGGGTAACCACAAACGTCGCCCCACCACCCCCAAAACCTTGGGAGGTACAAGCATACGAACTTTCAAAATTTTTTATCCCCCAAGACCTACCAGAAGTCCTAGAAATCCCCGCCATCAGTAAATCCTCCACAGCGGGCCCAGGTGCTGCGGCTAATAAACGCCACTCCATGCCCCCCGGAGAACTAACCATGACCCTCCGCACCCGTAAAGCGAAGCCAGATCCCATCCCAGCAACTGCCCCCGCCCCCGCAACCCGCGGAAGAAGAGCAAGTACAGCTGGATACCTCACTGATGCATCCTCCGCCCGTACCTCCCGTGCCCCCTCCCGCTCTGGTTCAAGCAGAGCTGTAACCCCCGTCACAACCGGCCGCTCTGACACCCCTGCACTAAAAGGAAAACCCCCAGCCACAGCTGCCACTGGCGCTACCGTTGCTGGCCCTCGTTCTTCTAGGGGACCTGCTCCAAACCGTGGTGCTCCGGCAAGGAAACCATCTCCGCCCCTCCCTGCACCAATTGATATGGATGCCGTCACCGGTAAACTTGCAAAAGTTAAAATCACCTACAACAACAAAGATAAAGACAAAGCCCAAGCAGAAGAAGCGGAATACCAGAGGCAGCAGTTGTTGCAGCAAATGGAAGCTGAAAAGAGGGAGCTTGAAGATAGGCTTGAAAGGGAAAAGAGGGAACTGGAGATTAGGGTTATTAGGGAACGGGAGGAAAGGGAAAATGCTGAAAGGGAAAAGAGGCAGCTTGAAGAGGCTTTGGATAGGGAGCGGGAAGCGCGGGAGGCAAGGGAAGCTAGGGAGACGGAGAGGGAGAAGCAAGACCGCATCTCCAGGGAGGAAGAAGACCGGAAAAAGTCCGGTGTAACGAGTAGCCGGTTATCTTATGGCGGTATTCCTCGATCAGCAGGAACAGCAGTTGCGAATGCTAGGAAAAGACTCGAAAGCAATGCTGCGCAGAATTTGCCGAATTTTGCGGCTATGTCGGGGTTGTCGGGTTTACCACCGCTTGTTACTGGTAACGGAGTTACAAGTTCTGCTGGTAAGGGTTTACAGAGTCTTCCGAGTAGTCCGCCGCAGGTTATGTTGAATGGACATGATATACCCGGTATGCCGGGTGCGGATGCGGGCCTTGGACATTTTCATGGGGTTGTTAAAACTGGACACGGGGGGAAGGATCAGACGTTTAGGGGTAACGCTGGGGATATTAGGTTTGCGAATAGCTGACAAGAGGGGGAGGGGGATGTAGAGATGGGGGGCACGTAGAGAAGAGGCAGAGTGGGGGGAGTAGAAAGAGAGTGAGAAGATAGAGAGAGTGAGAGGGTACAGAGAGTGAGAGAGGGTAGAGAGTACTCGAGCGAGAGGTAGAGGTGCATGGCGGGTAATATTGTGTTTTTTCATGGATACCATTTATTATTGCTCTTACGGGGGATAACCGTTTACAGTTACAGTTTTTGTTTTTCGTTTTACTAGCGAGGATGTTTTGCTTTATCTCGAGGATTTCTTTTTCAGGGGAGGATGTTTTATTATACCCACTTTTACCTATTCCCATTTTACGTTTACCTTGCTTGTTTCACAGTTTGCCTGTATGTAGGCATTAACTTTTAAAGCTTATTGATACTATACCACACCAACTACCACCCATAAAATTAGTATGTAGAAGACTTTTACTTAGGATGTTCCGATATTATCTGTTGTTTGCGCCGCGGCGATTTGTATTGTTTATTAGTTAGTTAGGATTGGAGTAGGAGGTGTTTCTGGGGATTGGTGTGAGGTAGGACGAGGAGGGAGGTTACAAGTGCTGGATTTACGGTGGAGGAAGAGAAATATATGAGGATTTTTCGGCGACTCAACGAGCACTAACTGAACATACACTTAAAATTGAACCGTGATTGAAACGTGCTAAAATAATAACGGTTGTTTCTATTGTTATCACCTGCAGCCCAACCATAGTACATAAACTTCGAGACGCGCTCTTTGATGTATAACCATAGTGTGGAAAGTAGGGCTAGATAGAAACCCATCCTGCAGAAACAGCGGAGTCTTTTCGCCAAAATCTGCTGAATTTGTGTAAAGATTTGTCGTTTCTTGTGTCTCCAGAGGTTGCATGCTTTAGCGTATTCAGAAGTTCCGGTTCCGGCGTCTCACGCCGTGGCAAGGTAGCTTCGGAGACATCCGTAGTGCATCTCGAGGCTATCAAATATTCGAAAAGTTGGGTCTAGAGAGCGCACACCTGGTTCTTCTATCTCTGACTACGCTACGCCACACGCTTACTCTACTCTAGAGTACCAGGGCAACAACCCTGCCATCTAGTGTTACATTGGGCCATCTAAAGAGCGCATCTCGGAATTTATGGTACGACTGGGGATACGAGTAGATTCTAGAGTAGCTGTAGGTTTGCATAAATCAGGTACGGATAGCTGGATCTTAGAAAGGTAAGTCAGAATCTTGAAATGGGTTTTGTTGGGCAAGGACTAAATTAAAGAGGTCACGGGGGAAAATACTTATCAAGAATCTAAAGTCTTGAGTGCTACTTGATGGACGAGCAATAAGTATCCCCTAGCTACACAGGACTTTTTAGAGTGGTCACAATGAACACCCCCTGCAGTACCGTAAACTTCAGAAGCGCTCTTTAATGTAATAGAACGGAAGCTAGACACCCTGGTATTCTAGAAAGCACAGACCCTGATTCTTCTACCTCTTCGCGTTAGCCCGTTCCTGTTAATTATCTAGTTTTACACGCTGCCTCAAGGAAAGCTTTCTGAAGTTTGAGGTACAGGAGATAGCGCGTCAATTCAGACGGACAGAGGAACATGCCGAAGTAAACCAATGAGTAAAGTTTAGGGTAGTCAGAGGTTGAAGAACCGGGGTCTTGAGTTGAGTTTGTATGTTCACTAATTATCCTCTACCATGCTAGGGTCTGACTAGCACGTTAGACTTAATGCGACCACGGTGAAGAGTGCGATCGTCTAGCTAGGGAGTGCTCAAACCGTTTACTTAGTATTGTAAGCCTGCTGTCACATTAGAGAGGGACACCTAGCCTTTTCCGCGTTCCGAGTCCCGAAGAGACTTAGACTTCCGGTTCCTCCCGGCAAAACCGCGCCGCTGCGTTTGGGTCATGATGCGCATTTGAGGTGTCATCACTCACTACCTAATGCGGAATTTTGGCCGAGTACTTTGGAGCATGGGTTAGTGTACATGTAAACTCTGGACAAATCTCGGACCTGTGAGAAAACTCTCAGGGAGGGTGGTGTGCTGTATGTTCAACAGAATTTAAGAACTCCCTTCCTTCTCCTCTAGTTATCCAGAAACTTCCTCTCTGCATCTTTGGAATCTGCTCTTACGATCGTCCGAATCAAATTTTTTTATTATATCTCTACAGGCTTACTATAACGTTTCTATGTCTTCATCTCAACAGAAGCCTAACTCCTCCGGCACTCCTTCCAATGATCAGACTACCTCCAACAACCATTCTCCCTTCATCAACATCTCAACTGCTAATGCCGGCAACCATAGCCAACCTATTTCACCACCTCAAATATCTGGCCCTATTCATGATAATGACCGCATAACCAGTTCGTCACCCTTACACTTGTCTCCTGTATCATCGATATCCCCATCAACAGTCACCAAGAACTAACGCATCCCAGACAACCCTTCAGTACCCAACCCAACACTAGCTATGCCCGCCGACAACATTCACGAACTCGAATCTACACTTGATTATGGACTACAGAGATGGGTATTGCAGAGGAGGGAGGAGGATGGGGTTAGAGTCTATGGTATTTAAGCGATAACAGACTGGTCACTAAGGGAGTGGACATTCCTCTTGGAGCAGTTTACTGTGCAGCCTCATGACAGGTGGTCGGGGTATCTACGAGGAATGCGTTGAATAGTTATGGAAATGTTGATACTACTTAGCTACTGATATATGTGGGAACATGATCTGGATTTTCTGTTCAAACTTCACTTTTATCTGCGAATCGTACTCTAATTCCGGGTTAACACAATTTCTTTTGGAAACTACGTCAAGTCACAGCGGAAGAAAGCAAGTGATGGAGACGTTAACTTGCTTTCTAGTTGAAAACTAGAAGATCTTCCATTTGAAAAAAAAAAAACGCAAACATGACAAGTGAGCATTACTGAACGACTGCACCAAGCTCGTGCACAACTACAACAGCAACCGGAACGGCTCAAGCGTGTTATTCGGGACAAAGTTGGGTGAGAGATTCGGGAAGAAAGCTCAAAATTCAACGAACTTGACGATGAAGTATTCGAAGAATCACCAGAAGGACTGGCGAACACGATCCGAACAAAGAGCTTCTGTCCATAGCACTGGGTACCACAAACACACTAGCCGGCGATGAAATCCTACGGAGATGAGGTTCACTTAAGAGCTATTTTCAATGTAAGAACACAAGGATTTTGGCGTTTTCAAGGCAGCTCCGCCCACGACATCTCCAAGCGCCATCAAGGGTGATCATTTGTGAAGCTATAGGGATCCTTGATCACCGCGCAGACCCGCATGCTGCAACCCTGAACAAGCTAGTACTGTACCGAGTGCTGAAGAAAAAGCGTCGGCGGTCAGCACACCCACTGTGCATCTAATAGCAACAATTGTCGGCGTCAGCAGAGCTTTGCATCACGCATCAATACCTGTCATAGTACCGTTGCATCTATGACAAAACCTGATGACTGATGAGTAAATTAGCAAAAGTCATGCTAGAACTGGCTTGGAGAGCTTGGAAGGCTTCAGAAAGATCTTCCGAGGATGATTATCGGCCCATACAATAGGCACAAGCAAGAAGCATATTTCTCCATCGGCGAGGTATGTTATTCTTTAATTTCAAAACCTTGCTTCCTACCCAATACCTGTCATAACTCATTGCATCTTTACCAAAAACCGTCACCTTACGTCTGCTTCTGGTAAAATTACCTGTCATGTAGCTGAGACTGCTTATTCCTCAGCGCTCGGTACAGTACTCGAGTTAACTAGCGAAACACCTTTGGCCGAAGGAACCTAGATACCGCAAAAGCCCCAGCACCAACTACATCACCATCTGTCCTCCACCACTTCAGACATCTTACTCTTTTTTTCTGATTATTATCGTCGATCACTAACTCGAGGTATCTATGTGGTCTCTGCCATTGCGTTTTGCTTGACGGTTCTTTAATCCTTTTTTTTTTTTTTTTTTTTTTTTTTTTTTTCGGTTCCAATGCACGATGCTAACAGTATCTCACAGACGTCCCGAGACGTTTTACAACATACGGATACCCAACTCTTTATCACTCGGGAAATTCCGAAATGTCTAGCCACGGTGATTGGGAAGATGTGCCATCAACCATGATTGATTACTGATCTGATGATACCGCTATGGAGGCAGTTGCTGGGAAAGTTAGCAAAGAGTCTCTCTGATCGGGCGGTGGCGGTCAACCGGGGTCCGTATTCCGATACGACTAAGATACTTTGCTTGAGAGGTTAAGTAGTACTGAGGCTTGTCATACCATCTCGATGTTCATTAGTCAGAAACAATGATTCAAGGTTTACCGTTTACATCTCCTCTCATGTTGTGAACAGTCAGAACTAATCTTAGGGTACAGAATTCGAGGTTTAAGCAGGTTCACCATGGATTCCGCTCCCTCTATCCCTCGGGCAATCTCGAAACGTGTATCCACGGTATTTGGGAACACTGGCTACTAAACGTGACGGCTCACTGCTCTGACGATGCCGCTATAGAGGCAGGGGTTGGGAAAGTTAGCAAAGGGTTTCTCTGATTGGGAGGTATTGGTTGACCTGGGTCCGGACTACGATATGACGGAAGAGAATTCGCTTGAGGGTACGCAGGTCGCGGGCTGCCACGAAATCTCGACCCCCCACACCCCCTCCTGAACTTTTATGATGCTAATGATCCCCGATATGATACAAGTTCACCAATCTCGGGCGCGATGTAATGTTCACGAACAAGTAGGACCAGAAAAAGAACCATAGTCAGGTGTTTTGGGATGTTCTGGGATAAAGGATACTGTATTTATGTATAATATTGTTTTAATGCCTGTGGTTATGGCTATTACTCTTAGTATTTCAAAACTGCGTTCTAAGTTATCGTCATCCACCTCCATTGATACAGTCTTCTTTCAACTACAACCCTCTCAATCTCCTTGCTGATAAGTAATCCACATGGCCATAAACTGATTACATTTTTATCCACTGACACAAATAGACTGCCGCACTGGACAGGGCCGGGACAGGCAACCACATAAGGTGACACCTCGTGCCAAGGGGTTTATTGTCACTCCTTGTTCCCCAGTCTTGGCTGTTGAACGATACCCCATAAGAAATTTGCATTCTCTGCGCTTAGTGTAGCTCATATATGCAACTAAAAACATTGATTCCAAAAGACACAGGCAATTCTGTATGGGCTGAAGGACTTCAAGCGCCGTCTCAATTACCGGTAAACTCTAGACTGGGAGCTGGGATTGGTAATTGTTATATTCCGCGGTTGTCTGTATGTACATAGGCGGATCCGTACATAGGTATGGCATTTGGTACAGGAAACACAGGGATAGCGTAGCCGTACTTCTGACATCCGTAATTTAGCTTTGCCATCATGCTATTAATTTTCGATACATCTTGTAATTATGAGATGATCTCGGAATTAGTAACTCGAGATTAATATGATGTCCTGCGCATTCAGTCATATTAGCTGCTGTAGCCGAGTCCGAGTGATATAACATGAACCTCCGCTCACCTCGATTTGAGTTTTGTATTTCGACATTATCTTTTCTCTATCAATACTGCCGTCTGAATTCCGAAAATTTTTATCCCATGACTCATAAACCATTAGTAGCGGACCCACAAGTTCGAACCCCACCAGACCCTCATTAGAGCCATGTTTGTTCAGATCCCGACCAATCTCGAGACGGAGTAAATCATCATCGAATCTGGAATGAAAAAATCTCCGAAGAGAAGTTTCATTCATATCTGATAATTGTCAGACATACCGCTATGGACGTACAAACGATATTTCTACAGAGACTTACTAAATACCCCGCAAAGTTCAACGGATTTCCACGAGTGAAAGAGAACGCAGTCTCGGACGTATTCAACCTTTTTGTAAATCGCTTCTAGTTTCTCAACAGGTACATATTCTCCAAGATGCCTTATCCTAAGATCTGTGGGATTATCGACCACTTGAAGGGATCGAAGTGACGTGTCCCACTCACCGAGTCTTCCGGTCGGTATCCAGTCTTCTGGATCGCGAGATTTGATACCGGTAGAGCCAGCTGCTGTCGAAACCAAGGAGGGCCCGCGGATGTGTATTTGGCCACGGAACACGCCTCGTCGTTTCTGCGCCGACTCGTGCTTTCCTGTAACCATTTTGATCTCTACTGATGGCAGTGGTCGACCTAGGCCTATTCGGCTATGGTGTTGCGGGTCCATGAATGTGATGTCGCTGCAAAAGTCATTAGTATAAGGCAGTGTGTCAAATAGAGACCTGAATATCACCAGTTAATATTGGTTAATGGCCATCCTTGTACCATGACGCCTCTAGGCCCACCGAAGACCAAGCCAAGGAACTCTCTTTGTTCATTAGTCATCATGGAACATGTAACGCCAACCCATCGGATCCGTTCACCAAAGAATTCACTTCGGATTTCCGCGATGTGCCCCCACTTTTCACAGAGATGAGAAATCGAAACCATAGTGGGAAGTATTCCTGCAACTGCGTCTCTTTTCTTCTCAATGTAATACCAAAACTGCTTCTGTTGATCCTGCGAGCGTTTTGATAGCGCTTTGAGGAGCTTTGTATGCACGATATCCCACCAAGGTTTTATTCCGAAGAGAATCGTTGGTTGGAAAGATTGAATATCGCCGTAACTCGCCGGACAGATCCTAGAATTGAAGGGTGCAGATAACAGGTAAGCATCCACATCGGTTCCAAAACCAATAGTTATTCCAGAGAGAAAAAGTGCATTGACGAGGTTGTACTCAAGCCTAAAGTAAAGGGGGAGATACGATAGATAGGTGTCATCCTTCAGCAATCCAGAAGTTAGTGCATGATGCATAGCAGAAACTGTGATGTCGTTAGCTGCGGGCGGTAAACGAAGAGCGCAGCAGTAATAATCACCTCCAGCGACAACCTGGGCATTGGTAATTCTATCCGGCATTGGTAGCTCTGGTTCATTCAGTGTTCTTGCGTAGAGATAGCCCCAAGTTCCATCTTTATCAATTGGCCCATTCAGTGGTGTAATATCCAGAACCTCCAGTCCAATCGCACATAGTTCTTTCACGCTGATAATTTGCGTTCTCCTACCTAACCCAACCTTTAGTGATTGAACCTCTCTCTGTATGGCCTCCCTATCTGCATCGACTTCCGACGTAGAGTTGTAGACAATGAGACGAACATGTGGACATTCGATCAATGGCGTGAGTAGTCGCGACATAACTGCGCCTTCGGTAAAGACTGCTGTTGCGGGTACGTGGGTAAGTGTATGCGAAAGTTCTTGTTGACTCAGCCGAGGGTTGACGCAAATCAATTCAATAGAAGCCATTGGGGCTGCATGCGACAACATAAACCAGATACAACTGAAGAATCAAAATTAACAATCACGCCAAGATCCCCATATTCAACCGGGCGCACTTACCTATTCGGAGCGGCCATGTAAAGTCGATTGACATTACCACCTTTCAGCAACTTCTTCAGTCCCGCAGCCATCAATCGCGCACGTCGTCCAACCTCCTTGTAAGTGTAGTACTGCCAATCGCCAAGCAACCGCGTTTCGAGAACATGCCCAACAACCTTCCGATACCCGACACAGCGGTTGTCGGTAAACTTTCCAACCGCATGAGTGAACAGTGCAGATGTTGTCTCGAGGTCTAAATATTGCGAAATAGGCGCCTTCAAGTCGTCGGAAAACCGGATGATTGGACTTTCACGAGGGGGAGGGTCATGGTTTATCAGTTTCATAAAACCATCCATGGCTTTGCTGAGTTGATTATTCTGTAAATTTCGAAGTGGAAGACGGAGCGAGTGGAGGATACCCCACGGGTGCAGGCTGTCTCCATCGTCCCTGGAAAGTCACTCGCCACAAGAGACAGGACCTAGCGTACCACGTGAGAACGCTATGCATCCGCGCCCGTGGAGTAACACGTCTAGCTGAAGTAGGCTAGCGGAGTAATCGATCGGAATGCCAAGCGACTTAGACATTACTATTGGGGTTAGAGGGGTTTCAAGACAGATTTATGCCTCGAATGCCATGACAGAAAGACTCACAGTATCGTGTGGAAACCTTCTACATTCCGCGTCCATGGTAGATATTCCCGCTGCTGACCGGCTATTAGGTTTCCGTGCAAATCGTGGTACAGTCCATGTATAGGGGCCTGGTTTCCGAATATGTACCAATGTACAACTCATCACACTTGTAACGACATTCTTGGTCGCGAAAATTCCCAACGGCACAGAGGAATACAGAATACAGTTCGATTACCGCGGCCATCTCATCGGGATCGCAAATCTACCGAAAGCAATAAGACGAAAGAAATTTAATTGCATACATAAAAGCTACCGAACCACACCAAAATCTAATTTCATGCCCCTATCCGGTCACTCTACAGAACGTATTGCTTAACGCTGTGTATGGATGCAAACTCCTTCACATGTCCACCAAAATCCCTAGTCAGATTGAACCCTAGAATCACATAAAATCGTTCGCACCAAGCCCAGTAAGCCAGAACCCCCATCAAAAATGGGACCGCAATCCAGCCGGTAGTGCCGGCGATATCTCCATGAAATATGAGGATGTATGACAGTATCAATAGCCACTGTAGGATCCTAGACGCCAAATGCCCAAAGCAAAAGATTCGTAGTGGTGTCACGACGCCTTCTCTGTACGGGGCTAGCCGGTACATGAGCCATATCACCTCACCGCAAAAGTCTCCACAAATAATCCCTGGGAAGAAGAATGGCACAAAGAGTCCCGTCAGAGCTGAAGAAGGCGCCACTCGTACGGCAAGCGCGCACATCAAGGAGACATAATGGTGAATAAAGTATGGTATGGAGGATTGCTGATGAGATACATCGAAGAGGTAAATGCTGGCTAGAATCGAAATAAGAGAGTCGAGCGTGATGTGGTGTTTTGGGGTCCACGGGAATAGTTCTCGGGAATAGAGAGATTCTAGGAAGTAACGGACCAGCGGGAAGGCATAATAGATGACAAGCGTTTTCATCATCAGTGTTTCCGGCTGGGCAAATATGCGTCGTTGCATATCAGGAGTATAGGCGTGGAAACGATGGGACTTCGAAAGTCTGGTCTCGAGATAATGACGAATCACTCGGGCGGATCCGATCTGGAGTAAGAAGGTTGTTATGATGATAAACAACGGCGATGATAGATATGACTGAGCCATAACGTGGAGAGTGACTGTTGAATCGGTTGTGCTGGAGTTCATTGCGGCTAGTGAGGGTAGAGTGTTGGGGAGGAATCTGAGACGTTAGAGAACTGACCGGGCCAACTAGGTTACATATATACTGGTCGATCACGCTGTGATATAGAAAAAGATGCTAAGTATTATTCAACATCTAAGCATTCAACGGCTACAAAACATGTCTAGTGCACGTGCAATTCTGGGATGGGTAGCAGCCTAGTCACTGCTTCCTAGCGCCCCGGTCCGGAGTATACTGTCTCCTATACTGCCAAGAGCGGAAACCGCAGAAGTCAACGCCCAGGCAGCTAAACGGCAGCGTACAGGAGCGAGAAATTCTGCCACTTCAAGGGCAACAAAGGCAACGAAGCCGACGAAGGGAACGATGGCGATTACGCTGACAAGGAATGCCCCACCCTCCACAGCACCCGCGAGAGTTGAAGCGGAGTCCCAAGGATCCACTGAGTTTGTAGGAAGGTTGCCAATGGGAACTGCTAGCGGTACCGTAAGGCAGACTCGCAGCGGTGCAATTGGAAGGCGAACCAGGAGCAACAAGCGTACCACATACTATGAATCTCATCCTGATTCTGATTCGGATTCGGTTTCGAACTCCGATTCCGAACTGGAGTGACGTAGTGTTTACTCTTTTTTTTTGTACATAGACATAAGCTATTCACAATTGATCGCGGCTTTGCATTTTGGTCTGCTAGCTTCCGCGCGGTTGAAAGTCTTGGCAGTATAAGCAACAGTATACTCCGGACCGGGGCGCGTTTCCTACCTATATGGTAACGAGATTTGAGGTTAATTTAGTGGCTGTGTGACTTGTCTAAGCTTCAAATCCGATCTCTGTCAGGGATATTCTAGCCATGGAATTTTCAATATTTTTGCTCAAGATGTTGACTTGTGACCGGGCGGAAGATTCGTACGCATGTTGCTGACGTTGGATCAAGTACTACATGCTCCGTATACGGTATCATACAGAGGCTACTGACAGCTATGATACGAGGCTCCAAGCTCGTCGCTGTACCTTAATTTAAGGTTCTTGCATGATCATTCTTGCTACTCGTGATGAATCACTGGTTTTTTCTACAAACCATAGCAAGGCCCCTGACAAGAGACAGAGATTCCGTGGCGAACCTGTTGGTGTATCTTGGAGCAAATATAACGAACCACACAAATACCTCTTCCCCACCGGTTGAAATATGGCTCAAGCATTAAATCTCCACTGCTAACCGTTATTCTAAAGATTTTTTATTCAATCCTGGTTCAGGTGTTACCAAAAGAAAGAGCCGGATGTGCGATGCCAGCAGGCTAATTCGTACTGCGATGCTGTTAGTCGTGATACAAGGTATGCGGGTACCCGCATTCCTGGAGTTCAGATCTGCTAATATTGAGGCCGCTAAGCTGATATAGATTGCCTAGCGAGCTGAACATGTGCTGGACCTAGATAGCTTTGCAAAGTAAATCACTTCATCGCGTAGAATTATTCAATACATCCATGTAACTGCGGCTATTACTCGCCGTCAATGACGAATGGAGCTGGAATTAGCCAATCGTCATCGACGCCAAGCCGGATTTCGGCATGGTATGTAGAAACAAACTTTAGTTACGCACACCCTGACAATACTCTTTGAGATGACATTGTTAGGCGGCAAACTATTCACCAGCATACTCGGTACTCGTTTATTGGATGTCCCACGGATTTAACATCTTCGCAATATCCGGCTTACTTTTTTCGTAACACAACATGCATCTCTCCGGTTGGATTACTACGAGGTATTCCTCCGCCAATGTTTGCGCAAACCGGCATTTCAGTTGATAGAGGTGCCCTAATCAACATGAACCCTTTGCAAATGTCAATCACGACAGCAAATACCGTAGACTGTAATTACAAATAGAATCTCATATGAAAACTGTCACAGGGAAGCCTTTAGACTAAGTATATTTGTGACGGAATCTGAGATGCATTCATCTCTGAAGATGACATACCCTACACTGAAAGATACCTTCCAAGACCTATGTACAGTTGTACGGGCCTAAAGGGGCTGAGGTAGGTTTCTGTGGCCCTCAGCCTCGAAGCTTTGCACGGGAAAAAGCTTTGTCACGTGAACTTAACGTGCGAGCAAACTGCCGCGTGCTTGATTATTATCGACAACAGGGGTGATCAAACTGCGACGGAAACGATTTTTTTTCTGAATTTAATGCGTAGCTTAGTAAAAGATCCAGCCAATAGGATAATACCTGAAATTCGTCCAGTTTGACTGACCCTGACGGATACAGACTAACTTTTCATATACACCCCTACTAGTGGCTGTGTTGCTGTGCTGAATGTGGCTTAGTTAGCATGCTGCTATTCTGAATGTGGTTCAGTTGGCATGGATTTAGCGTCTTTTCGTTTTATTTTATTGAATCCATCAGGTCCATTACTAGTTTTTAAACCATGGATTCGATGGATTTGAAATTATTATTCTTATGGTTTTGCTTGGAAATGGCTAATTTCTAATTGGCTAACTTTTGACGCTAGCATTTTTATTTTGAAAAAAAAAAACCGTCTCCGTCGCAGTTTAATTACCCCTAATAATGATGAGTCTTCTGCACTACTATGTTACTTGACTCATATTAATTAAACGGGTTCCATACCCACGGTCCAATTACAAGATGCAGTGTATACGGACGTGAAACTCAGCCACACCGGATAAACTATTAAGTCGGCAAAAACCTTAAAAAAGTGCTGTCAAACACTACAGTGATCAGAGGCAATGAGGACTCCGAATAGACTGTGACACAACGCACGCGCAGCAACGCTAGCGAGTTAAACCCATCCCATCAATGAGTGATGAACTCCCCTTAAAAACCGCGATTATCTGCCGATCTATAAATACGAACGGTTGTTCAAATAGCTTCGACTTCAAACGAGTGCACTACCGCTTTCTCGGTGCGGAAAAACCGGTGAGATCGGTAAATCTAGGTCTCGTTTCGATGACAAATGTTCATCTCCCGTAGCAACATCTATAGCAACGGGTTCACGCGGCCATGCGGGAAGCCGAGTACTTGTGCGGGTGGCAATTCCGAAATGACCTACAGTTAATTCTGAACGATCTCTACTAAGCAGGTTACAAGCATATAGTGTTTGATTAATGTTGAAATTGCAACATCGTCCACGTCAGTGATGTCTAGGGTATCGATCCTAGACACGGTATTATATAGTTTTCGGGTGTTTGTCGTATTTTTTAGAGAGCAACCCGGTACTTTCGGTCTCTAAGCGAGGCCAAGATGGGAACCACGGCAAGTGGCATGACAGAAGATCGAGCCCATAAAGGTGAGTTTCAAGTTGTTATCTTTTTCTTCTCCCAACTTCAAGCGATATGTGTATTGAAAAAGCTAATAGGATCAAATATTTCTATGGATTGGGAGATAGGAAATATTCACTTGCTTCCATCTCTCAGTCTGGCCATCTTTCGTTCATCCAAATTACACAATACCTTGATGATACTGGAAAAAACTTCAGCAAAAAGCAAAGATTCACTGGCAAATGATTCCATCCACTTAACGCGCCCGAATACGCGAGGTCGAGTGACGTTTTGTGATGACTGTACGCCTTGGCGCGCTAAATACCTTGTCAGGCTTTTATCATTTCTCAGCAAAAAGTTGAAGCGTGTCAGTAAGAAACGCGTCCTGCTCACCTTTTTTGCATCAAGCAGCTGAAATTCCGGTGCTTGCCTCGCGCGAAAACGCCTCTTTCCCATTTCAACATCCGCGGCCATCTTCGAGTCTATCTCAATATCGCCTAATTCGATACCAGCGCGATGGCTGATGCCGACGCGTCTACCACCGAGGCTTCGTCCCGACGAATTTCATCACGCGTCAAAGTCGCCCCGAAACCTTACGTTCCTCCACCAGCTCCAGTAAAATCTGCTGCGAAAGCAAAGGCGACATCTACTGCGAAATCTACTCCGGGAGATGTTCCAAACTCTCACACCCTCCGTACTCGGCGATCCAACGTCGCCACCTACGCAGAATCATCCGACGATGACGACAACGGACGCTCGGACAGCGAGAATGACTACGATGACGAGCCAGAGTCGCCCGAGGAACCGGAAGCGGAGCGAGGTGCAGAGATTGGAAAGTCTCTGAGACCGAGAAAATCACTTACCACCCCTGCGAACCGAGCAGACTACGTCGATACCGATCTCGCCCTCTCCAACAGAAGGCGATCATCCAAATCGAAGAAGGCCTTGAAGAAGAAGAAGGCTGTTGGAAAACGGGTTGTCAATGGTGTGCGAGCTTGCAAAGCGTGTCGTGATGCCCGTGTCAAGTGTGACAGAAAACAACCGCGATGTGGTCGCTGTACGAAGACTAAGAAGACATGCACCATTCAACCTGCTGTTGAGGGTGATATTCAGCAAGAGGAAAGCGATTCAGAGGAGATGACTTTACGTGGAGAAATCCGATTGGGTCTTGAAGAAACGAAGAGGAAGAGAGATGCGTTCTACATCAAGTACAGAAGCCTATTTGAGCCTCTACTACCGGAAAGGAACTATATTTCCAAGATGGTGGAGAAGAATGAGAGAGCCGAGGAGCCGGTGAAGGAGCAGGCTGTGGAAGAGGATACTGATGCCTCCAAAACAGAGCCTACTGCTACAGAGCCTATCACTACAGAACCTACTACCTCAGAACATACTATCTCAGAACCTGCTTCCTCAGAACCTACCACCGTACCCACTACCGCAGAGTCTGCCACCGCCGAAGCTGCTACGGC
Organism: Pyronema domesticum; assembly: GCA_024516145.1. Lineage (NCBI taxonomy): Eukaryota > Fungi > Ascomycota > Pezizomycetes > Pezizales > Pyronemataceae > Pyronema > Pyronema domesticum. The sequence goes on along the minus strand of JAJJXL010000010.1, from coordinate 256,706 downwards.
CCCGGTCACCGTTGAGGTTAGAGAAAATGCCAGACCTGCTGAAGCCAAGGCAGAACCCGTCGCTCCAGTCCCCTACGTTCCTCGTGAGATTATCCCCTACAAGCTTCTAGAAAAGCAGCCAGAGCACGTCAAGGCCACCATGAAGCCTTACCAATTGTCTGGTCTATCATTCTTGGTTTGGTTGTATAGAAACGGAATGGGAGGTGTATTGGGAGACGAGATGGGATTGGGAAAGACACTGGTTGGTGCATATTATCTCCGTGATTGTGTTATTGTACTAATTGTATTTAGCAAACTCTTTCGTTGTTCTCCTACCTCACCACGTACGAGCCGGTCCCCGAAGGTCACCAGCGTCCTTTCCTCGTCGTTTGCCCTCTCTCCGTCCTTTCTTCCTGGGTTGCAGAGTGCAAAAAGTGGACGCCCCACTTGCGTGTGTTGCGATTCCATGGACCTACTACAGAGCGTGCTAGACTGAAGAAGGTTGCCGAGAGTGGAGAACTTTTCGGTAGCGATGATCATGCGGGTGAAGGACGTGGTTATGACGTTGTCGTAACTAGCTACGAGGTATTTGACCGTGAAAAGTCATGGTTCCGCCGGGCTTTCGTCTGGCGTTATGTTGTATTGGACGAAGGACACAAGATCAAGAACGATAAGACCAATATTTCGGTCTCGCTTCAGAGTCTTGCGGCTGAATACCGTCTTATTCTCACTGGAACTCCTTTGCAGAACAACCTCACTGAGTTGTGGGCTCTCCTTCATTGGCTTTACCCGGATGTGTTTGGAGAGAATACCTCGAAACTGTTTTCGGATGCGTTCGATCTCACTCTTGGAAAGAACGACCTCGGTGTTATGGATAAGGCTAGAGGACTCCTTGAATTGGTCATGCTGAGACGTATGAAGGAGAGTGCCGGTGTTAACCTCGACCTTCCTAAGAAGACTGAAGTCGAAATGTACCTACCTCTCTCACCTATGCAGCGCTTCTGGTACCGACGACTTTTGACCCGTATGGACAAGGGATTGTTGGAAGGACTATTCTCACAGTCCAAAGACAAGTCCACGGACGATGTCAAGGAGGAGTCCAAAGAAGCCGTCCAAGGAGAAATCACCAAGCAAGAGGACCTCGAAGACTTCAAGGGCGGCGAATGGGCCGAGACTCGTAGGATTGTTCAGCAGGTTGAAGCCGAAAGTTCTTCCAGCGACGGCAAATGGAGAAAACTTATGAACTTGCTCATGCAACTTCGCAAGTGCTGCAACCACCCCTATCTTCTTCCCAACGCCGAGCCTGAGGATGTGGACGACCGTATTTCTGCTCTCATGCTCGCATCGACCAAGATGATCTTCCTCGACAAACTCATCGAAGAGCTCTGCATCAAGCAAGGAAAGAAGGTTCTTGTCTTCTCCGGATTCACGAAGATGATTGATATCTGCGAAGACTTCCTTCACATGAAGGGCGGTGACGGTACCAGATTCAAGTATGGACGTTTGGACGGCACCACTCCTCGTGCTCGCCGAAACCTCGCTATCAGACTCTTCAACACCGACCCGGCCTACAAGGTTATGATGATTTCCACCCGCGCAGGTGGTCTCGGTATCAACTTGGCCTCCGCATCAGATGTTGTGATGCTCGATACCGACTGGAACCCCCAGGCCGATCTCCAAGCCCAGGCTCGTGCCCATCGTATCGGACAAGTCAACCCCGTCACCATCTACCGTTTGATCACCCAGGGTACCGTTGAGGAGCAGATGATGGGACGTATCCGCAAGAAGCTTTACCTCTCCGCCAAGGTCACCGAGTCTATGCGTAACATCCACTCCGAGATTGCTGCTTCTGGACCAAGTGGGGAGGCTGAGGATGATTTACCTACCCTTACTTCTGGCCAGTTGATGGCGCTTGTTCGCTCTGGTTCCAGGGCTATTGCAAGGCCGGAGATTGATCCTACCGAGATGTTGCAATGGGACTGGGAAACCACTATCCAGAAGTGTCGCGACTACCAGAAGGAGCTGGAGAATGATGTCAAGGGTGAAGAGGGTAATGCGGAGGAAGAGAAGAAGTGGTTGTCGGAGATGGAGCGCGTCGAGTCTCGTGTCTTTGAGGGCAAGACCCATGAGAAGAATTTGACTTCCAACAGGGAGATTGCTCAGGAGTGGTCTCGTGAAGCTAGAAGGGTGGGAATGGAGCGTGTGCTTATGATTGGTGGACATGCTGTGTTGAAGGAGACTATCGGCAACAACGAGGTATGCTTTATGATCTGCCCATCACTAACGACGATGCTAATACAATGAACAGTGGGAAGCCGTGAAGACTTTCGCCGGCAAAGATTCCCGACTAGCGGAGCCTGCCAAGCGCAAGCGCAAAGCCATCGAGCACCAAGAACACTGTCAAGTCTGCTACGACGGCGGGGAGCTTCACACCTGTACCGGTTGTCCTCGTACCTACCACCGGGGTTGTCTCCCCGAATCCTTCGTTCCCCGACTCGACGGCAAGCTCGCATCCTTCTACTGTCCTCAACACGAGTGTGTAGAATGTGAGCAGAAAACTGCTAATGCCGGTGGTTTGATCTTCCGGTGTCGCTGGTGCGAGAATGGTTACTGTGAAGACTGTCTCAACTGGGATAGGATTGAGATTGTCGGCGATAACCTACCGGAATTCCAACTCCTTGGCTTCGGAACTATCGATCAGGCTTTCTTTATTAAGTGTGAACAGTGTGTTTACCGCCATGAGGTCGATCATGATGCTAGAAAGCTTTGTCAGGATATGGAGAAGGACTGGACAGAGGAGAAGGAGAGACGGGATGCAGCGGAGCTCACCACCGGAGGCACTACGGTCGAGGGATCAGAGGTGGCTACGCCGTTCGATGAGCCGGATGTGATGATTGTTGAGAATCCCGCTGGGAAGAAGAGAAAGAGGCAGTCGACAGCAGCCAAGATTACCGGGCCCAGAAAAATGAAAAAGGAGCAGCATCATGATATTATTGATGTCGATTTGTCTATCGAAGCATAGGAGCAAAATCATCCTGTGATTGATTCCGCAATAGATCTGGCTATCTATGTCCAGAAATGGCGACAAAGTTTTTGGATTGACTGTTGATGTTGTGTTGGATTGGAATACGAAAGGGATATATTGGATCATAACCATACTGGCTTCATTGGTTGATGAGAGAAGTTTTGAGATGTTACGATTGACAAGAATCTTTTACGAGCGGGGGTAATTACTGAATCTTTTCATGTACGCTTTTACGAGTTACTAGATATGAGGGAGGGTGGGAAAGGTCAAACAGATACACTTATCATTAGAGACCAATCAATAGAATAATTAGGTTAGCACAATCGAAATGGAATCTGAAATAAGCATGAGAGATACTTTGCTGATCTAAGTACAAGATTAAATGCCACTAACTCCCCTAGGTCGAGTGATTTTATGCATCCGGCTTGATTGCGAAAATCTGATATGCACCAACATACTCGTTCAAATCGACATCAGCCAGCCTATCACTTGATGTCTGCCGCCTATCTTCTGTAGATTTCGTTACTCCGCAGCAGCCTAGACATATCAGTATTTCAACTTCAGCAGATTAAACAAGCCATACCAGTTTGTGTTTCTTCTGGTAATCGAGTGTCTCCTTCATCCGTATTCCCATCCGTCATATCCAATATCCCCACCTCTTTATAAACATTCAAATCCTTTTCCGTATCAATAATAAAGATATCTGTCCTCCCAGTCATCAGCAATCCCCCCTCCCTAGTCCCTCCCTCTGTCATGACGGACATCACCCACCTTCATACCCCGCCTCCCTCAACCACTTTTCATATTCCCTCACCTCACTAGCACCCACTACACATCCAACATACAACCCCACATCATTCCTTAATTCCTCTGGAAAATCCCGTTTCGCTAATATATCGGAAACCGCTAATCTCCCACCAGGTCGGAGCAAACGAAATGTCTCCTGGAATACGACCGGCTTTTGGGCATGGGGGACTAGGTTTATCGTGCAGTTGCTGGTGATTATGTCGGCTGTTCCAGAGGGGAGAGGGAGGGAGGTGATGTTTGCATTCAACTAGTAACAGTGATGATAATATCTCGTTAGCGACGGCCTGCCAACGGTTTGCCAACGATCTGCCAAAGGTCCAAAAGCTGTGTGTGGTAGCTCGGGAATCGGGATATTGAAGGAAGAACCAGCAACATAGGAACAGAAACATACAAACTCAACATTCCCATACCCACCCAATTTCCTATTCCGCTCCGCAAGCTCAAGCATAGAAGCAGTCATATCAACCCCAACTACTCGTCCTGTTTTCCCTACCCGAGGTGAGGCTAGGAAACAATCTAATCCCCCGCCGCAACCGAGATCAAGGAGTGTTTCACCCTGTAGCTGAAGTCAGCGTCTGGGGGTAGAGTATCTATCTGTGCCGCACGGTGCGCAGCGGAGGTTGAGGCTGAGGATGGGGCTTTGTGATTAGAGACTCCGGACGCCGCACGGAAGCTCGGATGGGATGTTTTGAAAGTCTTCGCCCGCTGCGATAATGAAGGCTGGAGTAGATATCAACATACCTCCTTCAAACCAGCCCTAGCAAGCGGGTTCCCACAACTAACCCCCAAATTCGAAGTCGAGGGAATAGAAGCGAGATCATGGGGGGTATATCCGAATGCGGAGGCGACGGCTTTATTGTGGGGATCTGAGGATGCGCTTTGGGAGCGGATATGGGAGGTGTAGTGGGTTTTGATGAGGGTTGTTGGGTCGGCGTCTGGTGCTGAGGGGTTCATTTTGATGTTTGACGATATCACTGTATTGGGTGGTGTTTGCTGGTATGTAGACGATGACGAATCGCGATTGTGTCAGATAGAACTGCGACGCGAGATCGCTACAGCTTCTTAAGGTTGTACGCACACATCGACACCCCGCAGATGATACTGATGATGCAGATAGCTGGGTTCATCAGATGAGCAGTGATCGACGGTAACGGTGCAGCTGATTTGGGGTGGGGAATAGACGTCGATCATGAGCTGTCAGTTTGCGGGGCAGAGGGTAGACGCCGATCAGAGGGTCGGTTTGCGGCGTTTCGGGGTGATAACCGTGGGTGCGATGCAAAGTTGAAGATAATCAAATGTTATTTTGAGTTTACATGAGATTTAAAGTAATAAATAACAGCTTAAGAAATGTAGAAATAGCTAAAAAGAACCAAAAAGGTATCACATCAATCATAATCCGTCATAAATCTCCCTCCGTCCAACTCCTCGCGATCTCTCACCCATCACCGTCTACAACCTTGCACCATTCTCAATCTCCGCCAATTTGTTCCTAAACTCAGTCCAATCAACCATAATATTCTTCGCCCCGTGCTCCAACAACGCCTTCCCCATCTTCTCCTGCATCTCCTCCCCATGGTAGCTTCCAACATATCCAATCGTCGGAATCCCCGCTTTCACAGCAGACTTCGTTCCGCTCGCCGAGTCCTCAACGGCAACACACATCCCCGGCTCCGTATCCAGCTTTTCACAAGCATGTAAATAAATCGCGGGATCCGGCTTACTGGTCGGTTTCTCCAACGAAGTCGCAGCGGAGAAGACAACCTCATCCGGGAAGAATTTATCCTGCCCAACCTTCTGAAGGCACGCGACGACTCTCCTCTTCGCCGAGCTAGAAACTACAGCAAGTTTATACTTCTTCTCCTTTGCGAGCGACTCCAGCTCTGGGTCGACATTAACGCAGGGTTGAGCTTTAGCTGATAGTGTCGCGATAACTTGGTCCTCCTCTTGCTTCACGTAGGCCTCTTCATCCTCAGGGGAGATGGTGAGGTTGAATTTCTCGGATAGCGCCTTCAGCATACCCCGGAAGTTCATACCGACGAAATCGGTGATTAGTTGAGGACCCGTGTAGCGGTCGGGGATGTCGTGGGCCTGGAGGACCTGGTTGGCGACTTCTGCGCATGCTTCGAAGGCGAGGTCTTCGGAGAGGACGAGGGTGTTGTCGCAGTCGAAGAGGATGTGTGTGATCTGGGGCATTTTGGTGGTGGGGTATTGAAACTAGAGAGATGTGCTAAGGAGGTCGGTTGGTGGGTGCTGGGCAAAGCTGGAGATGAGCTGATTTGAAAATGAAACTCCGTGAACAGAACAGAGGAGCAGGAAGGTAGTTATATCTACAAGTCCACAACAAGGGGCCCAACCCAAGACGACTCGGCAGCTCACCCAAGATCATCCGAATGTTTAGTGCGGGGTTTCCGGTGCGGGGTTCAGTAAGGATACGACTTTATTCAGCCATGATCCGCATCCAAGATGCGGGATATATCGTCATTCCCTACCAAGTCTCCTGCTGTTTCTCCGAGCAATCTGGGGAGCCTTCTTTATTGAGCGAAGCAAGTGAAACGAGTGAGCGAAGTGAAAGTATATTCCACTTCTCATCGCGCACTACCAATCATTTCTCCTCTCCTCCGAAGATGAAATATAATGAAGGCAACTACCCTTCGGAAAACTGTAGATGATCAATAAACCTTCAATTTCGCTGCGACATGCGTGACATATTCGTGGGGAATGGTGAAGCTTGTCGAAGTTTGGAGGTCATGGCTATGACGTAATGTACCTGTTAGCCCTTTAATAACGCTCCAAAAGAGGTAATTGGGAATAGAGTTGCAACTCTAGCTCTCCCGCAGACCGCGCCGGTCCGGTTGCCCCGCTATCTAAAAGGGGTTTGGTGCGGGGATAAACCCCCACCAATTTCTCCACTAAATTCCCCATTACAGGTCATCTCTTCTCGTTCGGGTTTTGACTTGAGACGGGTGGCTTGGCTAGCCGCAGTGCTAACAAACAAGGCAAAGGGACCTGACGATGATGCGTTCGCACGATGATGATGATGCTGGGGACTCGGAAGGGCCCTGATTATCGTGGCTTCGGTCGGGGTGCTGGCTGGAACTTCCGTGTTTATCCCCGGAAAGACGTTTTTCCGGGGATATCTAGATAGAACCAACAACCCAGCAAGCCAAGCAATACCCGCAATGGCCGTAAACACAATAAACACGCCCTTAAATCCATCTGCATATGCCTCCAAGAATAACTCTTTCTTCGGACCCATTGGCATCGCCTTAACTTCGTAAACAAACACGGTTGCCTCCTCTGCAATTGCGGCGGGTAATTTCCGGTCCATGGGTGCGGTTGTTATCTTATTCTGGAATGCAGCACCACCAATAGCAACACCGATACACATACCGAGAATTCTAGAGAAGGTGTAAAGGGCCGTAGCGAAGGAAACATCATTAGTATCAGCCATAGCTTGACAAACGGCGGTGATCGAGGTGAGGAGAAGTCCAAATCCGAGACCAAGAATAAGCAGTGTAAGAACCCAGATATGAATCTCGCTGTCAACATCCCAGATACACATCAATCCACTAGCGACATGGTTAGAGTCCATTCACTCCAAATTGCCCATCGGACTGAACTGAATCTCGTAATAGCCTTCCCAACTACGATGCTGGATGGGACCAATCCGCATGTGACGGGTAAAAGTGCAACTCCTGTAGCGATGGGTCCCTTGCCTTTGACGGCTTCTATCCAGAAGGATACGTAGTACAGATGTCCGAATAGCTGTAATGGGGATGGTTAGCATGGATCGTGATGTGGCAGGTGTATAGATGAACTACTTACAAGCATGCCGAGAATCATGGCACCGAGATAAGCGCCCAAGGAACTCAAGTCGTTGATGAGATGGGCTTTGATGAGCGGTGTTTTTGCACCGTACGTCTCCCAGACCAAAGCAGCGATAGTACCAGCTTCTCCGACAAGAAGAGGAACCAACGCTGCCAACTATTCCATTCATACTGAACCCCACCCCAAGTAAGAGCAACGAGAAAGCTGGTGAAACCGGCAACGAAGAGAATTCCACCAAACCAGTCAATCTTGGCCATGTTTTCTCTGAACGAAGCTGCTTTCTGTGTCGGAGCTTGATGACGAGAGGTACTATAACGGATCCTAAACCGCAAAATGGAAAGTTGATGTAGAATACCCATCTCCATGAGGTCTTCTCCGCAAACACACCTCCGATCAATGGCCCTGTAATCGTTCCGACAGCCCAGGCTGCTGTGACACAGCCAAACCACTTTGGACGGAAACGGAGGGGAACAATATCCGCGAAGATGATTTGGACCATCACTAGAATTCCTCCGCCTCCGATACCCTTGATGGAACGGCCTCCTAGTAGCTGGGTAAAGTCCTGGGATGAGCGCAGATAGCCGTGTCGATGGTGAACAAAACCAGGGAAGCAATTAGGGGAGCTTTACGACCAAAGAGGTCGGAGACAGCACCAATGAAGGGTTGGAAGATCGAGGAGGTGAGTAGGTAGGAGGTTCCGGTCCAGAATGCATCACTGGATAATCCCTTTAAGGCCGTGGATATCGTCTGGGGAATTCATAAGTAAAGTTGAAACATCAATGATGAAGCAAACGGAATGGGAACATACCGGTAGAACTGGAACCAATATTGTTGCGTCTAGTGCAACAATCAATGAGACTACCGCAAGAGCACCGAGAACCATGAGCTCGTCTCTGTCGGGACTCCAGACGATAATGTCTGTTGGGAGGTTATCGACACTGGAGGTAGGCGAATTCTGTAATGTTGATCCTATGAAATATCATCCCGTAGAGAGTCCACAACACTCCTCTGATTTGGTACACTCATAGTCGTCATTTGTAGAGGAATGAACCGCAATTGGTATCAGGAAAACGTGGTAGTGATGGATGATACGTAGGGTTGGAATCCGAGAGGGAACGGACGTCACTGGAATGTCTAGATATGGGAGGACAGTCGGGAAGCTGAGAATATCTAACGAAAGAAAAAGGCAGTATATAATTGCTAAGTAGAATTGTGGACTGTCAGTGGGAGATCTCAGTAAGGCTGTGTTAGATTCTTAGAGCTCAATGGGAACACAGACGGAAGAACTGGATAGACCTGCCCTTGTAAAAATACTACGCACCGCCCTTAGTTCACACCACGCTTATGCGTTGTACGTCGGCTTCTTTGCAGCTTTCATCTCGCTATCTCTTATTGCCATGACTCTATTTACACGGTTTAAGGGAAATCTTATTGGAGTCCGCATTGCAGTGTATATCGTTTCTGCCATGCGTGCGCGGCAGCAGATATACGGATGGCCTTTCTATCATCGCTTACAATAGAGAGATGATACCTCGTTAAAGTCAGTATCCGCCGTCACTTTGTCGTTCGGGATATGCATCTACCTAATTCTGCTGCGTGAAACATGCGTTTCCCTGTAGACAGTGTTTTGAGGAGGTTGATTCTGGTGGCAGTTCTCACGTTACTTAGGCCCAGTGACATCAAAGCCATATTCCGGAAATACCATTCCCGTAACCTGGTATGTTTAGATTTCCAGTTATAATGCCGCCGGGGCAAAGTCAAGCCAAGTTCACTGTGTTACGACTCATAAGATTCCGAAGATGGGTATGCCAGGAGGCACAAACGTACAACAGATGGATGCCGGACTACTGCTATCGGGAATTTTGTGGTTGCGTCTTAGCTAATCCAACCATCTCAAGCCACGGTGTTACATTGATAGAGAGCTTCTTGTTTAATTTGTTGTATCTCCCGACGGATAAATCTACTGTCCAGCCTATTATATAAACAAAGTGCACGAAACATATTCTGCGGCACGTCAATGCCCGCAAGTACTCCACAGAAGGGACATGCAAGTACGCAATTACAAACAGATGATAAACAAAGTGCAGTAATCCCGTCGCCCTTAAACAGCAACCCGTGATGGTAGACGTAGGATACGCCGTAGGCGCGTTGTGGTTCAAATTCGCTCGCAGACGTCACAGCTAAGGGCTGTAAACCATTTCCTATTTGAGGACTGGCTTTGTAATCCGTAACAAAGGGCTGGCGTTGTAAACCAGGTTTGTGGACATGAATCGACGTAATCGAGACTCCGGGTTTCCCCTCTTGATAATTCTAGGTCAAAGTTTGGGTCGAATGGACAAATCGCTGCACAACTGATAGAATGGCTGGTTTTAGGACATCCAGGCAGCAGTAAAGCTGTTTGTCTGCGATCGAGGCTCGGTTGTTGTCCAATGGTACAAGTGGCGATTGATGAGTTTACTCGCGACCCCACGGAGGATTGGCTGGACTTCCATCTGATACTGCATAGATTTGCAGCAAGATCGATAATCGGCCCTATGGAACCGAAACATCACATCACCACGGGGATGATGTGCAGAGATTTGTTCAGCAATTCTTTGGTGTCTTGGTGTTCAGTCTTTCAGAAGTTGTTAATTTGTTACTATTTAATCAATATATTTGTGCGACATACAGAATCAGTGCACTGATGGGGCACAGTTTTGCATTTCAGGCGTGAAGGGCTACCATCCCACTCATCGGGGTGGTGGGTTCCAGACACACGGAGTAGTCCGTCGATCGCCAGCTCATGGCTGCCTAGAGGCTTATTTAGGTATGAATGGTACTTATGTAAATGTATATTCAACGTTGGAATGCTTTGAGATTGATTTTACTGAATACATAAAACACATACAAAAATCCCGAAGGATTTTTATATAAATGGTTATATAGAAATGTTGAAATCGGAAGAGCAAAGCTCGGATGCCCAATGTGTGCTGGGCTTCTGTTTGCATTCCGGCCCCCTCTCAATGACAAGTGTACCACCGTTTAGCCGAAGTGCAAGTCGGGCTCACCGCATTTCGATGTATCTTCGCCGCACTCTTAAAATCTTGGCGGTTGCCATTCTGCGGGAGCTAGTACTATCGAATTTTATGCGCGTGCGCGTGGCTGCATATTGATGTTCCACTGCCACCCGCGGCGTAGTAGAACAAGAAACCAACTGCGGCACAGTTTCAACATCGGCCTTGATCCCATCAATCTGGTGAGAAACACGTTTGCCCGTCTTCAATAAAATTGCCAAGATACACCAATGTGCTATGTATCGTCGCACTCGTGTATTTATCTACACTCTATTTATCGTGCTGTGCGATATGCATAACGAATTAGCATTTAAAGTTAATAGCATTTTTTATTATTATGGCTTAACTCATATGATTAAGTAGAACACTAAGTGTAGCTGTTAAGCCTGTTCGTGATTGCGTGGTCCCAATGGCAATCCGCCGCCAGAGGCTCGGCCAAAGGTGTCGTTGGAAACTGGTGCCTGGCTAGGCCGAGCCGTGTTATGAGCCACAGCCACAATTTTCTACTTCGAGCACTGCGAGTACTTCCACGGCACTAACAATGAACACTGAGTACTCGTTTCATTACAAGAACGACTAGCAAACAGACTGCTACAAACGCAATGTTGACGGTAGCCGTGTCTCGATTTTGTCAGCGGGATGACACATATCCGTAAATTTAAAATCGCCCATACATCACAGATACCGCTGGAGACCAGTCAAAGGCTTTCATTGCCCTAGTTGCAATGGCTACCTAACTGTTTTGAAGGGGTTGGAGTAAATAATAGTCCCCGCTTTCCAATTGATAGATGCATTATGGGGGCGGCCCCAGTAGTGTATTGGTAGTAGTCCTTGCATCTTGGTGTAGTGGTATGAATCCCTGCAACTGCGCAAAGCCAACGGGTTCGAATCCCGTGTCGCTCTCACAGGTGTCTCTTGGTTACCGGGGTTTGCCCTCAAAGGAGGTTTACCCGGTGCTCAGGATAAGTAGTCACTCTCTGCAGTGAAAGGGTACTTGACATGTGTCAAGAGTAACCCCGCTTACCTGATCTATGCCTTCTTAGGTATAGACAAGCATTGTATTAAGTTCGGGAAAAATGTAATAGAAATTACGACTGTCATAACCATTAAGGTTGCATACAGAAATGAAAGATTATTATTATTATGATAGATGCATTATGTACATAGACTTGCATGAAGTATCAGGCCTTATCAAGTAATTGCCCGTTGCAAGATAGGGTTATTCTGTCGCCGGGACACTAAAAACTGCCTTTCCACAAGTGAAAAGTAACCTTCGATGAAGGTCACAAGTTTCAAAGAGGCACTTTTAGAATGCCTCTGTTGAAGTGATTATCATAGATCACATGTGTCATGTCAATTGGAATGCCAATATTTCTGTACTATGAAAAGATCATGAACATGGTGAGATCTCGCAACATCACTGAGCAGTAGCGTACGTAATAATAGTATTTTCACTGACAGTTGCCATGAGTTCTTTATCATATATTTCAAAGTTGCATTTGGCTGGGGAGTGTTTTTTGCAAAAGCAGGCAACTGCATGAAGGATGCCATCATCATGGTACAGTGAGAGCACTATAGCAGAGACATGGTCAGAGGCATCAGTTTCCACAATGACAACATGATCAGGGTCAGATCAAGCAAGCACAGGTGCTAAGGTGAAAGCCTCCTGCAGGGTATCAAAGGCCTTTTGTTGTTCCTTGTTGCAGGTAAATGCAACATCTTGTCATGTGAGGAGTGTTAGTGGTTGAACAATCCTGGAGGAGTTGTATACAAAGCAGCAATAGATATTGGCAAAACCAACCAAAGTACAAACATCTTTGAGATTTCATGGTGGTTCCCAATCCTGAACACCATGAATCTTCCCAGAATCCATGTTTTGATTCCCTCTGTGCTGATGATGAGACCTAAGTATTTAACTTCCTGGTGATGATATTCCTACTTTTCTAGCTTGGGGTATAGGCCTACATTCTCAAAGGCTTTGAGGACCAGGGTAACATATTGGTGGTAGTCTTCAAATGTGTCAGAGTATATATGTATTATACCCCACCTCTAAGATACATTTTAAGAATCAGGATTCTTACCAAGTATTAACAGGGGGCTATCATGTGGCCGACAGTAGGGTAACTTGATATCTCTGAAAAGAAAAAATGAGAAGTAATAATTCCAATGATGGGAATTATTTACTTCTCTGGGGATTCCCATGGGAGTAATGAGTAATAGCATGTTATTATCTTAAACTCACCTGCTTATCTCAGGGAGCATTTTGAGATCATCGGTGCAAATTGCATTCAAGTGTGAACAGCAATCTGCAAGGGTCTTATTGTTCGAGGAGGGTCTTTTTTGAATTGTTGTGTAGGTCTTTTGAGTATTGTGTAAATAGTCAAGTATGAGGTACTAATATCTTTCTGGAACTTGCTTGTAATTGATGGCATGATTGTAGGTCTTGTGCTGGATGATGGCTTGTTCAAGTGGGGGCTTTTTGATAATGTATGTTTTCTGACTTGAGCTCCCCACTCATATACCCACCAGGTATGTTGCAGTGGTTGGAACATGAAGTACTGGTTGACATTGGTAGAGAGCATGCAAACATGATATTTTTTGCATACAAATTCTATATTTCGAAATATACTTACTGGAGGACAATGGCTCCCCCCCTACATATTCCCCAACCATGCCGAAATATCCCGATTTTCCGGCAAATTCAGCTTCAGTGACCCCGATTACACCTTGCTGGAACTTTATGGGCCCGAAATCCACCTACTCGTTTTTTTCCAATGAAATAGGGGACCTCCGGACACCCAAAGCTCAGCAACAGGTGACAATCATCAACGCTTCCCCACCAAAACACCCTCAAAAGCCCAAAAACTGGCAAATTCATCCTCGCCTCACCAAAAACTACCTATACCAAAATTCACACCTCCTACAACCCAGCCGTTGCCCCACACTCAACCCCCTCAGTACCTACCTCCCCCCGCGCGCAAAATTGCTTTGCTCGCTTATGCAGCACCCCACCCACATGATACCATGGAGTCACCCCTGGCATCCACTGACACTGAAATGGATCTAACCCTCGACAACACTGACTCGCTTACTCCTGCCGCTAACCCAAATAACCCAACTGACCCTGCATGGCTACACCATGACCACAACAGCGTCAACCCCATCCGCGACTCCACACACAATGATGACACCCCACAGCACACCACCCCTGACCAATCCACTGGACATGACAACCAGCCCACTGACCCAGTCACCCCATTTCGCGGACCCCTCCCGATAACCCCTGTCCCCCCACACCGCCTGGTAAACTCACGAGCTTTCGATCCCCCCACCAGCATGCAATACCACCCGAAGTACCCTCAACAATCCCAACCCACTGACACTGAGATCCATCAACTACGCCAACATGACAAATGCTGAAAGGGAGAAAATGGAACCATCTTCAACCTCTCCCTCGAAGACTCCATCAACACTGCCCGACGCCATAACCTCACTGACAACAAGCTGGAGCATGTCTTCCTCGCTGTCATAGGCATGCGCTCCAAAATGGAATGCCAACTGACCCGAATGGACAGCATCAAGAAAGCAGTAAGTACTCCAGGTAAGCCCACCCTACAAATTACCTCCACCACTGCCCAACACTCCACCCAGGCCAACTCCCATCCTGACCCCTCCGAGGTGCAGATCCTACAGGATCAGATAGGCAATGCTGTAGCCAAAGCGAAGTACTGGCAACAGTGAGCAGAGACTGCAGAGAATGAGCTCATCAAGCTCGGCCACACACTGGCCCCCACTGCCCCCCCTCATCCTCCCAACCGACCATGGCAAGGCCCTCCCGCCTCCTCCATCCTCTTCCAAACCCCCCCACAAGGCCCCCAAAAAATGCCTCCACCCAAAACCAAGCCCAAAACCCAGAACCTATCCCGCAAACCCCCCAAACCCCAAGACATTGTGATCCCTTGCTCAGACCCCCAGGCTCTCCCCGACAGCATTAAGGTAACCATTGGCATGGCAGTAAACGCCGCCCTATGGGAAGCCAAGGCCCCAGCAATGCTCTCCATTACGACGGTCCGCAAAAACATAGTGGCAAACCTCCTGCTCACCCCCGCTACACACACCCTCGCTGCCGACATCACCGCCCACCTCCCCACCATCAAAGAGGCCGCCATGAAGGTCCATCCCATGCTCCAACCCCCCTGCCTGAATGAAAAATGGCACAAGCTGGTGGTCTATGGCATCCCCCTGGACTACTTCCTGGACAACGAGGAAGGCATGGCGAAACTCCAGCATGAAATCGAGTCCAACCACTCCGTCTCACTGGCCCAGCTCCTGCAGTACCTCACACACCCAGAAAAAAGAGAAGGCAAAACCGCCTCCAGTGTGATGATTGCTCTCCACACCACCACCGACTACAACACACTGAAATGACACAAGATCGTGGTCCTCTTCGAGCACAAAAAGGTAACGGAGTACTTCACAGCCTGCAGTACTGACCAATGCCGCCGGTGCCAGGCATTCGGCCACCACCACGCTGTTTGCACTAACCCCAAAGCTCCGACATGCACCCTGTGTGCAGGTGGGCACCCCACTGACCAACACAGCTGCGAACAGTGTCCCACTCGCTGTGGCCACTCATGCGTCCACACCGAGCACAAATGCACCAACTGCATCACGGCCGGCTGCCCTGATACTGCCCATGCTGCCTTCAACGGCCACTGCCCCACCAAGGCATCCACCCTGAGAGAAGCATGGCAGCATACCAGACCCGCTCCCCGCTCAACAACACCCGCCCCCACCGACACCTCCATGAGCATTCATGCATAGTTACAACCCTACTGCAGCTCACATCCGCATCACATCCCACAATGTGAACCGAAGCACAATGTCCCTCAACACCCTGCTAAACATGGCAGGTAAAACAAATGACATAATCCTGGTCCAAGAAGTAAACATCAAGGACCCCAAGTGTTACGGCAGCGTGGTCGGGGGTGGGGATACCTGAGGGCTCTTCTTGTATATAGATAGATAGTAATAAATAAAGTCCCTTTCGTAATCTCAGTCCTAAGACTTGTGAAATTGTGCATGCATCAATTTCTTGCAAGTCCGTGTTTAAAGATCAGGTGACTGAATGACTCCATGATGTATCTATTCCAAAGCGAGGCTCTGGGACGTGACGCGGCAAGGCGAGGCAAGGCGGGGAGACGAGGCGGGGAGACGAGGCGGGGCGGCTGGACAAGGGCACGTGATCGGAACACCTAAACGAGGCGAGGACAAAGATGTTGACAAAAGGTATTTATTTAGGAAATAAACAAATAACTGTGTGAAGAACTAATTACATGGGGAAAGCAAAACTATTTAACAAGCAACTTCTTCACACACATGCACAAAGCCAAGGAAGCACTATGGGCCATGCACAGCACAACAAGCAAAACCCTAAACACAAGCACAAAGCCAAGGAAGCACTACAGGCCGTGCATGGCGCAACAAACAAAACCCTAAAATGCAAAACCCTTATCTGGCGCATACGATCGCGGCTTAGGGCTGGCTAGGCTAAGCGATTACGGCACAAGTGAGGGCCAAGTGTTTACCCAGCGGATCGAGTGATGGGCTGTGGAGCCCGCGATTCAAATCCGGGTGAGATCACATTTCAAGTGCAGAAACTCGAGCCGTGACAGGATCCCCCTTCTTAGACTGAACTCCAGTGAAGTAGGATGGTCGTTAAGTGGTGGTGGAGAGGGGGCCGGGTCGGTCGGGGTATTTGTCATGGAAGGAGTCAACAGCGGAGGACTCGGAGTGGAGCTCGGCAGGCTCCCAGTCTGGTTGGTCGTATCCTACCCATTTGACGAGGTATTGGAGTTTCCGTCGATGGATTCGGGAGTTGAGGATTGACTCGATGTAGTACTCGTCTTCTCCGTCGACTTCGACTGGGGGCGGGGGCTCCAGAATTTGCCCGGGGTAAGCATTGTTTGCGGCGGGCTCGATGAGGGAGACGTGGAAGACGTTGTGGCACTTGACCGCCGGTGGCAGGTCAATTCGATAAGCGTAGGACGATATCTTGTCGAGGATTCGGAAGGGGCCATGTCATTTGTTGTCGAATTTTCGGCTGGGTCACTGGGTCTTCCAGTTTCGACCGTCGAGCCAGACGAGATCTCCGGCTTTGTAGTTTGGGGAGGGCAGGCGTCGGGTGTCCGCATTCTCCTGATGGCGGAGATTCACCCTGTTGATCTCGGCGCGGAGGTGGTCATGGATTTCCCAGAGGGTCTTGGAGGGCATTAGGGCTCGTTGATCATTGGTGTCGTTTGGGGCCGCCAGGGAGAAGTCGAACTGGCAATGGGGATCGAACCCATTGTTGGTGAAGAACGGGGAAGATCTGGTGGTCTCGGAGGCTTGGTTGTTTGCAGCGAACTCGGCGAGGGGGAGCCAGGTGGCCCAGTCATCCTGGAGATAGTTGACGTGGGCCCGCAGGTATTGTTCCATTACGGCGTTAAACCTTTTGGTCTGGCCGTCAGTCTGCAGGTGGAATGCCACCGATAGTCGGGGTTGGATTCCCAGTCGCCGGCAGAGATGTTTCCAGAAGAGGGCCACAAATTGGGGGCCGCAGTCGGAGATGATGGTAAGGGGAAGGCCATGTAGTTGGAAGATGTGGGCGACGAACAAGTTCGCAAGGTCCTTTGCATCGACATCTGTGCGGCAGGGGACCAGGTGTTGTTCCTTGGTTAGTCAGTCCACTACCACCCAGATGGCATCACATCCATTTGACCAGGGAAGGCCCGTGACAAAGTCCATGGAGATGTCTTGCCATGGCCGGTCGGGGATGGGTAAGGGGCGGAGGACTCCAAATGGTGTGTGCCTGCTGGGCTTCAAATGCTGGCAGGTGTGACAATTCCTGGTGTACCGGTCGACATCCATTCGCATTTTTGGCCAGGTGTATTGTTGACAGAGTTGCTCTAGGGTTTTCGATCTACTGGGGTGGCCAGCGGCGGGGATGTCGTGGTGTTGCTGAATCATGTGGAGTTTAAGGGGGTCGAAGTCCGGAACCCAGAACCGTTGACAGTATCGGAGGAGGTTGTCGACTTCATCACATTCGGCAAGGGAGATTTCCCCGCAGTGGGTCGAACCTTCTTGGAGGAGCTGAAGGATTTTTGTTGGGAAGGGGTCTTTGGCGTATCCTTCAGTGAAGAGGCGGGCGAGGGTTGGGTTTGTCGTTGGGTTCGGGGAGGGTGTCGTCGTTGGTGTTTGGCAAGTGATGGGTGGTGAAGTGGATGTCATGGGTGCGGATGTTGTTGAGGCCACAAGGTGTAGGATGTTCTCCGGTTTGATGATGATGGTTTCGTTTGCCATGGAATGGCCATCCGCCGCCTTAGGCAGATCTTCGGATCTGCGAGTGAGGGCATCCGGCTTACCACCCACGGTGCCAGGCCAGTACACAATTTTGAAGTTGAATTGTGACAGGAATTGGGACCAGCGGGCCTGGCGTCAGTTGAGGAGTTTAGTTGTCATGAAGTACTTGAGATTCTTGTGGTCGGAGAGCATACGAACAGGGTTAATGACGGATTGGAGCTCAGCCCGCCATTCCTCGAAGGCTCGAACGACAGCCATGAGCTCCTTATCATAGATCTCGTAGTTGCATTCCGCGGGCGAGTTCTTTTTGGAGAAGAAGGCCACGGGGTGGAGGACATTGTCGCTGTTGTACTGAGACAAGATGCCGGCAGTTACATAGTCCGAGGCGTGGGTCTCTATGATGACGTCCTTATCAGGGTCGAAGCGGGCGAGGACCGGGGCAGCGGTGAAAGTTGTTTTAAGGAGAGCGAAGGTGGCTTGTTGTTCGTTGTTCCAGGGGAAGGGGATGTTCTTGCGGGTGAGGGTGGTTAAGGGTTGGACTATGCGAGAATAGTTTTGTACGAAGCGGCGGTAGAAATTGGTGAATCCCAGGAAGGCACGGACATCTTTGAGGTTCTTCGGGGGTTCCCAATCTTTTACCGTCCGGATTTTCTCGGGGTCCATCTTAATACCGTCGGTGCTTATTATCAACCCCAGGTATTTTACCTCCTGGTGGTGAAATTCACATTTCTCTGGTTTAAGATGGAGGCCAGCTTTGGAGAAGGCGTCCAGGATGAGGCGGACATGTTGGTGATGTTCTTCCAGGTTGTCGGAGTAGATGAGGGTGTCATCTAGGTAGGCTGTGCAAAAACGGTCCAGGTAAGGGGCCAGGACGTCGTTGATGTAGTTTTGGAATGTTGCCGGGGCGTTGGTAAGGCCGAAGGGCATGACGAGGGATTCGAACAGGCCATATCAGGTGCGAATGGCAGTCTTCCATTCCTCGCCATCGGCCATGCAGATGACGTTGTAGGCCCCTCGAATGTCCAACTTGGTGAACCATTTTGCTTTCAAAAGGTTCATCAATGTATCTTGTAACAGGGGCAAGGGATATCTGTTTTGAATCATCCCTTCATTAATTCCTCGGTAATCTACAACAAGTCGTAAGGAACCATCCCCCTTTTTAACGAATAGTATCGGGGTGGCCGCGGGGTACGACAATGCCCAAATGAACCCTTTCGAAAGGTTTTCATCCAACCACCTCTTTAATTCCTCCAACTCGGGGCGGGAAAGAGAATAGAGGGGGCTGAAGGGGGGTTGGAATCCTTCCGTGAGGGGGATTTTGTGGTCGGTAGGTCGGTGTGGTGGTAGTTTGTCGGCGTTTGCTTTATCAAAGATCGGGAGGTGGTCATGGTATTCCGGTGGGACGATATTCTGGATGTCGTTTTTTGGTTCATCATCTTTGGCCAGGGCGGAATTGATTTCGTAAAGGGAAAGGGCGAAGGGTTCGACCTTTCCATAATGGTTATTCAAGTTGTTGGTTATTCGGCGAAAGGAGGTGGCCGAGATGGCACAGGTCTTGTTACCGTGCGGGGTTGAGATACCCTGGATGGGTTGTTGAGTAACCTTCATATGCTGGTCGAGGCAGGTTGAGGAGGGGAATTGGATACTCATATCCCGGAAGTTAATGGAGATATTGTGCTTCTTTAACCATGGTATGCCGAGGACGAGGGGGTAGTGGCCAATCGAGGCAACATAGGTGGTGAGGGTTTCCTGGTGATCATCAATGAGGCAATTGAGTTGTACATACTCCATGATGTCTCCGGAGGAGATTGGGCGGCCATCGATGACTTCGACGGTCTTAGGATTTTTGAGCTGTAAGCGGGGGAGGTTGTGCTGGCGGGCGAATTCATCATTTATAAAGGCATTTCCAATGCATCCGCAATCACCAAGAGCATGGGTCTCGATCTTGTTAAGTTTATTGGACAGGGTGCATGGGACAATCAAG
The DNA here is from genome assembly GCA_024516145.1 of Pyronema domesticum. Lineage (NCBI taxonomy): Eukaryota > Fungi > Ascomycota > Pezizomycetes > Pezizales > Pyronemataceae > Pyronema > Pyronema domesticum. The sequence continues at coordinate 236,689 of JAJJXL010000010.1, read as the reverse complement.
TGTCTTCCATCTAATTCGCTTTCTTGTTTGTTTGACAGCGAGCTACTAGATACATATAACACTTCTTGGGCGGAAACAAATGAGAACGCCAGGGTGGGTCCACCAATAGGGCCAACAGGCTGTTGGTGGACTATTCTTTTCACGAATCCAAATCGGAGCATTCCTCCACAGGGGCAATTCCTGCCGCGGCCAGTCGGACCTTGCAGGCATTGTTACTGGCCAGGGTAGGGCATTGATCTTTGAAATGATCCGCCACTCTGCAGTATAGGCAGAGTCCCTTGGCCATACACTCATCTCGGCAACGTTGGTTTTGGGACTTCTTGGCGGCGGAAAGGTCCATGGGAGCAGGGCCATAGTTGCCGCTGTCGGTATTGGTGGGGTGGATTGTGCGGGGTGCAGCAGGTGAGGGCCGAGAGGTGGAGGGAGTGGTGGTGCAGTGACAGAGGGCAGCATGAGCTCTGATTCGGTAATCGAGCTTCATGCAGAGCGCAACGAACTTGTCGAAGTCCTCTGGCTCATCTGTTTGGTAAACAAGACTGGCCTGGAGTTCTCTCGACAGTCCGCGCTTAAGAGCCGCCTTCTTCGCTTTGGAGTCATAGTCGAGGATAGCGAGGAGTCATTGGAACTCAGCACAATAGACGCTGAACTCACAGTTCCACTGGGTTAACGATTCCAGTTCCGCAGCTGCAGTTGCGGATTCATCTGGGTCTCTGAAGGCTGCCTCAAGGATTTTGATAAGTGCCTCCACGTGATCCAGGGCTATCTTGTCAGCCTGGACGTAAGGCTGGACCTGATTCTGAGCATTGCCTTTGAGGTATCCGTACACATAGCGGAGCTTATGCTGATCGCTAGTGAAATGGGATCCTTCTCCAGCAATCTTGGAACGGACCTTAGAGACGAAGTTGGGGAGCTCCTTCCTATCTCCGGAATACTCAGGAGGGTGTGGGAGCTCGATAATGCAGGGCATAGGGTTGGCTGAGAGGCCTTGAAGGATCTGGATGGTTTTTTTGGCGATTTGGAGATCTTCCTCCAGGGTAAGAAGGCGCCGGGAATATTCGGTGTTGCCTGAGTGGGCTTCTTCCAGTTCTCTCTTCAGGTCGAGGATCAGGGTGAGCTGTTGATGATATTCTTCGACACCATTTTCGATGGCAAGGATTGCTGCGGGATTGGCCTTGACAGACTCAGCCTGAGCGGCATCGAGGACGAGGACATAGGCTACTCGGGCGAGTCTATCGGATACACCAGAGGAAAGATTCATCATTCTAGGAGATCCTGGTGGCATCGACATCGAAAGTGAATTGAAGGGCAACAAGGAGTTCTTCGTAGGTAGGATTGTGGTATGGGAGGAATTCGCGGCGGTGGGTATGCAGGACTGCATGGAGGGTATGAATCCAAATGGTCGAGTGATAGGTGCTGAGCTGGCGGGTTCAGGCTACACAGTTATGTTGTTATGGCAGCGTGGTCGGGGGCGGGGTTACCCGAGGGCTCTTCTTGTATATAGATAGATAGTAATAAATAAAGTCCCTTTCGTAAACTCAATCCTAAGACTTGTGAAATTGTGCGTGCATCAATTTCTTGCAAGTCCGTGTTTAAAGATCAGGTCACTGAATTACTCCGTGATGTATCTATTCCGAAGCGAGGCTCTGGGACATAATGCGGCAAGGCGAGGCAAGGTGGGGAGACGAGGTGGGGGCGGCTGGACAAGGGCACGTGATTGGAACATGTAAATGAGGCAAGGACAACGATGTTGACAAAAGGTATTTATTTAGGAAATAAACAAATAACTGTGTGAAGAACCAATTACACGGGGAAAGCAAAACTATTTAACAAGCAACTTCTTCACACACATGCACAAAGCCAAGGAAGCACTATGGGCCGCGCACGGCACAACAAGCAAAACCCTAAACACAAGCACAAAGCCAAGGCAGCACTACGGGCTGCGCACGGCACAACAAACAAAACCCTAAAATGCAAAACCCTTATCTGGCGTGTACGATCGCGGCTTAGGGCTGGCTAGGCTAAGCAATTATGGCACAAGCGAGGGCCAAGTGTTTACCCTGCGGATCGAGTGACGGGCTGTGGAGCCCGCGATTCAAATCCGCATGAGATCACATTTCAAGTGCGGAAACTCGAGCCGTGACACCAAGTACGCAACCACACATCCCGATTTCCTCCTCCTCCTACCCCCCCGTGGCGACCGCAACATGAACCGCACTGCTGCCTATGTATCCCTCCACAACCCACACATTCAAGTCACTCCCAGACCCGATGTGTGTGCGGACCCAGATATCCAAGTCCTCGAAGTAGGCACTCCACTCATCCCCCCCATCTATATCATAAATATCTATAATGAAAAATATAACCCCACCACCCCATACACCATCCCCTGCTCCCTGGCACAGCTGGTCCTACCCCAGCACTGCATCATCACAGGTGACCTCAACGCCCACCACCCCCTCTGGAACTCTCGAGTGAGGCACCCCACAAGGGCTGATGAACTCCTTACACTGATCGAAGAGCATGGCTGGCACCTCGCCAACACCCCAGACACCCCCACCTATCACTATAGGAATGGCACAGGATCCTCGGTCCTGGATCTCACACTCGCTGCCCCAGCAGTTGCCAGTGAAGTATCCAACTGCGCAATTGACAAGGAGAACCCCACTGGCTCTGACCATGAAGTCATCCTCTTCCAGATATTCTCCCTACACCCTGATGCAGAACACGACACCCCAGAGCCTGGCCTTAACTGGCGCAAAACAAACTGGGATACATTCACGTCCACCCTCCGCGAACTCTCTGCCAATAACCAACCCCTTTGGAGCACCGCATGTGTGAACCCCACCGAACACCAGCTCGATGACTGGGCAGTCCTCCTCCGCAATATTATCACCACTGCCGCAGCACAGTCTACCCCTGCACTCGTCCTCTCCCCATGATCCAAACGATGGTGGTCCCCACAGGTGGAACACATGAGAGCGGCCATGACCAGCACTCGCTGCAAGTGGCAGAGGATGTACTTCCCCCACCACCATGAGGAGTACCGAGCTCTCCGCAACATGCACTTCCGAACAGTATGCCACGCCAAAGACTCCCTGTGCAAGGCAGACCTGTCACAAGCGGAAGGAGCTGATATATGCACTGCATTCTGCTACACAAACCCCCGCTGCGCCCAAGCCACCCCACCCATCAAGACACAGGTAGGATCTGAAACCCGCCGCTGCGTGGACTTTGAGAGTAAGGTCCAAGCATTCCAAGCCCTGTTCCCCCCACCTCCCACCGCTCCCCCCACCCGAAACCTCCCTGCTCTCGCCCAACTCGAGTGGCAAACATTCACACTGGAAGAAATAACACACACAATCATGACCTCGTCGCCTAAGAAAGCCCCCAGCCCAGACAGTTTCCCATTCGCATGCCTCAGACAGGTCTACGCCACCATACCTGACCATGTGAATGCCTTCTACTTGATGCTCGGAGCCATTGGCTACCACCCCACAAGATGGCGCGAAACTACCACAGCGATCATCCCCAAACCGAACAAGCCCGATTACAGCTCAGTGAAAGCATACTGCCTGATAGTACTGCTTAACTGCATGGGCATGATACCAGAAAAATTGATGGCAACGAGACTGGCACAAATGGCAGAGGCACACCATCTGCTACACCCTGACCAGATCGGAGGTAGACCACAGCACTCTGCTATCAATGCAGCGATGGCACTTATGCATGAGATCGACGCTAATGCAGGTACCAACTGGGTGGCGACGGCCCTGTTCCTTGATGTCAGAGGCGCGTTTGACAATGTGTCGTCCGCCTGCCTACTTCACACCATGTTGCAGCTAGGCTGCCCGAAAGTGGTGCTCTCCTGGGGCAAGTCATTCCTCGCAGACAGAACCACAGCCCTCTCGTTCAACGGTCGCACTGACATCCAGCGCCCAATCAACACAGGCATCCCGCAAGGATCGCCAGCCTCACCTATCGTGTTCCTCCTATACCTCCGCCCCCTCTTCGAGACTCTACAAAACACCCACCCCACACTATGGGCACCAACCTACATCGATGACGTCACCTTGGTGACCCACGGCAGGACCCACGAAGACAATGCCCATGCACTCGAGAAGGCTGCCCAAACAGCATTCAAGTGGGCCGAAGAAAACGCTGTCGCCTTCGATGATAGCAAATCGGAAATGCTACATTTCCATCATGCTTGACAAGACACCACACCCAATGCCATAAACATCACCCTCCCCAACGGAACGATAGTGAAGCCCGGAACACAGGGAGGCAGACATGATGTCGTCCACTGGATAGGCGTCCTATTCGACCGCAAACTCCAATTCACACATCACATCAATGCCAAGCTAATCTCCGCATCCTGGTCCTTCAATGCTCTCTGCAGCCTGGTGAAACATGAGACTGGTTTGTCCCCCTCTGCGACCCGCTCACTATACTGCGCATGCATCCTATCTAGGTCAGACTTCGGCACTGAGATCTGGTGGACTGGCCAAAAGACCTTCACGAAACGACTACAAAAACAACAAAATGCCACCATTCGCCACATCTTAAATGCCTTTTGCTCTACCCTGACCGTAGCCCTCCATAATGAGGCCGCCCTCCCTCCTGTCTCCGTTCGTCTACAAAGCAAGCAAAGAGAATACGTTCTCCATCTCCTTACTCTACCCCCATCACACCCCATCATCGAATGCTGCCCCTCATCATTCCCTGTGCCAAACCACCTCTCCACAGCGCTGTGTGACCCCGACGAATACGACTTCGACTGGATCCAGGAACGCTGCCCCCCCTCCTGGCTCGGCCAAGCATTGCATGCCCTCAGCCCATGGGTGCCCCTTGATGCCGACATTGAGGATACAGCACAACCTATAACCGCCCCGTGGAACATGCCTCCCATCATCATCGACATACAGGACCTGCCTACAGACGAAGCAGTGACTGCACACCTTTCTCTCCTCCAAAACCTCCGCGATGACCCCCACAACATCATAGCCTATACTGACGGTTCACAACTGTCCACCCAGACCAGCATGGGATTCTACGTCCCCCATGGCCTCACCAACCCTGTCCGCGCTGTCATCCCCCTAGGAACCACCTCTGAAGTCTTCGACATGGAACTCAGGGCCATAGCGGAATGCCTCTGCACCTGCCTTAAGTACATCAGATGACATTGCCTACACGACCATTCAATCCATCTCTTTACCAACAACCAATCTGCCATCCTCCACACCTCGAGACTAGACAGAGGCCCTGGACAAGAAACTGCCCTCGACATCCTATACACCACCACCACCCTCCTCGGACACTTGACCCCAGTGACCCTACACTGGGTGCCCGGCCACACAGACATCGAGGGAAATGAGGAGGCAGACCGCCTAGCAAAACTAGCGACCTGGTGCCACCCCCTCACCAACACACCCATCACCCTCTCCTGGCTCTGGCGTCGAATCAAGGAACAACACTCTGCCGACTGGACCACATGGTACCATGCCTCCCCCAAACCGAAAACCTACGATGCCCCCTACTGTCACCACCTGGACAGCGCCTACACCTCCCTCCATTGACAACTATCCACAGCAATCCTGGGCCTCTGTACCGGACATGGGTACTTCCTGGACTATCTTGCCCACCCACTGACCGACCAATACCCCTCCCACACATGCACCTGCCCCATGCACCCCCCCCAAACCCCTAAGCACATCCTCCTGTCCTGCCCCACTTACAATGCAGCACGAATGGAGTTACAGAACTCCCTGAAGCTACACCGAAACCAACGACTTACCCTCAGCACCATCCTCTACACAACCAATGGCATGAAGGCCGTTGCTACCATGATCTCGGCGACGAAAGTCGCGACTGCCGAATGGGCACACACAACGTTAAGTAGGTACCCCGCACAAGGGGACAATCCTAGCTCGCTTACCACAGGCTGGGGAACATTGACGGACCAGATGGAGGAGCATGACACTTCCCCAATGGCCAACCAACATAGCTAAAAAAAAAAAAAAAAAAAAAACCAATAACACAGGGCAATGAAGAGGAAAAGGGACGAATGGTGGAGGCACAGAATGAGGGGAAGTGAGGAGTGGAGAGTGTACATATTTCTTTTGTTCTGTTCTTTTTGCTTTTGGAGGAAATAATGGTGGGTAAATGGCTAAAGATGGGAAGGGGAAGGGTGGAGGAAAGGGGGGAATGACCCAGCATGGTGGCCCCTGAGCAAACAGGGCTCTTGGACATGATGATGTGAGATGGACTTGAAACAGAAGGAGGGAGCATACAGGCCAATATGCCAAACATGACGACTGCTCTGGGGTACTTCCCAGCAGGATCCTGGGGTAACAACCAGCCCTGAACTTTGTATATTTACACTGGCTATGTCATAACCTTGAGGTTGGGAACATTAATGAGAATCAATCAATCAATCAATCTGTATTTCGAATTTTTCCATGCAATTGGTCCAAATCATTCCCAAACCAATCGGATGACTCATGTTGATCCTCTCGGCTGTATCGTGCATGCGCTGTTGCTAAACCCGTTGATTGCCAATATATTATGTCTAATAATATAACCTCTATAGGGCATTTGAGCACATATCTCATTACATGCATGCATCATCAGCTCGGGTGAAGTGTTTGTCCTTAGTTGCCAGATTTCCTGATCCATCCTTATCTGGGGCTGCGGCTTCATGTGCCATCTGTATGCCTTGCCAACACTTCACCATGGTAGATATCATCCAGGCCTCATGTGGCTTCTGATAGGATCCAATGTTCATATCTATTTGTCCAGATGCACTTATTCTCATCATATCATGCTAACTGAAGGTTGTCTGTAAGATAAGGTTTCCTGTATTGTCAGCTGCCCCAGGGCTGCTATGCCACATATTTGTCTTGACTGCCTATGACAATCCTTATCTCCTTCGGCTGACTAGACTCCATTATTGCATGTCTTATCTTAATGACATTCAGTATTGTTCCTTTGGTTTTCCAATCATCTCTACCGAGCTTCCTCAGTAACATATGATTCTTAATTTGGACTTGGCACTCAGTCATAGGGTACATTCAATCCATTCTTAAATACCTAACACTGCTCTCCTCATCAATCCATTCCTCATCTGTCACACCCTACAATGTGTGATAATAGATTGGGTAACATGTATAACTTGAGAGAGAACATGGCAAACTCAACAGGAGAATGAATATTGAGATTAGCAATTTGGGCCGGAACCCTCGGAAGCTCTGACAAGCGAAGTCATGTGACTGGTGACCCCCGAGTGAGACCTCATGAAGGTCCTGGCCCAAGACATCACACCTATTGAATGTCAGCATGGCAAAGATCAGGAAGGAGAAAGGGAAGGACCTACCTCAATGATGGCAACTCAGCCATGAGACGATTGTTGGTGACGATGATGGAGAGGAGATGATGAGGGCAAACAGTACCTACTTATACATGAGGAGGTGCTTAGCAACTGTGACCCTGGGCACAGTTTCTGCTCTGCAGAGGGGGTTTCGATAATTTGTTTCGTTTGAATTTGAAGGTTTGGTTGATGCTCTCAGATAAAGCTAGGAAGTTTATTCGAACTATCGATCACAAGGTGGAATAAACTTAAGGGGTGTCTTCTGAGGTTCGGTGGGATTGTTCTGGTAACTTGACTTGAGCAGGATTTCGAGGCTGATGATCTTGGAGACTGTGGGAGACATAGACCTCTGTATAGACTTTTGGACTTCCAACTTCATCTAACCATCCCCCAGGATGGCATTGCTGAAATCGAGTTTAGGAGATAAGACGTGAGTCATTTCCAACATTAATCTTGGATAGATTGCGTCATCGCAAGCTCATGATTGCATTAATCACTCACTTGCATGCTGACCACCATCCTCGAATTCATTCTTTGAAAATTACCTTGCCATGATACCACACCTTCTCCTAAGGTAAGGGATTAGCGATCATAACAGGATTCTATCCCTGTCTGGCCACGTAATGCAATAACTCATCAGGAAATGACAATTAGCCATTTTCCTTCTGAGCTGCATCATCATAGATTCCCTAAGGAAATCTTGATTGCTTGTGTGGTGACAATCATGCCCTATCACTGGTGCGATTCTAGCACTTTCTGTGTGATGTCATGAGTCCCCCACCTGCACTCACCTGTGCACAGCCACACCCTGGTGTGAACGCAATCCCAACAATTCCCGACGGAGTGTCCTCTAGCTGAAGGTCACATCATATCGGGTGTTAACTGGGGGTTGTCTTGTGACTGGTGGTAGGGTAACTCAATATCTCTGAAAAAGAAAAATGAGAAGTAATAATTCCAATGATGGGAATTATTTACTTCTCTGGGGATTCTCGTAAAGATAATGAGTAATAACGTATTATAATCTTAAACTCTCCTGCTTATCTCAGGGAGCGTTTTGAGATCATCAGTGGAAGTTGCATTTAAGTATGAACAGCAATCTGTGAGGGTCTTATTGTTTGAAGAGGGTCTTGGTTGTATGGTTGTATAGGTCTTTCGAGTATTGTGTAAATAATCAAGTATGAGGTACTAATATCTTTCTGGGACTTGCTTGTAATTGATGGGATGATTGTGGGTCTTTTGCTGGATGATGGCTTCTCCGAGTGGGGGCTTTTCAATATTTTATGTTTTCTGACTCGAGCTCCCCACTCATATACCCACCGGGTACGTTGCGGTGGTCAGAACAGCAAGTACTGGTTGACGTTGGTAGAGAGCATGCAAACATGATATTTTTCACATTCAAATTCCGTATTTCGAATTTTTTGATGCAAACACTCCAAATCATTCCCAAACCAATCGGATGACTCTTGGTGATCGTCTCAGCCATATCGTGCATGCACTGTTGATAAACCCGTCATTTGCCAATATATTATGTCTAATAATATGACCTCCATAGGGCATTTTAGCACATATCCCATCTCATGCATGCATCGTCAGCTCAGGTGAAGTGTTTGTCCTTAGTTGCTGGATTTCCTGATCTGTCCTTATCTGGGCTGCGGCTTCCTGTGACGTCTGTATGCCTTGCCACCACTTCACCACAGTAGATGTCATCCAGGCCTCCTGTGGCTTCTGATAGGGTCCAACATTCATATCCATTTGTCCATATGTGCTTATTCTCATCATATTGGGTTAACCAAAGGTTTGTCTGCAAGATAAGGTTTCCTGTATTGTCAGCTGCCTCAGCGCCGGTATGCCACATATTTGTCTTTACTACCTATGACAATCCTCATCTCCTTCAGCCGACTAGACTCCGTTATTATAACAGCAGTCGTGCACAAGGTAATCGACAGAGAACCTGAGGGCTCTAGGCTTGTTGACAGTGATCGTGAATGCAAGACAGAACCTCTTGGAAAGCACCAACATTGGAGGTCTAAAGCTGTGACGTGCAACAACTATAGATGATCCGTGTTTAGGAGCAGAGGTAGGTCGAGGGACAGGATCAGGGAAAACAGAGTGGAGAGGACAAAGGCCAGAGGATCAAAGATGGGAACAAGGACAGAGGCAGAGGTGAAGATGAGGACAAGGACTGGAGAGGATCCAAATATTAAATTTGGTGAGATGAACAACTAACTGTGTAAGGAGAAAAGGAAAAGAAACAGAACACTGGGAGGACAAGTCCTCTTATATACACATTTTCTCCTTCCACGCCCAGACACTAAACTAGTAGACCCTAAACCCTTAACCCTTAACTAACCAGTACAGCCACTCCAGCCATTCCAAACATATGCGGCTGAGCAATTATCCTAGTCCATGGGGCTCATCACCAAGAGCACAGCCACCCTGGTAAGCCTCCTGATAAACGAGTGATGACAAGTGATAGGTGTGAAGTGAATGAATATCTTGAGCCATGACAGGATCCCCCTGTTTGGACTGAGCTCCAGCGAAGTAGGTTTTATGTTGTCTCTGGTCAGGGTCCTGGTTTGTCGGGGTATTTTTCATGGAACTGGTCAACAGCTTGGCTATCTTCATGGAGTTCGGCAGGTTCCCATTCCAGCATATCATAACCCACCCACTTAACCAAATACTGGAGTCTGCAGTGGTGTAGTTAGGAGTCCAGGATTGCTTCGATGAAGTATTCATCTTCTCCATCTATTTCCACTGGTGGGGGTGCATCTGGTCATTGACCTGGGTATGGGTCATCTGCAGCTAATTCCAGGAGGGATACATGTTGGACATTGTGGCATTTCATTGTCGGGGGCAGTTCAAGGTGGTACGCATAAGGCGATATCTTGGCAACTACTTTGAATGGTCCATGGCATTTGTTGTCAAGTTTTCGTGATGGTCGGCATGTTTTCCAATTTCTTGCATCCAGCCAGACATGATCTCCTGGTTGATAGTTTGGTGATGGTAACCGGTGCCTGTCTGCATTGTCTTGATAATGGAGGTTGGCTCGATTGATCTCAGCTCGCAGGTGGCTATGGATTTCTGAAAGGGTCTTGGATGTTGTTAGGGCACGGCAGTCATTGACATCATTCATAGCTGCAGGTGTGAGATCAAATTGGCATCAAGGGTCAAATCCTTTATTGGCGAAGAATGGGGAAGTGCCTGTTGTTTCGGATGCTTGGTTGTTGGCAGCGAACTCAGCCAGGGGCAACCATTCTGCCCAGTCATCCTGTAGGTAGTTGACATGTGCGCGCAAGTATTGTTCCATGATTGCATTCATTCGTTCAGTTTGGCCATCTGTTTGTGGGTGAAAGGCAGTTGAGAGTCGTGGGTCAATTCCCAAACGGCGACATAAGTGTTTCCAGAACAGTGCAGCAAACTGGGGCCCTCGGTCAGATATGATTGTCAGGGGCAGTCCATGGAGTCGGAAGACATGGCTAATGAATATCTTCGTGAGTTCCTTGGCATCAACATCTGTACAGCAAGGTACAATGTGCCATTCCTTTGTCAGTTGGTCCACCACAACCCATATCACATCACAACCATTGGACCATGGTAATCCTGTTACAAAGTCCATTGATATATCCTGCCAAGGTCTGTCTGCGATAGATAGTGGTCGTAGGACACCGAATGGGGCATGTCTGCTAGATTTTGAGCATTGGCAGGTATGGCAGTTGCGAGTGTATCGGTCAACATCTCTGCACATCTTGGGCCAGGTGTATGTCCTCGATAGGTATTTGAGTGTCTTTGATCTGCCAGGGTGACCTGCAGTAGGGGTCTCATGATGTTGTTGCATAAGGTGCAGTCTTAGTGGTTCATAGTCTGGAACCCAGATTGGTTGTCGGTACGAGAGGAGGTTATCACGTTTTTCACATTCTGCCAGTGTGATGTCTTTACATTGTTTTGTTCTATCACTGAGCATCTGGAGGATCTTGTTTGGGAAGGGGTCGATAGCATATCCTTCATGGAAGAGTCGGCTTAGTGTAGGGGCATCTGGGGAGAGTGCTGGTGAGGTAATGTCAGGTTGGTCGGACAAGGTTGTGGCGAGGGCATGGAGGATGTTTTTGGGTTTAATTATGGTGGTTTGGTTTTCGAGGGAGCAGTCATCCCCCTCTTTATGCAGATCTCCGGATCGTCTAGTCAGTGCATCTGCTTTGCCTCCAGCAGTCCCTGGGCAGTAGACAATCTTGAAATTACATTGGGACAGAAATTGTAACCATCGGGCTTGTTGGTGGTTGAAGAGTTTTGTTGTGGTGAAATATTCCAGATTCTTGTGGTCCGATAGGACACGGATTGGGTTGATAACAGACTGTAATTCTGGCCTCCATTCCTCGAATGCACACACAATTGCCATTAGTTCCTTGTCATAAATCTCACAGTTGCATTCTGCTGGAGAGTGCTTCTTAGAGAAATATGCCACTGGGTGTAGGATGCCATCATCATCATATTGTGACAGTACTCCAGCAGATACATAGTCTGAAGCATCGGTTTCAACAATGACATTGCAGTTGGGGTCAAATTGGGCAAGGACCGGTGTGGATGTAAATGTGTTTTTTAACTCATTGAATGTATTTTGTTGTTCATCCTTCCAGGCAAATGGTACTCCTTTTCGTGTCAGGAGTGTAAGTGGTTGCACAATTTTGGAATAATTTCGGACAAAGTGACGGTAAAAGTTGGCGAACCCCAGGAAGGCATGGACATCTTTTAGGTTGCGGGGTGATTCCCAGTCCTGGACGGCTGTATTTTTTTCGTGATCCATCTTAATTCCTTCCATACTGATGATAAGGCCGAAGTATTTAACTTCCTGGCAATGGAACTCACATTTTTCTTGCTTCAGGTGTAAGCCTGCTTTCTGAAAGGCTTCTAGCACAAGGTTCACATGTTGTTGATGTTCTTCGAAGGTGTCAGAATAGATGAGTGTGTCATCCAGGTAAGCAGTGCAGAAATGGTCTAAATAGGGGGCCAGGACCTTGCTGATAAAATTCTGGAAGGTTGCAGGGGCATTGGTGATACCAAATGGCATTACTAATGATTCAAAAAGACCATAATGGGTGCGGAAGGCAGTTTTCCATTCTTCTCCCTCTGCCATTCGGATGAGGTTGTAGGCCACCCTGATGTCAAGTTTTGTGAACCATTTCATGCGAGAGAGGTTCATCAAAGTGTCTTGCATGAGTGGGAGAGGGTAGCAGTTTTTGATTGTTCCTTCATTGATTCCTCAATAATCCACAACTAGGCATAGAGAACCATCCCCTGTCTTGACGAACAAGATTGGTGCAGCAGCTGGGGACGATGATGCTCGAATAAATCCTTTGCTCATGTTTTCGTCAATCCACCACTTTAGTTCTTCCAGTTCTGGACATGAGAGGGGGTAGAGTGGGCCAAAGGGGGGTTTGAACCCATCCTCTAAGGGGATCTTGTGGTCGCAGGGATGGTGAGGGGGCAGTTTGTCGGCATTGACCTTTTCGAAGATTTTCAGGTATTTGTGGTATTCTTGTGGCACGATTGTTTTGAGGTCTGGTTTGTCATCTTTTGGTTCTTGCAGGGCAGTGTTAATTTCATTAAGTCATAGGCTGAACTGCTCGACCTTGCCATACCATTGGTTGCTATTGTTGACAATTCATTTAAAGGTTGTAGCTGAGATAGCACAGATCTTATTCCTTCGTTCTGGTGTCAGACCCCTGATTGGTGTGGCTTTAACCATGGTACAATGTGGGAGGCATTGGGGGGAGCAGAATTGGATATCATTTTTTGCAAAGTTGATGGTAACATCATGTTTCTTGAGCCAAGGGATTCCAAGGACTAGAGGGTAGTGGCCAAGAGAGGTGATATATGCAACCAGTGTTTCATGGTTATCGCCAATGGTACATTGGATTTCCACATATTCGGTGATGTCACCTGAAGAGATTGGTCGGCCATCAATTACTTCAACTATTTTTGGGTTTTTTAATTGGTAATGGGGGAGGTTGTGTTGGCATGCAAAAACCTCATTCATAAACAAGAGTCCAGTACATCCACAATCCACGAGTGCATGGGTGTCAATTTTGGTGTCATGGTCAGTGAAGGTGCAAGGTATCACTAAGTGACTACCATCTATTTCATTTTCCTGATCAACTGACAAAGAACTTGCTGATACATAGAAGATTTCCTGTGATGATACAAATGAAGAGGTAGGGGCAGGTCCACCAAGAGAGCCAACGGGCTGCTGGTGGACTACTCTTTTCCCGAGTTGGATTCAGGGGAAGGGGCGGGGTCTGTTGGGGTTGTCAAGACCTCGGCAGCAGCCAGGCGCATCTTCTGAGTGATGTTAGCAGCCAGGGTGGGGCATTCATTTTTGAAGTAGTCAGCTGATCCACAGTACAGGCATTGCCCCTTCGCCATGCATTCATCACGTCGGCATTGGTTTTGTGCCTTTTGGGAAGCTGATAGGTCCATGGGGGCAGTGCCGTAATTGCCGCTGTTAGTGCTGGTTGGGTGGGTGGCTGGTCAGGCTGGTGCAGGGGCTGTGCATGGGGGAACTGGCGTGGCTTGGCGTCGGGTGACAGCTGCATGAGCTCAGATGCGATAGTCCAACTTCATACATAGGTCGACAAATTTCACAAAGTCTTGGGGTTCATCAGCCTGGTATACCAGACTGGCTTGTAGTTCTCGGGACAGGCCTCACTTCAGGGCTGACTTTTCGCATTGGTGTCGAAGTTGAGGATTGCCATGAGATGTTGGAACTCAGCATAGTAGATGCTAAATTCCCTATTGCCTTGGCTGAGTTTTTCGAGTTCTGCAGATGCTGTCCCCACTTGGTCTGGGTCTCCAAATGCAGATTCAAGGATGGTGATTAATTCCTCCACATCTTTGAGGTTGATCTTGTCTGCAAGGACATAGGGTTGGACCTGGTTCTGGGCATTGTTCTTGAGGTAACCATATACGTAACGGAGCTTATGCTCATCATCAATGCAGCGGGAGGAGTCCCCAGCTAGCTTGGACCTAACTTTTGAAATGAAGTTAAGTAGGTCCTTGCAGTCTCCTGAGTAATCCGGTGGGTGGGGTAACTCAATTGGTTTTGTTGTAGCAAGGGCTGTGTTTCCTGTAAGGGATTGCAGTAGTCGGATGGTGGTGTTGGCTGATTCGAGGTCACATTCCAGGTCGGCGATATGTTTCGCATAGTCGGAGTTGTCTTTTTGGGATTCCTTTAGCTCTGCCTGGAGGTCAGTTAACTTTTGGCAGTCACGTTTGTATTCTTTGACTGCATTGTATAAGCCTTGGATTTTGGATGGGTCTTTGTTGACTTCATCTCTTTGAGCTGCATTGAGGTACAGTGCTATAACGATTTCTTGATCGGCCATGGTGTTTTTTAGGCTTTTAACACAGGTGCCAGGTAAGGTTGTTGTCATCAAAGGTGACTCATGTTGCAGAGATTTCGTTTCTGATTTGGCGGGCAATTTCAATTTCGTCGATAATAGCAGTGTTTCCCAAGGACAGGAATTTCGGGATGAGGCGTGTGAACTGGTAGAACCAGAGATCGTGGAGCATAGGCACAAGGGTAATCAAGGGCAGATGGTAGAGCCGGCAGGTACTTGATTACACAGTTATGTTGTAACGGCAGTCATGGACAAGGTAATCGACAGAGAACCTGAGGGCTCTAGGCTTGTTGACAGTGATCGTGAACGTAAGACAGAACCTCTTGGAAAGCACCAACATTGGAGGTCTAAAGCTGTGACATGCAACAACTATAGATGATCCGTGTTTAGGAGCAGAGGTAGGTCGAGGGACAGGATCAGGGAAAACAGAGCAGAGAGGACAAAGGCCAGAGGATCAAAGACATGAACAAGCACAGAGGCAGAGGCGAAGATGAGGACAAGGACTGGAGAGGATCCAAATATTTATTCAGTGAGATGAACAAATAACTGTGTAAGGAGAAAAGGAAAAGAAACAGAACACTGGGAGGACAAGTCCTCTTATATACACATTTTCTCCTTCCATGCCAAGACACTAAACTAGTAGACCCTAAACCCTTAACCCTTAACTAACCATCACAGCCACTCCAGCCATTCCAAACATATGTGGCTGAGCAATTATCCTAGTCCATGGGGCTCATCGCCAAGAGCACAGCCACCCTGGTAAGCCTCCTGATAAACGAGTGATGACAAGTGATAGGTGAGAAGTGAATGAATTTCTTGAGCCATGACAGTTAATGCATGTCTTATCTTAATGACATTCGGTATTGTTCCTTCAGTCTTCTGATCATCTCCGCTGAGCTTCCTCAGTAACATACGATTCTTAATTTGGACTTGGCACTCAGTCATGGGGTACATTCAATTCATTCTTAAATACCTAACTGTTGCTCTCATCCATTTATTCCTTATCCTCATTACCAACTTCAACTTCCTCCAGCCTTCGTCTACCTTCGATCATGGTGGACTCAGTTGTATATGGCAAACTCCTCCCTTTTACATTCCTCTTCTTCTTATTTCTTCTGCCTTTCTTTGTCCCAGCCCCTTCCCTGTCTGCCTGTTGGGGTGGTCCTGTATGACATGGCACAACATTCAAATACGGTGGATCACATATGGCAGAGGGTAGTCCCTTTGTGGACTTGTGGCAAGTAAGAACCATGGTGGCCCAGGTTATAAGTATTCCAGGTTTTTGTCAACATCAGAGGTACGTTCCCCAGGATATGGCTGGGCATTAGAAACCTCAGCCATTGATCGGAAACTGTCCCTCCTGAGGCTACCCCAGGTTCCTAACCCTTTATGATGCTGACTTTTTTCCTGGCCCCCCATTATCCTACTTCCTGTGGGAAGTGGGTGAAGGGTGGTTAGTAATGGCTCTTGCCTTATGGCTTCAGTCATTACATAGTAAGAATCCCCATTCTTAAAATGTGTCTTATAGGTGGGGTATGACACTACCTTCCCCCTTATAAGATTTTGACCCAAAATCATTAACTTAGATTCTTGGCTTATGAATTCTTAGCTATATGATTATGAAACGGGATTTTTTGATGAAGTCCTCCAACCCCATCATCCACCAACATGTTCTCTATCCCAAGACCATTAAAATCTCAGAGAGGAAAGGTATCTTGAGATAGTTGGTTGTTTAAACACATTGGTCCCTCGGTATGCCTGGATTCCTTGAGTGGAACTCTCGGAGTGACTGCAGGCCACCTACCATGTAACATTCATATGGCTCTTCCATATGATCTTTCTTAAGTGGATATCCCTTCCATCTGACTCTGTAAAGGACTTTCCCCTTGACTTTCCTACTTGATAAGATTTCATCTATCTCCTATTCCTCATTGCCCTCGATGTCATCACATTCATCAATAATCTTTAATAGATCAGGCCGAGGTCTGGTCCCATTGTTGTATGGTTCGAGTAAGGATACATGGAAGGTATTGTGGATCTTCCATTTTCTGGGTAGTGATAGTCGCATGGCTGTTGGAGAGATCACTTTCTCTATTGCAAAGGGGCCATGCTTCTTGTGGTCCAGTTTATGTTTTGGACATCTGGTCTGGATGTTCCTTCCATCTAACATGACTAGGTCCCCAACATTGAATTCTGGAGCATCCTTGCATTTATTATTGGCATATTTCTTCATTCTTTCCCAAGTTGCATTTAGGTTTTTTGTAACTAGACTTTGAACTGAGAGGATGTGGTTGATGTATCCATCTTGAGTGTCCTTGCTGGTTGGTGTTGTGCTTGGGTTGGTGTAACCTGGGTGTCGGCCATAGTTGGCAAAGAAGGGTGACATGCCTGTGGCCTGAGTTACTGAATTGTTCTATGCAAACTCAGCCATAGGAAGGAGTCCAACCCAATCATCCATTTCGTAGTTGGTGAATGACCATAGGTATGCTTCAATCATTTTGTTGATCCTTTCTGTTTGTCCATCTGTCTGTGGATGAAATGATGTGCTCATTCATGGTCGTATTCCTAGGATGCCAAGGAACTGTTTCCACTTGGTACAAGTAAAACTGGAGTCACGGTCTGAGATAATATCTGTTGGGATACCATGGAATCTCCAGATTTCCTGGGCAAATATTTTTACTAGGTGTTCTGCCATCTTTTGGTCCTTTTTGAGTGGTATGAAGTGGGCCATCTTTGTAAATCTGTCTACAATGACCCATAGTTGATCACTGTAATGGTAGTTGTGGGCAAGGTAATTGACAGAGAACCTGAGGGCTCTAGGCTTGTTGACAGTGATCATGAACACAAGACAGGATCTCTTGAAGAGCACCAATGTTGGATGTCTGAAGCTGTGATGTGCAACAACTATAGATGATCCATGTTTAGGAGCGGAGATATGTCAAGGGACAGGACCAGGGAAACAGAGCAAAGAGGCAAAGGCCAAAGGATCGGAGACGGGAACAAGAACAGAGGTGGAGGTGAATGTAACGGGCGGGTGAGGAATGGAGGCGGAATCCAGGGAACTTGCAGCGGGGTGCGGGTGGGTGTTAGGAGCAGGGGCAGGCTTGGGCGGAACAGTGCCGCAACAGTGGGGTGAGGCGTGGTGGGAGACATGACTTTTCATGATTCGGACTGTGATGCAGCAGGGGCAGAGGCTGGGCACGACAAGGATGGGGACGCGGAGGCTTGGCAGGCCGAGGATGAGGGCAGGGGGAACCGGAGGTGACAAAGAGACCAAGATTGTATTGGAAAGATATACAAAACGTTGCATGAAGAGAAAGGAGAGGAAGACAGAAGCTGGGGAATGGAATCCCCCTATATACATGACCTCTTCTTCCTGCCAAGAGCCTAAACAATACTCATACCCTTAACCCTTAACCCTTAACAAATACATAGCACTTAATAGAATATTCTAGATACAAATCCAGTAGTCTTGTCTTTGTCCAAAATCCTGTAAATGAGAAGTACCACCCCATAGAACCTTCTAGTATCAATTTCCAATGTTCCCTCATGATGCTTGAAGAGACTCAAAGGATCTTGAGCATTCTTCTGTCCAAACAAAACGGGTGTTTTTCCTGGTCAGCCGGGTCATAGGGGCAACGATAGTACTATAGCCTTTTACAAAGCATCGATAGAAGTTTGCAAATCCCAGGAAGGACTCAACATCTTTCACGTTCCGCGGTGTGGGCCATTCTTGGATAGTTGCGACTTTCGCAGGATCCATTTTCGTACCACTGGTAGATATGATAAATCCCAGGTATTTTACTTCCTGCCGATGGAATTCACATTTCTCTGGTTTCAGATGAAGGCTGGCTTTGGATAGTGCTTCCAAGACTTTAAGGACATGGCTCCAGTGGTCCTGCAGGTTGTCGCTGTAGACGAGTATGTCATCAAGGTATGCTGTAACAAAGATATCGAGGTAAGGTCGGAGAACATTATTGATGAAGTGCTGGAAACTTGCTGGGGCATTGGTCAGGCCGAAGGGCATTACCAATGATTCGAACAACCCATACCTCATCCTGAATACCGTCTTCCACTCTTCTCCTTCAGCCATGCTGACAAGATTGTAAGCACCTCGGATATCCAGCTTTGTATAATACTTGGCCTTCTGCAGTCATCGAAGAGTTTCATGTAGCAGAGGTAGGGGATAATGGTTTTTGATGGTACCCTCATTTCGGCCCTGGTAATCAACACATAGCCGGAGGGAGCCATCACCTTTTTTCACAAACAAGATGGGAGCACTGGCTGGGGAGGAGGATGCTCGAATGAACCCCTTGGAGAGGTTCTCTTCCAACCATTTTTTCAGGGCCTCCAGCTCTGTCCGGGACAGTGAGTAGATTGGTCCAAATGGAGGGGTGAAACACTCTTTCAGGGGAATTCGGTGATCATAGGGGCAATGTGGTGGGAGTTTGTTGGCCTCTGCCACTGAAAACAGTGGGAGGAATTTGTGGTATTCTGCTGGCACTATTTCGGAGATCTGGGCAATTTCCTGCTTCTCCTCTAGGGCCTTGTTGATTTCATATAGGGAGATAGCATTAATCTAGAGGCGGTTTCGTTTGGCTTGTCGTGTTAATGGTACTGGACTGATCATGGCGATGCTGAGGGGTGCGGTATTAGCTGAGAGTGGTTCTGGGGGTTCTTCGCTGGTACCCTGTACCATCACTGCCCTGTCGTTGCAGTGGGCCAGACAGTACTGCGAACCAAACGTGAGCAGATTGGAGGCGAAGCGGATGGCCACATCGTGCTGTTTCAGCCACGGAATACCGAGAACAATGGGGTAGTGACCCAGTTTGGTGACGAACATTGGGAGTTTTTCCCGGTGTTCCTGGATGCTAAGGTACCCTTCAGCAATGTTGGTGATGTCTCCCGAGGAGATCTTTTGTCCATCGATTACTTCTAGGGCACGGGGAGTTTTGAGCGGGTGGAGGGGTAAGTGGTGGTGGTTGGCAAAGTCCTGGTCGATAAATGCATAACCAGTGGCTCCACAATCGATCAGGGCATGCATTGGAATTTCTTTTGAGTCAATGGATAGGGTGCACGTCATAATGAGATGATTCCCATCCATTGACGCTTCTTCGATGGCAACGTCTTTGAGTGTAGAGCTGGAAATAGAGAATATATTGGCTACTACAGGATTTAAGATAGACAGATTACCAGGGACAGGGCCATCATTCTCTTCCCGGCTTACATGTTTCCCAACTGGGAGGTACAGGTAGAGCTTGCAGGAGTCTCAGGTTGGGTGACTGTTTCAGCCACAGCACCATGCAGTGGGTGGCCCGATGCCTTGGGCTTGTTTGGGCAGTCCCTTGCCATGTGGTTGAATCCACTGCAGTACAAGCAGCCATTCTCGTCGATCCTCTTCTGGTGTTCCTCAGGAGATAGTCAGCGTTTGGCAGCTGAAAGATCCATGGGTGCGAGGCCGAAATGGCCACTGTTACTGCTGGTTGGATGTGGAGTGATGGGAGCGGGAGTGCTCCAGGGGGATGGGGCGTTGCCAGTTCGGTTCAGAGTGGATTGCCAGGGGGACTCAGCTTTGTGTGCATGGAACTGCATATCATGTTTTTTCACGAGCGCGACATAGGAATTCCAGTCATCAGGGAGATCCTGAGTGCTCAGGATGTCCTTGAGCTCTTCGCTGAGACCACGATGAAGGGCAGCACGCTTTGCCACGTCATTCCAGTTTAGGTCGGCGACAATGCATTGAAATTCCGCAAAGTATGTGACAAAGTCACGGGTTCCCTGACGTAGTTTATTTAGGACACATTTGGCGGTGTTCACATGATCGGGATCACCATAAGCTTCTTCCACGGAGGTCACAAAGGCTTCGAAGTTGTCGAGATTCACGTTGTCATTATTCATGAGGGGGATCATTTGTTCCAATACGGCCCCTTCCAGGTGGGAAATCGCATAGCGGAGCTTCGATTGCTCATCTGGGAATTCTCTGTGTCAGTCGATAAGACGTAAGTGGAGCAGGGCAACGAAGGACCTCAACTTGCTGCAGTTCTCTCCAGTGAACTTCTGGGGGTCCATCTGTCCTTCGCGGCTGGCGGGTGGTGAGTTTGTGGCGGCATTTGTGACGGCGAGGGTCTGCGTGAGCTGGGCTTCGAGGTGGGTGACTTGCATGTTCACGGTGTTACGGTCAGCGACGGCGGCGTCTCGCTCGAGTGCGAGGTCTCCGTTCTCAGTGACTAAAGTGGTGAATCGGTCGGTCATGTTCTCACTGGAGTTCAGTGTGTGGGCGAGGTTAATCGCGTTTTCATAACTGGTGCGGAATGTGGCGAGGTCAAGGGAGTTTGCAGAGGCAGCAGCGAGGGCCTCAACAGCGCGGGCATGGGTGGCGACGATTTGTACAATGGCATAGGATGAAGGAGATGATTCAGGAGCTGATTTGGGCATGGTTGGCGAGTTCGGTGGAAAATTATGGTTTGACGCAATGTAGTGTAATGGGCGGGCGAGGAACGGAAGCAAAATCCACGGAACTTGCAGCGGGGTGCGGGTGGGCATTAGGATCAGGGGCGGGCTCAGGGGGAACAGCGCCGCGACAGCGGGGTGAGGCATGGTGGGAGACGCGACTTTTTGTGATTTGGAGCATGATGCAGCAGGGACGGAGGCTGGGCGCGATGAGAATGGGGACGCGGAGGCTTGGCAGGCCGAGGACGAGGGCAGGGGGAACTGGAGGTGACAAAGAGAACAAGATTGTATTGGAAAGATATACAAAACGTTGCATGAAGAGAAAGGAGAGGAAGACAGAAGCTGGGGAAGGGAATCCCCCTATATACATGACCTCTACTTCCTGCCAAGAGCCTAAACAATACTCATACCCTTAACCCTTAACCCTTAACAAATACATAGCACTTAATAGAATATTCTAGATACAAATCCCGTAGTCTTGTCTTTGTCCAAAATCCTGTAAATGAGAAGTACCACCCCATAGAACCTTCTAGTATCAATTTCCAATGTTCCCTCATGATGTCATGCCAAGTTTCTGAACCTAACTGACACCTGGTTGCTATGGCAACTGCTGTTGCTAGGGCAATGTCAGTTGTCATGGCAACACAGGGAGAAGATTGCCTAAGTCAAATGGTACAACCAACAGTATCCAACCCATGCTGTGACAGCGAAGACAGGGACAAGGACTGGAGAGGATCCAAATATTTATTCAGTGAGATAAACAAATAACTGTGTAAGGAGGAAAGGAAAAGAAAGAGAACGCTGGGAGGACAAGTCCTCTTATATACACATTTTCTCCTTCCACGCTGAGATACTAAACTTGTTATGGTTGCGAAGGCAGAGCGGGAACAATTATAACCCGGGGGCTCAATTCGTAACTAATTATTGACGAGTCATTAAATTAATCAATAACGAATTCAACGTTGGGTCCATGGAGCAGTGCGTGCATCAACTCCAGTGAGACCTGTGGTTAGAACTCTTGATTTATTAACTCTTATCGAATAACAATTCGAACAGGCACAGCACAGGGCAACGAGGCGGTGAAGCAGAGGCGGCGAAGCGTAGACGAAGCGAAGGCGAGGGCGGAGACAGGGCCGTGACGGCACGGGAATTCGTAAGTAGCGACAACGAAATTTATTTAACGAGTTTAAACAAATAACTGTGTAAAGAGAAAAGAGAAACAAAACAAACATGCGACACAATCAATCTACTTATACAATCTTTTCCTTTACATGCCAAGAACCCAAATACCATGCGCGGCACAAAAACACAAAACCCTAATCCGTAGTGATTGTCGCTAGATCTGTAATCACTTAGTTGCCAACCCTTATCACTAATTAGTTCGCAGTTAGCTGAATCCGATTAGATTCCAGGCCTTGGCTATCGACAAGGGTAAGGACCCATGTCGCTGTCTAGTGCACCAAGGTTTGCGCTAACCTGTAGAGGGCGGGACTCATAGAGTTGCATAATCGAGGAGACGAGTGATGGGTGGTGAGGCTACACTATTCGGACCCGCAGTGTACCGTAATTTCATGGGAGACTTTTGTCGAAAAATCATAGATCGTAGGGTTGAGGATCACGGGCCGTGACAGGATCCCCCTGTTTGGGCTGAGCTCTGGCAAAGTAACATTCTAAAGCCAGTTTGAGAATGGCCCCGGTTTGTCGGGGTATTTTTCATGGAAGGTATCCACAGCTTTGCTTTCAGAGTGAAGCTCAGCAGGCTCCCAGTCTGGTAAGTCGTAGCCAACCCATTTAATTAGGTACTGTAATTTTCGTCGGTGAATTCGGGAGTCGAGTACGGCTTCAATAAAGTATTCGTCTTCGCCATCGATTTCTACCGGGGGCGGGGGTTCCGTATTTTGTCCGGGGTAGGCATCATCGGCAGCGGGCTCTAATAGCGAGACATGGAAAACATTGTGACATTTCATTGATGGGGGTAACTCGATTCGGTATGCATACGGAGATAATTTTTCGATAATTTCAAATGGGCCATGTCATTTATTGTCAAGCTTTTTGCTGGGTCATCGGGTTTTCCAGTTGCATCCATCGAGCCAAATTAGATCTCCGTTCCGGTAGTTTGGTGCAGGCAGTCATCAGTTGTTGGCATTTTCTTGATGGCGGAGGTTAGACCTATTAATTTCAGCACGGAGGTGGCTGTGAATTTCTGCAAGGGCTTTTGACGTCATTAATGCTCGTTGCTCGTTGATGTCATTGGTCGCCGCTGGCGATAAATCGAATTGGCAGCGGGGGTCGAATCCCTTATTGGCGAAGAATGGGGATGATCCTGTAGTTTCTGAAGCTTGGTTGTTCGCCGCGAATTCTGCCAGTGGCAGCCATTCTGCCCAGTCATCTTGTAGATAATTAACATGAGCCCATAAATACTGTTCCATCACTGCATTCATTCGCTCCGTTTGACCGTCCGTTTGGGGGTGGAAGGCCGTCGATCATCGTGGTTGTATCCCTAGCTGTCGGCAAAGGTTTTTCCAAAATAATGCTGCGAACTGGGGCCCCCTATCAGAGATAATTGTTAATGGTAGGCCGTGGAGTCGGAATATGTTTGCGATAAATGAATAGGCCAATTCCTTTGCATCGACGTCCGTTCGGCAAGGTACCAAGTGTCGCTCCTTAGTTTAACGGTCCACCACTACCCATTTGGCATCGCAAACCGTTCGACCAGGGGAGGCCCGTTACAAAATCCATTGATATGTCCTGCCAGGGTCTATCTGGAATAGGCAGGGGACGTAATACTCCAAATGGTGCATGCCTGCTTGGTTTCATGCGTTGGCAGGTGTGACAATTACGGGTGTAGCGGTCGATGTCCATTCGCATTTTTGGCCAGGTGTAATTTCGGCAAAGATATTCGAGGGTTTTTGATCTGCCGGGGTGGCCTGCGGCCGGAACGTCATGGTGTTGTTGTAGTAGATGGAGTTTTAGTGGTTCGTAATTCGGGACCCAAATTGTTTGGCAGTAACGGAGGAGGTTATTGTGTTCGTCGCATTCTGCAAGGGAAATTTCCCTGCAGTGTTTAGTGCCATCTCGAATCATTTTTAGAATTTTGTTTGGATGGGTCCTCGTTATAGCCATCAATAAATAATTGTGCAAGCGTTGGGGAGACCAGTGTGGGAGTTTCCATTGCTGAAAGTTGTAGAATATTCTCGGATTTAATTATTGTTGTTTGGTTTTCGAGGGAGCGGTCATCCCCCGCTTTGGGCAGATCTCCGGATCTGCGAGTTAATGCGTCCGGCTTGCCACCGGCGGTGCCGGGACGATAAACAATTTTAAAATTAAACTGGGACAGGAACTGAGACCAGCGGGCTTGACGACGATTCAACAATTTAGTCATTGTGAAATATTCCAAGTTTTTGTGATCGGACAAAACACGAATAGGGTTGATGACGGACTGTAATTCGGGGCGCCATTCTTCGAAGGCTCGTACAATGGCCATTAATTCCTTATCATAAATCTCGTAATTACATTCTGCAGGGGAATGTTTTTTTGAAAAATATGCCACGGGGTGGAGGACATTGTCGTCATCATATTGGGATAATACACCAGCCGAGACATAATCGGAGGCGTCCATTTCAACAATAACGTCCCGGTCTGGGTCGAAATGGGCCAGTACGGGCGCAGATGTGAAGGTTGCCTTTAATGTGTCGAACGCTGTTTGTTGATCTGTTGACCAGGCGAATGGAACTCCTTTACGGGTGAGGAAGGTGAGCGGTTGAACAATACGAGAATAGTTACGGACGAAGCGGCAGTAAAAGTTGGCGAAGCCCAGGAATGCGCGGACATCCTTTAAATTGCTGGGAGGTTCCCACTCTTGTACAGCGCGAATTTTGTCAGGGTCCATTTTAATTCCCTCCATGCTGATAATTAACCCTAAATATTTCACTTCTTGCTGATGGAATTCGCATTTTTCGGGTTTTAGATGGAGGCCCGCTTTAGCGAAAGCGTCGAGTACCAAATGGACGTGTTGTTGATGCTCTTCGAAATTGTCGGAATAAATTAATGTATCGTCGAGGTAGGCGGTACAGAAATGGTCCAAATAAGGTGCCAATACATCGTTAATGTAATTTTGGAATGTCGCCGGGGCATTGGTCAGCCCAAAGGTCATAACCAGTCATTCGAATCAGCCATAGCGAGTGCGGAATGCAGTTTTCCATTCCTCACCTTTGGCCATGCGAATTAAATTGTACGCTCCGCGGATATCCAATTTTGTAAACCATTTGGCCTTCGAAAGGTTCATGAGGGTGTCCTGTAATAGCGGCAGTGGGTACCTATTTTTGATGGTGCCCTCGTTAATGCCTCAATAATCGACAACTAATCGTAACGAACCATCTCCTTTTTTAACAAATAATATTGGAGCGGCGGCGGGGGACGACGAGGTGCGGATAAATCCCTTAGACAAGTTTTCGTCTAACCAGCATTTGAGTTCCTCTAATTCAGGACGGGATAAGGAATATTGAGGGCCAAACGGGGGTTTGAACCCATCCGTCAGCGGAATTGTGTGGTCACTGGGGCGGTGCAGAGGTAATTTATCGGCGTTGGCTTTTTTGAATATTTTCAAGTAATCATGGTACTCGGGCGGGACAATGGTACGAATATCAGGCTTTTTGTCATCCTCCTTGGCCAATGCAGTATTAATTTCGTAGAGGGACAGGGCGAACTGTTCCACTTTGCCAGAACGATTGTTCGCATTGTTGACAATTCGGCGGAACGATGTGGCAGAGATGGCACATATTTTATTATTTTGTACAGTCGTGATTCCTTTAATGGGTGTCGGGGTAATTTTGGATCGATGGGCGAGGCAATCTGGCGATGGGAATTGAATATCCATTTTTGGGAAATTAATATTCACGTCATGTTTTTTTAACCATGGTATTCTGAGAACAAGGGGGTAATGGCCAATGGAGGCCACATAGGCGATGCGTTTTTCATGGTGGTCGCCAATGGTACAGTCAATGTGGATGTATTCGGTAATATCACCGCAGGAAATGGGTCATCCATCGATGACTTCGACGGTCTTCGGGGTTCTCAATTGGTAACGGGGAAGGTTGTCTTGGCGGGCGAATTTATCATTCATGAAGGAGTATCCAGTACATCCACAATCAATAAGGGCGTGGGTGTCAATTTTTACATCGTGGTCGGACAATGTGCACGGGACAATTAAGTGGTTTCCATCTTATTCACTCTCTTGTTTATTGGAAAGCGAACAAGCAGATACATATAAACCTTCCTGGGCAGAAATGAATGAAGACGCTGGGGTGGGTCCATCAACAGAGCCAACGGGCTGCTGATGGACTACTCTTTTCCGGAGTCCGAAGCGGAGGGGGGGACGGAGTCCACGTCGGGGGTGGATATGCCCACGGCTGCCAAACGGACCTTTTGGGCATTGTTGCTGGCCAGAGCGGGGCATTGGTCCTTGAAATGGTCCGCCGATCCACAATAAAGGCAGAGGCCTTTAGCCATGCGCTCATCACGGCGGCGTTGGTTCTGCGATTTTCTGGCGGCAGACAGGTCCATTGGGGCGGGGCCGTAATTGCCGCTGTCAGTGCTGGTGGGGTGGCTTGTCATGCGGGGGGCGGACGGGGTTGTCTTGGTGGTGGTCGGGTGGGAATTGTTAGGGCGGCGGGAGAGATACGCATGGGCTCGGATTCGGTAGTTACTTTCATGCATAGTTCCATGAACTTGTCGAAGTCTTCGGGTTCATCAGTTTGGTAGACGAGACTGGCCTGGAGTTCTTTGGAGAGTCCTCGTTTGAGGGCAGCCTTTTTTGCCTTGGAATCATAATCCAGGATTGCCATCAAACGTTGAAATTCAGCATAATAGATGCTGAATTCACGGTTTCCTTGTGTGAGGCGGTCCAATTCTCCAGAGGCTGTTCCGACCTCATCAGGATCTCTGAAGGCAGCTTCCAAAATTTTGATCAAGGCTTCGACATCTTTTAAGGAAATTTTGTCGGTTTGGACATATGGTTGAATTTGGTTCTGGGCGTTACCCTTAAGGTAACCATAAACATAGCGAAGTTTGTGTTGTTCATCTGAAAAACGTCTGCTTTCTCCTGCTAATTTTGAACGGACTTTTGAAATAAAGTTTGGGAGCTCCTTTCTGTCCCTGGAATATTCGGGGGGATGGGGGAGCTCGATTGCTCGAAGGGTTGGCATGTTTGTTGTCACGAATCACGAATGACATGCTGTTGGGAGCCATAGCCGCATCTACAGGGCTCTGGGTAGTCGGGATCACGGTCACGGTAAGCTATTTGGTTATCACGGCATGAAGGGGAGAAAGGGGAAGGACGGGGGAATACGAGGTGGAGCCCCGGTGAAGCTCTGGTGGAGCTTCGGCGGAGCTACGGTAAAGCTCCGAAGGAACTCCGGTGGAGCTGCGGCAACTCCCCGGCGGACCTCCGGTCGGGCGGTGACGACGTGTGGGAGTGGGTCGGCTACGGAGCTACGCGAGAGCTCGCGTAGATCAGGAAAGCGCGGCACGCGTTTAGGGAAGGCAAGATAAAATAGGAAAACAGATAAAAATGAAATGCGCGATTATTGTTTGACATGTGTATTGTAATTATTATTAGTTAGCTAAGACTGGAAACAAAGGGGCGTGGAGACTTACGGAAATTATGGGAAACCCCGGGGGTCAGACTGCTGAGCATGAACCCCTCGGACTACGAGAAAAGGAGGAAATTAATGGATATATAAGGTGGAGGAGGAATGCTGTATTTTAGTCTTCACGCAATCAATTTACATTCACCCTAACCTACCTTGATACCCAGATTCGTCCGTCTCTTGCAAGTGAACGAAATCGCTCAGCAAAGTATACCCCAAACCTAACCCGGTATACCATCACCCATCATCACTCAAGAAGAGGCTACGCCGCAGAGAAACATTCTGTATACCTAGAGAGGTATTGCCTGACTAATACAAAGAATTCCCCCATGTGTTGCCTACCTCAGATCCTCATATCTGTGTAGTGGTGCTTAACATTTGATTACGTCTCCCCCCGAGGTACCCAACACACCCAAAAACACTGGATCCCTTCGAATTAAGGGAACTCGGCGAAGCCATAAGCGATCACGCCAGACCAGCCAGCCCAGTAACCCCAGACCACCCTTCGAGACCACAAACACCAACAACAACCGAAGAAGATAACTCCGGAATGGCGACCCCTCAAGGACCTGCGGGAGCCTCACTTCCCCCCATCCAGATGACGACAGACCAACTGCAAACACTCTTACAGCAGTTATACCAACCCCATCCGTCCAGCCAACCAAAAATCGAAGACCCCGAGCTCTACTATGGCGAAAGAGCTAAACTACGTGCATTTCTTATCCAATGCGAGCTTAAGTTCAACTGCGAACCAAGCAAGTTCGATAAGGATTCTAAAAAAGTCAACTATGCGAGTGCCAGGTGTAGGGGAAACGCCTGGGCATGGATCGAACCGTCGATGAAAGAGGAGGGAGTAAGCAAGTATGAAACCTGGAAGGATTTCAAGACAGCCATCAGTCGGGCATTTGGAGAAGCCGACAGTAAGGAGGTCGCACGCCGCAAATTCAAAACAATCAAACAAGGAAACCGTTCCGCTGCAGCATACTGGGCCGACTTTCAAAGATTAATGGCCGATCTGGACGACAACGACGCAATGTACATAGACCAATTCCATGACGGATTAAACATGGAAGTACAACGACAACTCGCACTTTTGGATGAAAGACCCCGCAACATCACCGACTATGTAAACAAATCTATCGCCCTTGATAATAGATTGTTTAACTTCCGCACCCTCCGAACTCGCAACGACAACCAATACTATCGGGAATTCCGGGACACCCATGTCAGCCACCCCCGCACGCACGAGTCCCCTATGCCCGATCCCACACCTATGGAACTCGATGCGACCCGCAGATCTAGAGGAAAGGATTGAGTGGAGGAAGAAAAAAGAAGGAGAAACAATGAATGTTTCAACTGCGGAAAAACAGGACACTTCTCAGCTCGCTGCCCGAACAAGAAACCCTATTCCCCAAGGAGAACATACAAAGCAGCCGAAGCAACGATGAACGAAGAGGCACAAGAAGACGATTCGGGAAAAGAGGATCCCCAGGAGTAAGAGGCACGACGCCGCTCCTGGGGAGAAAGAACATCGAACCTAGACCCCCCGATCGCCCTTTCATAATCTCAAGCGTAGGACGATATCAACGAGACGAGAAGATCATTTTGGAAGTCACTATTCAAGGAAAAAACAACAAAATACACAACACGACCGCTATGGTAGACTGTGGGGCTACCGAAAACTTTATCGACAAAGACTACGCAGAACAAATAAAAATACCACTGGATAAGAAAAAGATACCCCGAAGAGTTCTAGCCGTTGATGGAAGGGAAATCGCAAGCGGGCCAGTAACCCACGACACCAGCGTCGAATTAATCATTAATAACCACTGCGAAAAAATAAAGCTGCATTGCATCACTATTGGAAACTCACCGATAATCATGGGACTGCCGTGGCTAAAGAAACACAACCCCAATATCGATTGGAAAGAAGGAAGAGTCACGTTCAACTCAGAACAGTGTGCGAAAATGTGCCTAGAACAATCACCTCACGCCAGAACCATCCCCGAAGAATCAGCAATACGACAATACCACCGGGACCTCATACAGAACACAATCGAGAAAGAGAATAAAACTCACAAGAAACAAGAAGACGAAGAATCTCTGGACGAACTCCCTACCCCATATGAAGAGATATCCCTAACAGACAACTACGACGACTCCTATGAGGACAAGGAGGAAGTGTTGAATAAAGACACCGAGAAATTCACATCCCCGATCAAACAAAAACCCGAAGACATCGTGCCAATGGAATACCACGACTACTTGTCAGTGTTTCAAGAAAAGGAAAAACCCGTCCAACCTCCACATCGACATCAAGACCACCGGATCCCGTTAATGGACAACCGAATCCCGCCTTTCGAACCTTTGCGTGCCCTAGACGAAAATCGACTACAAGCCCTAAAAGAATACATCGATAGTAGCTTAGCAAAGGGATGGATCAGAAGTTCAACCTCCCCGGCGGGAGCCCCGATTCATTTTGTAAAAAAGAAGGATGGAGGGCTCCGCCTATGCGTGGATTACCGGGGCTTGAATGCTATAACCATCAAAGACCGAACCCCCCTTCCCCTAATCGGCGAAGCTCTGGACCGATTATCAAAAGCAAAGATCTATACAAAGCTAGATGTTGAAGACGCATACCATAATTTGCGAATAGCTAAGGGGGATGAGTGGAAGACCGCGTTTCGGACGAAATACGGTCTCTACGAATATCTCGTGATGCCGTTTGGGCTAACCAACGCACCAGCATCATTCCAGCGTTGGATGAATGAGGTACTCAGCGACTACCTCGACATTTTTTGCATCGCCTACCTGGACGATATTTTGATCTACTCAGATAATCTAGAACAACACCGTAACCATGTACGACTCATCCTAGAACGAATACAACAGGTAGGCCTCAATTTGAAGCCAACAAAATGCGAATTTCATATGCATAAAACAGAATACCTAGGATACATTATTGCCCCAGAAGGGATTTCGATGGACCCAGAGAAAGTCAGAGCCATAAAAGAATGGAAAGAACCAATTAACGTTAAAGGAATCCAAAGCTTCCTTGGGTTCGCAAACTTTTATAGAAGGTTTATACGCGGTTTTAGCAAGATCACCACACCCCTCACGAAACTAATACGGAAAAACACCCCCTTCGTATGGGACGACGCAGCGCAACAAGCCTTTGACAATATTAAACTAGCCATGGTTTCCCAACCCATACTGCGTCACTTCGAACCCACTCGCCCCCTCACTTTAGAAACAGATGCATCCGACTATGCTGTCGGTGCCGTTTGCTCGCAACCGGACCAGGAAGGTGTTCTGCATCCCCTAGGGTACTTCTCCCGAAAACTAAAAGATGCCGAACGAAATTACGACATACACGATAAAGAGTTACTCGCAATCATGGAAAGTCTACAGAAATGGGCAACATACTGCAAAAGCACTCAGCATCAAATCAAGATACTCACGGATCACAAAAACCTAGAGTATTGGCAAACCAAGAAGGATCTCAACCTACGGCAGGCACGGTGGGGGGAAGTACTCGCAAACTACGACTTCTGTATCGTCTATAGACCCGGGAAATTGGCCGGAAAACCGGACATACTATCACGCGAGTCAGGAGACTCGCCCTGGGAAGGGGAGGCAAAACACCGGCAAAACAAGGAACGCATTTTGCTTCCAGAACAAAACTTCGTAATAAACACAACCGACATGATTAGGATGGAAGAAGATAGGGAACTAATAAAAACAATAAAGTCCAAAATGACAACAGATTCGGAAATACAGAATATTTTAAAAAAACTAAGAACCAGCGAACGACAAGACAATAAGGTTGCACTAGGATTGTGCGAGGAGAAAAATGGTCTATTAACATACGAGGGACTTATCTGGATACCCCAGGATAACGAACTCCGCCTCCAAATCCTCCACGATCACCACGACGCACTCGTTGCTGGCCACCCGGGGCGGGCCCGAACACTAGAACTCATCTCTAGAAAATATTATTGGCCACATCAGCGTCAATACGTACAAAGATACGTAGACAACTGTGATACGTGCAAGAGAATAAAACCAATCCGCCACACCCCCTTTGGACTCCTTAAGCCACTACAATTACCAACGAGGCCATGGGACTCTATATCCATGGACTTCATCACCGGATTACCCGAAGCGGAAGGAAATAATGCCTTGTGTTTATCGCCCACATAGTACGAACCCACGGCCTCCCTAACAACATCATATCAGACCGAGGATCGTTATTCACTTCTAAATTTTGGAAGCAAATAATGGAGGCTATGGGAACAACTCGAAATCTCAGTACGGCGTTTCATCCAGAAACAGACGGCCAGATGGAAAGAACGAATGCTACGCTAGAACAGTACCTGCGAGCGTACTGCAACTACCAGCAAGATAACTGGAAAACCTTGTTACCCATCGCTGAATTTTGCTACAATAACACCAAGTCCGAAACCCTGGGAATTACGCCGTTCTATGCAAACTACGGTTATCATCCGAGATTCCAACCGGACCTTAGCGCAGCAAAAAGCCCCACCCCCGACGTGTCAGATTATGTTGCTTCACTAAATGATCTACACAATCAGCTACGTGCAGAGATACAATGGGCACAAGCGGAACAAGCGGAACAAGCAAATAAGAAGAGAAAACCCGACCCCATTCTGACAAAAGGAGATAAGGTATGGCTAAAGAGGAAATTCGTAAAAACAACCCGCCCCTCCAACAAGCTAGATTACAAGCTATTAGGACCTTACGCCATCCTCGAAAAAATAGGAACAAAAGCATATAAGCTTGAACTTCCCCCCAGCGTGAAAATCCATCCTGTCTTTCATCTCTCCCTCTTAGAACCCGCTACAACAAAGTATTCTCCTATTCCTGGACATACTAAACCCCCTCCTCCTGCAATCATCGTCGACGGACAACAAGAGTGGGAAGTCGAAGAAATAATCGACTCCCGCTACTACCGCAAGCAACTACAGTATAAGGCCAAGTGGAAAGGATTCCACGACAAAGATAAGACCTGGTACCCCTCCAGCAATTTCGACAACTCTCCCGAAGCCATCAAAGACTTCCACCGGAAATACCCCCGGAAAGCAGCACCCCAAAATTAAAACGATGAGGGACGATTCCCCCCAGGACTATACATCCTCGGAAGAGACAATGGTCCGGAACCACGATCTAACACTCCCTCTACCCTTCCTTGATATAGCCCACGAAAACCTTCACTGGACCTTCTGTCGCGAAGACCAGTGTACCCCTCACCAAGACCAAAAAAAATCAGAAAAACTCTTATAAACCCCTGGGAGAAAACGGATACCCTATGGATCACTGCTATTGTGGAGAAACGCACCCACCCGAACTCGACGAAGTAATCCGAACACAACGCCTAAACCCAAGGAAGGCTTGCCGATGCTGGCAACAAGGAAGACGCATATGCCATGATTGCGGATTCCTCGTCAACCTAACAGAGCACTCCCTCCGATGCAGTAACCCCGACCGAATCCCGATTTCCCTCTACGACAACGACATCCGATGAACCACTCCGATTGACAACCAACCAGCTCTCTCCAAAGAGCTAGGACACCACCACACCAAGAAGGACGATGTTGCCCAGAGAGTACAGAGAGAACAAACCCCTCCGAGTATCTCTCAGAATCAACCTTACCACCACACCGAGAAGAGCGATGTTCCCCAGAGAGTACAGAGAGAACAAACCCCTCCGAGTACCTCTCAGAATCAACCTTCGACTACCCCCTACCCATTCTCAACACAGGACCACCGAAGACCATACCCCCCACGGGTCCCAAAACCACAAAGGCACAGTAACCCTCGACGGGTCCAGAAAACAGCTTACCTCTCACACCAGAAAAGCCTCGTCGGAGCCTCGGCCCTGGAAAGGGGGCTAATGTCACGAATCACGAATGACATGCTGTTGGGAGCCATAGCCGCATCTACAGGGCTCTGGGTAGTCGGGATCACGGTCACGGTAAGCTATTTGGTTATCACGGCATGAAGGGGAGAAAGGGGAAGGACGGGGGAATACGAGGTGGAGCCCCGGTGAAGCTCTGGTGGAGCTTCGGCGGAGCTACGGTAAAGCTCCGAAGGAACTCCGGTGGAGCTGCGGCAACTCCCTGGCGGACCTCCGGTCGGGCGGTGACGACGTGCGGGAGTGGGTCGGCTACGGAGCTACGCGAGAGCTCGCGTAGATCAGGAAAGCGCGGCACGCATTTAGGGAAGGCAAGATAAAATAGGAAAACAGATAAAAACGAAATGCGCGATTATTGTTTGACATGTGTATTGTAATTATTATTAGTTAGCTAAGACTGGAAACAAAGGGGCGTGGAGACTTACGGAAATTATGGGAAACCCCGGGGGTCGGACTGCTGAGCATGAACCCCTCGGACTACGAGAAAAGGAGGAAATTAATGGATATATAAGGTGGAGGAGGAATGCTGTATTTTAGTCTTCACGCAATCAATTTACATTCACCCTAACCTACCTTGATACCCAGATTCGTCCGTCTCTTGCAAGTGAACGAAATCGCTCAGCAAAGTATACCCCAAACCTAACCCGGTATACCATCACCCATCATCACTCAAGAAGAGGCTACGCCGCAGAGAAACATTCTGTATACCTAGAGAGGTATTGCCTGACTAATACAAAGAATTCCCCCGTGTGTTGCCTACCTCAGATCCTCATATCTGTGTAGTGGTGCTTAACATTTGTCATGAGTCCTTGTAGAATTCGGATTGTCTTATTGGCGGTCTTGAGGTCATCTTCGAGGGAAACAAACATTGGGCATAATCCATGTTATCAGTACGGATAACTTGGAGTTCCTTCTGTAGGTCGATAATGAACTTTAGCTCCTGACGGTATTCTTCTATGTCTTCGTCAATTGTTAACATCGCTGATGGGTCCGCTTTCACGGCGGCAGGCCTGGGCAGCATTCAGGAAGAGGGCAGAGGTGACTAGGGCCAATTTATCGGATGGTCCAGAGGCAGGAGTCGTCATCGTAGGCGATTCGGGTTGCATTGGTATTGTGGGCAAGTTGTAATGCGATCAGGAGGTCTTCGTAGGTAGGGTTTTGTTCGAATGGGAAAAAAATGTTGGTGTTTGTGACTGGAATGCTGCGTATGATATGGATCCAGAATGGAGTGATCATGAATGTGGTCGAAGATCGGGTGATAGCAAGAGATTGACGGGGTGAGCCGGCAGGTTCTTGGTAACACAGTTATGTTGTTACGGTTGCGAAGGCAGAGCGGGGACAATTATAACCCGGGGGCTCAATTCGTAACTAATTATTGACGAGTAATTAAATTAATCAATAACGAATTCAACGTTGGGTCCATAGAGCAGTGCGTGCATCAACTCCAGTGAGACCTGTGTTTAGAACTCTTGATTTATTAACTCTTATCGAATAACAATTCGAACAGGCACAGCGCAGGGCAACGAGGCGGCGAAGCAGAGGCGGCGAAGCGTAGACGAAGCGAAGGCGAGGGCGGAGACGGGGCCGTGACGGCACGGGAATTCGTAAGTAGTGACAACGAAATTTATTTAACGAGTTTAAACAAATATCTGTGTAAAGAGAAAAGAGAAACAAAAAAAACATGCGACACAATCAATCTACTTATACAATCTTTTCCTTTACACGCCAAGAACCCAAATACCATGCGTGGCACAAAAACACAAAACCCTAATCCGTAGTGATTGTCGCTAGATCTGTAATCACTTAGTTGCCAACCCTTATCACTAATTAGTTCGCAGTTAGCTGAATCCTATTAGATTCCAGGCCTTGGCTATCGACAAGGGTAAGGACCCATGTCGCTGTTTAGTGCACCAAGGTTTGCGCTAACCCATAGAGGGCGGGACTCATAGAGTTGCCTAATCGAGGAGACGAGTGACGGGTGGTGAGGCTACAGTATTCGGACGCACGGTGTACCGTAATTTCATGGGAGACTTTTGTCGAAAAATCATACATCGTAGGGTTGAGGATCACGGGCCGTGACAAAACTAGCAGACCCTAAACCCTTAACCCTTAACTATCCAGCACAGCCACCCCAATCATTCCAAACATATTCAGCTGAGCAATTATCCTAGTCCATGGGGCTCATTGCCAAGAGCGCAGCCACCCAGAAAAGCCACTTGATAAGTGAGTGATGACAAGTGATAGGTAAGGAGTAAATGAATTTATTGAGCCATGACAGGATCCCCCTGTTTGGGCTGAGCTCCGGAGAAGTAGGTTTATGTTGTCTCTGGTCAGGGCCCTGGTTTGTCGGGGTATTTTTCGTGGAATTGGTCAACAGCTTGGCTATCTTCATGGAGTTTGGCAGGTTCCCATTCTGGCATATCGTAACCCATCCACTTAACCAAATACTGGAGTCTGTGGTGGTGTAGTTGGGAGTCCAGGATTGCCTCGATGAAGTATTCATCTTCTCCATCTATTTCCACTGGTGGGGGTCCATCTGGGCATTGTCCTGGGTATGGATCATCTGCAGCTGATTCCAGGAGGGATACATGTTGGACATTGTGGCATTTCATTGTCGGGGGCAGTTCAAGGTGGTAAGCATAAGGGGATATCTTAGCAACTACTTTGAATTGTCCATGGCGTTTGTTGCAAAGTTTTCATGATGGTCGGCATGTTTTCCAATTTCTTGCATCCAGCCAGACATGATCTCCTGGTTGATAGTTTGGCAATGGTAACCGGTGCCTGTCTGCATTGTCTTGGTATCGGAGGTTGGCTCGATTGGTCTCAGCTCGCAAGTGACTATGGATCTCTGAAAGGGTCTTGGATGTTGTCAGGGCACGGTGATCATTGACATCATTCATAGCTGCAGGTGTGAGGTCAAATCGGCATCAAGGGTCGAATCCTTTATTGGTGAAAAATGGGGAAGTGCCTGTTGTCTCAGATGCTTGGTTGTTTGCAGCGAACTCAGCCAGGGGCAACCATTCGGCCCAGTCATCCTGTAGGTAGTTGACATGTGCATGCAAGTATTGTTCCATGATTGTATTCATTCGTTCCGTTTGGCCATCCATTTGTGGGTGAAAGGCAGTTGAGAGTCATGGGTCAATTCCCAAACGGCAACATAAGTGTTTCCAGAACAGTGCAGCAAATTGGGGCCCTCGGTCAGATATGATTGTCAATGGCAGTCCATGGAGTCGGAAGACATGGCTATTGAATAGGTTGGCAAGTTCCTTGTCATCAACATCTGTACAGCAACATACAAGATGTCTTTCCTTCATCAGCCAATCTACCACAACCCAGATCGCATCATAACCATTGGACCATGGTAATCCTGTTACAAAGTCCA
Source organism: Pyronema domesticum (assembly GCA_024516145.1). Lineage (NCBI taxonomy): Eukaryota > Fungi > Ascomycota > Pezizomycetes > Pezizales > Pyronemataceae > Pyronema > Pyronema domesticum. The sequence goes on along the minus strand of JAJJXL010000010.1, from coordinate 199,518 downwards.
TTGATATATCCTGCCAAGGTCTTTCCAGGATAGGTAGTGGTCATAGGATGCCGATTGGTGCATGTCTGCTAGATTTCGAGCATTGGCAGGTATGGCAGTTGCGAGTGTAGCAGTCAACATCTCTGCGCATCTTGGGCCAGGTGTATGTCCTTGATAGGTATTCGAGTGTCTTTGATCTGCCAGGGTGACCTGCAGTAGGGGTCTCATGGTGTTGTTGCATCAGGTGCAGTCTTAGTGGTTAATAGTCTGGGACCCAGATTCATTGTCGATACAAGAGGAGGTTGTCACATTTCTCACATTCTGCCAGTGTGATGTCTTTACATTGTTTTGTTCCATCACTGAGCATCTGGAGGATCTTGTTTGGGAAGGGGTCGATAGTATATCCTGCGTGGAAGAGTCGGTTTAGTGTAGGGACATCTGGGGAGGGTGCTGGTAAAGTGTTGTCAGGTTGGTCGGACAAGGTTGTGGCCAGGGCATGGAGGATGTTTTCGGGTTTAATTATGGTGGTTTGGTTTTCCAGGGAGCAGTCATCCCCCTCCTTAGGCAGATCTCCGGATCGTCTAGTCAGTGCATCTGGTTTCCCTCCAGCAGTTTATGGGCAGTAGACAATCTTGAAATTGAATTGGGACAGAAATTGTAACCATCAGGCTTGTCGTCGGTTGAGGAGTTTTGTTGTGGTAAAATGTTCCAGATTCTTATGGTCTGATAGGACACAGATTGGGTTGATAACAGACTGTAATTCCGGTCTCCATTCCTCGAATGCACGCACAATTGCCATTAGTTCCTTGTCATAAATCTCGGAGTTGCATTCTGCTGGAGAGTGCTTTTTAGAGAAATATGCCACTGGGTGTAGGATGCCATCATCATCATATTGTGACAGTACTCCAGCAGATACATAGTCCAAAGCATCAGGTTCAACAATGACATCGCGGTCAGGGTCAAATCAGGCAGGGACAGGTGCAGATGTAAATGTGTTTCTTAACTCATCAAATGCCTTTTGTTGTTCATCCTTCCAGGCAAATGGTACTCCTTTTTGTGTCAGGAGTGTAAGTGGTTGCACAATTTTGGAATAATTTCGGACAAAGCGATGGTAAAAGTTGGCAAACCCAGGAAGGCACGGACATCTTTCAGGTTGTGGGGTGGTTCCCAGTCCTGGACAGCTGTAATTTTTTCAGGATCCATCTTAATTCCTTCTGTACTGATGATAAGACCCAAGTATTTGACTTCCTGGCAATGGAATTCGCATTTTTCTGGCTTCAGGTGTAAGCCTGCTTTCTCAAAAGCCTCTAGTACAAGGTTCACATGTTGTTGATGTTCTTTGAAGGTGTCAGAATAGATGAGTGTGTCGTCCAGGTATGCGGTGCAGAAACGGTCCAAATACAGGGCCAGGACATCATTGATAAAATTCTGGAAGGTTGTAGGGGCATTGGTGAGGCCAAATGGCATTACTAATGATTCAAAAAAACCATAATGGGTGTGGAAGGCAGTTTTCCATTCTTCTCCCTGTGCCATTCGGATGAGGTTGTAGGCCCCCCTAATGTCAAGTTTTGTGAACCACTTCGCATGAGAGAGGTTCATCAGAGTGTCTTGTATGAGGGGGAGAGGGTAGCGGTTTTTGATTGTTCATTCATTGATTCCTCGATAATCTACAACTAGGCATAGAGAACCATCCCCTTTCTTGACAAACAAGATTGGTGCAGCAGCTGGGGAGGATGATGCTCGAATGAATCCTTTGCTCATATTTTCATCGATCCACCACTTTAGTTCTTCCAGTTCTGGACATGAGCAGGAGTAGAGTGGGCCAAATGGGGGTTTGAACCCATCTTCTAAGGGGATCTTTTGGTCACAGGGGTGGTGAGGGGGCAGTTTGTTGGCATTGACCTTTTCGAAAATCTTCAGGTATTTGGGGTATTCTTGTGGCACGATTGTTTTGAGGTCTGGCTTGTCATCTTTGGGTTGTTGCAGGGCAGTGTTAATTTCATTAAGTGATAGGCTAAACTGCTCAACCTTACCATACCATTGGTTGCTATTGTTGACAATTCATTTAAAGGTTGTAGCCGAGATAGCACAGATCTTATTCTTTCGTTCCCGTGTTAGGCCCCTGATTGGTGTGGCCTCAACCATGGTGCGGTGTGGGAGGCATTGGGGGGAACAGAATTGGATATCATGTTTTGCAAAGTTGATGGTAACATCATGTTTCTTGAGCCAAGGGATTCCAAGGAATAGAGGGTAGTGGCCAAGGGAGGTGATATATGCAATCAGTGTTTTGTGGTGGTTGCCAATGGTGCATTGGATTTCCACATATTCAGTGATATCACATGAAGAGATTGGTCAGCCATCAATTACTTCAACTATTTTTGGGGTTTTTAACTGGTCACGGGGGAGGTTGTGTTGGCATGTGAAAGCCTCATTCATAAATGAGAGTCCAGTACATCCACAATCCACAAGTGCATGGGTGTCAATTTTGGTGTCACGGTCGGTCAAGGTGCAAGTTACGACTAAGTGACTACCATCCATTTCATTTTCCTGATTAACTGACAAAGAACTTGCTGATACATAGAAGATTTCCTGAGATGATACAAATGAAGAGGCAGGGGCAGGTCCACCAAGAGTGTCACACCTCAGGTATTCGGCATAGTTATAGTGACTTAAGGATCAGATTCAGCCACAGTGGCTTGACGATGGGGCATAGCCACTGGGTCTAGGTTTGGATGTTTGGATAATAAGAATGATGCCGAAGTTTATTTCCTTGTTTCTTTCCCTTCTGCAAAAACAGGTTTTCATGAGCAGCGAGGATTTGGAGGAAAGGTGTGGTTGCACAGGAATGTTTCCTGTTTCCTGTTTCTTTGTTTCACTCATTTTCGCAAATCAGGTTTTTGTGATTATACCCTTGTTCAGGGTATGGGTTTTATTCCCAGGAAAATTATGTACAGTTTGAGTTTTGATTATACCCTTGATAGGGTAGGGGTTCATGATCGGATGAATTATGTAAAAGGAGGGCTTTCTCTCCCTCCTCTTCCTGTTTTTCCTTTCATCTTTACAGAACATCTTGTTGAGTGGCAACTCCCCCTCAGTAATATACCTATGCTTCTCAACTGGTGACATCACCAAAGATATTTTCACCCATGAAATTAACCCTGCTCTACCTCTGACCATGCTATATGCACCATTTACATTAACCGGACCCTACCCCCATCCCCCCCCAAATGAGCCTGGCATAAAGCCGACTGGACATTATTCCGGAAAAACATAACTGAATCCCAATTGGACCTTAGCAACATTGACAGCACCAAACAAGCCCTCTGTGCAGTTGACACCATCACAAACACCATCAACAATGCAACCGATGCCGCAATACCATGGATCAAACCCAGATTGAAACAAGCCCCTTGGTGGCATCCAGACCTGAACAGACTATGCCAACAACTTAACCAAGCCGATCGGCGACACTGTAATGACCGAACCAATAACCGCCTACAACTGCAAGCCAAAAACCTATGCAATCAATGGTGAACTACTGTCCAACTCGCAAAGGAAAAATACTGGACAACCTGACTGCAGAACACGGACAGCAAGAACATCTGGAAATGCCTGTGAAACTCTGACACAGACAATAAACCCCTCCCTGCACTAGATCGCATAAATGACTTCAATGGCAAATGTGATATCCTCTGCAACACACTCTTCCCACCACAAACCAATAACCAACAACCTCTCCTGCCAAATTTCATCACACGACACAACAACCACCCCTCCGAATACACCCCAGTCACCCTCCCGGAAGTCAACAAAGTCATCCGAAACCTCAATTACACCTCCGCACCAGGACATGACCGAATCACCTACCAACTTATCGCCCAATTCCACAACACCCTGCCAACAGCACTACCCCAGCTATTTGACGCCCTCTTCCGACACCGAGCCTTCCCAAGCACATGGAAACAAGCTACATCTTGTGCTTACCACCAACCCCACCACCAAAGCATCCACATATGCCCCATACCTTCAGATTATCGCCAACGCAACAAAATCACTCAAACCAATCGAAACCAGAATCAATGAACGCTGGACTAAATTCTTATTGCACAATGTCCCCACCAATGCCGACCTCTCTGCCATCAAATATGAAATCGAAGCCACGTACCCCTCCCTACACCTCGCGCAGAACCCCCGCTGGCTCGTCCCAGCAGAACGCCGCATTAACAAATCAGCCTCCACCCTTGTCATCTCGCTTATCGGAACCATTGATGACAAACGCCTTTGTTTGTGATTCGTGCAAGGATGAAGGGGGGCTGGGTTATATCTGGTGATTCGTTGATGGCTTTGTTGATCGATTGGAGGGTTTGATCTGCGGCTGCTGCAGTATCGGAGATGGTGGTGTCAAGAGTGATTATGACCTCCCTTTCGGTGCGTGGGAAGGCCTTCGGGATGATTGTTTCAGGTGTCTTTTTCTTTTTCTTGTGTTCAACAGTAGTGAAGGGTTTTTCCTTATTGCCGGGTTTTCCTTCATCAGCGATTAAACGTTCGGCCCAGGAGAGTTGATTTCTTGGTTCCTTCCAGGGCCAGGTGGTGTTGGAGGAGGGGCCTGGGGTTCCGGAAGTGCCGAATGTGGTGTTCGTAAAGTCCCAGCCATTTTGGGGGCGAATGGGGGTTGGTTGGATGATGGGTGCAGCCGGGGCAGTGGGGTTCACTTTGCCAGTGTTTATGATATTTGGTTTATTGGTGGAGGAAGAGGTGGTGAGTTGTTGACGCATTTTGTGGAGTTCGGCAGTGACTGCAGCTACTTGCTTTTCAAGTTCGCAGATCCGATTGGTGTTGGCATTTTGAGAAGCAAGCATTGCAATTTCCATGCGGTCAAATCTGGTGAGAAGTTTTTGCATAAAGTTATTTTGATCGGAGGAGCCAGGGTGGGAAACATCCTGTGGAGCAGAAGTATTTTGGCGTTTGCGAGGAGCAGGGGAACCGGTTGGCAAAATGGTAGGTAGGGCAGGTGAGACATGGCGAAATCCGAAGATATTTTCGGCAGAAGCTGAGGGAGCAGGAGCAGATGATGATGGAGCAGCTGGGGCAGCTGGGGCAGGTGATGCTGAGCGTCCAGGGGTAAACCCAGAGAAGGAGGTAATAGGTGTTTGAGACATAATGCCTCAGTTGAAAGAGGGGGTGGTCTGCAGAACTCAGACAAGGAGGGAGGAGATAAATGATAAATAGGTCAAGATAGAGACAGGACTAGAGCAAGAGATATTGATCAAGGTAACTGGATGGATAACTCGACAAGACGTTCTGTGATCACACGACACAACAACCACCCCTCCGAATACACCCCAGTCACCCTCCCGGAAGTCAACAAAGTCATCCGAAACCTCAATTACACCTCCGCACCAGGACATGACCAAGTCACCTACCAACTTATCGCCCAATTCCACAACACCCTGCCAACAGCACTACCCCAGCTATTTGACGCCCTCTTCCGACACCGAGCCTTCCCAAGCACATGGAAACAAGCTACATGTGTTGTAATACCAAAACCCGGAAAAACAGCCTATACCACACCAAAATCCTACCGCCCAATATCTCTCCTCCCCTGCCTCTCTAAGATATACGAACGCATAGCAGCAAACAGAATTGCAAAAACCGCCGCTGAATGCCTGGCCATATCACCAACACAGATGGGTGCTCGATCCCACCACTCAGCCATAGATGCCGTCCTCAAAATCCTCTCACCAATCAGCGCCGACCTCAGCTTTAAGAAAGCCGCAGGAAAAGAACCCTACCGCCCTGCCCTCCTCGCCCATGACATCGAAGGCGCCTTCAATAACACAAACCCAACCCTTCTCCTACAGGTTATGGAACAAAGAGGGATGCCCCCTTACCTCTGCGCCTGGACCCGAGCCTTCACAACAGATCGCACCCTTGCTTTTTCCTTCCCCCAGCAAACCGAAGAACCCAAACCCTTCCTCTGTGGCCTGCCACAAGGATCCCCTGCCTCACCTATCCTCTTCCTAATTTATGCCAATGCAATGTTAGAAATACAACACCAGCCTAGCCGAGAACTCAATATCTCCTACGTTGATGACACCAGCTTCCTCCAATCATCCCTCACCATCCCCTTTGCCATCCGCCGCCTGAAAGAACGCTCAGAATACCACATCGAATGAGGCAAACACCTGGGCCTTCGCTTCTCACCACCAAAGTCGGAAATACTTCACTGCCTCCCCAAAAACAGCAAAGACAAAACAAAAGACCTCTCCAGCCACCCGCCCCATATCATCGACAACAAAATAATACAACCCAGCCGCAGCATCAAGTACCTCGGCATCCATATTGACGAATCACTCACCTTCAAAAAACACGCAACCTCAGCGGCCGCCCAAGGAAGAACAACACTGGGCTCCCTATTATTCCTCGGACACAGAGGCAATGGCATACCAACCCACATTGCGCGACACCTCATCCTCACAGCCATCCTCCCGAAAATGCTATGGGCATCCCCCGCATGGTGGATAGGAAATGACAACATCCTCTACCCATTGGCTACTGCATACCACAGTGCAGCCCGATGGGCCACCGGACTACCACCCAGCACCAGAATTTCAAATCTCCTCACCTGCGCCCACCTACCTCCACTACACGCCTACCTTAACTACCTTTCAGCAAAGTTCGCTACTCGACTCCTCTTCCTCCCGGCTGGACACAGTCTTGCCGGTATCCCGATAATACCACACTGCCCGACATCGGCTCCAGGAACAAACTGCCTTAGGGAACATATCAAACACCTCCTCTCTGGCACCCTCGAAAACCGATCAACAACTCCAAGCCCCTTCGCAATCGAAAGCATAACACCAATAAACCCCAACAAAAATGACCAACCTGCCTTACGCCACAACACCTGGATATCCTCACTCCCGATTGGCACCCTTCTTCTCTACTCCGATGGCTCCAAACTTGACACTGGACAGGTTGGGTGCGGAGCAGCCATATACGAAATAACTGCAACTGGGCTACAACACCTCCGAACACACAGCTGCAACCTAGGGTCACGATGTGAGATCTTTGATGCAGAACTACATGCCATCTGCGAAGGCCTACATCTGCTCCCAGACTACCCCAAAACATACCTTGCACCAATTTATATCTGTGTCGACAACCAATCTGCAATACAGACACTTGCCGACAATAACCTAAACCACCAGTTTGCCCGCGATGCCCTCAACCGAGCCCAAAACATTCACTTCAATGGCTGGAACTTGCACACTCTATGGACACCCTCACACTGCAACATCGCAGGCAATGAACTAGCGGATACACTGGCCAAGGCTGGAGCCCACTCCCAAATGCCATGCCCTGCCACGAACACAACCGAAACCTGGATCCGAGCCCAGGTCCGACAAAACTTCTTCGATGCATGGAAAGCAGAGCTTCCAGACTGCCAACCATCCTTCAAATATCCCAAACACCTACAGACACTGCCATTCCGCACCTCCCGAGCCCTCTACCGAATTCGCTCAGGCAGAACACCATCAGATCCATGGCAACGAGAAGACCCCACCGACTGCCCATGTGGTAATGGATTAATATCCTCACACCACTACCTGTTTGAATGTAACAACCTGACAACCGAACGGGAAAAATTACGCCGATCCACAACACATGACTTTACACTAAACCAACTCTTCAGAGATGAAAAAGGCATCTCCGCCTTGAGCACATTCGCACACAACACAGGCCTCGGGTACAGCAAGACGGTCACCTGCCGAACCACCCCACTTGAAAAAGATGACGAAAAGATGGATGCAGGAGTCGCAGTGCTGGGATTTTCGGCATTCGATAGTTAATGATCTTTGCGCTCTTTAAATATTTATGTGCTGATTTATGTTTCCCTTTGTATTGTCAGTAGAAGGGGATGCACGATTTCGTTTGTTATGCAGGTGATGGATGATGATGATATGTATTTCCTTGGTCACGGTATGAAGCGGTGGAGTGCAATAGCTGTAGTAGCTCTAGTCACAATAAATGAAGATCCTCTTGTTGAGATAGCAATCCAGTTACCTTGATCGAACCACCTCTTGCTCTAGTCCTGCCTCATCATTTATCTCCTCCCTCCTTGTCTGAGTTCTGCAGACCACCCCCTCTTTCAACTGAGGCATTATGTCTCAAACACCTATTACCTCCTTCTCTGGGTTTACCCCTGGATGCTCAGCATCAGCCGCCCCAGCTGCCCCAGCTACCCCATTAGCATCAGCTCCTATGCCAACTGCCCCAGCTATGCCATCAGCTTCTGCCGAAAATATCTTTGGATTTCGTCATGTCTCACCTGCCCTACCTACCATTTTGCCAACTGGTTCCCCTGCTCCTCGCAAACGCAAAAATACTTCTGCTCCACAGGATGTTTCCCACCCTGGCTCCTCCGATCAAAATAACGTTATGCAAAAACTTCTCACCAGATTTGACCGCAAGGAAATTGCAATGCTTGCTTCTCAAAATGCCAACACCAATCGGATCTGCGAACTTGAAAAGCAAGTAGCTGCAGTCACTGCCGAACTTCACAAAATGTGTCAACAACTCACCACTTCTTCCTCCACCAATAAACCAAATATCATAAACACCGGCAAAGTGAACCCCACTGCCCCGGCTGCACCCATCATCCAACCAACCCCCACTTGCCCCCAAAATGGCTGGGACTTTACCAACACCACATTCGGCACTTCCGGAACACCAGGCCCCTCCTCCAACACCACCTGGCCCTGGAAGGAACCAGGAAATCAACTCTCCTGGGCCGAACGTTTAATCGCTGATGAAGGAAAACCTGGCAATAAGGAAAAACCCTTCACTACTGTTGAACACAAGAAAAAGAAAAAGACACCTGAAACAATCATCCCGAAGGCCTTCCCACGCACCGAAAGGGAGATCATAATCACTCTTGACACCACCATCTCTGACACTGCAGGAACCGCTGACCAAACCCTCCAATCGATCAACAAAGCCATCAACGAATCACCAGTTATCACCCATCCCCCCTTCATCCTTGCACGAATCACAAACAACAACCGTCTTGTGCTTACCACCAACCCCACGACCAAAGCATCCGCATATGCCCCATACCTACAGATTATCACCAATGCAACAAAATCACTCAAACCAATCGAAACCAGAATCAACGAACACTGGACTAAATTCCTATTGCACAATGTCCCCACCAATGCCGACCTCTCTGCCATCAAATATGAAATCGAAGCTACGTACCCCTCCATACACCTCGCGCAGAACCCCCGCTGGCTCGTCCCAGCAGAACGCCACCTTAACAAATCAGCCTCCACCCTTGTCATCTCGCTTATCAGAACCATTGATCACAAACACCTTGGAACCTCTTCATTGGCTATCTGTAACTGACTCTGTCACATCAATGAATACTTTTCCTGGAACCAAGCTTCTCAATGCAGCAACTGCCAAGGATACGGCCATCACCCCAAGCTCTGCAAAGCAAACCAACCAACATGTGCAGTCTGTGCACAGAACCACACCACCAAAAACCATCCCTGCACAATCTCCACATGCTGCGCAGGAGGTGCATGCACCCACCCTCCCATCCTATGCACCAACTGCAATGAACCACACAAGGCCAATGACCCTCTCTGCCCTATGCGCATCAAACACAGGGAAGAATTAAGAAACAAACAAACACTGATCCCAGATGATGAGACCATGGAACAACAATTATGAATAATATAGAACCAGGAATAACATGTGTGCAGCTGCTGAACTGCGCAAAAGGTCATGCTACAACAACCTCAGCATTAATTTCCTTTGCATCTAATCCCAATACACTCATCATTCTTCTGCAAGAACCAGCTATCGAACACAACAAACTACCACCATCCCACCCGGACTTCCACCTACTTACCCCGGTCCCAGAACGCCCACTCTGTGCTACCGATGTACGACGCCTCCCCGGAGTACAAACAGACATTGTGTTTACCCACTCCAATTCTTTCCTGGGAACACGCATCTCATTCCCCACCACCCCTGCATTCACTGTATACAACCTCTACTCCCCCGGACGACCACATGCAATAGCGAACCTCCTCCCACAATTTCACCCCAGATCCCCAGCAATTATCATGGGAGATCTCAATGCACATCATCCCTGGTGGGGTGGAACCAGCACCCTGAATGACAACCAAGTAATATCACACCGCGCAGAAACTGACTCCATTGCAAACTGGATGGAAGCAAATAGATTCTACCTACACAACAAACCCGGACACCCAACCCACTTCCCACGAAACGGCAACTCCCCCTCAGTAATAGACCTATGCTTCTCAACCGGTGACATCACCAAAGATATTTTCGCCCATGAAATTAACCCTGACTCTACCTCTGACCATGCTATATGCACCATTTACATTAACCGGACCCTACCCGCATCCCCCCCCAAATGAGCCTGGCATAAAGCCGACTGGACATTATTCCGGAAAACATAACTGAATCCCAATTGGACCTTGGCAACATTGACAGCACCGAACAAGCCCTCTGTGCAGTCCACACCATCACAAACACCATCAACAATGCACCCGATGCCGCAATACCATGGATCAAACCCAGATCAAAACAAGCCCCTTGCTGGCATCCAGACCTGAACAAACGACGCCAACAACTTACCCAAGCCGTTCGGTGACATCGTAATGACCGAACCAATAACCGCCTACGACTACAAGCCAAAAACCTATGCAACCAATGGCGAACTACTGTCCAACTCGCAAGGGAAAAATACTGGACAACCCGACTGCAGAACACGGACAGCAAGAACATCTGGAAATGCCTCCGAAACTCTGCCACACACAATAAACCCCTCCCTGCACTAGATGGCATAAATGACTTCAATGGCAAATGTGATATCCTCCGCAACACACTCTTCCCACCACAAACCAATAACCAACAACCTCTCCTGCCAAATTTCATCACACGACACAACAACCACCCCTCTGAATACACCCCAGTCACCCTCTCGGAAGTCAACAAAGTCATCCGAAACCTCAATTACACCTCCGCACCAGGACATGACCAAATCACCTACCAACTTATCGCCCAATTCCACAACACTCTGCCAACAGCACTACCCCAGCTATTTGATGCCCTCTTCCGACACCGAGCCTTCCCAAGCACATGGAAACAAGCCACATGTGTTGTAATACCAAAACCCTGAAAAACAGCCTATACCACACCAAAATCCTACCGCCCAATATCTCTCCTCCCCTGCCTCTCTAAGATATATGAACGCATAGCAGCAAACAGAATTGCAAAAACCGCCGCCGAATGCCTGGCCATATCGCCAACACAGATGGGCGCTCGATCCCACCACTCAGCCATAGATGCCCTCCTCAGAATCCTCTCACCAATCAGCGCCGACCTCAGCTTTAAGACAGCCGCAGGAAAACAACCCTACCGCCCTGCCATCCTCGCACATGACATCGAAGGCGCCTTCAATAACACAAACCCAACCCTTCTCCTACAGGTTATGGAACAAAGAGGAATGCCCCCTTACCTCTGCGCCTGGACCCGAGCCTTTACAACAGATCGCACCCTTGCTTTTTCCTTCTCCCAGCAAACCGAAGAACCCAAACCCTTCCTCTGTGGCCTGCCACAAGGATCCCCTGCCTCACCCATCCTCTTCCTAATTTATGCCAATGCAATGTTAGAAATACAACACCAGCCTAGCCGAGAACTCAATATCTCCTACGTTGATGACACCAGCTTTCTCCAATCATCCCTCACCATCCCCTTTGCCATCCGCCACCTGAAAGAACGCTCAGAATACCACATCGAACGAGGCAAACACCTGGGCCTTCGCTTCTCACCACGAAAGTTGGAACTACTTCACTGCCTCCCCAAAAACAGCAAAGACAAAACAAAAGACCTCTCCAGCCACCCGCCCCTTATCATCGACAACAAAATAATACAACCCAGCCGCAGCATCAAATACCTCGGCATCCATATTGACGAATCACTCACCTTCAAAAAACACGCAACCTCAGCGGCCACCCAAGGAAGAACAACACTGGGCTCCCTATTATTCCTCCGACACAGAGGCAATGGCATACCAACCCACATTGCGTGACACCTCATCCTCACAGCCATCCTCCCGAAAATGCTATGGGCATCCCCTGCATGGTGGATAGGAAATGACAACATCCTCTACCCATTGGCTACTGCATACCACAGTGCAGCCCGATGGGCCACCGGACTACCACCCAGCACCAGAATTTCAAATCTCCTCACCTGTGCCCACCTACCTCCACTACATGCCTACCTTAACTACCTTTCAGCAAAATTCGCTACTCGACTCCTCTTCCTCCCAGCTGGACACAGTCTTGCCAGTATCCCGATAATACCACACTGCCCGACATCGGCTCCAGGAACAAACCGCCTTAGGGAACACATCAAACACCTCCTCTCTGGCACCCTTGAAAACCAATCAACAACTCCAAGCCCCTTCACAATCGAAAGCATAACACCAATAAACCCCAACAAAAATGACCAACCTGCCTTATGCCACAACACCTGGATATCCTCACTCCCGATTGGCACCCTTCTTCTCTACTCCGATGGCTCCAAACTTGACACTGGACAGGTCGGGTGTGGAGCAGCCATATACGAAATAACTGCAACCGGGCTACAACACCTCCGAACACACAGCTGCAACCTAGGGTCACGATGTGAAGTCTTTGACACAGAACTACATGCCATCTGCGAAGGCCTACATCTGCTCCCAGACCAACCCAAAAGATACCTCGCACCAATTTATATCTGTGTCGACAACCAATCTGCAATACAGCCACTTACCGACAACAACCTAAACCACCAGTTTGCCCGCGATGCCCTCAACCGAGCCCAAAACCTTCACTTCAATGGCTGGAACTTGCACACTCTATGGACACTCTCACACTGCAACATCGCAGGCAATGAACTAGCGGATACACTGGCCAAGGCCAGAGCCCACTCCCAAATGCCATGCCCTGCCACCATCACAACCGAAACCTGGATACGAGCCCAGGTCCAACAAAACTTCTTCGATGCATGGAAAGCAGAGCTTCCAGACTGCCAACCATCCTTCATATATCACAAACACCTACAGACACTGCCAGTCCGCACCTCCCGAGCCCTCTACCGAATTCGCTCAGGCAGAACACCATCAGATCCATGGCAACGAGAAGACCCCACCAACTGCCCATGTGGTAATGGATTAATATCCTCACACCACTACCTGTTTGAATGTAACAACCTGACAACTGAACGGGAAAAATTACGCTGATCCACAACACATGACTTTACACTAAACCAACTCTTCAGAGATGAAAAAGGCATCTCAGCCTTGAGTACTTTCACACACAACACAGGCCTCGGCTACAGCAAGATGGTCACCTGCCGAACCTCCCCACTTGAAATAGATGATGGAAAGATGGATGCAGGAGTCACAGTGCTGGGATTTTCGGCATTCGATAGTTAATGATCTTTGCGCTCTTTAAATATTTATGTGCTAATTTATGTTTCCCTTTGTATTGTCAGTAGAAGGGGATGCATGATTTCGTTTGTTATGCAGGTGATGCATGATGATGATATGTATTTCCTTGGTCATGGTATGAAGCGGTGGAGTGCAATAGCTGTAGTAGCTCTAGTCACAATAAATGAAGATCCTCTTGTCGAGTTATCAATCCAGTTACCTTGATCAATATCTCTTGCTCTAGTCCTGTCTCTTGCCCAGCCTTGTCTTATCACTTGCCCTTGCCCCCTGTGCCCTGCCCACTGCGTACCTTGGACGTTCCCTCGAGCCTGCCATGTTACACAAGCCATAGGGCAAGAGCCATTACAAACCACCCTTCATCCACTTCCCGCAGGAAGTAGGATAATGGGGGGCCAGGAAACAGGTCAGCATCATAAAGGGTTAGGAACCCGGGGTAGCCTCAGGAGGGACAGTTTCCGATCCATGGCTGAGGTTTCTAATGCCCAGCCATATCCTGGGGACCATACCGCTGATGTTGACAAAAACCTGGAATACTTATAGCCTGGGCCACTGTGGTTCTCACTTGCCACAAGTCCAAGAGGACTACCCTCTGCCGTATGTGATGCGCCATATTCGAACGTTGTGCCGTGTCTTACAGGACCACCCCAACAGGCAGACATAGAAGGGGCTGGGACAGAGACAGGTAGAGGAATCGAAAAGAAGAGAAAGGTAGAGGAGGAGTTCGCCGTATACGACCGAGTCTGCCATGATCAATCGTAGACGAAGGCTGGAGGTAGTTGAGGTTGATAACGAGGATGAGGAATTGATGGATGAGGGAACAGCGTTAGGTATTTAAGAATGAATTCAATGTACCCTACGACTGAGTGCCAAGTCCAAATGAAGAATCATATGTTACCGAGGAAGCTCAGCGGATGATCGGAAGACCGAAGGAACAATACCAAACGTCATTAAGATAACACATGCAATAACGGAGTCTAGGCTCCCGAGGGAGATGAGGATTGTCATAGGCGGTAAAGACCAATACGTGGCATAGCAGCCCTGAGGCAGCTGACAATACAGGAAACCTTATCTTGCAGACAAACCTTCAGTTAGCCCAATATGACGAAAATAAGCGCATATGGACAAACGGATAGGAATGTTAGATCCTATCAGAAGCCACAGGAGGCCCGGATGACATCTACCGTGGTGAAGTGTTGGCAAGGCATACAGACGGCACAGGAAACCGCAGCCCCAGATAAGCTCGGATCAGGAAATCCGGCAACTAAGGACAAACACTTCACCCGAGCTGATGACGCATGCATGAGAGGAGATATGTGCTCAAATGCCCTATGGTGGCGATATTATTAGACATAATATATCGGCAAACGACGGGCTAAGCGATAGCACATGTACGATACGGCCGAGAGGATCACCAATGGTCATCTGATTGGTTTGGGAATCATTTGGAGCATTTGCTTGAAAAAATTCAAAATATGGAATTTGTATGCGAAAAATATCATGTTTACATGCTCTCTACCAACGTCAACCAGTACTTGGCATTCCGACCACCGCAATGTACCCGGTGGGTATATGAGTGGGGAGCTCAAGTCAGAAAACATAAAATACCAACAAGCCCCACTCGAAGAAGCCATCATCCAGCAAAAGACCCACAATCGTCCCATCAATTACAAGCAAGTCCCAGAAAGATATTAGTACCTCATACTCGACTATTTACACAATACTCGAAAAACCTATACAACAATACAATCAAGACCCTCTTCGATCAATAAGACCCTCACAGATTGCTGTTCACACTTGAACGCAATTTCCACCGACGATCTCAAAAACACTCCCTGAGATAAGCAGGAGAGTTTAAGATTATAACACGTTATTACTCATCACCCTTATGAGAATCCCCAGAGAAGTACATAATTCCCATCATTGGAATTATTACTTCTCATTTTTCTTTTTGAGAGATATTGAGTTACCCTACCATCGGTCATGAGACAACCCCCGGTTAACACTTGGCGTCGGGTGACAGCTGCATGGGCTCGGATGCAATAGTCTAACTTCATACATAGGTTGACAAATTTCGCAAAGTCTTGGGGTTCATCAGCCTGGTATACCAGACTGGCTTGTAGTTCTCGGGACTGGCCATGCTTCAGGGCTGCCTTCTTCACATTGGTGTTGAAGTTGAGGATTGCCATGAGGCATTGCAACTCAGCATAACCAAAACCATGTGGAAATCCACAGATTTTCATGTGGCAGTGTTATCAGCGACCTCGCTTTACCTAGCTGAAGTATCTTCAGACCAGGTCCGCTCTTTTTCATTGTGTGAATGGTGAAAAAGAGATTTCAGACCCCTGAAGCAGCCCCTGGCTATGGACTTCATCACCACCCCTCAACAACAACCACCTCAATCATCGAACTCATTTCATTTCCTCCCTTAATTGATCCAAGTAAACCTATCCTGAGAAGCCAATGGTCATGGCTCGAGTTTCCACACTTGAAATGTGATCTCATGCAGATTCGAATCGCAGGCTCCACAGCCCGTCACTCGATCTGCTGGGTAAACACTTGGCCCTCACTTGTGCCATAATTGCTTAGCCTAGCCAGCCCTAAGCCACGATCGTATGCACCAGATAAGGGTTTTGCATTTTAGGGTTTTCTTTGTTGTGCCATGCACGGCCCATAGTCCTTCCTTGGCTTTGTGCTTGTGTTTGGGGTTTTGCTTGTTGTGCCATGCGCAGCCTGTAGTGCTTCCTTGGCTTTGTGCACATGTGTGAAGAAGTTGCTTGTTAAATAGTTTTGCTTTCCCCGTGTAATTAGTTCTTCATGCAGTTATTTGTTTATTTCCTAAATAAATACCTTTTGTCAACATCTTTGTCCTTGCCTCATTTACATGTTCCGATCACATGCCCTTGTCCAGCCGCCCCCACCTCGTCTCCCCGCTGTCATGGCTCACAAAATTCATTCACTATTCACCTATCACTTGTCATCACTTGTTTACCAGGAGGCTTATCTGGGTGGCTGTGCTCTTGGCAATAAGCTCCATGGGCTAGGATAATTGCTCAGCCGCATATGCTTGGAATGGCTGGAGTGGCTGTGCTGGTTTTTTAAGGGTTAAGGGTTTAGGGTCTACTAGTTTAGTGTCTCAGCGTGGAAGGAGAAAATGTGTATATAAGAGGACTTGTCCTCCCAGCTATGAAGCTAGACTACCGTATCTGAGCTCATGCAGCTGTTACCAAATGCCAAGCCACCACCGTTCTGCCATGCACGAACCCTGCCCCATCCTGACCAGCCACCCACCCCACTAGCACTAATAGCGGCAATTCCGGCAGTGCACCAATGGACCTATCAGCTTCCCAGACAGCACAAAACCAGTGCCGATGCAATGTGCGCATGGCAAAGGGGCTATGCCTATACTGTGGATCAGCCGACCACTTCAAAAATGAATGCCCCACCCTGGCTGCTAACAACACTCAGAAGATGCACCTGGCTGCTGCCAAGGTCTCGACAACCCCAACAGTCCCCACCCCTTCCCCTGAGCCCAACTCACGAAATGAGTAATCCACCAGCAGCCCTTTGGCTGTCTCTGTGGACCTGCCCCTGGCTCTTCATTTGTATCATCACAGGAAATCTTCTATGTATCAGCAAGTTCTTTGTCAGTTAATCAGGAAAATCAAATGGATGGTAGTCACTTAGTTATACCTTGCACCTTGACTGACCATGACACCAAAATTGACACCCATGCACTTGTGGATTGTGGATGTACTGGACTCTCATTTATGAATGAGGCTTTCGCATGCCAACACAACCTCCCCCGTTACCAGTTAAAAACCCCAAAAATAGTTGAAGTAATTGATGGCTGACCAATCTCTTCAGGTGATATCACTGAATATGTGGAAATCAAATGCACCATCGGCAATCACCATGAAACACTGATTGCATATATCACCTCTCTTGGCCACTACCCTCTAGTCCTTGGAAGCCCTTGACTTAAGAAACATGATTTTACCATCAACTTTGCAAAAAGTGATATCCAATTCTGCTCCCCCCAATGCCTCCCACACTGCACCATGGTTAAGGCCACACCAATCAGGGGCCTAACACCAGAACGAAAGAATAAGATCTGTGCTATCTCGGCTACAACCTTTAAATGAATTGTCAACAGTAGCAACCAACAGTATGGCAAGGTCAAGCAGTGTAGCCTATCACTTAATGAAATTAACACTGCCCTGCAAGAACCAAAAGATGACAAGCCAGACCTCAAAACAATTGTGCCACAAGAATACCACAAATACCTGAAGATTTTTGAAAAGGTCAATGCCAACAAAGTGCCCCCTCACTGCCCCTGCGACCACAAGATCCCCTTAGACGATGGGTTCAAACCCCCCTTTGGCCCACTCTACTCCCTCTCACACCCAGAACTGGAAGAACTAAAGTGGTGGATTGATGAAAATATGAGCAAAGGATTCATTTGAGCATCATCCTCCCCAGCTGCTACACGAATCTTGTTTGTCAAGAAAAGGGATGGTTCTCTATGCCTAGTTGTAGATTATTGAGGAATCAATGAAGGAACAATCAAAAACTGCTACCCTCTCCCCCTCATGCAAGACACTCTGATGAACCGATCTCCTGTGAAGTGGTTCACAAACCTTGACATTAGGGGGGCCTACAACCTCATCCGAATGGCAGAGGGAGAAGAATGGAAAACTGCCTTCCGCACCCGTTATGGTCTTTTCGAATCATTAGTAATGCCATTTGGCCTCACCAATGCCCCTGCAACCTTCCAGAATATAATCAATGATGTCCTGGCCCCCTATTTGGACTGTTTCTGCACCACATACCTGGACGACACACTCATCTATTCTGACACCTTCGAAGAACATCAACAACATGTGAACCTTGTACTAGAGGCCTTTGGGCAAGCAGGCTTACACCTGAAGCCAGAAAAATGCGAATTCCATTGCCAGGAAGTCAAATACTTGGGTCTTATCATCAGTACAGAAGGAATAAAGATGGATCCTGAAAAAATTGGAGCCATCCAGGACTGGGAACCGCCCCGCAACCTAAAAGATGTCTGCACCTTCCTGGGGTTCGCCAACTTTTACTGTTGCTTTGTCTGAAATTATTCGAAAATTGTGCAACCACTTACACTCCTGACATGCAAAGGAGTCCATTTGCCTGGAAGGATGAACAACAAAATGCATTTGATGAGTTAAAAAACATGTTTACATCTGCACCTGTCCTTACCCGATTTGACCCTGACCACGATGTTATTGTTGGAACTGATGCTTTGGACTATGTATCTGCTGGAGTACTGTCACAATACGATGATGATGGCATCCTACACCCAGTGGCATATTTCTCAAAGAAGTACTCTCCAGCAGAATGCAACTACAAGATTTATGACAAGGAACTAATGGCAATTGTACATGCAATTGAGGAATGAAGACTGGAATTACAGACTGTTATCAACCCAATCCATGTCCTATCGGACCATAAGAATCTGGAATATTGTACCACAACTCCTCAACTGACGACAAGCCTGATGGTCACAATTTCTGTCCCAATTCAATTTCAAGATTGTCTACTGCCCAGGAACTGCTGGAGGGAAACCAGATGCACTGACTAGATGATCCAGAGATCTGCCTACAGAGGGGGATGTCCACTCCCTGGAAAACCAAACCACCATAATCAAACCTGAAAACATTCTCCATGCCCTGGCCACAACCTTGTTTGACCAACCCGATACTAGCCTACCAACATTCTCCCCAGATGCCCCTACACTAAGCCGACTCTTCCACAAAGTATATGCTATTGACCCCTTCCCGAACAAAATCCTCTAGTTGCTCAGTAATGGAACAAAATAATGTAAAGACATTACACTGGCAGAATGTGAGAAATGTTACAACCTCCTCTTGTACTGACAATGAATCTAGGTTCCAGACTATGAACCACTCAAGCTGCACCTTATGCAACAACATCATGACACACCTACTGCAGGTCACCCTGGCAGATCAAAGACACTCGAATACCTATCGAGGACATATACCTGGCCCAAGATGCAGAGAGATGTTGACTGCTACACTCACAACTGCCATACCTGCCAATGCTCGAAATCTAGCAGACATGCACCATTCGGCATCCTATGACCACTACCTATCCCTGACAGACCTTGGCAGGATATATCAAATGACTTTGTAATGGGATTACCATGGTCCAATGGTTATGATGCGATCTGGGTTGTGGTGGATCGGCTGACAAAGGAATGACATCTTGTACCTTGCCATACAGATGTTGATGCCAAGGAACTCGCCAACCTATTCATTAGCCATGTCTTCCAACTCCATGGACTGCCATTGACAATCATATCTGACTGAGGGCCCTAATTTGCTGCACTGTTCTGGAAACACTTATGTTGTCATTTGGGAATTGACCCACAACTCTCAACTGCCTGTCACCCACAAATGGATGGCCAAACGGAATGAATGAATGCAATCATGGAACAATACTTGCATGCACAAGTCAACTACCCACAGGATGACTGGGCCAAATGGTTGCCCCTGGCTGAGTTCACTGCAAACAACCCAGCATCTGAGACAACAGGCACTTTCCCATTTTTCGCCAATAAAGGATTCGACCCTCGATGCCAATTTGACCTCACATAACCAAACATAGCAACGGCTCCCCCGCCCTACATTTTCACCTACCATGCTGCAATCTCCGGATTTTCCGGTGAATTCAGCTTCAGTGACCCTGATTACACCTTGCTGGAACTTTACAGGCCCGCAATCCACCTACTCGTTGTTTTCCAATGACATAGAGGTCCTCCGGACACCTGAAGCTCAGCAACAGGTGACAATCATCAACGTTTCCCCACCAAAACACCGTCAAAAGCTCAAAAACCAGCAAATTCATCCTCACCTCACCGAAAGCTACCTATACCAAAATACACACCTCCTACAACCCAGCTGTTGCTCCGCACTCAACCCCCTCAGTACCCACCTGCCCCCGCACGCAAAATCTCTTCACTCGCTCATGCAGCGCCCCACCCACGTGATACCATGGAGTCACCCCTGGCATCCACCGACACTGAAATGGATATAACCCTCGACAACACCGACTCGCTTACTCCCGCCGCTAACTCAAATGACCCAACCGACCCTGCATGGCTACACCATGACCGCAATAGGATCAACCCCATCCGCGACTCCATGCACAATGATGACACCCCGCAGCACGCCACCCCCGACCAACCCACTGGACATGACAACCAACCCACTGACCCAGTCACCCCATTTCACGGACCCCTCCCAATCCCCCCTCTCCCCCCACACTGCCTGGTAAACTCACAAGCTTTCGATCCCCCCACTGGCACGCAATACCACCCAAAGTACCCTCAACAATCCCAACCCACCAACACTGAGATCCATCAACTACACCAACAAGACAAACGCCGAAAGGGAGAAAATGGAACCATCTTCAACCTCTCCCTCGAATACTCCATCAACACCGCCCGATGCCACAACCTCACTGACAACAAGCTGGAACGCCTCTTCCTCACCATCATAGGCATGCACTCCGAAATGGAACACCAACTGACCCGAATGGACAGCATCGAGAAAGTGGTAAGTGCTCCAGGTAAGCCCACCCTACAAATTACCTCCACCACTGCCCAACACTCAGCCCAGGCCGACTCCCATCCCAACCCCTCTGAGGTGAAGATCCTATAGGATCAGATAGGTGACGCTGTAGCTGAAGCGAAGTACTGGTGACAGCAAGCACAGACTGCAGAGAATGAGCTCATCAAGTACGGCCACACACTGGCCCCCACTGCCCCCCCTCAACCTCCCAACCGACCATGGCAAGGCCCCCCCGCCTCCTCCATCCTCTTCCAAACCCCCCCACAAGGCCCCCAAAAAATGCCTCCACCCAAAACCAAGCCCAAAACCCAGAACCTATCCCGCAAACCCCCCAAACCCCAAGACATTGTGATCCCTTGCTCGGACCCCCAGGCTCTCCCTGACAGCGTCAAGGTAACCATTGGCATGGTGGTAAACACCGCCCTACAGGAAGCCAAGGCCCCGGCAATGCTCTCCATTCGATGGTCAGCAAAAACATAGCGGGAAACCTGCTGCTCACCCCCGCTACACACACCCTCGCTGCCGACATCACCACCCACCTCCCCACCATCAAAGAGGCCACCATGAAGGTCCATCCCATGCTCCAACCCCCCCGCCTGAATGAAAAATGGCACCAGCTGGTGGTCCATGGCATCCCCCTGGACTACTTCCCGGACAATGAGGAAGGCATGGCAAAACTTCAGCATGAAATCGAGTCCAACCACTCCGTCTCACTGGCCCAGCTCCCGTGGTACCTCACACACCCAGAAAAAAGAGAGGGCAAAACCGCCTCCAGTGTGATGATTGCTCTCCACACCACCACCGACTACAATGCACTGAAACGACACAAGATCGTGGTCCTCTTCAAGCACAAAAAGGTAATGGAGTACTTCACAGCCCGCAGTACCGACCAATGCTGCCGGTGCCAGGCATTCGGCCACCACCATGCTGTTTGCACTAACCCCAAAGCTCCGACATGCACCCTGTGTACAGGCGGGCACCCCACTGACCAACACAGCTGCGAACAGTGTCCCACTCACCATGGCTGCTCATGCGTCAACACCGAGCACAAATGCACCAACTGCATCACGGCCAGCCGCCCCGACACTGCCCATGCTGCCTTCAATGGCCACTGCCCCACCAAGGCATCCACCCTGAGAGAAGCATGGCAGCATGCCAGACCCGCTCCCCACTCAACAATGCCCGCCCCTGCCGACACCTCCATGAGCACTCATGCATAGTTACAACCCTACTGCAGCTCATATCCGCATCACATCCCACAATGTGAACTGAAGCACAACATCCCTGAACACCCTGCTAAACATGGCAGGTAAAACAAATGACATAATCCTGGTCCAAGAAGTAAACATCAAGGACCACAAGTACGCAACCACTCATCCCAATTTCCGCCTCCTCCTACCCCCCGTGGCACCCGCAACACGAACCGCACTGCTGCCTATGTATCCCGCCGCAACCCACACCTTCCAGTCACTCCCAGACCCCATGTGTGTGCGGACCCAGATATCCAAGTCCTCGAAGTAGGCACTGTGCTCATCCCCCCCATCTATATCATAAATATCTATAATGAAAAATATAACCCCACCACCCTATATACCATCCCCTGCTCCCTGGCACAGCTGGTCCTACCCCAGCGCTGCATCATCACAGGCGACCTCAACGCCCACCACCCCCTCTGGAACTCTCGAATGAGGCACCCCACAAGGGCCAATAACCAACCCCTTTGGAGCACCCCGTGTGTGAACCCCACCGAATGCCAGCTCGATGACTGGGCGGTCCTCCTTCGCAATATTATCACCACTGCCGCAGCACAGTCTACCCCTGCACTGGTCCTCTCCCCACGATCAAAATGATGGTGGTGCCCAGAGGTGTAACACACGAGAGCAGCCATGACCAGGACTCGCCACAAGTGGCAGAGGACATGCTTGCCCCACCACCATGAGGAGTACCGAGCCCTCTGCAACATGCACTTCTGAACAGTATGCCATGCCAAAGACTCCCTGTGGAAGGCATACCTGTCACAAGCAGAAGGAGCTGAAATATGGGCTGCATTCCGCTACACAAACCCCCGCCACACCCAAGCCACCCCACCCATCATGACACAGTTAGGATCCGAAACCCGCCTCTGCATGGACTTCGAGAGTAAGGTCCAAGCATTCCAATGTTCCCCCCCCCTTCCCCCGCTCCCCCCACCCGACACCTCCCCACTCTCCCTGAACTCGAGTGGCAAACATTCACACCAGAAGAAATAAAGCATGCAATCATGACCTCATCACCTAAGAAAGCCCCCAGCCCAGACAGTATCCCATTCACGTGCCTCAGACAGGTCTACGCCACCATACCCAACCACGTGAACGCCTTCTACTCGATGCTCAGAGCCATAGGCTACCACCCCGCAAGATGGCGCGAAGCTACCACAGTGATCATCCCCAAACCGATCAAGCCCGATTACAGCTCAGTGAAAGAATACCGCCTGAAAGCGCTGCTTAACTGCATGGGCAAGATACTAGAAAAATTGATGGCAATGAGACTGGTGCAAATGGCAGAGGCACACCATCTGCTACACCCCGACCAGATCGGCGGTAGACCACAGTGCTCGGCTATCGATGCAGCGATGGCACTTACGCACAAGATCAACGCGATTGCAGGTACCAACTGGGTGACGACGGCCGTGTTCCTCAATATTGGAGGTGCATTCGACAACATGTCGTCCGCCTGCCTACTTCACACCATGTCGCAGCTAGGCTGCCCGAAAGCGGTGCTCTCCTGGGGCAAGTCATTCCTGGTGGACAGAACCACAGCCCTCTCGTTCCACGGTCACAATGACATCCAGCGCCCAATCAACACAGGCATCCCACAAGGATCAACAGCCTCACCCATCCTGTTCCTCCTATACCTCCGCCCCCTCTGCGACACTCTACAAACCGCCCACCCCACACTATGGGCACCAAGCTACATCGATGATGTCGCCTTGGTGACCCACGGCCGGACCCGCGAAGACAACACCCGTGCACTCGAGAAGGCCGCCCAAACAGCATTCAAGTGGGCCGAAGAAAACGCCATCGCCTTTGACGATAGCAAATCAGAAATGCTTTTTCCACTGCGCTCGACAAGACACCACACCCGATGCCATAAACATCACCCTCCCCAACCGCACGATAGTGAAGCCCAGAACACAGGGAGGCAGACACGACGTTGTCTGCTGGATAGGCATCCTATTCGACCGCAAACTCCAATTCACCCACCACATCAATGCCAAGATAATCTCTGTGTCCAGGTCCTTCAATGCTCTCTGCAGCCTGGTGAAACACGAAACTAGTTTGTCCCCCTCTGCGACCCGCTCACTATACTGTGCATGCATCCTATCTAGGTCAGACTTCGGCGCTGAGATCTGGTGGACTGGCCAAAATACCTTCATGAAACGACTACAAAAACAACAAAACGCTGCCATTCACCGCATCTCAAATGCCTTTCGCTCTACCCTGACCATAGCCCTCCATAACGAGGCCGCCCTCCCTCCTGTCTCCATTCGTCTACAAAGCAAGCAAAGAAAATACATTCTCTGTCTCCTTACTCTACCCCCATCACACCCTATCATCAAACACTGGCCCTCATCATTCCCCATGCCAAACCACCTCTCGACAGTGCTGTGCGACCCCGACGAATATGACTTCGACCGGACACAGGAACGCTGCCCCCCCTCATGGCTCGGCCAAGCATTGGGTGCCCTCAGCCTGTGGGTACCCCTCGACGCTGACATTGAGGACACAGCACAACCCATAACTGCCCCGTGGAACACGCCTCCCATCATCATCGACATACAGGACCTGCCTAAAAACGAAGCAGCGACCGCACACCTTTCTCACCTGCAAAACCTCCACGACGACCCCCACAACATCATAGCCTATACCGATGGTTCACAACTGTCCACCCAGACCGGCGCGGGATTCTATGTCCCCCATGGCCTCACTGACCCCGTCCACGCCGTCATCCCCCTAGGAACCACCTCTGAAGTCTTCGATGTGGAACTCAGGGCCATAGCAGAATGCCTCCCCACCTGCCTTAAGTACATCAAACGACATCGCCTACACAACCATTCAATCCACCTCTTTACCAACAACCAATCTGCCATCCTCCGCGCCTCGAGACTAGACAGAGGCCCAGGACAAGAAACCGCCCTCGACATCCTACACACCACCACTGCCCTGCTCCGACACTCAACCCCAGTGACCCTACACTGGGTGCCCGGCCACACAGACATTGAGGGGAACGAGGAGGCAGACCACCTAGCAAAACTAGTGACCTTGCACCCCCCCCTCACCAACACACCCATCACCCTCTCCTGGATCCGGCGTTGAATCAAGGAACAACACTCTGCCGACTGGACCACATGGTACCATGCCTCCCCCAAACTGAAAACCTATGATGCCCCCTACCATTGCCACCTGGACAGCGCCTACACCTCCCTCCCTCGACGACTATCCACAGCAATCCTGGGCCTCTGTACCGGACACGGGTACTTCCTGGACTATCTCACCCACCCACAGACTGACCAACACCCCTCCTGCACATGCACCTGCCCCATGCACCACCCCCAAACCCCTAAGCACATCCTCCTGTCCTGCCCGACTTACAATGCAGCACGAATGGAGTTACGGAACTCCCTGAAGCTACACCGAAACCAATGACTTACCCTCAGCACCATCCTCCACACAACCAATGGTGTGAAGGCCCTTGCTAACATGATCTCGGCGATGAAAGTCGTGACTGCCAAATGGGCACACACAACGTTAAGTAGGTACATTGCAGAAGGGGACAATCCTAGCTCGCTTACCACAGGCTGGGCAACACTGACGGACCAGACGGAGGAGCATGACACTCCCCCAACGGCCAACCAACATAGCTAAAAAAAAAAAAAAAAAAAAAGAAAAAAAAAAAAAAAAAAACAATAACACAGAGCAACGAAGAGGACAAGGGACGAACGGTGGAGGCACGGAATGAGGGGAAGTGAGGAGTGGAGAGTGAACATATTTCTTTTGTTCTGTTCTTTTTGCTTTTGGAGGAAATAAAGGCAGGTAAATGGCTAAAAATGGGAAGGGGAAGGGTGGAGGAAAGGGGGGAATGACCTGGCATGGTGGCCCCTCAGCAAACAGGGCTCTTGGACATGATGACGCGAGATGGACTTGAAACAGAAGGAGGGAGCATACTGGCCAATATGCCAAACACGACAACTGCTCTGGGGCACTTCCCAGCAGGATCCTGGGGTAACAACCAGCCCTGAACTTTGTATATATACACTGGCTATGTCATAACCTTGAGGTTGGGAACATTAATGAGAATCAATCAATCAATCAATCAATTTGACCTCACACCTGCAGCTATGAATGATGTCAATGATCACCATGCCCTGACAACATCCAAGACCCCTTCAGAGATCCATAATCACTTGCAAGCTGAGATCAATCGAGCCAACCTCCGATACAAAGACAATGCAGACAGGCACCGGTTACCATTGCCGAACTATCAACCAGGAGATCATGTCTGTCTGGATGAAAGAAATTGGAAAACATGCTGACCATCACGAAAACTTGACAACAAATGCCATGGACCATTCAAAGTAGTTGCTAAGATATCCCCTTATGCTTACCATCTTGAACTGCCCCCGACAATGAAATGCCACAATGTCCAACATGTATTCCTCCTGGAATTAGCTGCAGACGATCCATACCCAGGACAACAACCAGATGCACCCCCACCAGTGGAAATAGATGGAGAAGATGAATACTTCATCAAGGCAATCCTGGACTCCTGACTACACTGCCACAGACTCGAGTATTTGGTTAAGTGGGTGGGTTATGATATGCTGGAATGGGAACCTGCCGAACTCCATGAAGATAGCCAAGCTGTTGACCAATTCCACCAGAAATACCCTGACAAACCAGGGCCCCGACCAGAGACAACATAAACCTACTTCACCAGAGCTCAGCCCAAACAGGGGGATCCTGTCATGGCTCAATTAATTCATTCACTTCTTACCTATCACTTGTCATCACTCGCTTATCAAGTGGATTATCTGGTTAGCTGCGCTCTTGACAATGAGCCCCATGGACTAGGATAATTGCTCAGCCGCATATGTTTGGAATGTTTGGCGTGGCTGTGCCGGATAGTCAAGGGTTAAGGGTTTATGGTCTGCTAGTTTAGTGTCTCAGTGTGGAAGGAGAAAATGTGTATGTAAGAGGCCTTGTCCTCCCAGCATTCTGTTTGTTTTCCTTTTCTCCTTACACAGTTATTTGTTCATCTCACCGAATAAATATTTGGATCCTCTCCAGTCATTGTCCTTGTCTTCGCCTCTGCCTCTGTCCTTGTTTCTGTCTTCGATCCTTTGGCCTCTGCCCTCTTTGCTCTGTTGTCCCTGGTCCTGTCCCTTGACATATCTCTGCTCCTAAACACGGATCATCTATAGTTGTTGCACGTCCCAGCTTCAGACATCCAACGTTGGTGCTCTTCAAGAGGTTCTGTCTTGTGTTCACAATCACTGTCAACAAGCCTAGAGCCCTCAGGTTCTCTGTCGATTACCTTGCCCATGACTGCCATTACAGTCAACAGCTTTCCACCCACAGACAGATGGGCAAATGGAATGACATAATCAGACAATTGAAGCATATCTCCACTCTTTTGTCAACTATGAAATGGATAATTGGGTTGATCTTCTACCAATGGCTGAGTTCACATACAACAACTCAGTAACCAGTGCAACAGGACTGTCACCATTCTATGCAAATTATGGTTATCACCCCTTTGCAAGCAACCTGTGACCCTGGGCACAGTTTCTGCTGTACAGAGGGTGTTTCAATAATTTGTTTCATTCATTTGATGGTTTAATTGATTGATGCTTCTCAGATAAGGCTGGGAAGTTTATTCGAACTATTGATCACAAGGTAGAATAAACTTAAGGGGTCTTCTCTGAGGTTCGGTGGGATTGTTCTGGTAACTTTGCTTGATGAGGATATCAATGCTGATGATCTTGGAGACAGTGGGAGACATAGACCTCGTTATAGTCTTTTGGACTTCCAACTTTGTCTGACCATCCCCCAGGATGGTATTGCTGAAAACAAGTTTAGGAGATAAGACGTGAGTCATTTCCAACAATAATCTTGGATAGATTGCATCATTACAAGCTCATGATTGCATTAATCACATTCTTGGAAGAATCTGCTAAGTGTAGGGGCATCTGGGGAGAATGTTGGTAAGGTAATGTCGGGTTGGTCAGACAAAGTTGTGGCCAGGGCATGGTGTAACACCCTATAATGTGTGATAATAGATTGGGTAACATGTATAACTTGAGAGAGAACATGGCAAACTTCACAGGAGAATAAATATTGAGATTAGCAATTTGGGCGGGAACCCTCCGAAGCTCTGACAAGCAAAGTCACGTGACTGGTGACCCCGAGTGAGACCTCATGAAGGTCCTGGCCCAAGACATCACACCTATTGAATGTCAGCATGGCAAAGATCAGGAAGGAGAAAGGGAAGGACGTACCTCAATGATGGCAACTCAGCCATGAGACGATTGTTGGTGACGATGATGGAGAGGAGATGATGAGGGCAAACAGTACCTACTTATACATGAGGAGGTGCTTAGCAACTGTGACCCTGGGCACAGTTTCTGCTATATGGAGGGGGTTTCGATAATTCATTTCGTTTGAATTTGAAGGCTCGATTGTTGCTTCTCAGAGAAAGCTAGGAAGTTTATTCGAACTATCAATCACAAGGTGGAATAAACCTAAGGGGTGTCTTCTGAGGTTCGGTGGGATTGTTGTGGTAACTTCTTGAGGAGGCTTTCGGTGCTGATGATCTTGGAGACTGTGGGGGACATAGATCTCTTTATAGACTTTGGGACTTCCAACTTTGTCTAACCATCCCCCAGGATGATATTGCTGAAAACAAGTTTAGGAGATAAGATGTGAGTCATTTCCAACAATAATCTTGGATAGATTGCATCATTACAAGCTCATCATTGCATTAATCACTCACTTGCATGCTGACCACCATCCTCGAATTAATTCTTTGAAAATTACCTTGCCATGATACCCCACATTCTCCTGACATAAGGGATTAGCGATCATAACAGGATTCTATCCCTGTCTGGCCACGTAATGCAATAACTCATCAGGAAATGACAATGAGCCATTTTCCTTCTGAGCTGCATCATGATAGATTCCCTAAGGAAATCTTGCTTGCTTGTGTGGTGACAATCATGCCCTACCACTTGTGCGATTCTAGCACTTTCTGTGTCATGTCATGAGTCCCCCACCTGCACTCACCTGTGTGCAGCCACACCCTGGTGTGTACACAATCCCAACAATTCCCTATGGAGTATTCCCTAGCTGAAGGTCACATCATATCATGTTCCTTTGAACAGGTTCCTTGAGTGGGGATCCTTGCTTTCGTACATTGTCTCATGCTATGCAGTCTTGACCCTTGTACTCAGCACCACTCCTGCTCACCAACTAGACTCTGCCTTGGTCAACTAACTCCAAATGCAGGTATGTTGAATGATGATTTCGGAATGCCTTGCACATGCCATGGAGCTCTTTGCTGTGCAAGTCCTCTTGGTATCTGTCAGTTACTGAGTACCTCCTCATGTATAAGTAGGTACTGTTCACCCTTGTCATCTTTTCTCCATCATCATCACCATCAATTGTCTCATGGCTGAGTTGCCATTATTGAGGTAGGTCCTTCCCTTTCTCCTTGCTGATCTTTCCCATGCTGACATTCAATAGGTGTGATGACTTGGGCCAGGATCTTCATGAGGTCTCATTCGGGGGGTCACGAGTCACGTGACTTCACTTGTTGGAGCTTTGGAGGGTTCTGGCCCGAATTGCCGTTCTTGATATTCATTGTCCTGTTGAGTTTGCCATGTTCTCTCTCAAGTTATACATGTTACCCAATCTATTATCACATATTGTAGGGTGTGACACCACCTCTCCCCTGTTCAAGCTTCATCCCGAAGCTCTAGTTCATGCCTCTGTGTCCACACTATGCCATAGCCTAGTGACTAGTGATCAAATTTAGATGTAGTCCTCCAGCCCCTACATCCTACTACCAACTCGGCTTAAGGTAAAACCACATGGGAAAAAACCCTTAAGTTTTTAGTCTGTGAGTCGGTAGTCCCTTGGAGAGTTTGGATACTTGAGGTGAAATTCTCGTAATTTCTCCAGACCTCCTACCGAAAGATTGTTGTAAGGTTCAGCCATCCAATCCTTTCCGTTTGGTCACCCAAGCCATTTAATGACATAGAGTACTCAATTTCCAGATTTGTAACTGCTCATGACTTCATTGATATCGTACTCCTCGCTCCCCTCAACATCATCAGCTTCCTGCAAAACTTTCCTTGGATCTGGTGGAGCTCTTGTTCTGGCCCAGAATGGGTCAATCAGTGACACATGGAAAGCATGATGAATTTTCCATTAGCGAGGTAGAGTAAGCTGGACTGCTAATGGGGATATGACTTTTTCGACTTGAAAAGGACCATGCAACTTGTGGTCCAGCTTTTGTGATGGTCATCTTATTTTTCATTATGTCCATCAAGGCAAGTCTCCTACTTGGTAAGTTGGTGCGCCCTCTCAATGTTGGTCTGCATACTTCTTGATTCATTCTCTGGTCTTTTCCAGTGAGAGTTTTGTGTCCTCATGAACTGTATGCATCCAATCGGCATAGGCTTTGCTGGCAGGATTGCACACAGCAGTTGCCATTGGGTTGCTGGTATTGGGATGAAGACCATAATTCGCATAGAATGGAGATAGTCCTGTTATGCTGGTCACTGAGTTGTTGTATGCAAACTCAGCCATTGGTAAGAGGTCAACCCAATTATCAATTTTGTAGTTGACAAAAGAGTGAAGGTATGCTTCAATTGTCTGGTTAAGTCATTCTGTTTGCCCATCTGTCTGTGGGTGGAATGCTGTGGACATCCTTGGCTTAATTCCCAAGGTTCCAATAAATGCTTGCAAGGTGGTGCTTGTAAACCTGGAGTCTCTGTCTGACACTATGTCTGTTGGTAGGCCATGTAACTTCCAAATTTCCTTAACAAAGATTTTAGCAAGGTCATTAGTTGTCTTGCCCTCTTTTTGCAGTGGAATGAAGTGGGCCATTTTTGTGAATCAGTTGACAACTACCGATAGTTGGTTGCATCCACTTGACTCAGGTAGGTCGGTAATAAAATCCTTAGCAATTGACTGCCATGGGGCATCAGGTAATTCCAAAGGTTGGAGTAATCCATACTTCTGATGGTGAGCTTCTTTGTCATTTTGACATTCCACACAGCTTTGTATGTACTCGATAATTGATTCATCCATCTTTGGCTACCAGAAATTCCATCGAATTAGCTCAATTGTTTTGTCTTGTCCGAAGTGAGCTGCAATTTTTGAGTCATGCTCTGATTCCAAGACTGCCTTAACCAAACACTTTGGTACCCATGATTTCATCTTCTGATAGAGTATGCCATTCTCCATCATCAAAGGTTCCTTTATTCTCTTTGTTGCATCCTGATATTCTTTGTCCTGTAGTCCAGCATCTATGACCATTTTCAAGAATTGTTCTGACCATCTGACTGCAGGAATAGAGGAGAGTCGTGATGAAGAGACAATGAATGTTGTGCCTTCTCCACCACTGCTGATTGACAAGATAGTTGAATTTGCAAAATGCTCCTTATGCAGGATCATCATAATCAGCTGATCTTCACCTCACCCCTTTTCAGGGCGAAACTCTGGATGCCTAGATAATGCATCTGGTTTCCCATGCTTAATTCCCAGTCCATAGAAAATCTTGAAATCAACACCAGCGAGCTCCTGAGCACATCTTGCTTGGCATCGATTCAGTACTTTTGTTGTTGTACAATACTCAAGGTTCTGGTGATTGCTGTAGACTTGGACTGTGTGCATTACTCCTTCAAGCTATCTTCTCCAAACTTTGAATGAGTTGACAATAGCTAACAGTTCTTTGTCATGAATCTCATAATTAATCTCTGCTGGAGTGAATTTTCTCGAATGGAATGCAATGGGATGCAGCTTTCCATCATCTCCTTTCTGGGATAGGACAGCTCCAAGGGCAAAATCCAAAGCATCTGTTTCCACTATGCACACCTTTCTTGGATCAAAGTGTCCTAAGATAGGGGCCTTGGTAAAACGTTGCTTTAGTTCATCAAATGCCAACTCCATGGCCACTGTCCATTCCCATTTCTTCGCATGGCCTTTTGTTGATTCAGTAAGGGGTCGACATATTCTTCAGAAGTACTCAATGAATCGGCAATAAAAGTTTGCAAATCCAAGAAATGCTTGTATGTCTTTCAAGCATCTTGGAGGTTCCCATTCCAGGACAGTTTCAACTTTGTCCTTTGCTATCTCAATACCATTCTCGCTTATAATATAACCTAGAAAGTCCACTCTGTTTTTTGCCCAAACACACTTTTCTGGGGAAATAGCCTGCCTATTTTCTTTGAGGCTTTTAAGCACCTCTTTGACTAACTCATCATGCTTTTCTTCTGTCTCCACATTGATGAGAACATCGTCAATATAGACAATCACTCCCTGATCTAACATATCTCTAAAGATATGATTCATCATATTTTGGAATGTTGCCGGTGCATTAGACAATCCAAAGAGCATAACCAAAAATTCATAGAGACATTAATGACATCTGAAGGCAGTTTTCCACTCATTGCCTTCTTTAATTCAAATCAAATGATCACCATTCTTGAAATCCATTTTGGTGAAGAATTTTGTACCTCTAACTCTATACTGTAATTCTGACATAAGTGGCAGAGGATAGCAATTGGCGATGGTTATCTGGTTGATTCCTGGGTAATCGACACACAATCTCAGGCCTTGACCATGGGGTTTTGGCACGAAAAGGATGGGCACGGCAGCAGGAGATTTTGATGGTCTAATCTTGCCTGTCCTCAGCATTTCTTTCAACCATTACCTCAGTGTTTCCAGTTCAACTTCATTGAGTGCATAAACTGGACCCCCAGGAGGAGTTTCTCCATCCTTCAGGTCGATTGCAAGGTCATAAGGCTTGTGGTCTGGAAGTCTGTCTGCCACTTCCTTGGTCATGATGTTGGTCCATTTTTGGAATTTCTCAGGTACTTGTTCCAGTGCATCTGATAATTCCTCCTTTGTGGTGGCAGTGGAGATGTGGCCTATAACCGAGGCCTCTGGGTGGTCGAGCACTCTCTTGTCGACCTTAAGTGAGAATGCACTACCATGAGCCTTTGTGCGTTTTGCTGTGCAATGTGGGGTGGTGAATGAGATGTTGTTCTTGTCACCCCATAAGTTGCATGCCACTTCACAGCAACGGCTCCCCCCCCCCTACATTTTCACCAACCATGCTGAAATCTCCAGATTTTCCGGCGAATTCAGCTTCACCGACCCCGATTACACCTTGCTGGAACTTTACAGGCCTGAAATCCACCTACTCGTGGTTTTCCAATGCATTAGGGGACCTCTGGACACCCGAAGCTCAGCAACAGGCAACAATCATCAACGCTTCCCCACCAAAACACCCTCAAAAGCCCAAAAACTGGCAAATTCATCCTCACCTCACCGAAAACTACCTATACGAAAATTCACACCCTCTACAACCCAGCCATTGCCCCGCACTCAACCCCCTCAGTACCCACCTCCCCCCACACACAAAATCTCTTCGCTCGCTTACCCAGTGCCCCACCCATGTGACACCATGTAGTCACCCCTGGCATCCACTGACACTGAAATGAATCTCACCATCAACAACACCGACTCGCTTACTCCCGCCGCTAACCCAAATAACCCAACTGACCCTGCATGGCTACACCATGACCACAACAGCGTCAACCCCATCAGCGACTCCACACACAATGATGACACCCTGCAGCACGCCACCCCCGACCAACACACTGGACACGGCAACCAACCCGCTGACCCAGTCACCCCATTTCGCGGGCCCCTCCCGATACTCCCTCTCGCCCCATGCCGCCCGGTAAACACATGAGCTTTGGATCCCCTGACCGGCATGCAATACCACCCAAAGTACCCTCAACAATCCCAACCCACCAACACTGAGATTCATCAACTACGCCAACAAGACAAATGCCCAAAGGGAGAAAATGGAACCATCTTCAACCTCTCCCTCGAAGACTCCATCAACACTACCCGATGCCATAACCTCACTGACAACAAGCTGGAGCACCTCTTCCTCGCTGTCATAGGCATGTGCTCCGAAATGGAATGCCAACTGACCCAAATTGACAGTATCGAGAAAGCGGTGAGTGCTCCAGGTAAGCCCACCCTACAAATTCCCTCCACCACTGCCCAACACTCCACCCAGGCCGACTCCCATCCTGACCCCTCCGGGGTACAGATCCTACAGGATCAGATAGGCAATGCTGTAGCCAAAGCAAAGTACTGGCGACAGCGAGCGGAGACTGCAGAGAACGAGCTCATCAAGCTCGGCCACACACTGGCCCCCACTGCCCCCCCTCAACCTCCCAACCGACCATGGCAAGGCCCCCCTGCCTCCTCCATCCTCTTCCAAACCCCCCCCACAAGGCCCCCAAAAAATGCCTCCACCCAAAACCAAGCCCAAAACGCAGAACCTATCCTGCAAACCCCCCAAACCCCAAGACATTGTGATCCCTTGCTCGGACCCCCAGGCTCTCCCCGACAGCATCAAGGTAACCATTGGCATGGTGGTAAACGCCGCCCTATGGGAAGCCAAGGCCCCAGCAACGCTCTCCATTACGACAGTCTGCAAAAACATAGCGGGAAACCTCCTGCTCACCCCTGCTACACACACCCTCACTGCCGACATCACTGCCCACCTCCCCACCATCAAAGAGGCCGCCATGAAGGTCCATCCCATGCTCCAACCCCCCCGCCTGAATGAAAAATGGCACAAGCTGGTGGTCAATGGTATCCCCCTGGACTACTTCCCGGACAACGAGGAAGGCATGGCGAAACTCCAGCATGAAATCCAGTCCAACCACTCCATCTCACTGGCCCAGCTCCCGTGGTACCTCACACACCCAGAAAAAACACAGGGCAAAACTGCCTCCAGTGTGATGATTGCTCTCCACACCCCCACCGACTACAATGCACTGAAATGACACAAGATTGTGGTCCTCTTCGAGCACAAAAAGGTAATGGAGTACTTCACAGCCTGCAGTACTGACCAATGCCGCCAGTGCCAGGCATTCGGCTACCACCACGCTGTTTGCACTAACCCCAAAGCTCCAACATGCGCCCTGTGTGCAGGCGGGCACCCCACTGACCAACACAGCTGCGAACAGTGTCCCACTCACCGTGGCCGCTCATGCATCCACACTGAGCACAAATGCACCAACTGTGTCACGGCCGGCTGCCCCAACACTGCCCATGCTGCCTTCAATGGCCACTGCCCCACCAAGGCATCCACCCTGAGCAAAGCATGGCAGCATACCAGACCCACTCCCTGCTCAACAACGCCCACCCCCACTGACACCTCCATGAGCACTCATGCATAGTTACAACCCTACTGCAGCTCACATCTGCATCACATCCCACAATGTGAACTGAAGCGCAATGTCCCTCAACACCCTGCTAAACATGGCAGGTAAAACAAATGACATAATCCTGGTCCAAGAAGTAAACATCAAGGACCCCAAGTATGCAACGACACATCCAGATTTCCTCCTCCTCCTACCCCCCCATGGCAACCGCAACACGAACCGCACTGCTGCGTATGTATCCCGCCACAACCCACACCTTCGAGTCACTCCCAGACCCAATGTGTGTGCGGACCCAGATATCCAAGTCCTCGAAGTAGGCTCTCCACTCATCCCCCCCATCTATATCATAAATATCCATAACGAAAAATATAACCCTACCACCCCATACACCATCCCCCGCTCCCTGGCACAGCTGGTCCTACCCCAGCGATGCATTATCACAGGCGACCTCAACGCCCACCACCCCCTCTGGAACTCTCGAATGAGGCACCCCACAAGGGCCAATGAACTCCTTACACTGATCGAAGAGCATGGCTGGCACCTCGCCAAGACCCCGGACACCCCCACCTATCACTATAGGAATGGCACAGGATCCTCGGTCCTGGATCTCACACTTGCCGCCCCAGCAGTTGCCAGGGAAGTATCCAACTGGGCAATTGACGAGGAGAACCCCACCGACTCTGACCACGAAGTCGTCCTCTTCCAGATATCCTCCCTACACCCCGATGCAGAACACGACACACCAGAGCCCCGCCTTAACTGGCGCAAAACAAACTTGGACATGTTCACGTCCACCCTCCGCGAACTCTCCGCCAATAACCAACCCCTTTGGAGCACCACGCGCACAAACCCCACCGAACGCCAGCTCGACAACTGGGCAGTCCTCCTCCACAATATTATCACCAATGCCGCAGCACAGTCTACCCCCGCTCTCGTCCTCTCCCCATGATCAAAACAATGGTGGTCCCCAGAGGTGGAACACACAAGAGTGGCCATGACCAGCGCTCGCCACAAGTGGCAGAGGATGCGCTTGCCCCACCACCATGAGGAGTACCGAGCCCTCTGCAACATGCACTTCCGAACAGTACGCCATGCCAAAGACTCCCTGTGGAAGGCATACCTGTCACAAGCAGAAGGAGCTGAAATATGGGCTGCATTCCACTACACAAACCCCCGCCGCACCCAAGCCACCCCACCCATCATGACACAGGTAGGATCCGAAACCCACCTCTGCATGGACTTCGAGAGTAAGGTCCAAGCATTCCAAGCCCTGTTCCCCCCCCCTTCCCCCGCTCCCCCCACCCGACACCTCCCCACTGTCCCTGAACTCAAGTGGCAAACATTCACACCAGAAGAAATAAAGCATGCAATCATGACCTCGTCACCTAAGAAAGCCCCCAGCCCAGATGGTATCCCGTTCGCATGCCTCAGACAGGTCTACGCCACTATACCCGACCACATGAATGCCTTCTACTTGACGCTCGGAGCCGTAGGCTACCACCCCGCAAGATGGCGTGAAGCTACCACAGCAATCATCCTCAAACTGAACAAGCCTGATTACAGCTCAGTGAAAGCATACCGCCTGATAGCACTGCTCAACTGCATGGGCAAGATACTAGAAAAATTGATGGTAATGTGACTGGCATAAATGGCAGAGGCACACCATCTGCTACACCCCGACCAGATCGGCAGTAGACCACAGCGCTTGGCTATCGATGCAGCGATGGCACTTACACATGAGATCGATGATAATGCAGGTACCAACTGGGTGACGATGGCCCTGTTCCTCAATGTTAGAGGCGCGTTCGACAATGTGTCGTCCGCCTGCCTAATTCACACCATGTCGCAGCTAGGCTGCCCGATAGTGGTGCTCTCCTGGGGCAAGTCATTCCTCGTGGACAGAACCACAGCCCTCTCCTTCGACTGTCGCACTGACATCCAGCACCCAATCAACACAGGCATCCCGCAAGGATCACCAGCCTCACCTATCCTGTTCCTCCTATACCTCCGCCCCCTCTTCGACACTCAACAAACCGCCCACCCCACACTATGGGCACCAAGCTACATCAATGACGTTGCCTTGGTGACCCATGGCAGGACCCACGAAGACAATGCCCGTGCAATCGAGAATGCCGCCCAAACAGCATTCAAGTGGGCTGAAGAACATGCCATCGACTTCGATGATAGCAAATCGGAAATGCTACATTTCCACCGTGCTCGACAAGACACCACACCTGACGCCATAAACATCACCCTCCCCAATGGCACGATAGTGAAGCCCAGAACACAGGAAGACAGACATGACATTGTCGGCTGGATAGGCATCCTATTCAACCACAAACTCCAATTCACACATCACATCAATGCCAAGCTAATCTCCACGTCCAGGTCCTTCAACTGTCTCTGCAGCCTGGTGAAACATGAGACTGGTTTGTCCCCCTCTGTGACCCGCTCACTATACCGCACGTGCATCCTATCTAGGTCACACTTCGGCGCTGAGATCTGGTTGACTGGCCAAAAGACCTTCATGAAACAACTACAAAAACAACAAAACGCCACCATTCACCACATCTTAAATGCCTTTCACTCTACCCCGACCATAGCCCTCCATAATGAGGCCGCCCTACCTCCTGTCTCCATTTGTCTACAGAGCAAGCAAAGTAAATATGTTCTCTGTCTCCTTACTCTACCCCCATCACACCCCATCATCAAACGCTGCCCCTCATCATTCCCCATGCCAAACCACCTCTCAACAGTGCTGTGCGACCCCAATGAATACGACTTTGACTGGACCCAGGAATGCCGCCCCCTCTCCCAGCTCGGCCAAGCATTGCCCGCCCTCAGCCCATGGGTGCCCATCAATGCCGACATTGAGGATACAGCAAAACCTATAACTGCCCTGTGGAACACGCCGCCTGTCATCATCGACATACAGGACCTGCCTTAAGATGAAGCAGCAACCGCACACCTTTCTCTCCTCAAAAACCTCCACGACGACCCCTACAACATCATAGCCTATACTGACAGTTCACAACTGTCCACCCAGACCGGCGCGGGATTCTACATCCCCCATGGCCTCACCAACCCCGTCCGTGCCATCATCCCCCTAGGAACCACCTCTCAAGTCTTCGACGCAGAACTCAGGGAAATAGCGAATGCCTCCGCACCTGCCTTAAGTACATCAAACGACATCGCCTACATGACCGTTCAATCCACCTGTTTACTGACAACCAATGTCCCATCCTCTGCGCCTCGAGACTAGACAGAGGCCTTGGACAAGAAACCGCCCTTGACACCCTATACACCACAACCACCCTCCTCCGACACTCGACCCCAGTGACCCTACACTGGGTGCCCGGCGACACAGACATCCAGGGAAACGAGGAGGCACACCACCTAGCAAAACTAGCGACCTTGCGCCCCCCGCTCACCAACACACCCATCACCCTCTCCTGCCTCCGGCATTGAATCAAGGAACAACACTCCGCCAACTGGACTGCTTGGTACCACACCTCCCCCAAACCAAAAACCTATGATGGCCCCTACCATCGCCGCCTGAACAGTGCTTACACGTCCCTCCCTCGATGACTATCCACAGCAATCCTGGGCCTCCGTACTGGACACGGGTACTTCCTGGACTATCTCGCCCACCCACCGACTGACCAATTCCCCTCCCGCACATGCACCTGCCCCATGCACCCCCCCCAAACCCCTAAGCACATCCTCCTATCCTGCCCCACTTACAATGCAGCACGAATGGAGTTACGGAACTCCCTGAAGCTACACCGAAACCAACGACTTACCCTCAGTACCATCCTCCACACAACCAATGGCATGAAGGCCGTCGCCACCATGATCTCGGTGATGACAGTCGTGACTGCCGAATGGGCACACACAACATTAAGTAGGTACCCCGCAGAAGGGGACAACTCTAGCGCGCTTACCACAGGCTGGGGAACATTGATGGACCAGACGGATGAGCATGACGCTCACCCAATGGCCAACCAACATAGCTAAAAATAAAAAAAAAAACCAATAACACAGAGCAACGAAGAGGAAAAGGGACGAACGGTGGAGGCATGGAATGAGGGGAAGTGAGGAGTGGAGAGTGTACATATTTCTTTTGTTGTGTTCTTTTTGCTTTTGGAGGAAATAAAGGTGGGTAAATGACTAAAAATGGGAAGGGGAAGGGTGGAGGAACAGGGGGAACGACCCAGCGTGGTGGCCCCTGAGCAAACAGGGCTCTTGGACATGATGACGCGAGACGGACTTGAAACAGAAGGAGGGAGCATACAGGCCAATATGCCAAACACGACGACTACTCTGGGGCACTTCCCAGCTTGATCCTGGGGTAACAACCAGCCCTGAACTTTGTATATATACACTGGCTATGTCATAACCTTGTGGTTGGGAACATTAATGAGAATCAATCAATCAATCAATCAACCATAAGTTGCATGGCTGGTGTTTTGTCATCCACCAATATGGAAGAATGACATCACAGTCACTGTCTAGAGGTGCAACCTCAAAGGATTCTGCAGCAAAATGCTGTTTGTGCTGCAACATAAATGGAACCATAAAAAATTCTCCTGCTCCAGCAACTACCTCATTGTTGAAGTTGTGAATTTGGAGTGGGGTATCCCTCTTTATGGTTGGAATTTTCAATCTCTGAACAAAACCTTTGTCCACAAGTGCTGCAGTGGATCCTGTATCAAGTAGGACTCACACCATTCATTGTTTGGTTTTGGACCAGGCTAGAACCATATCAATGATTGGTCTGGGTCCACGATGAGGTGGAACCGGGTCTTCCCTTTGAGTAACTGGGGTTGAGGTTCGATTGTCTATTCGTTGATTCTTTGTCCTGATCAACAGGATGTTGTCCGGGGCATTCCTTTTGACTCCTGCACACTTGTGTATTTGTGCATCAGAACTTTCTTCGTCCTCAGGTGATGCCTCCCTAGAAGACTGTAAAAATCCGATTCCATATCCTCACTGTCTTCAATGTCCCAAGATGTAGGCTGAGCATCTGGCATCTTGGTGTCCTCATTATCCTGCTTAGCAGCAGCCATTTTAGCCTTCTTTTTATCCTTGGGCTTCTCTTGCCCCTTGTCTTCTTCCTCATGATCATCCCTCTTTCTTTTGCCGGCAGAGGCCATCTTGCCTCCATTTGACAATTCTGTTCCTCCAACAGTTTTCTTTGCATAACAGTCATACATCTTATGACCTGAGTGTCCGCATCTCCAACAATCTGCCTTATCTTTTTTGTGTTTAACAATTTCACTCTGAGGAACATTCTGTACAGCTTCCCTTCCTGTGGCAAAAATTGCAGGCTTGTCTGTCTTCTTCCCAGAAGAACCTTCTTATTGCCATTGTGTTCCTTGACCTTTTGGTCCTTCTGCTGCATCTCATGAGGATGAGCGGCTTCCTTAGCAGGACAGTTGTCCCATACCTCCAATGTCCTTTTCTTGGGACCCTTGATCTCTTCGTCAATGTTTTCCACAATGTATTCTGCCTCCTTGACTACCTCAATCATGGAATCATTGTCCCTAGGGATCCCCTTGGAGGTCTGGTACACCATCTTCTTGATTTCTGGCATCATTGCATCCCAGATAACTGCTCTGTACACAGGGCCTGAAGCCCCTACTCCCATGTTCAAATCTTCCAATTTGGTGATATAATTGTTGATATCTCCATCATATTGCAGTTCTTGAATTCGGCATTTGTCTTTCTGGACCTTGCGTCAGTCCATGAATCAGGTTTCCATGGCACTTGAAAAAGCTGCCCAGTTGTCATTCAGCCCTTGGCTCTTGATTACCTTTCGGTGCTCCTGATGCCAGCTGAGGGCTTTGTGGGAGAATATATTCCCAACCCATTTGACCTGTGCATCCTCATCTGGGAAGGTAAGGTCTCAATGTAATCCTGAACTAACATCCACCAGGCTCGGAAAAGGGTTTTGTCCTTGCCCATGAATATCTGATGAGCGTTCATCTCAGGCATCTTGGGTTACTTGTGTGGTTCTGCTGAGACAGGCTCCTTCAACCTATCTACCAAGGTTTCAAAGAACTCTGACACTTTCTCATCTCGTTCCCTTGACTTCATCTGCTCCTTTCTGTGTCAGTGGAAGCTGTCAAGGGTTCTCCTCCCAGAGCTTCCATCATTGTCTGATGAGGAGGGGTCTGATGGGTCTGATGGGGGTAGCCCCACTCCAGACTTTGGAGGTCTGCCTCCATTTCCACCCTTTGCTGTTGATGTTCCACATTCTGAATTGGCTGTGGATGGGGGTAGTGCACTTTCAATGGCATCTCTGAGTGTCTCGGCAAATGGTCCTCCTTCCTGTATGGCTTCGGTGAGGGACCATGCAGTGATTGGTTGTTTTTGGGCAATCTTGTCCATCACAGCCTTAATAACTTTATCAATGATTTCCTTCTTCTCTTGCTGGCGGGCTGTCTCATATTCGAGCTGGCACTGCTGTTGCTCCTCCTCAGCCTTCACAACTGCTCTGATCCTGCTGTCATGATGCTTGTCACAATCCGCTTTCTCCAATGCCCAATTTTCAACATTCTTGTTCCAATTGGCTTGGTAGGTTACAGATCCTCCCAGTACATCACTGATGATTTGAACCCTGGCAGTCAGCCTTTCTGCAGCCTCCTGGATTGCTTCCTGCTTTTGCTGAAGTTCCATGGCCAGGCCTCCAATTGTCTGCCAGACCGGGGACCCAAACTCATTGCTGGCCTGAACTACACATACAATCGCAGCATGATTGATTTCTTGGTCAATATTTCCTTTCTTGATGACAACATCATAAGCGTTTTGCATGGTTGCTACCATCTCCTGGTATAAGGCCTTCATCTCACTGATATTGGCCTGAGCCATAGCTCCTTCCTTTTGCAAGGCCTGGAATAGACCTTGGATGTCCCTTTCTGTGACATTCATTCGATCTACCATTCTGATGAACCATTGGGGAAGCTGGTCCTTGTTAATGGTGGCCGTCTATGTGAAAGAGGGAGCTCGTTGATCCTCCAGCTGCTCCAAAGTCTTGAGCCAGTAGAT
Source organism: Pyronema domesticum (assembly GCA_024516145.1). Lineage (NCBI taxonomy): Eukaryota > Fungi > Ascomycota > Pezizomycetes > Pezizales > Pyronemataceae > Pyronema > Pyronema domesticum. The sequence goes on along the minus strand of JAJJXL010000010.1, from coordinate 156,806 downwards.
TTTGAAAGTGTTGCTCATGTGAACATCATCAGCTGGCCTAGCAGTGGGAGAACCAGCAGCTTCGTGGTGGGATGTCATGGAATAATTGCTCATCTTGTGGAGGTAGAATGCTTTTCTGGCCCTAGAAGAGGGTCTTTTCATTTTCATGTTCGAGTTGATAAACTTGGTAGCTTCACACCCTATATTGTGTGATGATAGATTGGGTAACATGTATAACTTGAGAGAGACCATGGCAAACTCGAGTGGAGAATGAATATTATAAATCAGCAATTCGGGCTGGAACCCTCTGATGATCTGGCAAGCAAAGTCCCATGACTCGTGACCCCCGAATGAGACCTCATGAAGGTCCCAGCCCCAGACGTCACACCTATTCAATGTCAGCAGTGGCAAGATCAAGAAGGAGACGGGAAGTACTTACCTCAATGATGGCACTTCAGCCATAAGATGAGTGTTGGCGACAAAGATGGAGAGACAAAGACGAGGGTGAACAGTACCTACTTATACATGAGGAGGTGCTCAGCAACTGATGGATACCAAGAGGGCTTGCATGGAGGAGAGCTCCATGGCATGTGCAAGGCATTGCGAAATCATCATTGAACATACCTGTATTCGGAGTTAGTTGACCAAGGCAGAGTCTGGTCAGTGAAGAGGAGTGGTGCTGAGTACAAGGGTCAAGACTGCACAGCATGAGACAACGTACAATAAGCAAGGAACCCATTAAAGGAACCTGTTCAAAGGAACCGGATATGATGTGACCTTCAGCTAGGGAATACTCCATAGGGAATTGTTGGGATTGCGTTCACACCAGGGTGTGACTGTGCACAGGTGAGCACAGGTGGGGGACTCATGACATCACACATAAAGTGCTAGAATCACACAAGTGATAGGGCATGATTGTCACCACACAAGCAATCAAGATTTCCTTAGGGAATCTATGATGATGCGGCTCAGAAGAAAAATGGCTCATTGTCATGTCCTGATGAGTTATTGCATTACGTGGTCAGGCAGGGATTGAATACTGTTAAGATCACTAATCCCTTACCTTAGGAGAAGGTGTAGTATCATGGCAAGGTAATTTTCAAGAATTAATTTGAAGATGGTGGTCAGCATGCAAGTGAGTGATCAATGCAATCATGAGCTTGTAATGACGCAATCTATCCAAGATTATTGTTGGAAATGACTCACATCTTATCTCCTAAACTCATTTTCAGGAATACCATCCTGGGGGATGGTTAGACGAAGATGGAAGTCCCAAAGTCTATAAAGAGCTCTATGTCTCCCAAAGTCTCCAAGATCATCAGCATCGAAATCCTCCTCAAGTCAAGTTACCAGAACAATCCCACCGAACCTCAGAAGACACCCCTTAAGTTTATTCCGCCTTGTGATCGATAGTTCGAATAAACTTCCTACCTTTTTCTGAGAAGCAACAATTGATTGAACAAACAAACATCTGAACCGAATTATCGAAACCCCTTCTGTACAGCAGAAACTGTGCCCAGGGTCACACTATAAACTTAAGGCACAAGCTACCAAGTTTATCACTCGAACACGAAAAACAAAAAGACCCTCTTCTAGGGCAAGAAAAACACCCTGCCTCTGAAAACAAAGACGTATCAATTATTCCAAGATGTCCCAGCCCGAAGCCGACGGTTCTGCCACTGCTGGCCCAGCCAATGATGTTCAAATGAGCAACACTGTCAAAATCTATCGCCCTAAGGCTTGGGAGCAGCTGGAGAATCAAAAAGCTACCTCTTTTGCACAAACAGCTACAGTTAGCAAGGACCAGCTTCCCCAATGGTTCATCAGGATGGTTGAGCGAATGAATGTTACAGAGAGGGATGTCCAAAGACTATTTCAGGCCCTGCAGAAGGAAGGAGCTATGGCGCAGGCCAATGTCAGTGAGATGAAGGCCTTATAGCAGGAAATGGCAGCAACCATGCAAAATGCATATGATGTTGTCATCAAGAAGGGGAACATCAAGCAAGAAATCAACCACACAGCCATTGTGCGCCTTGTACAGGCCAGCAATGAGTTTGGGTCCCAGGTCTGGCAGACCATCGGAAGCCTAGCCATGGATATTCAACAAAAGCAGGAAGCCAACCAAGAGTCTGCAGAAAGGTTAACTGCTGGAGTCAAGATCATCAATGATGTCCTGGAAGGTTTTGCAACCTACCAGGCCAACTGGAACAAGAATGTGGAGAATTGGGCATCTGAGAAGGAGGATAGTGACAAGCATCATGACCAGAGGATTAGAGCACTTGCGAAGGCTGAAGAGCAGCAACAGCAGTGCCAGCTCAAATACAAGACCACCCACCAGCAAGACAAGAAGGAAATCATTGATAAAGTCATTAAGGCTGCAATGGACAAGATGGCTCAGAAACAACCAATCGATGCATGATCCCTCACTGAGGCCCTACAGGACAAAGGACCCTTGGCTGAGACACTCAGAGATGCCATTGAAAGGGCACTACCCCCATCCACAGCCAATTCAGAATGTGGAGCATCAACAGGAAAGGGTGGAAATGGAGGCAGACCTCCAAAGCCTGGAGCAGGACTACCCCCATCAAACCCTTCAGACCCCTCCTCATCAGATGATGATGGAAGCTCTGGGAGGAGGACCCTTGACAGCTTCCACAGACACAGACAGGAGTGGATGAAGAAAAGAGAACGAGATGAGAAAGTTACAGAGTTCTTTGAATCCTTGGTGGACAGGTTGATGGAGCCTGCTCCAGCCGAACAACACAAGGAACCAAAGATGCCTGAGATGAAGGCCCCTCAGATATTCACAGGCAAAGACAAAACCCTATTCCAAGCCTGGTGGATGTCATTTCAGGATTACATTGAGATCTACTCCTCTGCCTTCCCAGATGAGGATACACAGGTCAAATGGGTTGGGAGTTTATTCTCCCACAAAGCCCTCAGTTCGCATCAAGAGCACCATAAGGCAATCAAGAGCCAAGGGCTGAAAGACAATTGGGCAGCTTTTTCAAAGGCCATTGAAACAACATTTATGGACAGGAGAGAGGTCCAGAAAGATGAGCGCCAAATCCGAGAACTCCAATATGAAGGAGACATTGACGATTATATTACAAAATTGGATGATCTCAACACTCAAGTAGGGGCTTCAGGCCCTATGTACCGAGCAGTCATCTGGGATGCAATGACCCCAGAAATCAAAAACATGATGTACCAGACCTTCAAAGGGATCCCTAGAGATGATGAATCCATGATTGAAGCAGTCAAGGAGGCTGCATACATTGTGGAAAACATTGATGAAGAGATAAAGGGTCCCAAGAGACGGACATTGGAAGTATGGGATAATCATCCCCCTAAGGAAGCTGCTCATCCTCATGAGACGCAGCAGAAGGACCGAAAGGTCAAGGAAAAGAATGGAGACATGAAAGGTTCTTCTGGGAAGAAGACTGACAAGACTGCAATTTTTACCTCAGGAAGGGAGGCCTTACAGAATGTTCCTCAGAGCGAAATTGATAAGCACAAGAAGGATAAAGCAGACTGTTGGAGATGCGGACAGTCAGGTCACAGGATGTATGACTGTTATGCAAAGAAAACAGTAGGAGGAACAGAGTTATCAAATGGAGGCAAGACAGCCTCTGCAGGCAAGAGAAAATGGGATGATGATGAGGAAGAAGACAAGGGGCAAGAGAAGCCCAAGAATAAGAAGAAGGCCAGGACGGCAGCAGCTAAGCAGGACAATGAGGCCACCGAGATGCCAGACGCTCAGCCTCGATCTTGGGAGATCGAAGACAGTGAGGATTTGGAATCGGATTTTTAGAGTCCTCTAGGGAGGCATCACCCGAGGAGGAAGATAGAAGGAAATGCTGAGGACAGGCAAGATTAGACCATCAAAATCTCCTGCCGCAGCTCCCATCCTTTTTGTACCTAAACCTCATGGTCGAGGTCTGAGGCTATGTGTTGATTACCGAGGAAACAACAAGATAACCATTGCAAACCCTTATCCTCTACCACTCATGTCGGAACTTCAGGATAGAGTGAGAGGTGCAAAAGTCTTCACTAAAATGGATTTAAAAAATGGCTATCATTTGATTCGAATCAAAGAAGGTGATCAGTGGAAAACTGCCTTCAGATGTCATTATGGTCTTAATGAATTTTTGGTCATGCCCTTTGGGTTATCTAATACACTGGCAACCTTCCAAAATATGATGAATCATATCTTTAGAGATATGTTAGATCAGGGAGTCATTGTCTACATTGACGATGTACTCATCTATGCAGAAACAGAAGAAAAGCATGATGAGTTGGTCAAGGAGGTGCTGAACAGAATCGAAGAGAATGGGCTGGCGATTTCCCCAGAAAAGTGTGTCTGGGCGAAAAACAGAGTGGACTTTCTAGGGTACATCATAAGTGAGAAAGGGATTGAGATGGCACAGGACAAAGTGGAAACTGTGCTGGATTGGAAACCTCCAAGATCCTTGAAGGACACTCAAGCATTTCTTGGGTTAGCCAATGTTTATTGCCGATTCATAAAGGACTTCTCAAAAATATGTCATCCACTCACAGAATCAACAGAAGGTGATGTGAGAAAATGGGAATGGACAGTGGCCATGGAGTTGGCTTTTGACAAGCTCAGTCAATGTTTCACTAAGGCCCCTATCTTAGGACATTTTGATCCTAGAAAGGTGTGCATAGTAGAAACAGATGCTTCAGATTTTGCCCTTCGAGCTGTCCTATCCCAAAAAGGAGATGATCAAAAGCTGCATCCCATTGCTTTCGATTCGAGAAAATTCACCCCTGCTGAGATCAATTATGAGATCCATGACAAAGAGCTACAGGCTATTGTCGACTGATTTAAAGTCTGGAGAAGATATCTCGAAGGAGCGATGCACACCATCCAAGTCTTCAGTGACCACCAAAACCTTGAGTGTTTTACCACAATGAAAGTACTCAATCGACACCAAGCAAGGTGGGCTCAGGAGCTCGCTGGTGTCGATTTCAAGATTTTATATCGACCAGGAGTTAAGAATGGGAAACCAGATGCATTATCAAGGCATCTGGAGTTTCGCCCTGAAAAGGGGGGAGGTGAAGATCATCTGATTATGACGATCCTGCATAAAGAACATTTTTCAAATGCAGCTATCTCATCAATCAGCAGTGGTGGAGAAGGAACAATCTTTATTTCCTCTTCATCATGACTCTCCTCAATTCCTGCAGTCAGATGGTCAGATGAATTCTTGAAAATGGTCAGAGATGCTGGACTACAGGATGAAGAATATCAGGATGCAGTTAAGAGAATCAAAGAACCTTTGACAATGGAGAATGGCATACTCTGTCGAAAGATGAAATTACGGGTACCAAAGGGTTTGGTAAAGGCAGTCTTGGAATCAGAGCATCACTCGAAAATTGCAGGTCACTTTGGACAAGACAAAACAATTGAGTTAATTTGATGAAATTTCTGGTGGCCAAAGATGGATGAATCAATTATCGAGTATATACAAAGCTGCATGGAATGTCAGAAGGACAAAGCAGCTCGCCATCAGAAATATGGATTACTTCAACCTTTGGAATTACCATATGCCCCATGGCAATCAATTGCTATGGATTTTATTACTGACCTACCAGAGTCAAGTGGATGTGACCAACTATGGGTAGTGTTTGACCACTTCACGAAGATGGCCCACTTCATTCCACTGCAAAAAGAAGGCAAGACAACGAATGACCTTGCTAAGACCTTTGTGAAGGAAATTTGGAAGTTACATGGCCTACCAACAGACATAGTGTCAGATAGAGACTCCAGGTTCACAAGCACTACCTGGAAGGCATTTATCAGAACCTTGGCAATTAAACCAAGGATGTCCACAGCATTCCACCCACAGACAGATGGACAAACGGAATGACTTAACCAGACAATTGAAGCATACCTTCGCTCTTTTGTCAACTACGAGATGGATAATTGGGTTGACCTCTTACCAATGGCTGAGTTTGCATACAATAACTCAGGGACCAGCGCAACAGGACTATCTCCATTCTATGTGAATTAAGGTCTTCACCCCAATACCAGCAACCCAATGGCAACTGCTGTGCGCAATCCTGCCAGCAAAGCCTATGCCCATTGGATGCATACTGTTCATGAGGAAGCAAAACACTCACTGGAAAAGACCAGAGAATGAATGAAGAAGTATGCAGACCAACATCGAGAGGGTGCACCAGTTTACCAAGTGGGAGACTTGGTGATGCTTGATGGAAGAAACATAAAAACAAGACAACCATCAAGAAAGCTCGACGACAAGTTGCATGGTCCTTTTCAAGTCCAGAAAGTCATTTCCCCATCAGCAGTCAGGCTCACACTAACTCACAAATGGAAGATCCATCATGCTTTCCATGTATCTCTGATCGAGCCATTCCGGGCCGGAACAAGAGCTCCACCAGATCCAAAGAAAACTTTGAGGGAAGCTGATGATGTTGAGGGGAGCGAGGAGTATGATATCGATGAAGTCATGAGCAGTTACAAATCTGGCAATCGAGTACTCTACCTCGTTAAATGGCTTGGCTGGCCAAACAAAAAGGATTGGATGGCTGAACCTTACGACAATTTTTCTGTAGGAGGTCTGCAGAAGTTAAGAGAATTTCACCTCAAGTACCCAGACTCTCCGAGGGACTACCGACTCACAGACTAAAAGCTTAAGGGTTTTTTCCCATGTGGTTTTACCTTAAGCCGAGTTGGTAGTAGGATGTAGGGACTAGAGGACTACATCTAAATTTGATCACTAGTTACTAGGCTACGGCATAGTGCGGTCACAGAGGCATGAACTAGAGCTTCGGGACGAAGCTTGAACAGGGGAGAGGTGATGTCACACCCTATAATGTGTGATGATAGATTGGGTAACATGTATAACTTGAGAGAGAATGTCGTACCCCACCTTTAAGACACATTTTAAGAATGGGGATTCTTACTAAACAACGACTCAAGCCATCAGGCAAGAGCCATTACTAACCACCCTTCATCCATTTCCCGCAGGAAGTAGGATAATGGGGGGCCAGGAAAAAAGTCAGCATCATAAAGGGTTAGGAACCCGGGGTAGCCTCAGGAGGGACAGTTTCCGATCAACGGCTGAGGTTTCTAATGCCCAGCCGTATCCTGGGGACCATACCGCTGATGTTGACAAAAACCTGGAATACTTATAGCCTGGGCCACTGTGGTTCTTACTTGCCACAAGTCCAAGAGGACTACCCTCTGCCGTATGCGATGCGCCGTATTCGAACGTTGTGCCGTGTCATACAGGACCACCCCAACAGGCAGACATAGAAGGGGCTGGGACAGAGAAAGGTAGAAGGATCAGAAGAAGAGAAAGGTAGAGGAGGAGTTCGCCGTATACGACCGAGTCTACCATGATTGACTGTAGATGAAGGCTGCAGGTAGTTGAGGTTGATAATGAGGATGAGGAATTGATGGATGAGGAGAACAGTGTTAGGTATTTAAGAATGAATTGAATGTACCCTATGACTGAGTGCCAAGTCCAAATCAAGAATCATATGTTACCGAGGAAGCTCAGCAGAGATGATCGGAAGACCGAAGGAACAATACCAAACGTCATTAAGATAAAAAACATGCAATAACAGAGTCTAGTCGGCCGAAGGAGATGAGGATTGTCAGAGGCGATAAAGACCAATACGTGGCATAGCGGCCCTGAGGCAGCCGACAATACAGGAAACCTTATCTTGCAGACAAACCTTCGGTTAGCCCGATATGACGAGAATAAGCACATATGGACAAACGGATACGAATGTTGGATCCTATCGGAAGGCACAGGACGCCCGGATGACATCTACCGTGGTAAAGTGTTGGCAAGGCATACAGACGGCACAGGAAACCGCAGCCCCAGATAAGTTCGGATCATGAAATCTGGCAATTAAAGACAAACACTTCACCCGAGCTGACGACACATGCATGAGATGAGATATGTGCTCAAATGCCCTATGGTGGCGATATTATTAGACATAATATATCGGCAAACGACGGGCTTAGCAATAGCACATGTACGATACGGCCGAGAGGATCACCAGTGGTCATCCGATTGGTTCGGGAATGATTTGGAGCGTTTGCTTGGAAAAATTCGAAATGTGGAATGTGTATGCGAAAAATATCATGTTTGCATGCTCTCTACCAACGTCAACCAGTACTTGGCGTTCCGACCACCGCAACGTACCCGGTGGGTATATGAGTGGGGAGCTCAAGTCAGAAAACATAAAATACCAAAAAGCCCCGACTCGAAGAAGCGATCATCCAGCAAAAGACCCACAATCGTCCCATCAATTACAAGTAAGTCCCAGAAAGATATTAGTACCTCATACTCGACTATTTACACAATACTCGAAAAACCTATACAACCATACAACCAAGACCCTCTTCGATCAATAAGACCCTCACAGATTGCTCTTCATACTCGAACGCAATTCCACTGACGATCTCAAAACGCTCCCTGAGATAAGCAGGAGAGTTTAAGATTATAACACGTTATTACTCATCATCCTTACGAGAATCCCCAGAGAAGTACATAATTCCCATCATTGGAATTATTACTTCTCATTTTTCTTTTCGGAGATATTGAGTTACCCTACCATCGGTCACGAGATAACCCCCGGTTAACACTATAATCTTACTCAATGCCTCACCGAGCGTACTGAGAAACATCCTACAAGAATTTCAGAACCACAAAACAAAAAGAACAATGCCTGAGTCCATGGAAATCGACTTCCTACCTATGCCTTCTTGGGCATTGGTTAGTACCAACACTGGTGAAATGGACAATATCCCACCTATCGAACCGATCAAGCTTCACTCCGTTCCGGAATGGGGACGCACCCTCATGAGTCAATTACACCACACAGCTGCCGAAATCAACAGTCTCCGTGGACAAATCCAGAATCATGAATCAGAAGCATACCGCATCTTTATGCAAATGCAAAATGATTATCACAAGATCGAATCCAACCTCAATCTTGCAATTTATCAGGCCCAGCAACATGCGGCAGATGCTACAGGAGCCCACTTCAACCTCACAACAACTCAGTTTGCAGAAGTTGCTACCGCCCACATGGCCTTGAGAAGGCATGTAGAAATGATTACCATAAATGCTGTGGAAAATGAGGAACGAAGACAAAAAGTGCTCCAGGATTTTGCTCAACAAATGGAAGCAAATCAGAACATCTGGGTGGATTACCACAAGGATCAGGCAGCTAAGCAAGAGAAATTCAACAATGACTGTCAACGATGGGCCTCTGAGATGAATACCAGACAGGCAAAGGCCAGAGAAGACCAAGAAAAGGTCAAAAAGGATTTACAAAAGTTGAAACACCTCCAGGAACAGCTACAACAGGATCACACATGCCGTTGGAGAAGAACTGAAGGTCCAATCCCAATCAGCACAACAGTCCCACAAGGATATTGATGTACCCTTGGTCATCGATAGCATCGTAAAGCAACATGCCCATTGCGGAAGAATTCCCCTCCCCAACAGTGATAACCCAGAGTCAGAATATGACCTTCCGCTGTCCCCACAGGATGCGCCATTGGGAAGAGGTTCAATCTGAAGTAGAAAGACCACCGAATCCAGAGACAGTAGCCCACCGGGAGGAAGGATACCTCCCCCAGGGCCTCCACCTGGAGGAAGTAGCTCCAGCTCCTCCAGCTCGGACTCAGAATCAGATAGACCTAAGGATCTAGGGCAGGAGATATCAAGACTCATTCGTGCCCTACGGAAGAAGGACAAAAAGAATTGCATCACCAAGCGACCAGAAGCAATTGTTCTAGGAAAAGCTCCCAAGATGAAGGAACCAGAGGTTTTTGATGGGGATAGAGAAAATTACATCCAATGGATGAAAGCAGTCAAGGAATATATGACTGTGCGATCGATCGACTTTAATACTGATGCGACCCGAATCCACTGGCTGGGCTCCCTCCTAAAGGGAGATGCCTGCCAATGGCACCAAAACCGTGTCGATACTACTGAGAAGGAATTACGCCCTGACACCTGGCCCTCATACACTGCAGCAATGGACCACTATTTCCGTGACCCCCACCAGAAGCGCAACTACACCAACAAGATGGCCAGGTTGCATTGGAAGTATAAACCAGGATGCCATAAGACTGGCCTCCCAGCAGATCAATGGGGAATTAGGATGGTCATCTACCAAGAGAAGGCCCAAGTTGAAGGAGAAGTCCTGAGAGAAATTTATGACCAGGCATTCCCAGAGGATCTGGCCTGCCAGGCATGGACAGATGTTCAGGACTTGGATGACCCAAAGTATGAGTGCTTCAAGGCCAGACTCATCAAACTTGCAACTGCGAAAGAAGAACATCGGAATATGCACAAAAAGCCACTGCTCCACATTTACCAGGCCTCATCTGAACCCAAACAGGAAAAGGAGAAACGAAAACGAGATGATGACAAAAAATCTAACCGTGGTAAAACTAAAGATACCACTTGCACACCGAAGGGCGACCGAGAAAGGAAATTCCAAAACAACTGTGAAGCATTGGCGGGGATTCCCCAGGCTGAAATCGACCAATACAAAGCAGATAAGGCCTCCTGCTGGTGCTGTGGCCATAACAGCCACCATACTTTAGAATGCTTTGCAAAAAAGACTTCAAAGGGAACCGAATTAGTCCCCATGGTAGCAGCTGTCACAAAGAAGGCGAAACGCCAACGACCTTCAGAGGACTCAGACGATGACAAGGACGTTGTCAAAGAACCAGTATCCAAGCGGCCGAAGAATGTAGCCACTGTAACCCAGACAGTATCAGAACCAGACCCAAAGCTAGCAAAAAGATGTTGGGAAGTAGAGACCTCAGACCTCTCGGATTTAAACTAGGAAAGCCTTGTAAGATACGCAGAGGCATCCAAGAGAAAGAAGATGTATCAGGTTCTCAGAAGATATCAGTTGCGGGAGTCAAACGTACCAAAAACCAAGAACACCAAAAACAATTCAAAAGATCAAAACCTAATAAAAAAGAACCGGAGGCGAAGTTACAACTGGCCGACAATAGACCACCCCGAGTTGGTTCCAGGCCAATAGTCCAAATGTATCTCTCAGTACCAGGACAAGAGACATTTGGGGTACAAGCAATGTTCGATACTGGAGCAGCTATACCCATTATCAGCTCCAAGTTCATTAAAGAAAACAACCTACCAATGATTACTTGCGATACAGCACTACGAATCAATGGAGCAGATGGGCGTCCATTATTAGGAGCAGGAGAAGCCTTTACGCATTCCCTCCTACTCCAATATAAATCCCACTTTACAAGAGAGACTTTCGAGATCATGCCTCTGGAATCAGGAACAGACATAATCCTACCTTCCTGGTGGATGGCAAAACACCAACCTAACAAGTTTTGGGGAAAACCACAAGACATCACCCTAGACTCCGAATTCTGTAAACAACACTGCACCAAGGCAGCAGCACAAGAATTCTCCCTGACAATGGATAAAGAGATCCTACACCACTATGATGCAACAGTAATTGGGTACATTGCCTCCGTCAACTCAGATACAAATGAGGTAGACCCGGCAACAATTGTACCACAGAAATTCCGACAATATGTCGAAGTCCTAGGCAAGGAACTCGCAGATAAGCTACCCGACCACAAACCTTATGATCATGCAATAGATCTGAAAGAAGGAGAACAACCACCATGGGGCCCAATGTATCCCCTCAATGAAACAGAATTACAAGCACTGCGGGATTACCTTAAGGAAATGGTAGAATTAGGAAAAATCCGCCCATCGAAATCACCAGCTGCAGCACCAATCATCTTCGTTCCTAAAGCCCATGGCCGAGGCCTCAGATTGTGTGTCGATTATCGCGGCTTGAATAAAGTCACCATTGCCAACAGGTATCCCCTACCGATCATGTCAGAACTCCAGGACAGGGTCAGAGGTGCAAAAATATTCACCAAGATTGACCTCAAAAATGGATACAACTTGATTCGGATCAAACCAGGAGACGAATGGAAGACAGCATTTAAGACACGGTATGGACTGTATGAATATACGCTCATGCCTTTTGGGTTATCCAATGCCCCAGAAACGTTCCAGAATATGATGAACCACATATTCCGAGACTTGCTAGACCTAGGATTAATCGTTTACTTAGATGACATCCTAATCTATGCCGAAACAGAGGAGAAACATGATCGCATTGTCACTGAGGTATTGAAACATCTCGCAGAAAATGGCTTAGCCATATCCCAGGACAAATGCTTTTGGTCCACCACCCGAGTCAACTTCTTGGGTTATGTTATTTCAAAAGATGGTATTGAAATGGCCCAAGACAAGGTCCAATGCATCCGAGAGTGGGAACGACCGAGATGACTGAAGGATGTACAGTCATTTATTGGCTTTGCGAATTTCTATCGCCGTTTCATAAGAGAATTCTCAAAAATCGCTAAACCCCTTAGTGATTCAACGAAGGGATCACCAAAAGACTGGATCTCGACAGATGCGATGACAGAGGCATTCGAGCAACTAAAACACTGCTTTACGACTGCACCCATCCTCACACACTTCAATCCACAACAAGAATGCATTGACGAGACAGATGCATCCGACTTTGCACTGGGTGGTACATTGTCACAAAATGCAGATGACAAAAAGCTACACCCAGTGGCCTTCCACTCCAGAAAGTTCTCACCAGCCAAAATCAACTACGAAATTCATGACAAAGAATTACTGGCAATAGTTGATTGTTTTAAGACATGGCGAAGATATTTGGAAGGATCACTCCACACGGTCCAGGTATTTACTGACCACAAAAACCTTGAGTACTTCATGACAACCAAGGTCCTCAACAGAAGGCAGGCACGCTGGGCTCAGGAACTGGCCGGCATGGACTTCAAAATTTTTTATAGGAAAGGAACAAGTAATGGCAAGCCAGATGCATTATCAAGGCGCCCGGAGTATCGCCCTGAAAAGGGGGGAGGTGGAAACCAGCTGATACAGACTGTATTGCATGAAAAACACTTTGATACAATCTCAGCAATCAGCACTGGAGGAGAAGGAATGGTGTTCTGTTGCTCAGCAGTTCAGCTGGCTTATCTGGCATCATCAGTGTCAAAATGGACAAAGGAATTTGAGCAGGAAGTAAGAGAGGCAGGACAACAGGACGCAGCATACTACCAGGCCTTAGAGGAACTGAGTGGCAGCGCGCAAGAAGTAGGAGGAAAGGAAAGGATTTTGGAACTACAGGATGGATTACTATATCGCAAGGGATTGCTTTGGGTCCCGGAGAATGCATGACATGCCATTTTACATACCGAGCACAACAGCGCAGTAGCCGGACACTTTGGTCAAGCCAAAACGATCGAGTTGATCCGATGCAACTTCTGGTAGCCGAAGATGGACCAAGAAATTATCGAATATGTCAGAAGTTGTTTAGAATGTCAGAAAGATAAGGTATTACGCCACAAACCATATGGCCTGCTCTCACCATTAGAGCTTCCATATGCACCATGGTCATCAATTGCCATGGACTTCATCACAGACCTTCCCTTGTCTGAAGACTGTGATCAATTGTGGGTCATTGTAGACAGATTCACAAAAATGGCCCACTTTATACCACTCAAAAAGGACCAAAAAACAGCGGAACACCTAGTAAAGATATTCGCCAGGGAGATATGGAGATTCCATGGCATCCCAATGGATATTATCGCAGACCGCGACTCCCGATTCACCTCCACAGAATGGAAACAGTTCCTTGGCATCTTGGGAATACGACCACGAATGAGCACATCCTTTCACCCACAGACAGATGGCCAAACGGAAAGAATCAACCAAACAATTGAGGCATACCTACGGTCATTCACAAACTATGAAATGGATGATTGGGTTGGACTCCTACCCATGGCTGACTTTGCCTACAACAATTCAGTAACTCAAGCCACTGGCATGTCACCCTTCTTCGCCAACTATGGCCGACACCTAGGTTGCACCAATCCAAGCACAATACCAACTAGTGAGGACACTCAGGATGGATATATCAACCACATCCTTTCGGTTCAAAGTCTAGTTACGAAAAACCTAACAGCAACTTGGGAAAGAATGAAGAAATATGCTGACAATACACGGAAGCATGCCCCAGAATTCAAGGTTGGAGACCTGGACATGTTAGATGGAAGAAACATTCAGACCAGACGTCCAAAACATAAACTGGACCACAAGAAGCATGGACCCTTTGCGATTGAGAAAGTAATCTCTCCAACAGCCATGCGACTATCACTACCAAGAAAATGGAAGATACACAACACCTTCCATGTATCCTTAATCGAACCATACAACAATGGGACCAGACCTCCGCCAGATCTACTCAAAATCATTGATGAATGTGATGATGTCGAAGGCAATGAGGAATGGGAAATCGAAGAAATATTATCGAGTAGGAAAGTCAAGGGGAAAGTCCTGTACTGAGTCAGATGGAAAGGATACTGTCACGGTTGCGAAGGCAGAGCGGGGACAATTATAACCCGGGGGCTCAATTCATAATTAATTATTGACGAGTAATTAAATTAATCAATAACGAATTCAACGTTGGGTCTATAGAGCAGTGCGTGCATCAACTCCAGTGAGACCTGTGTTTAGAACTCTTGATTTATTAACTCTTATCGAATAACAATTCAAACAGGCACAGCGCGGGGGCGACGAGGCGGCGAAGCAGAGGCGGCGAAGCGTAGACGAAGCGAAGGCGAGGGCGGAGCCGGGGCCGTGACGACACGGGAATTCGTAAGTAGCGACAACGAAATTTATTTAACGAGTTTAAACAAATAACTGTGTAAAGAGAAAAGAAAAACAAAACAAACATGCGACACAATCAATCTACTTATACAATCTTTTCCTTTACACGCCAAGAACCCAAATACCATGCGCGGCACAAAAACACAAAACCCTAATCCGTAGTGATTATCGCTAGATCTGGAATCACTTAGTTGCCAACCCTTATCACTAATTAGTTCGCAGTTAGCTGAATCCGATTAGATTCCAGGCCTTGGCTATCGACAAGGGTAAGGACCCATGTCGCTGTCTAGTGCACCAAGGTTTGCGCTAACCCGTAGAGGGCGGGACTCATAGAGTTGCCTAATCGAGGAGGCGAGTGACGGGTGGTGAGGCTACAGTATTCGGACCCGCGGTGTACCGTAATTTCATGGGAGACTTTTGTCGAAAAATCATAGATCGTAGGGTTGAGGATCACGGGCCGTGACAGGATCCCCCTGTTTGGGCTGAGCTCCGGCGAAGTAACATTCTAAAGCCGGTTTGAGAGTGGCCCCGGTTTGTTGGGGTATTTTTCATGGAAGGTATCCACAGCTTTGCTTTCAGAGTGAAGCTCAGCAGGCTCCCTGTCTGGTAAGTCGTAGCCAACCCATTTAATTAGGTACTGTAATTTTCGTCGGTGAATTCGGGAGTCGAGTACGGCTTCAATAAAGTATTCGTCTTCGCCATCGATTTCTACCGGGGGCGGGGGTTCCGTATTTTGTCCGGGGTAGTCATCATCGGCGGCGGGCTCTAATAGTGAGACATGGAAAACATTGTGACATTTGATTGATGGGGGTAACTCGATTCGGTATGCATACGGAGATAATTTTTCAATAATTTTAAATGGGCCATGTCGTTTATTGTCGAGCTTTTTGCTGGGTCATCGGGTTTTCCAGTTGCGTCCGTCGAGCCAAATTAGATCTCCGTTCTGGTAGTTTGGTGCAGGCAGTCGTCGGTTATTCGCATTTTCTTGATGGCGGAGGTTTGACCTATTAATTTCAGCACGGAGGTGGCTGTGAATTTCTGCAAGGGCTTTTGACGTTGTTAACGCTCATTGGTCGTTGATGTCATTGGTCGCCGCTGGCAATAAATCGAATTGGCAGCGGGGGTCGAATCCCTTATTGGCGAAGAATGGGGATGATCCTGTAATTTCCGAAGCTTGGTTGTTCGCCGCGAATTCTGCCAGTGGCAGCCATTCTGCCCAGTCATCTTGTAGATAATTAACATGAGCCCGTAAATACTGTTCCATAACTGCGTTCATTCGCTCCATTTGACCGTCCGTTTGGGGGTGGAAGGCCGTCAATAATTGTGGTTGTATCCCTAGCCGTCAGCAAAGGTTTTTCCAAAATAATGCTGCGAACTGGGGCCCCCTATCAGAGATAATTGTTAATGGTAGGCCGTGGAGTAGGAATATGTTTGCGATAAATAAATAGGCCAATTCCTTTGCATCGACGTCCGTTCGGCAAGGTACCAAGTGTTGCTCCTTAGTTAAACGGTCCACCACTACCCATATGGCATCGCAACCGTTCGACCAGGGGAGGCCGTTACAAAATCCATTGATATGTCCTGCCAGGGTCTATCCAGAATAGGAAGGGGACGTAATACTCCAAATGGCTCATGCCTGCTTGGTTTCGTGCGTTGGCAGGTGTGACAATTGCGGGTGTAGCGGTCGACGTCCATTCGCATTTTTGGCCAGGTGTAATTTCGGCAAAGATATTCGAGGGTTTTTGATCAGCCGGGGTGGCCTGCGGCCGGAATGTCATGGTGTTGCTGTAGTAGATGGAGTTTTAGTGGTTCGTAAGTCGGGACCCAAATTCTTTGGCAGTAATGGAGGAGGTTATTGTGTTCGTCGCATTCTGCAAGGGAAATGTCCCTGCAGTGTTTAGTGCCATCTCGAATCATTTTTAGAATTTTGTTTGGGAATGGGTCCTCATTATAGCCATCAATAAATAATTGTGCAAGCGTTGGGGAGACCAGTGTGGGAGTTGCCGTTGCTGAAAGTTGTAGAATATTCTCGGATTTAATTATTGTTGTTTGGTTTTCGAGGGAGCGGTCATCCCCCGCTTTGGGCAGATCTCCGGATCTGCGAGTTAATGCGTCCGGCTCAATTTTAAAATTAAACTGGGACAGGAACTGAGACCAGCGGGCTTGACGACGATTCAACAATTTAGTCGTTGTGAAATATTCCAAGTTTTTGTGATCGGACAAAACACGAATAGGGTTGATGACGGACTGTAATTCGGGGCGCCATTCTTCGAAGGCTCGTACGATGGCCATTAATTCCTTATCGTAAATCTCGTAATTACATTCCACGGGGGAATGTTTTTTTGAAAAATATGCCACGGGGTGGAGGACATTGTCGTCATCATATTGGGATAACACACCAGCCGAGACATAATCGGAGGCATCCGTTTCAACAATAACGTCCCGGTCTGGGTCGAAACAGGCCAGTACGGGCGCTGATGTGAAGGTTGCCTTTAATGTGTCGAACGCTGTTTGTTGATCTGTTGACCAGGCGAACGGAACTCCTTTATGGGTGAGGAAGGTGAGCGGTTGAACAATACGAGAATAGTTATGGACGAAGCGGCGGTAAAAGTTGGCGAAGCCCAGGAATGCGCGGACATTCTTTAAATTGCTGGGAGGTTCCCACTCTTGTACGGCGCGAATTTTGTCAGGGTCCATTTTAATTCCCTCCGTGCTGATAATTAACCCTAAATATTTTACTTCTTGCTGATGAAATTCGTATTTTTCGGGTTTGAGATGGAGGCCCGCTTTAGCGAAAGCGTCGAGAACCAAACGGACGTGTTGTTGATGCTCTTCGAAATTGTCGGAATAAATTAATGTATCGTTGAGGTAGGCAGTACAGAAACGGTCCAAATAAGGTGCCAATACATCGTTAATGTAATTTTGGAATGTCGCCGGGGCATTGGTCAGCCCAAAGGGCATAACCAGTGATTCGAATAAGCCATAGCGAGTGCGGAATGCAGTTTTCCATTCCTCGCCTTCGGCCATGCGAATTAAATTGTACGCTCCACGGATATCCAATTTTGTAAACCATTTGGCCTTCGAAAGGTTCATGAGGGTGTCCTGTAATAGCGGCAGTGGGTACCTATTTTTGATGGTGCCCTCGTTAATGCCTCTATAATCGACCACTAATCGTAACGAACCATCTCCTTTTTTAACAAATAATATTGGAGCGGCGGCAGGGGAAGACGAGGTGCGGATAAATCCCTTAGACAAGTTTTCGTCAAACCAGCGTTTGAGTTCCTCTAATTCGGGACGGGATAAGGAATAGAGAGGGCCAAACGGGCGTTTGAACCCATCCGTCAGCGGAATTGTGTGGTCACTTGGGCGGTGTGGAGGTAATTTATCGGTGTTGGCTTTTTTGAATATTTTCAAGTAATCATGGTACTCGGGCGGGACAATGGTACGAATATCGGGCTTTTTGTCATCCTCCTTGGCCAATGCAGTATTAATTTCGTAGAGGGACAGGGCGAACTGTTCCACTTTGCCATAACGATTATTTGCATTGTTGACAATTCGGCAGAACGATGTGGCAGAGATGGCACATATTTTATTATTTTGTACAGTCATGATTCCTTTAATGGGTGTCGGGGTAATTTTGGATCGATGGGCGAGGCAATCTGGCGATGGGAATTGAATATCCAATTTTGGGAAATTAATATTCACGTCATGTTTTTTTAACCATGGTATTCCGAGAACGAGGGGGTAATGGCCAATGGAGGCCACATAGGCAATGAGTTTTTCATGGTGGTCACCGATGGTACAGTCAATGTGGACGTATTCGGTAATATCACCGGAGGAAATGGGTCGTCCGTCGATGACTTCGACGGTCTTCGGGGTTCTCAATTGGTAACGGGGAAGGTTGTGTTGGCGGGCGAATTTATCATTCATGAAGGAGTATCCAGTACATCCACAATCAATAAGGGCGTGGGTGTCAACTTTTAAATCGTGGTCGGACAATGTGCATGGGACAATTAAGTGGTTTCCATCTAATTCACTCTCTTGTTTATTGGAAAGCGAACTAGCAGATACATATAAAACTTCCTGGGCAGAAATGAATGAAGATGCCGGGGTAGGTCCATCAACAGAGCCAACGGGCTGCTGATGGACTACTCTTTTCCCGAGTCTGAAGCGGAGGGGGGGATGGAGTCCACGTCAGGGATGGATATGCCCACGGCTGCCAAACGGATCTTTCGGGCATTATTGCTGGCCACAATGGGGCATTGGTCCTTGAAATGGTCCGCCGATGCACAATAAAGGCAGAGGCCTTTAGCCATCCGCTCATCACGGCGGCGTTGGTTCTGCGATTTTTTGGCGGCAGACAGGTCCATTGGGGCGGGGCCGTAATTGCCGCTGTCAGTGCTGGTGGGGTGGCTTGTCATGCGGGGGGCGGACGGGGTTGCCTTGGTGGTGGTCGGGTGGGAATTGTTAGGGCGGCGGGAGAGATTCGCATGGGCTCGGATTTGGTAGTCGAGTTTCATGCATAGTTCCATGAACTTGTCGAAGTCTTCGGGTTCGTCAGTTTGGTAGACGAGACTGGCCTGGAGTTCTTTGGAGAGTCCTCGTTTGAGGGCAGCCTTCTTTGCCTTGGAATCATAATCCAGGATTGCCATCAAACGTTGAAAGTCAGCACAATAGATGCTGAATTCACGGTTTCCTTGTGTGAGGTGGTCCAATTCCCCAGAGGCTGTTCTGACCTCATCAGGATCTCCGAAGGCGGCTTCCAAAATTTTGATCGAGGCTTTGACATCTTTTAAGCAAATTTTGTCGGTTTGGATGTATGGTTGAATTTGGTTCTGGGCGTTACCCTTAAGGTAACCATAAACATAGCGAAGTTTGTGTTGTTCATCTGAAAAACGTCTGCTTTCTCCTGCTAATTTTGAACGGACTTTTGAAATAAAGTTTGGGAGCTCCTTTCTGTCCCCGGAATATTCGGGGGGATGGGGGAGCTCGATTGCTCGAAGGGTCGGCGTGTTTGTCGTGAGTCCTTGTAGAATTCGGATTGTCTTATTGGCGGTCTTGAGGTCATCTTCGAGGGAAACAATACGTCGGGCATAATCCATGTTATCGGTACGGATATCTTGGAGTTCCTTCTGTACGTCGATAATTAACTTTAGCTCCTGAGGGTATTCTTCTATGTCTTCGTCAATTGTTAAGATCGCTGATGGGTCCGCTTTCACAGCGGCCGCCTGGGCAGCATTCAGGAAGAGGGCAGAGGTGATTCGGGCCAATTTATCAGATGGTCCAGATGCAGGAGTCGTCATCGTAGGCGATTCGGGTTGCATTGGTATCGTGGACAAGTTGTAATGCGATCAGGAGGTCTTCGTAGGTAGGGTTTTGTTCGAATGGGAAAAAAATGTTGGTGTTTGTGACTGGAATGTTACGTATGATATGGATCCAGAATGGAGTGATCATGAATGTGGTCAAAGATCGGGTGGTAGCAAGAGATTGACAGGGTGAGCCGGCAGGTTCTTGGTAACACAGTTATGTTGTTACGGTTGTGAAGGCAGAGCGGGGACAATTATAACCCGGGGGCTCAATTCGTAATTAATTATTGACGAGTAATTAAATTAATCAATAACGAATTCAACGTTGGGTCTATAGAGCAGTGCGTGCATCAACTCCAGTGAGACCTGTGTTTAGAACTCTTGAGTTATTAACTCTTATCGAATAACAATTCGAACAGGCACAGCGCGGGGGCGACGAGGCGGCGAAGCAGAGGTGGCGAAGCGTAGACGAAGCGAAGGCGAGGGCAGAGACGGGGCCGTGACGACACGGGAATTCGTAAGTAGCGACAACGAAATTTATTTAACGAGTTTAAACAAATAACTGTGTAAAGAGAAAAGAGAAACAAAACAAACATGCGACACAATCAATCTACTTATACCATCTTTTCCTTTACACGCCAAGATCCCAAATACCATGCGCGGCACAAAAACACAAAACCCTAATCCGTAGTGATTATCGCTAGATCTGTAATCACTTAGTTGCCAACCCTTATCACTAATTAGTTCGCAGTTAGCTGAATCCGATTAGATTCCAGGCCTTGGCTATCGACAAGGGTAAGGACCCATGTCGCTGTCTAGTGCACCAAGGTTTGCGCTAACCCGTAGAGGGCGGGACTCATAGAGTTGCCTAATCGAGGAGGCGAGTGACGGGTGGTGAGGCTACAGTATTCGGACCCGCGGTGTACCGTAATTTCATGGGAGACTTTTGTCGAAAAATCATAGATCGTAGGGTTGAGGATCACGGGCCGTGACAGATACCCACTTAAGAAAGATCATATGGAAGAACCATATGAATGTTTTATAGTAGGCGGCCTGCAGTCACTCCGAGAGTTCCACTCAAAGAATCCAGGCATGCTGAGGGACCAATGTGTTTAACAACCAACTATCTCAAGATACCTTTCCTCTCTGAGGTTTTAATGGTCTTGGGGTAGAAAACATGTTGGTGGATGAAGGGGCTGGAAGACTTCATCCAAAAAATCCCGTTTTCATAAATCATACAGCTAGGAATTCATAAGCCAAGAATCTTAGTTAATGATTTCGGGTCGAAATCTTATAAGGGGGGAGGTAGTGTCATACCCCACCTTTAAGTCACATTTTAAGAATGGGGATTCTTACTAAGTAACGACTCAAGCGATCAGGCAAGAGCCATTACTAACCACCCTTCATCCACTTCCCACAGGAAGTAGGATAATGGGGGGCTAGGAAAAAAGTCAGCATCATAAAGGGTTAGGAACCCAGGGTAGCCTCAGGAGGGACAGTTTCCAATCAACGGCTGAGGTTTCTAATGCCCAGCCGTATCCTGGGGACCATACCGCTGATGTTGACAAAAACCTGGAATACTTATAGCCTGGGCCACTGTGGTTCTTACTTGCCACAAATCCAAGAGGACTACCCTCTGCCGTATGCGATGCGCCGTATTCGAACGTTGTGCTGTGTCATACAGGACCACCCCAACAGGCAGACATAGAAGGGGCTGGGACAGAGAAAGGTAGAAGGATCAGAAGAAGAGAAAGGTAGAGGAGGAGTTCGCCGTATATGACCGAGTCTACCATGATTGACTGTAGATGAAGGCTGGAGGTAGTTGAGGTTGATAATGAGGATGAAGAATTGATGGACGAGGAGAACAGTGTTAGGTATTTAAGAATGAATTGAATGTGCCCTATGACTGAGTGCCAAGTCCAAATCAAGAATCATATGTTACCGAGGAAGCTCAGCAGAGATGATGGGAAGACCGAAGGAACAATACCGAATGTCATTAAGATAAAAAACATGCAATAACGGAGTCTAGTCGGCCGAAGGAGATGAGGCTTGTCAGAGGTGATAAAGACCAATACGTGGCATAGCGGCCCTGAGGCAGCCGACAATACAGGAAACCTTATCTTGCAGACAAACCTTCGGTTAGCCCGATATGACAAGAATAAGCACATATGGACAAACGGATACGAATGTTGGATCCTATCGGAAGGCACAGGACGCCCGGATGACATCTACCGTGGTGAAGTGTTGGCAAGGCATACAGACGGCAGAGGAAACCGCAGCCCCAGATAAGTTCGGATCAGGAAATCTGGCAATTAAAAACAAACACTTCACCCGAGCTGATGACGCATGCATGAGATGAGATATGTACTCAAATGCCCTATGGTGGCGATATTATTAGACATAATATATCGGCAAACGACGGGCTTAACAATAGCACATGTACGATACGGCCGAGAGGATCACCAGTGGTCATCCGATTGGTTCGGGAATGATTTGGAGCGTTTGCTTGGAAAAATTCGAAATGTGGAATTTGTATGCGAAAAATATCATGTTTGCATGCTCTCTACCAACGTCAACCAGTACTTGGCGTTCCGACCACCGCAACGTACCCCGTGGGTATATGAGTGGGGAGCTCAAGTCAGAAAACATAAAATACCAAAAAGTCCCCACTCGAAGAAGCGATCATCCAGCAAAAGACCCACAATCGTCCCATCAATTACAAGCAAGTCCCAGAAAGATATTAGTACCTCATACTCGACTATTTACACAATACTCGAAAAACCTATACAACCATACAACCAAGACCCTCTTCGATCAATAAGACCCTCACAGATTGCTGTTCATACTCGAACGCAATTCCACCGACGATCTCAAAACGCTCCCTGAGATAAGCTGGAGAGTTTAAGATTATAACACGTTATTACTCATCATCCTTATGAGAATCCCCAGAGAAGTACATAATTCCCATCATTGGAATTATTACTTCTCATTTTTCTTTGCGGAGATATTGAGTTACCCTACTGTCGGTCACGAGATAACCCCCGGTTAACAGAGAACATGGGAAACTCAACTGGAGAATGAATATTATGAATCAGCAATTCGGGCCGGAACCCTCCGAAGATTTGGCAAGCGAAGTCACGTGACTCGTGACCCCTGAAAGAGACCTCATGAGGGTCCCAGCCCAAGACATCACACCTATTGAACATCAGTGGGGGCAAGATCAAGAAGGAGAAGGGAAGGACTTACCTCAATGATAGCACTTCAGCCATAAGATGAGTGTTGGTGACAATGATGGAGAGACAAAGACGAGGGCAAATAGTACCTACTTATACATCAGGAGGTGCTCAGCAACCAATGGATAGCAAGAGGGCCTGCATGGAGGAGAGCTCCATGGCATGTGCAAGGCATTGCGAAATAATCATTCAACATACCCGCATTCGGAGTTAGTTTACCAAGGCAGAGTCTAGTCGGTGAACAGGAGTGGCGCTGAGTACAAGGGTCAAGACTGCACAGCATCAGACAACATACAATAAGCAAGGAACCCACTCAAGGAACCTGTTCAAAGGAACCCAATATGATGTGACCTTCAGCTAGGGAATACTCCATAGGGAATTGTTGGGATTGCGTTCAAACCAGGGTGTGGCTGCGCACAGGTGAGTGCAGGTGGGGGACTCATGACATAACACAGAATGTGCTAGAATGGCACGAGTGATAGGGCATGATTGTCACCACACAAGCAATCAAGATTTCCTTAGGGAATCTATGATGATGCGGCTCAGAAGAAAAATGGGTCATTGTCATGTCCTGATTTGTTATTGCATTACGCGGTCAGGCAGGGATTGAATCCTGTTAAGATCGCTAATCCCTTACCTTAGGAGAAGGTGTGGTATCATGGCAAGGTAATTTTCAAGAATTAATTCGAAGATGGTGGTCAGCATGCAAGTGAGTGATTAATGAAATCATGAGCTTGTAATGACGCAATCTATCCAAGATTATTGTTGGAAATGACTCATGTCTTATCTCCTAAACTCGTTTCAGCAATACCATCCTGGGGGATGGTTAGACGAAGATGGAAGTCCCAAAGTCTATAAAGAGGTCTATGTCTCCCACAGTCTCCAAGATCATCAGCATCGAAATCCACCTCAAGTCAAGTTACCAGAACAATCCCACCAAACCTCAGAAGACACCCCTTAAGTTTATTCCGCCTTGTGATCGATAGTTCGAATGAACTTCCCAGCTTTTTCTGAGAAGCAACAATCGATTGAACAAACAAACATCTCAACCACATTATCGAAAGCCGCTCCATAAAGCAGAAACTGTGCCCAGGGTCACGCTTGTGCCTTAAGTTTATACTGTGCCCCTGGGCACAGTTTCTGGTATATGGAGGGGGGTTTGATAATTCATTTGTTGGTTCATTTGTTTAATTGATTCATTCTTCTCAGACAAAGCTAGGAAGTTTATTCAAACTATCAATCACAAGGCAGAATAAACTTAAGGGGTGTCTTCTCTGAGGTTCGGTGGGATTGTTCTGGTAACTTGACTTAAGGACGATTTCAATGCTGATGATCTTGGAGACTTTGGGAGACATAGACCTCTTTATAGACTTTTGGACTTCCAACTTTGTCTAACCATCCCCCAGGATATTACTGCTGAAAATGTGTTTAGGAGATAAGACATGAGTCATTTCTAACAATAATCTTGGATAGATTGCGTCATCACAAGCTCATGATAAGATTAATCACTCACTTGCCTACTGACCACCATCTTTGAATTAATGTTTGACAATACCTTACCATGATACCACACCTTCCTATAAGGTAAGGGATTAGCGATTATAACAGGAAACAATCCTTGTCTGACTGCGTAATGCAATAACTCGAAATAGAATGACAATGAGAGATCTTTCCTCAGAGCTGCATCATCATAGATTCCCTAAGGAATTCTCAATTGATTGTGTGGTGACAATCATGTCCTATCACTCGTGCCATTCTAGCACATTCTGTGTTATGTCATGAGTCCCCCACCTGCGCTCACCTGTGCACAGCCACACCCTGGTGTGAACGCAATCCCAACAATTCCCTACAGAGTGTTCCCTAGCTGAAGGTCACATCATATCGGGTTCCTTTGAACAGGTTCCTTGAGTGGGGTTCCTTGCTTTTGTACATTGTCTCATGCTGTGCAGTCTTGACCTTTTGTGACCCTGGGCACAGTTTCTGCTATGCGGAGGGGTTTTCGATAATTCATTTCATTCATTTGTTTGTTTAATCGATAGTTGCTTTCTCAGAAAAAGCTAGGAAGTTTATTTCGAACTATCGATCACAAGGTGGAATAAACTTAAGGGGTGTCTTCTGAGGTTCGGTGGGATTGTTCTGGTAACTTGACTTGAGGAGGATTTCGATGCTGATGATCTTGGCGACTGTGGGAGTCATAGACCTCTTGATAGGCTTTGGGACTTCCATCTTCATCTAACCATCCCCCAGGATGGCATTGCTGAAAACGAGTTTAGGAGATAAGATGTGAGTCATTTCCAACAATAATCTCGGATAGATTGCGTCATCACAAGTTCATGATTGCATTAATCACTCACTTGCATGCTGACCACCATCGTTGAATTTATTCTTGAAAATTACCTCACCATAATACCACACCTTTTCTTAAGGTAAGGGATTAGCGATCATAACAGGATTCAATCCCTGTCTGGCCGCATAATGCAATAACTCATCAGGAAATGACAATGAGCCATTTTTCTTCTGAGCCACATCATCATAGATTCCCTAAGGAAATCTTGATTGCTTGTGTGGTGACAATCATGCCCTATCACTTGTGTGTTTCTATCACTTTCCATGTGATGTCATGAGTCCCCCACCTGCGCTCACCTGTGCGCAGCCACACCCTGGTTTGAATGCAAGCCCAACAATTCCCTATGGAGTATTCCCTAGCTGAAGGTCGCATCATATCGGGTTCCTTTGAACAGGTTCCTTGAGTGGGTTCCTTGCTTATTGTACATTATGTTATGCTGTGCAGTCTTGACCCTTGTACTCAGTGCCACTCCTGTTCACCAACTAGACTCTGCCTTGGTCAACTAACTCCAAATGCAGGTATGTTGAATGATGATTTCACAATGCCTTGCACATTCCATGGAGCTCTCCTCTGTGCAAGTCCTCTTGGCATCCATCGGTTGCTGAGCACCTCCGCATGTATAAGTAGGTACTATTTGCCCTCGTCTTTGTCTCTCCATCATCGTCGCCAACACTCATCTTATGGCTGAAGTGCCATCATTGAGGTAAGTCCTTCCCTTCTCCTTCCTGATCTTGCCCCTGCTGACATTCAATAGGTGCGACATCTTGGGCTGGGACCTTCATGAGGTCTCATTCGGGGTCACGAGTCACGTGACTTCGCTTGCCGGATCTTCGGAGGGTTCCGGCCTGAATTGCTAATTCATAATATTCATTCTCCAGTCAAGTTTGCCATGTTCTCTTTCAAGTTATACATGTTACCCAATCTATCATCACACATTATAGGGTGTGACACCACCTCTCCCCTGTTCAAGCTTCGTCCCAAAGGTGTAGTTCTTGCCCTCTGTGATTGCACTATGCCGTAGCCTAGTGACTAGTGATCAAATTTAGATGTAGTCCTCCAGCCCCTCAATCCCACTACCTACTTGGCTTAAGGTAAAACCACATGGGAAAAAACCCTTAAGCTTTTAGTCTGTGAGTCAGTAGTCCTTCGGAGAGTCAGGATACTTGAGATGAAATTCTCGTAATTTCACCAGACGTCCTACTGAAAAATTGTCGTAAGCTTCAGCCATCCAATCCTTTTTGCTTGGCCACCCATGCCACTTAATGAGTTAGAGTACTCAGTTGCCAGATTTGTAACTGCACATGACTTCATCGATATCATACTCCTTGCTTCCCTCAACATCCTCAGCTTCCCTCAAAATTTTCCTTGGATCTGGTGGAGCTCTTGTTCCAGCCTGGAATGGCTCAATCAGAGATACATGGAAAGCATTATGGATCTTCCATTTGTGAGGTAGTGTGATCCTGACTGCTGATGGGGAAATGACTTTCTCAACTTGAATAGGACCATGCAACTACAGAATCAACAAAAGGCGGAACTTCAGCAATGGCTCCCCCCCCTACATTTTCACCAACCATGCTGAAATCTCCCAATTTTCCGGCGAATTCAGCTTCAGCGACCCCGATTACACCTTGCTGGAACTTTATGGGCCCGAAATCCACCTACTCATTGTTTTCCAATGAAATAGGGGACCTCCGGACACCCGAAGCTCAGCAACAGGCGACCATCATCAACGCTTCCCCACCAAAACACCCTCAAAAGCCCAAAAACCGGCAAATTCATCCTCGCCTTACCGAAACCTACCTATACCAAAATTCACACCTCCTACAACCCAGCCATTGCCCCGCACTCAACCCCCTCAGTACCCACCTCCCGGCATGCAAAATCTCTTTGCTCGCTTATGCAGCGCCCCACCCAGGTGACACCATGGAGTCACCCCTGGCATCCACCGACACTGAAATGGATCTAACCCTCGACAACACCGACTCGCTTACTCCCACCGCTAACCCAAATAACCCAACTGACCCTGCATGGCTACACCATGACCGCAACAGCGTCAACCCCATCCATGACTCCACACACAATGATGACACCCCGCAGCACGCCACCCCTGACCAACCCACTAGACATGACAACCAACCCGCTGACCCAGTCACCCCATTTCGCGGACCCCTCCCGATACCCCCTCTCCCCCCATGCCGCCCGGTAAACTCACAAGGTTTCGATCCCCCCACCGGCACGCAATACCACCCGAAGTACCCTCAACAATCCCAACCCAACGACACTGAGATCCATCAACTACACCAACAAGACAAATGCCAAAAGGGAGAAAATAGAACCATCTTCAACCTTTCCCTCGAAGACTCCATCAACACTGCCCGACGCTGTAACCTCACTGACAACAACCTGGAGCACCTCTTCCTCACTGTCATAGGTATGCGCTCCGAAATGGAATGCCAACTGACCAGAATGGACAGCATCGAGAAAGCGGTAAGTGCTCCCGGTAAGCCCACCCTACAAATTACCTCCACCACTGCCCAATACTCCACCCAGGCCGACTCCCATCCCGACCCCTCCGAGGTGCAGATCCTACAGGATCAGATAGGCAACGCTGTAGCCGAAGCGAAGTACTGGCGACTGCGCGCGGAGACTGCAGAGAACAATCTCATCAAGCTTGGCCACACACTGGCCCCCACTGCCCCCCCTCAACCTCCCAACTGCCCATGGCAAGGCCCCCCCGCCTCCTCCATCCTCTTCCAAACCCCCCCACAAGGCCCCCAAAAAACCCCTCCACCCAGAACCAAGCCCAAAACCCAGAACGTATCCCGCAAACCCCCCAAACCCCAAGACATTGTGATCCCTTGCTCGGACCCCCAAGCTCTCCCCAACAGCGTCAAGGTAACCATTGGCATGGCGGTAAACGCCGCCCTACGGGAAGCCAAGGCCCCGGCAACGCTCTCCATTACGACGGTCCGCAAAAACATAGCAGGAAACCTCCTGCTCACCCCCGCTACACACACCCTCGCTGCCGACATCACCGCCCACCTCCCCACCATCAAAGAGGCCGCCATGAAGGTCCATCCCACGCTCCAACCCCTCCGCCTGAAAGAGAAATGGCACAAGCTGGCGGTCCATGGCATCCCCCTGGACTACTTCCCGGACAACGAGGCAGGCATGGCGAAACTCCAGCATGAAATCGAGTCCAACCACTCTGTCTCACTGGCCCAGCTCCCGCAGTACCTCACACACCCAGAAAAAAGAGAGGGCAAAACCGCCTCCAGTGTGATGATTGCTCTCCGCACCACCAGCGACTACAACGCACTGAAATGACACAAGATCGTGGTCCTCTTCGAGCACAAAAAGGTAACGGAGTACTTCACAGCCCGCAGTACCAACCAATGCCGCCAGTGCCAGGCATTCGGCCACCACCACGCTGTTTGCACTAACCCCAAAGCTCCGACATGCGCCCTGTGTGCAGGCGGGCACCCCACTGACCAACACAGCTGCGAACAGTGTCCCACTCACCGCGGCCGCTCATGCGTCCACACCGAGCACAAATGCACCAACTGCATCCCGGCTGGCCGCCCCCACACTGCCCATGCTGCCTTCAATGGCCACTGCCCCACCAAGGCATCCACCCTGAGAGAAGCATGGCAGCGTACCAGACCCGCTCCCCGCTCAACAACGCCTGCCCCCGCCGACACCTCCATGAGCACTCATGCATAGTTACCACCCTACTGCACCTCACATCTGCATCACATCCCACAATGTGAACCGAAGCACAACGTCCCTCAACACCCTGCTAAACACGGCAGGTAAAACAAATGACATAATCCTGGTCCAAGAAGTAAACATCAAGGACCCCAAGTACGCAACCACACATCCCAATTTCCTCCTCCTCCTACCCCCCTGTGGTGACCGCAACACGAACCGCACCGCTGCCTATGTATCCCGCCGCAACCCACACCTTCGAGTCACTCCCAGACCCGATGTGTGTGCAGACCCAGATATCCAAGTCCTCGAAGTAGGCACTCCACTCATCCCCCCCATCTATATCATAAATATCTATAACGAAAAATATAACCCCACCACCCCATACACCATCCCCCGCTCCCTGGCACAGCTGGTCCTACCCCAGCGCTGCATCATCACAGGCAACCTCAATGCCCACCACCCCCTTTGGAACTCTCGAGTGAGGCACCCCACAAGGGCCGATGAATTCCTTACACTGATCGAAGAGCATGGCTGGCACCTCGCCAACACCCCGGACACCCCCACCTATCACTATAGGAATGGCACAGGATCATCGGTCCTGGATCTCACACTCGCCGCCCCAGCGGTTGCCAGGGAAGTATCCAACTGGGCAATTGACGAGGAGAACCCCACCGGCTCTGACCACGCAGTAGTCGTCTTCCAGATATCCTCCCTACACCCCGACGCGGAACACGACACACCAGAGCCCCGCCTTAACTGGCGCAAAACAAACTGGGACACGTTCACGTCCACCCTCCGCGAACTCTCCGCCAATAACCAACCCCTTTGGAGCACCGTGCACACGAACCCCACCGAACACCAGCTCGATGACTGGGCAGTCCTCCACCACAATATTATCACCACTGCCGCAGCACAGTCTACCCCCGCACTCGTGCTCTCCCCACAATCGAAATGATGGTGGTCCCCAGAGGTGAAACACATGAGAGCGGCCATGACCAGCACTCGCTGCAAGTGGCAGAGGATGCGCTTGCCCCACCACCACGAGGAGTACTGAGCCCTCCGCAACATGCACTTCCGATCAGTACGCCATGCCAAAGACTCCCCGTGGAAGGCATACCTGTCACAAGCGGAAGGAGCTGATATATAGGCTGCATTTCGCTACACAAACCCCCGCTGTGCCCAAGCCACCCCACCCATCAAGACACAGGTAGGATCCAAAACCCGCCTCTGCGTGGACTTCGAGAGTAAGGTCCAAGCATTCCAAGCCCTGTTCCCCCCCCCCTCCCCCCGCTCCCCCCACCCGAAACCTCCCCGCTCTCCCCGAACTCGAGTGGCAAACATTCACACCGCAAGAAATAAAGCGCACAATCATGACCTCGTCACCTAAGAAAGCCCCCGGCCCGGATGGTATCCCATTCGCGTGCCTCAGACAGGTCTACGCCGCCATACCCGACCACGTGAACGCCTTCTACTCGACGCTCAGAGCCGTAGGCTACCACCCCGCAAGATGGCGCGAAGCTACCACAGCGATCATCCCCAAACCGAACAAGCCCGATTACAGCTCAGTGAAAGCATACCGCCCAATAGCGCTGCTTAACTGCATGGGCAAGATACTAGAAAAATTGATGGCAATGAGACTGGCACAAATGGCAGAGGCACACCATCTGCTACACCCCGACCAGATCAGCGGTAGACCACAGCGCTCGGCTATCGATGCAGTGATGGCACTTACGCACGAGATCGAGGCTAATGCAGGTACCATCTGGGTGACAACAGCCCTGTTCCTTGATGTTAGAGGCGCGTTCGACAACATGTCATCTGCCCGCCTACTTCACATCATGTCGCAGCTAGGCTGCCCGAAAGCGGTGCTCTCCTGGGGCAAGACATTCCTTGCAGACAGAACCACAGCCCTCTGGTTCGACAGTCGCACCGACATCCAGCGCCCAATCAACACAGGCATCCCGCAAGGATCACCAGCCTCACCTATCCTGTTCCTCCTATACCTCCGCCCCCTCTTTGACACTCTACAAACCGCCCACCCCACACTATGGGCACCAAGCTACATCGACGACGTCACCTTGGTGACCCACGGCAGGACCCGCGAAGACAACACCCGCGCACTCAAGAAGGCCGCCCAAACAGCATTCAAGTGGGCCGAAGAAAATGCCGTCGCCTTCGACGATAGCAAATCGGAAATGCTACATTTCCACCACGCTCGACAAGACACCACACCCAACGCCATAAACATCATCCTCCCCAATGGCACGATAGTGAAGCCCGGAACACAGGGAGGCAGACACGACGTCGTCCGCTGGATAGGCGTCCTATTCGACCGCAAACTCCAATTCACACATCACATCAATGCCAAGCTAATCTCCGCATCCAGGTCCTTCAATGCTCTCTGCAGCCTGGTGAAACACGAGACTGGTTTGTCCCCCTCTGTGACCCGCTCACTATACCACGCGTGCATCCTATCTAGGTCAGACTTCGGCACTGAGATCTGGTGGACTGGCCAAAAGACCTTCACGAAACGACTACAAAAACAACAAAACGCCGCCATTCGCCGCATCTTAAACGCCTTTCACTCTACCCCAATCGTAGCCCTCCATAACGAGGTCGCCCTCCCTCCTGTCTCCGTTCGTCTACAAAGCAAGCAAAGAAAATACGTTTTCCGTCTCCTTACTCTACCCCAATCACACCCCGTCATCAAACGCTGCCCCTCATCATTCCCCGTGGCAAACCACCTCTCGACAGCGCTGTGCGACCCCGACGAATACGACTTCGACTGGACCCAGGAACGCCGCCGCACCTCCCAGTGTAATGGCGGTCATGGACAAGGTGATCGGCAGAGAACCTGAGGGCTCTAGGCTTGTTGACAGTGATCGCGAACACAAGACAGGACCTCTTGGAAAGCACCAACGTTGGATGTCTGAAGCTGTGACATGCAACAACTATAGATGATCCGGGTTTAGGAGCAGAGGTAGGTCAAGGAACAGGATCAGGGAAAACAGAGTGAAGAGGACAAAGGCCAAAGGATCAAAGACAGGGACGAGGACAGAGACGGAGGCAAAGGCGAGGACGAGGACTGGAGAGGACTCAAATATTTATTCGCTGAGATGAACAAATAACTGTGTAAGGAGAAAAGGAAAAGAAACAGAACGCTGGGAGGACAAGTCCTCTGATATACACATTTTCTCCTTCCATGCTGAGACACTAAACTAGTAGACCCTAAACCCTTAACCCTTAATTAACAAGTGCAGCCACTGCAGCCATTCCAAGCATATGCGGCTGAGCAATTATCCTAGTCCATGGGGCTTATCGCCAAGAGCACAGCCACCCAGATAAGCCTCCTGGTAAACGAGTGATGACAAGTGATAGGTGAAAAGTGAATGAATTTCTTGAGCCGTCACACGCGGCTCGGCCAGGCATTGCATGCCCTCAGCCCATGGGTGCCCCTCGACGCCGACATTGAGGATACAGCACAACCTATAACCACCCTGTGGAACACGCCTCCCATCATCATCGACATACAGGACCTGCCTAAAGATGAAGCAGTGACCGCACACCTTTCTCTCCTCCAAAACCTCCGCGATGACCCCCACAACATCATAGCCTATACCGACGGTTCACAACTGTCCACCCAGACCGGCGCGGGATTCTACGTCCCCCATGGCCTCACCGACCCTGTCCGCGCCGTCATCCCCCTAGGAAGCATCTCTGAAGTCTTCGATGCGGAACTCAGGGCCATCGCGGAATGCCTCCGCACCTGCTTTAAGTACATCAAACGACATCACCTACATGACTGTTCAATCCACCTCTTTACCGACAACCAATCTGCCATCCTCCGCGCCTCGAGACTAGACAGAGGCCCTGGACAAGAAACCGCCCTCGACATCCTACAGACCACCACCGCCCTCCTCCGACACTCGACCCCAGTGACCCTACACTGGGTGCCCGGCCACACAGACATCGAGGGAAACGAGGAGGCAGACCGCCTAGCAAAACTAGCAACCTCACGCCCCCCCCCTCACCAACACACCCATCACCCTCTCCTGGCTCCGGCGTCGAATCAAGGAACAACACTCCACCGACTGGACCACATGGTACCACACCTCCCCCAAACCGAAAACCTACGACGCCCCCTACCGTCGCCGCCTGGACAGCACCTACACCTCCCTCCCTCGACGACTATCCACAGCAATCCTGGGCCTCGGTACTGGACATGGATACTTCCTGGACTATCTCGCCCACCCACCGACTGACCAATACCCCTCCCGCACATGCACCTGCCCCATGCACCCCCCCCAAACCCCTAAGCACATCCTCCTGCCCTGCCCCACTTACAATGCAGCACGAATGGAGTTACGGAACTCCCTGAAGCTACACCGAAACCAATGACTTACCCTCAGCACCATCCTGCACACAACCAACGGCGTGAAGGCCCTCGCGACCATGATCTTGGCAACGAATGTCGTGACTGCCGAATGGGCACACACAATGTTAAGTAGGTACCCCGCAGAAGGGGACAATCCTAGCTCGCTTACCACAGGCTGGGGAACATTGACGGACCAGATGGAGGAGCATGACGCTGCCCCAACGGCCAACCAACATAGCTAAAAAAAAAAAAAAAAAAAAAAAATCCAATAACACTAAGCGACGAAGAGGAAAAGGGACGAACGGTGGAGGCACGGAATGAGGGGAAGTGAGGAGTGGAGAGTGTACATATTTCTTTTGTTCTGTTCTTTTGCTTTTGGAGGAAATAAAGGCGGGTAAATGGCTAAAAATGGGAAGGGGAAGGCTGGAGGAAAGGGGGGAATGACCCGGCGTGGTGGCCCCTGAGCAAACAGAGCTCTTGGACATGATGATGCGAGACGGACTTGAAACAGAAGGAGGGAGCATACAGGCCAATATGCCAAACACGACGATTGCTCTGGGGCACTTCCCAGCAGGATCCTGGGGTAACAACCAGCCCTGAACTTTGTATATATACACTGGCTATGTCATAACCTTGAGGTTGGGAACATTAATGAGAATCAATCAATCAATCAACCAGGACCATGCAACTTGTGGTCCAGCTTTCTTGATGGTCATCTTGTTTTTATGTTTCTTCCATCAAGCATCACCAAGTCTCCCACTTGGTAAACTGGTGCACCCTCTTGATGTTGGTCTGCATACTTCTTCATTCATTCTCTGGTCTTTTCCAGTGAGTGTTTTGCTTCCTCATGAATGGTATGCATCCAATGGGCATAGGCTTTATTGGCAGGATTGTGCACAGCAGTTGCCATTGGGTTGCTGGTATTGGGGTGAAGACCATAATTCGCATAGAATGGAGATAGTCCTGTTGCGCTGGTCACTGAGTTCTTGTATGCAAACTCAGCCATTGGTAAGAGGTCACCCCAATTATCCATATGATAGTTGACAAAAGAGCGAAGGTATGCTTCAATTGTCTGGTTAAGTCATTCCGTTTGTCCATCTGTCTGTGGATGGAACGCTGTGGGCATCCTTGGCTTAATTCCCAAGGTTCCAATAAATGCCTTCCAGGTGGTGCTTGTAAACCTGGAGTCTCTGTCAAACACTATGTCTGTTGGTAGGCCTTGTAACTTCCAAATTTCCTTCACCAAGATCTTAGCAATGTCATTCATTGTCTTGCCTTCTTTTTGCAGTGGAATGAAGTGGGCCATCTTCATGAAGCAGTCGACCACTACCCATAGTTGGTCACATCCACTTGACTCTGGTAGGTCAGTAATAAAATCCATAGCAATTGATTGCCATGGGGCATATGGTAATTCCACAGGTTGAAGTAATCAATATTTCTGAGGGCGAGCTGCTTTGTCCTTCTGACATTCCATGCAGCTTTGTATATACTCAATAATTGATTCATCCATCTTTGGCCACCAGAAATACCGTCGAATTAACTCAATCGTTTTGTCTTGCCCAAAGTGACCTTTACCAAACCATTTGGTACCCATAATTTCATTTTTCGATAGAGTATGCCATTCTCCATTGTCAAAGGTTCTTTGATTCTCTTCACTGCATCCTGATATTCTTCATCCTGTAGTCCAGCATCTCTGACCATTTTCAAGAATTCATCTGACCATCTGACTGCAGGGATTGAGGAGAGCCATGATGAAGAGGCAATAAAGATTGTTCCTTCTCCACCACTGCTGATTGATGAGATAGCTGCCTTTGAAAAATGTTCTTTATGCAGGATCATCGTAATCGGCTGATCATCACCTCCCCCCTTTTTAGGGTGAAACTCCGGACACCTTGATAATGCATCTGGTTTCCCATTCTTAACTCGGGTCAATAGAAAATCTTGAAATCAACACCAGGGAGCTCCTGAGCCCATCTTGCTTGGCATTGATTGAGTACTTTCATTGTGGTAAAATACTCAAGGTTCTGGTGGTCGCTGAAGACTTAGACTGTGTGCATCACTCCTTCAAGATATCTCCTCCAGACTTTAAATGAGTCTACAATAGCCAGTAGCTCCTTGTCGTGGATCTCATAATTTATCTCAGCCGGAGTGAATTTTCTTGAATGGAAGGCAATGGGGTGCAGCTTTCCATCTTCTCCTTTATGGGATAGGAGAGCTCCAAGGGCAAATTCCAAAGCATCGGTTTCTACTATGCATACCTTTCTAGGATTGAAATGTCCTAAGATAG
This sequence comes from Pyronema domesticum, assembly GCA_024516145.1. NCBI lineage: Eukaryota > Fungi > Ascomycota > Pezizomycetes > Pezizales > Pyronemataceae > Pyronema > Pyronema domesticum. The sequence goes on along the minus strand of JAJJXL010000010.1, from coordinate 120,782 downwards.
GGGCCTTAGTGAAATATTACTTGAGCTCGTCAAAAGCCAACTCCATAGCCACTGTCCATTCCCATTTTCAAACATCACCTTTTGTTGATTCTGTGAGTGGACAACATATTTTCGAGAAGTCCTTTATGAATTGGCAATAAAAATTGGCGAACCCAAGAAATGCTTGAGTGTCCTTCAAGGGTCTTGGAGGTTCCCAATCCAGGACAGTTTCCACCTTGTCCTGTGCCATTTCAATGCCCTTCTCACTTATGATGTACCCCAGAAAGTCCACCCTGTTTTTCACCCAGACACACTTTTCTGGGGAAATTGCCATCCCATTTTTTTTCGAGTCTTTTCAGCACCTCCTTGACCAACTGATCATGCTTTTCCTCTGTTTCTACATAGATGAGCACATCGTCAATGTAGACAATCACTCCCTCATCTAACATATCTCTGAAGATATGATTCACCATATTTTGGAAGGTTGCCAGCGCATTAGATAACCCAAAGGGCATGACCAAAAATTCATCAAGACCATAATAACATCTGAAGGCAGTTTTCCACTCATCGCCTTCTATGATTCAGATCAAATGATCACCATTTTTTAAATCCATTTCAGTGAAGACTTTTGCACCTCTCACTCTATCCTGAAGCTCCGACATGAGTGGTAGAGGAAAATGATTTGTCATGGTTGTCTTTTTTAGTCCTCGGTAATCAACACATAGCCTCAGACCTTGACCATGAGGTTTAGGTACAAAAAGGATGGGAGGTGCGGCAGGAGATTTTGATGGTCTAATCTTGCCTGTCCTCAGCATTTCCTTCAACTATTCCCTCAGGGTTTCCAGTTCAACTTCATTCAGCACATAGACTGGGCCCCAGGGAGGAGTCTCTCCTTCCTTCAAGGCAATTGCATGGTCATATGGCTTGTGGTCTGGGAGTCTGTCTGCCGCTTCCTTGGTCATGATGTTGGTCCATTTTCGGAATTTCTCAGGTACTTGTTCAAGTGCATCTGATAATTCCTCCTTTGTGGTGGCGGTAGATATATGACCTATAACTGAGGCCTCTGGGTGGTCAAGCACTCTTTTGTCAACCCCAAGTGACAATGCACTGGCCTGAGCCTTCGTGCATTTTTCTGTGCAACATTGGGTAGTGAATGAGATGTTGTTCTTGTCTCCCCATAAGTTGCATGGCTGGTGCTTTGTCATGTACCAATATGGAAGAATGACATCACAATCACTGTCTAGAGGTGTGACCTCAAAAGATTTGGCAGCAAAGTGCTTCTTGTGCTGCAGCATGAAAGGAACTGCAAAGAATTCTCCTGCTCTAGCAACTACCTCATTGTTGAAGTTGCGAATTTGGAGTGGGGTGTCTCTTTTAACAATTGAAATCTTGAGTTTCTGAACAAAACTTTTGTCCAGAAGGGCTGCGGTGGATCCTGTATTGAGTAGGACTTGCACCATTCATTGTTGGGTCTTGGAACAGGTCAGAACCATATCAATGATGGGTCTGGGTCCATGATGAGGTGCAACCAGGTCTTCCCTTTCAGTAACTGGGGTTGAGGTTCCATTGTCTGTTAGTCGATTCTTTGTCCTGATCCACAGGAGGTCGTCTGGGGCCTTCCTTTTGACTCCTGCACACTTGTGTGTTTGTGCATCAGAACTATGTTCCTCCTTGGGTGATGCCTCCCTAGAGGACTCTAAAAATCCGATTCCAAATCCTCACTGTCTTCGATCTCCCAAGATCCAGGGTGAGCATCTGGCATGTCGGTGTCCTCATTGTCCTGCTCAGCTGCTGCTGTCTTGGCCTTCTTCTTATCCTTGGGCTTCTCTTGCCCCCTGTCTTCTTCCTCATCATCATCCCATTTTCTCTTGCCTGCAGAGGCTGTCTTGCCTCCATTTGATAACTCTGTTCCTCCTACTGTTTTCTTTGCATAACAGTCATACATCTTGTGACCTGACTGTCCTCATCTCCAACAGTCTGCTTTATCCTTCTTGTGCTTATCAATTTCATTCTGAGGAACATTCTGTAAAGCCTCCCTTCCTGAGGTAAAATTTGCAGGCTTGTCGATCTTCTTCCCAGAAGAACCTTTCTTGTCTCCATTCTTTTCCTTGACCTTTCAGTCCTTCTGCTGCATCTCACAAGGACGAGCAGCTTCCTTAGGGGGATGAGTGTCCCATACTTCCAATGTCCTTCTCTTGGGACCCTTTATCTCTTCATCAATGTTTTCCACAATGTATGCAGCATCCTTGACTGCATCAATCATGGATTCATCGTCTCTAGGGATCCCTTTGAAGGTCTGGTAAACCATCTTCGTGATTTCTGGAGTCATCGCATCCCAGATGACTGCTCTATACATGGGGCCTGATGCCCCTCCTCTCATGTTGAGGTCTTCCAATTTCGTTATGTAGTCATCAATGTCTGCATCATATTGGAATTCTAGAATTTGGCATTCATCTTTCTGTACCTCTCTCCTGTCCATAAATCTTGTCTCAATGGCACTTGAAAAAGCTGCCCAGTTGTCTTTCAGCCCTTGGCTCTTGATTGCCTTTTGGCACTCTTGATGCCAACTAAGGGCTTTGTGGGAGAATAAACTCCCAACCCATTTAACCTGTGCATCCTCATCTGGGAAGGCAGAGGAGAAGGTCTCAATGTAATCTTGAACTGACATCCACCAGGCTCGGAATAGGGTTTTGTCTTTGCCTGTGAATATCTGAGGGGCCTTCATCCCAGGCATCTTTGATTTCTTGTGTTGTTCGGCTGGGGCAGGGTCCATCAACCTGTCCACCAAGGATTCAAAGAACTCTGTAACATTCTCATCTCGTTCTGTTTTCTTCATCCGCTCCTGTCTGTGTCTGCGGAAGCTGTCAAGGGTTCTCCTCCCAGAGCTTGCATCATCATCTGATGAGGAGGGGTCAGAAGGGTTTGATGGGGGTAGTCCTGCTCCAGGCTTTGGAGGTCTGCCTCCATTTCCACCCTTTCCGTTTGATGCTCCACGTTCTGAATTGGCTGTGGATGGGGGTAGTGCCCTTTCAATGGCATCTCTGAGTGTCTCAGCCGAGGGTCCTTCATCTGGTAGGGACTCAGTGAGGGATCATGCATCGATTGGTTGTTTTTGGGCCATCTTGTCCATTATGGCCTTAATAACTTTATCAATGATTTCCTTCTTGTTATGCTGGCAGGTGGTCTCGTATTCGAGCTGTCACTGCTGTTGCTATTTTTCAGCCTTTGCAAGTGCTCTGATCCTCCTGTCATGATGCTTGTCACTATCCTCTTTCTCAGATACCCAATTCTCTACATTCTTATTCCAGTTGGCCTGGTAGGTTGCAAAGCCTTCCAGGACATCATTGATGATTTTGACTCCAGCAGTTAGCCTTTCTGCAGCCTCTTGGTTGGCTTCCTGCTTCTGCTGAACATCCGTGGCCAGGCCTCCAATCGTCTGCCAGACCTGGGACCCAAACTCATTACTGGCCTGTACAAGGCAAACAATGGCTGCATGGTTGATTTCTTGCTCGATGTTCCCTTTCTTGATGACAACATCATATGGGTTTTGCATGGTTGCTGCCATTTCCTGGTATAAGGCCTTCATCTCAGTGACATTGGCCTGCGCCATAGCTCCTTCCTTCTGCAGGGCCTGGAATAGTCCTTGGACATCCCTCTCTGTAACATTCATTCGCTCCACCATCCTGATGAACCATTGGGGAAGCTGGTCCTTGCAAACTGTAGCCGTTTGTATGAAAGAGGGAGCTTTTTGATTCTCCAGCTGCTCCCATGTCTTGGGGCAATAGATTTCAACAGTGTTGCTCATTTGAACATCATCGGCTGGGCCAGCAGTGGCAGAACCGGCGACTTTGGGGTGGGACACCTTTGAATAATTGATAGGTCTTTGTTTTCAGAGTGAGGATGTTTCTCTTGCCCTAGAAGAGGGTCTTTTTGTTTTTCGTGTTCATGTAATAAACTTGGTAGGTTGTGCCTTAAGTTTATAGTCTGACCCTGGGCACAGTTACTGCTATGCAGAGGGGTTTTCGATAATTCGTTTTGTTCATTTGTTCGTTTAATTGATTGTTGCTTTCTCAGAAAAAGCTAGGAAGTTTCTTTCGAACTATTGATCACAAGGTTCAATAAACTTAAGGGGTGTCTTCTGGGGTTCGGTGGGATTGTTCTGGTAACTTGACTTGAGGAGGATTTTGATGCTGATGATCTTGGAGACTGTGGGAGACATAGACCTCTTTATGGACTTTGGGACTTCCATCTTCATCTAACCATCCCCCAGGATGGTATTGCTGAAAATGAGTTTAGGAGATAAGACGTGAGTCATTTCCAACAATAATCTTGGATAGATTGCATCAGCACAAGTTCATGATTGCATTGATCACTCACTTGCATGCTGACCACCATCGTTGAATTAATTCTTGAAAATTACCTCGCCATGATACCACACCTTCTCTTAAGGTGTTAACCAGGGGCTGTCCTATGACTGATGGTAGGGTAACTCAATATCTCCAAAAAAGAAAAATGAGAAGTAATAATTCCAGTGATGGGAAGTATTTACTTCTCTGGGGATTCTCGTAGGGATGATGAGTAATAACGTGTTATAATCTTAAACTCTCCTGCTTATCTCAGGGAGCGTTTTGAGATCATAGGTGGAAATTGTGTTCAAGTAGGAACAGCAATCTGTGAGGGTCTTATTGTTCGAAGAGGGTCCTGGTTGTATGGTTGTATAGGTCTTTCGAGTATTGCGTAAATAATTAAGTATGAGGTACTAATATCCTTCTGGGACTTGCTTGTAATTGATGGGATGATTGTGGGTCTTTTGCTGGATGATCGCTTCTTCGAGTGGGGGCTTTTTCGATATTTTATGTTTTCTGACTTGAGCTCCCCACTCATATACCCACCGGGTACATTGTGGTGGTCGGAATGCCATGTACTGGTTGACGTTGGTAGAGAGCATGCAAACATGATATTTTTTGCATACAAATTCCATATTTCGAATTTTTTGATGCAAATGCTCCAAATCATTCCCAAACCAATCGGATGACTCTTGGTGATCATCTCGGCTGTATCATGAATGTGCTGTTGATAAACCCATCGTTTGCTAATATATTAGGTCTAATAATATGACCTCTGTAGGGCATTTAAGCACATATCCTATCTCATGCATGCGTCATCAGCTCAGGTGAAGTGTTTGTCCTTAGTTGCCAGATTTCCTGATCTGTCCTTATCTGGGCTGCGGCTTCCTGTGCCGTCTGTATGCCTTGCCAACACTTCACCATGGTAGATGTCATCCGGGCCTCCTGTGGCTTCCAATAGGATCCAACATTCATATCTGTTTGTCCATATGTGCTGATTCTTGTCATATCAGGTTAACCGAATTTATTTTTTTTTCATTTATATTTATACCTCATACTTGCTTGCAACCATAGGGTTATGGCGGAGGCTACAAATCATGGTACATTGTCAGGTGCCAGATTTTTACATCTGTCACTTGCCGGGATATGCCCCAGAGCAGTCTTTCTTGTTAGGGTTGTAGTCCCCTTCTTACTCCTCGGTTCTTTGTTCTGCTGTCGTTGTTTGGTCCAGGAGCCCTGCTTGCTCGGGGGCCACCGCGCCGGGTCATCCCCCATTTCCTCCACCCTTCCCCTCCCATTTTTTTTTTTTTCTTTTTCCCGCCTGTATGTCCTCCTCAGATCTAACAATGATGAAAGAAATTACAATCAGATAACAAAAGAAATAGACCACCCATTCCTGTCTCCACCCTTCCTCATTTGCCTCATCTCCATTCTGCTTCTCCCCTTCTGACTCTCCACTTCTCTCCGCGCTCCTCTCTCTCTCCCTTGCCTCTTGTTTCCACTGCCCGGTCTTCTCTCTCCCCATTTTCAGCTCTCGTTCTCCTCATTACGTCTCTCCCCACTCCGTGATTACATAGGAAAGTACAAAGGAAAAGCGTCGTCCCATTCGGTCTTCCCGTGGACCCTCACCATCCCGTCTCCTATTCTCCCTTTACTGTGTTTTATCCCCTCCCTTTCCTGCCCCTCACCTTCGCTCACTGTCTTGTCCCCAAAGGAAGAAAGAAAGAAAGAAAGAAATAAGAGATAGATAAAGGACAGAAATGATACCCTCTGATTTCGCCGCTCTCCCTTGGCCATTTCCCCTGTTACCCTTCCGCCCTCCCTCCCGCCCTCTCCCTTTGCTTCCCCCATTGTCTTCTCTATTTTCTCTCTTGTTTTTTTTTTTTTTTTTTTTTTTTTTTTTTTTTTTTATTCTATCTGATCTGTGTGCTCATCAGCTTGGTCTTGCAGCATCCCCATCCTGTGGTCAGGGTCACTGCGTCAAGTATGTTCCTCTCCACTGGGTTGTGACTTAGCCTCGAGTGTGCCCACTCGGCAGTTGCGATTGTTGTCGCTGAGATGATTGTGGACAGCTCTTTGGTTCGGGCTTCCGTGTGCAAACTTGGGTCAGTGGTCAGGTGGCATTGGCGTGGTAGTTTCAGTGTTTTTCGTAGGTCGGTCCTTTGGGTTGTGTAAAAGACGCAGGAAAGGATAAGGTGTTTGGGGGTTTGCGGGGGATGGAGGAGGCAGCTGCATAATTGGGAGGGGTATTGGGTAGTGGGGGGATGTGCCTGGCTATCTAGGAAATATCCGTGCCCGGTTCGGAGGCTCAAGATAGCAGTGGATATTTGTTGGGGCAGGGTGGTGTATGCTGTGTCGAGCTTGCGTTTGTGTGGCATGGTATATATCTTCGGCTTGGGCTCATTTTCATACCATCATGTCCAGTCGTGGGTGAGCGCTTCTTGCACTTGGCGTCATATCCACCAGAGGGAGGTGGGGAGGGTGGTTGTCACCGTGAGTGTGGTAGCCAATTTGGTGAGGCGATCAAAGATTTGTCTGCAAGATAAGGTTTCCTGTATTGTCGGCTGCCTCAGGGCCACTATGCCACATATTGGTCTTTACCACCTATGACAATCCTCATCTCCTTCGGCTGACTAGACTCTGTTATTGCATGTCTTATCTTAATGACATTTGGTATTGTTCCTTTGGTCTTCCGATCATCTCCGCTGAGCTTCCTTGGTAACATATGATTCTTAATTTGGACTTGGCACTTAGTCATAGGGTACATTCAATTTATTCTTAAATACGTAACTGTTGCTCTCATCCATTTATTGCTTATCCTCATTACCAACTTCAACCTCCTCCAGCCTTTGTCTACAGTCGATCACAGCAGACTCAGTTGTATATGGCGAACTCCTCCCTTTCACATTCCTCTTCTTCTTATTTTTTCTGGCTTTCTTTGTCCCAGCCCCTTCTCTGTCTGCCTGTTGGGGTGGTCCTGTATGACATGGCACAACGTTTGAATACAGCAGATCACATATGGCAGCGGGTAGTCCCTTTGTGGACTTGTGGCAAGTAAGAACCACAGTGGCCCAGGTTATAAGTATTCCAGGTTTTTGTCAACATCAGCGGTATGTTCCCCAGGATATGGCTGGGCATTAGAAACCTCAGCCGTTGATCGGAAACTGTCCCTCCTGAGGCTACCCCAGGTTTCGAACCCTGTATGATGAACTCACTTTTTTCCTGGCCCCCCATTATCCTACTTCCTGCAGGAAGTGGATGAAGTGTGGTTAGTAATGGCTCTTGCGTTGCGGCTTGAGTCATTACTTGGTAAGAATCCCCATTCTTAACATGTGTCTTAAAGGTGGGGTATGACACTATCTCCCCCCTTATAAGATTTCGACCTGAAATCATTAACTTAGATTCTTGACTTATGAATTCTTAGCTATATGATTATGAAACGGGATTTGTTCATCAAGTCCTCCAACCCCTTCATCCACCAACATGTTTTCTATCCCAAGACCATTAAATCCTCAGAGAGGAAAGGTATCTTGAGATAGGTGGTTGTTTAAACACGTTGGTCCCTCGGCATGCCTGGATTCCTTGAGTGGAACTCTCGGAGTGACTGCAGGCCACCTACTATGAAACATTCATATGGTTCTTCCATATGATCTTTCTTAAGTCAATATCCCTTCCATCTGACTCGGTTAAGGACTTTCCCCTTGACTTTCCTACCCAATAAGATTTTTTCTATCTCCCATTCCTCATTGCCCTCGATGTCATCACATTCATCAATAATCTTTAATAGATCGGGTGAAGGTCTGGTCCCATTGTTGTATGGTTCAAGTAAGGATACATTGAAGGTATTGTGGATCTTCCATTTTCTGTGTAGTGATAGTTGCATGGCTGTTGGAGAGATTACTTTCTCTATTGCAAAGGGGCCATGCTTCTTGTGGTCCAGTTTATGTTTTGGATGTCTGGTCTGGATGTTCCTTCCATCTAACATGACTAGGTCCCCAACCTTGAATTCTGGAGCATCCTTGCATTTATTATCAGCATATTTTTCATTCTTTCCCAAGTTGCTTTTAGGTTTTTCATGACTAGACTTTGAACTGAGAGGATGTGGTTGATGTATCCATCTTGAGTGTCCTCGCTGGTTGGTGTTGTGCTTGGGTTGGTGCAACCTGGGTGTCGGCCATAGTTGTCAAAGAAGGGTGACATGCCCATGTCCTGAGTTACTGAATTTTTGTATGCAAACTCAGCCATAGGTAGGAGTCCCACCCAATCATCCATTTCATAGTTGGTGAATGACCACAGGTATGCTTCAATAATTTGGTTGATTCTTTCTGTTTGGCCATCTCTCTGTGGATGAAACGATGTGCTCATTTGTGGCCGTATTCCTAGAATACCAAGAAACTGTTTCCATTCTGTGGAAGTAGAATGGGAGTCGTGGTCTGAGATAATATCTGTTGGGATACCATGGAATCTCCAGATTTCCCGGGCACATATCTTTACTAGGTGTTTCGCTATCTTTTGGTCCTTTTTGAGTGGTATGAAGTGGGCCATCTTTGTAAATCTATCTACAATAACCCATAGTTGATCACAGCCTTCGGACAAGGGGAGGTCTGTGATAAAGTCCATGGCAATTGATGTTCATGGTGCATATGGTAGCTCTGATGGTGAGAGCAAGCCATATGGTTTGTGGCATGATGCCTTATCCTTCTGACATTCTAAACAACTTCTGACATATTCAATAATTTCTTGGTCCATTTTAGGCCACCAGAAGTTGCATCGGATCAGCTGGATCATTTTGTCTTGACCGAAGTGTCCAGCTACTGCACTGTTGTACTCGGTATGTAAAATCGCATGTCGTGCATTCTCAGGGACCCAAAGCAATCCCTTGTGATATAATAATCCATCCTGAAGTTCTAAAATCCCTTCCTGTTCTTCTGTCTTCTGCGCACTTCCACTGAGGTCCTCTAAGGCCTGGTAGTATGCTGCATCTTGTTGTCCTGCCATTCTTATTTCCTTCTCAAATTCCTTGGTCCATTTTGATACTGATGATGCCAAATAAGCCAGCTGATCAGCTGAGCAACAGAACACCATTCCTTCTCCTCCAGTACTGATTGCTGAGATTGTGTCAAAGTGTTTTTCATGCAATACAGTCTGACTCGGCTGGTTTCCACCTCCCCCCTTTCCAGGGCGATACTCTGGGCGCCTCGATAATGCATCTGGCTTGCCATTACTTGTTCCTTTCCTATAAAAAATTTTGATGTCCACGCCGGCCAGTTCCTGAGCCCAGCATGCCTGCCTTCTGTTAAGGACCTTGGTTGTCATGAAGTACTCAAGGTTTTTGTGGTCAGTAAATACCTGGACCATGTGGAGTGATCCTTCTAAGTATCTTTGCCATGTCTTAAAACAATCAACTATTGCCAGTAATTCCTTGTCATGAATTTCGTAGTTGATTTCAGCTGGTGAAAACTTTCTGGAGTGGAAGGCAACTGGGTGTAGTTGTTTGTCCTCTGCATTTTGTGACAATGTGCCACCCAGTGCAAAGTCAGATGCATCAGTTTCGACAATGCATTCTTGTTGTGGGTTAAAGTGTGTGAGGATGGGTGCAGTCGTAAAGCAGTGTTTCAGTTGCTCAAATGCTTCTGTCATCACATCTGTCCAGATCCAGTCCTTTGGTGACCCTTTTGTTCAATCGCTGAGGGGTTTAGCAATTTTTGAGAATTCTCTTATAAATCGACGATAAAAATTCGCAAAGCCAATAAATGACTATACATCCCTTAAACTTCTTGGTTGTTCCCAATTCCGAATGCATTGAACTTTATCCTGGGCCATCTCGATACCATTCTTTGAGATAACATACCCGAGGAAGTCAACTCGGTTGGTGGACCAAAAGCACTTGTCCTGTGATATGGCTAGTCCATTTTCCGCTAGGCATTTCAATACCTCTTTGACAATGTGATCATGTTCTTCATCTGTGTCGGCATAGATCAGGATGTCATCTAAGTATACAATCAATCCTAGGTCTAGCAAGTCTCGAAAAATGTGGTTCATCATATTCTGGAAGGTTGCTGGGGCATTCGATAATCCGAAAGGCATAACAGTGTATTCATATAGTCCATACTGGGTCTTAAATGCTGTCTTCCATTCATCTCCCAGTTGGATCCGAATCAAGTTGTATCCATTCTTGAGGTCAATCTTGGTGAATATTTTTACATCTCTGACCCTATCTTGGAGTTCGGACATAATTGGTAATGGGTATCGATTGGCGATGGTTACCTTATTCAAACCACGGTAATCAACACATAATCTGAGGCCTCATCCATGGGCCTTTGGAACAAAGATGATTGGTGCTGCAGCTGGGGATTTTGATGGGCGGATTTTTCCTAATTCCAGCATTTCCTTGAGGTAATCCCATAGTGCTTGTAATTCTGTTTCATTGAGGGGGTACATTGGTCCCCATGGTGGTTGTTCACCCTCCTTCAGATCTATTGCATGATCATAGGGTTTGTGATCTGGGAGCTTATCTGGAAGTTCTTTGCCTAAAACCTCGATGTACTGTTGGAACTTCTTGGGTACAATTGTGGCAGGGTCTATTTCATTGGTGTCAGAGTTGACTGCTGCAATGTAACCAATTATTGTCGCATCATAGTGGTGGATGATGTCTCTATCCATTGTGAGGGAGAATTCTTGTGCCGCTGCCTCGGTGCAGTGTTGTTTACAGAATTTGGAGTCTAGTGTGATATCGTCTGGTTTTCCCCAAAACTTGTTGGGTTGATGCTTTGCCATCCACCAACAGGGTAGGATTATGTCAGTGCCTGATTCTAGGGGCATAACCTCGATGGTTTCTCTGGTGTAGTGGTATTTGTACTGAAGTAGCAAGGAATGTGTAAATGCTTCCCCAGCACCTGATAAGGGGCGACCATCTGCTCCATTGATTTGTAATGGGTTATCGCGAGTGATCATTGGTAGGTTATTTGCCTTAATAAATTTGGAGCTGATGATTGGTATGGCTGCACCAGTATCAAACAGCACTTGGACACTCCTTTTCCTTTGTCCAGGTACTGAAAGATGCATTTGGACAATTGGCCTGGAACCAACTCAGGGTGGCCTGTTGTTGGCCAGCTGCAGTTTCGTCTCAGGTTCTTTTTTATTAGGTTTTAATTTTTTAGATTGTTTTTGGGTTTCTTGATTTTTGGTGCATTTTACTCCAGTAACTGATATCCTTTGAGAACTTGATACATCTTCCCTTTCTTGGATGCCTCTGCATATCCCACGAGGCTTTCCTAGTTTAAATCTGAGAGATCGGAGGTCTCTACTTCCCAGACCCTTCTTGCTGTTTTAGGGGTTGGCTCTCATTTTGTCTGGGTCACTGTGGCGACATTCTTTGGCTGCTTGGATATGGGTTCCTCTCTCTCCTCCTTTTCATCTTCAGAATCTTCTGATGGTCATTGGTGGTTAGCCTTCTTGGTGACTGCAGCCACTGTGGTGGTTAATTCGGTTCCTTTTGAGGTCTTCTTCGCAAAGCATTCTAGCGTGGGGTGGCTATTTCGGCCACAGCGCCAGCAGGAGGCCTTGTCTGCTTTGTTTTGGTCAATTTCAGCCTGGGGAACCCTGGCCAATACTTTGTGGTTGTTTTGGAATTTCTTTTCTCAGTCGCCCTTGGGTGTGCGAGTGGTCTCTTTAGTTTTACCACGGTTGGATTTTTTGTCTTCATCTCGCTTTCGTTTCTCCTTCTCCTGTTTGGGTTCAGAGGGGGCCTGATAAATGTGGAGCAGTGGTTTTTCATGCATGTTCCAATGTTCTTCTTTTGCAGTTGCAAGATTAATCAGTCTGGCCTTGAAGCACTCATACTTTGGGTCATCCATGTCCTGAACATCTGTCCATGCCTGGCAGGCCAGATCCTCTGGGAATGCCTGGTCATAAATTTCTCTCAGGACTTCGCCTTCGACTTGGGCCTTCTCTTGGTAGATCGCCATCCTGATTCCCCATTGATCTGCTGGGAGGCCAGTCTTATGGCATCCAGGTTTGTACTTCCAATGCAACCTGGCCATCTTGTTGGTGTAGTTGCACTTCTGGTGGGGATCATGGAAATAGTGGTCCATTGCTGCAGTGTATGAGGGCCAGGTGTCAGGGCATAATTCCTTCTCAGTAGTATCGACATGGTTTTGGTGCCATTCGTGGGCATCACCCTTTAGGAGGGACCCCAACCAGTGGATTCAGGTTGCATCAGTGTTAAAGTCGATAGATCGCACAGTCATATATTCCTTGACTGCTTTCATCCATGGGATGTAATTTTCTCTATCCCCATTGAAAACCTCTGGCTCCTTCATCTTGGGAGCTTGTCCTAGGACAATTGCTGCTGGTTGCTTGGTTATGCGATTCTTTTTGTCCTTCTTCCAGAGGGCCCGAATGAGCCTTGATATCTCCTGCCCTAAATCCTTAGGTCTATCTGATTCTGAGTCTGAGCTGGAGGAGCTGGAGCTGCTTCCTCCAGGTGGAGGCACTGGGGGGGGTACCCTGCCTCCCGGTGGGCTACTGTCTCTGGATTGGGTGGTCCTTCCACTTCAGATTGAACCTCTTCCCAATGGCGCATCCTGTGGGGACAGCGGAAGGTCATATTCTGACTCTGGGTTATCACTGTTGGGGAGGGGAATTCTTCCCCAATGGGCATGTTGCTTTACGATGCTATCGATGACCAAGGGTACATCAATATCCTTGTGGGACTGTTGTGCTGATTGGGATTGGACCTTCAGTTCTTCTCCAACGGCATGGAGTTCTTCTCGAAATGATCGTCGCATGTCTTCTCGTTCCTGTTGGGAGACCGCTGAGGCATTGATGTGATCCTGTTGTAGCTGTTCCTAGAGGCGTTTCAACTTTTGTAAATCCTTTTTGACCTTTTCTTGCTCTACTCTGGGCTTTGCCTCTCTGGTATTCATCTTGGAGGCCCATTGTTGGCAGTCATTGTTGAATTTTTCTTGCTTAGCTGCCTGATCCTTATGGTAATCCACCCAGATGTTCTGATTTGCTTCCATTTGTTGAGCAAAATCTTGGAGCACGTTTTGTCTTCATTCCTCATTTTCCACAGCATTTATGGTAATCATTTCCACATGCCTCCTCAAGGCCATGTGGGCAGTAGCAACCTCTGCAAACTGAGTTGTTGTGAGGTTGAAGTGGGCTCCTGTAGCATCTGCTGCGTGTTGCTGGGCTTGAGCAATTGCAAGATTCAGGTTGGATTCGATCTTGTGATAATCATTTTGCATTTGCATAAAGATGCAGTATGCTTCTGATTCAGGATTCTGGATTTGTCCACGGAGACTGTTGATTTCAGCAGCCGTGTGGTGTAGTTGACTCATGAGGGTGCATCCCCATTCAGGAACGGAGTGAAGTTTGATTGGTTTGATAGGTGGGATATTGTCCATTTCACCAGTGTTGGTACTAACGAATGCCCAAGATGGCATAGGTAGGAAGTCAATTTCCATGGACTCAGACATTGTTCTTTTTGTTTTGTGGTTCTGAATTTCTTGTAGGACATTTCTCAGTATGCTCGCTGAGGTGTTGAGTAAGATTATAGTGTTAACCGGGGGCTGTCTCGTGACCATCAGTAGGGTCACTAAATATCTCCGAAAAAGAAAAATGAGAAGTAATAATTCCAGTGATGGGAATTATTTACTTCTCTGGGGATTCTCGTAGGGATGATGAGTAATAACGTGTTATGATCTTAAACTCTCGTGCTGTCAGAACCCATATCTACAGACACTGGGTACGACAGGTGACACAACGGTTGTACCAACTGCTCTGCAGTTCGGTTCGGCTCTGGGTTTGCTTCTCTGTTGTTAACCTGGGGCTTAGGCAATACTTACTGGTATACAGGATGTCCCTGTGGCGCTGCCTCTCTGGGTCTGTCTGTTTCTTCTTGTTGCTTCTGGCTTCGGGGTGGTGATATAGGTGTAGGATGGGCTGTTAGGATGATGTTCACTATGGATGGACGAATCTTTGTGCATGTAGAAATGGTTGTGTAAATAGAAACTTGATTGCATGCTATATCAAATGAAATACAAAGTTCTCCTTCTTATACCAAATCTGTGTTCCCCCGTGAATCCCATTCCCCTGTCCTGCAGATCCCTAGAACCATGTCAGACACCGCTTAAAACCCACAGTCAAACCATAACTCAAACGCAAGCAAAACATAAAGTAAAACATCAAGTAAAATAGAAAGCACACATATCTGAAATACTCATTGTAACATAATTCCCAATGCAATTCAAACCTATCCTAAATGCATTCTCCTCGTGAAACTCATTCTGGAACCTCCCAACTGTGAATCCCAAGCCTTTGCCTTAAACCCGAAAGATAACGTAACATATGGCGAGGGTAATACCAATGAGCCACAGTCCAGCTGTGGTGGTGGCAGCCCCCAGGAGCATGTCCCTGGCCGTTCGTGACATTAGCGCCCCTCTCCAGGCCGAGGCTCCGAAGAGGCTCCATGGTCCATGATAAAAGTGTTGATCCTCCTTGCCGCGCTGGCCCTGCAGTTGTTGCCCCAGATGTCCCCTCCCATCGTCCTCTCGTCGTATGTTCCGAATCATTGTTTCGAGGTGAGCTATGTCCTTGCTTTGTGGTTGTAGAGTTCTTCCCCATCTAGTTGTAGGCTCCTCCATCACCTGCTGGTAAAGGGACAGGTTTAACACTACTCTCTCTGGGCCGCCTCCTGCCAGGACCACCACGACCGGCACTCGATGCCTATCAACTGTAACCTCCTATTGCCTTTCTGCTGACCCTTTTGAATCGTTGGGTGTATTTTGTTCGTTGTTATTGCAGTTGCCTTCGCCAGTGGGGGCAGATGCGTCAGTCAATTGGACATCTGATGGGGAGGAGTGTGTTGGTCTGGAGGCGTCACATCTGGCTTTGTGACCTTCCATGTTGATGCGGAATCTGCAATCGTAGCAGATGCGCTTCCCCCTTTGCCAGGCCTGACAGGCCTTTCAAATTTTTAGATGTTTCACCTGGATCACAGTATCTAGTTCGGGGTGATGCTCCTGTCCACAGCTGCATGATTCATTACATCCTTGGTGGGTTGGGCTTGCCAATCCAGCGGTAGGAAAATAATTGTCATTTGCTTTTGATTGGAGGTGAATGCTGTAGTAATCATCATAACAGAATGACCAGTGTAGGTCTTTGTGGGGGGTATAGGTCGTCATGGGGAGAGGGGTAAGGGGATGGTTCCAGCCACCCATGGGTTGCTCCCTTTCTTGCTTCATGCTTGTGTCTGGTCCAGTCATGACTAGTTACTTGGTGCTGGTTTTTGGGGGTAGTTGTTGTGAAATCGTTGGACGGTGTCTGGGGAGTTGTTGAAGTTGGTAGCTGGGTACCAAGTCTTGTCTTTGTCGTGGAGACCTGTCCACCTTACTCGGTATTGTAGTTGTTTCTGGTGGTAGCGTGAGTCAACGATTTCCTCGACTTCCCATTCCTCTTCATCATTGATGATGACTGGTGGTGGTGGTGGTTGAATATGTCCTGGGATGGGTTCGCTTCTCAGTTGATCCGGCTCAAGTAGGGAGATATGAAAAACTGGGTGAATCTTAACACTGGAGGGGAGGTCCAATTTATATGCTCTCGATCCTATCCATTGCAGTATGGTATAAGGACCAATAAGCTTGTAGTCTAATTTGCTGGATGGGCATGTTGTCTTCACATGGTTCCTTTGTAGCCATACGCTGTCCCCTGGCCTGAGTATGGGGTCCGGGTATCGTGCCTTATTTGCCTGCTCTGCCTGGCTCACCTGAGCATAATGGATTTCAGCCTGTAATTCTGCGTGGAGATCGGTTAGAGTTGAAATGTAATTTGAAACTTCAGGGGACCTGACCTCCATTCTGCCGAGGTTAGGTTTAAAGCGAGGGTGGCATCCACATTTGGCAAAAAAGGGGGTAACCCTCATGAGTTCCGATTGTATGTTGTTGGAACAAAATTCTGCAATCGGCAGCAGCTGTTTCCAATTATCTTGTTGGTAGTTACAGTATGCTCGCAGATACTGTTCCAGAATTGCATTGGTATGTTCTGTTTCTCCATCTGTCTCAGGATGGAAGGCAGTGCTGAGGTTTTGTGTTGTCCCCATGGCCGCCATGATCAGTTTCCAAAATGTTGAAGTGAATAGTGATCCCCGGTCAGAGATAATGCTGCTGGGGAGTCCATGAGCCCGTACCACATGTGATATAATTCTGTCCGCCAAATCACTTGGCCCCATGGTGTCTGCACAAGCAACAAAGTGTGCCATCTTTGTGAGTCGGTCCACTATCACCCACAAAGCATTGCATTCCCCCACCGGTGGAAGTCCCATAATAAAATCCATCGAGATCGAGTCCCATGGCCGCTCCAGTAGCTGCCATGGTCTCAAGAGTCTAAACGGGGCATGTTTTACTGGTTTAATTCTTCTGCAGGTATTGCAGTTGTCAACGTATTGTTTCACGTACTGTCGTTGCTGGGGCCAGTAGTAGTTCCTGCCCAGTAATTCCAATGTTGTTGCCCGTCCTGGGTGACCTGCTACCAGAGCGTCATGATGGTCGTGTAGTAGCTTGAGTCATAATTGATTGTCATTTGGTATCCAGATCATCCCCTCGTATGTCAATAGTCCTTCTCTTTCCTCGCACAGTCCCAGGGCCACCCTGTTATCCCTTCCTTCTCCCTTCTGTAATTTCCCAATTACCCCTTGCATTTCCTGACCCTCTGCTGTTTTCTTTGAGATTTCCTTCAATAACTCCTTGTCGACCTGTGGTTCCATCACCTCGGCAGAGCTGATCTGAAACACCTTGGAGGGAAGCAAAATTCGCCCCCGGTTCTGCCAATGTTTCATCTCCCCTTCCCAGGGAGAGTCTCCTGACTCTCTAGACAGGATATCTGGTTTTCCTGCAAGTTTTCCAGGTCGATAGGTGATCTTAAAGTCATAATTTGCAAGTTGTTCAGCCCAACAATTCTGTCTGAGGTTCAAATCTTTCTTTGTTTACCAGTACTCCAAATTCTTGTGATCTGACAGTATTGTGATACTGTGTCCCATGCTCTTGCAATACGTTCCCCATTTGTTTAAGGCGTCCATGATAGCCAAGAGCTCCTTATCATGGATGTCGTAATTCAATTCGGCATCTTTCAGCTTTTGTGAAAAGTACCCCAATGGGTGGAGGACATTCGTGTCATCTGGTTGAGAACATACCGCCCCGATGGCATAGTCCGATGCATCCATTTCGAGGGTGAGGGGTCGAGTGGGGTCAAAATGTCACAGGATTGGTTCTGAAACCATTGCCTGTTTTCACTGTTCAAATGCTGATTGTGTTGCATCACCCCCATTCCCAGGGGGTGTCCTTCCGTGTTAGTCGGGTCAATGGTGTCGTGATTTTGTAAAAGTCCCGGATAAATATCCTATAGAAATTCGCAAATCCTAGAAAACTCTGTATCCCTTTTATGTTTGTTGGTTCCCTCCATTCCATCACTGTCCTGATTTTTTCTGGAACCATCTGTATGCCCGTCGGAGAGATGATATACCCCAAATATTCCATCTTATCAGTATGGAACTCACACTTTCATGCTTTCAGTGTTAATCCCACTTCCTTCACCCTTTCCAAAATCCTCCTCACATGTTGTTGGTGCTACTCTAGGTTATCCGAATAAATTATGATGTCATCTAGGTATGCAATGCAAAAAAGCATCCAGGTAGTCACTTAGGACCTTGTTCATCCAATGTTGAAAAGATGCCAGTGCATTAGTTAATCTGAACGGCATAACCAAGTACTCATAGAGTCTGTATTTTGTCCGAAATGCCATTTTCCATTCGTCCCCCCTTGCAATCCTCAGGTTGTGGTAGGCATCTTTTACATCCAATTTGGTGTATATCTTTGCATTCGATAATTGATCCAATGCTTCCCCTATCAATGGCAGCAGGGTCCAGTCCTTGACTGTCATGGCATCTAGTCCCCAGTAGTCGACACATAACCTCAGCGTACCATCCTTCTTTTTCATGAAATGGATCAGAGCCCCAGGCAGAGACATTGAATGCCGTATCCATCCCTGTTTCTCACTTGTCTCCAGGTATTCCCTCAATGACCGCAGCCTCCCTTCATCCAATGCCCTGAGGGGCTTGAAAGGTGGCACCTTTCCTTCCTGGAGCAGAATCCGATGATCGTGATGTTGATGTGGGGGTAGCCCTAAGGTGTCTTTCCCTTTGAACACAGAAAGGTAATCGTGGTATTCTATTGGGATGATGCCTTCGGCCAAGGGGGTTGGCAGGTCAGGGGCACCTGGGAAGTTGAACCTCCTCAGTGTCTCAGGTGCTGCCGCTGTGATCCCGATTGTCTCTGGTGATTGGATTCGGAGACGATTGCACTTCACTTTTCCCTGTTGTTTTTTCGTTGGTTCCTTGCAGTCCTCCTCCCGACCCCATTCCCGGATGGTCTCCTCAACATATTCCCTGGTCATCACCTCTTCAGTTTTTTCTCCAGTCTGCCATTCGTCCTCCCCTTCCTCATCCAGCATGGAGGTGCCATATACCATGTCCTTGAGGGTCGCATTTGGCATGGTGTCCCTGAAGTACTCTCCCATGGCCCTTTCCTCTGTCATGGTTGTTGCATGCGGAGAGGTGTCAAGGCATTTTTTAGTGCACCTAATTGAGTCGAATGTGACCCTTCCTTCTTTCCAGTCGATATCCAAATTATGCTTTTTCATCCATGGTAACCCAACAATAATGGGCGAGTTAACGATGGTGATGCAGTGTAGCTTTATCCTTTCATGGTGGTTATTTACCATCAGTTCCACCATTGCATCATGGGTTACTGGCCCACTCGCTACCTCCCTTCCATGTATGGCCAGTACTCTCTGGGGGACCGTCTTCTTAGTTAATGGAATTCAATTCCGTTCTGCATACTCTTTATCGATAAAGTTTTCGGTCGCCCCACAGTTGACCATTGCTGTTGTGGTGTGTTCTCATTTATCCCCTCCTCGGAACACGACTTTTAAAATGATTTTCTCATCCCTTTGATATGGCCCCATGCTCGATATGATAAAGGTTGGTTCCAGTGGTTTGGGTTCAGTGTTTGGGATCTGCCCCAGGAGTTCACCCTTGTCTTTTACTCCTGGGGATCCACTTTTCCCGCCTCCCCTTCAATCAATCCTTCTTCCAGCATTGCTTCTGTGGCCCTATAGGGTCTCTGATCTTAGTTCGGTTTTTTCGTTGAGCATCGTGCTGCATAGTGTCATGTTTTTCTTCAACTATAACATTCATTGTTCCTCCTTCGCTTGTCCTGTTCAAACCTATCCTTGGCTCGAAACCTCCGTGTGGCGTCTAACTCCATGGGTTCAGGATTGGAGGAGCTCGACTCCTGTGGTTGTCCCCTTGGATGTACATTGTGGTAGTATTGGGGTTCATGCCGAGTCCGGAGGGTCCTAAAATTAAACAATCAATTATCCAATGCAATGGCCCTGTTGGCAAAGTCTGCCATGGTGGTTGGCTGAGTTTCTAACAGGGCGAGTTGCCACTGTACATCGATGTGGAGACCATCATTGAACTGGTCGATGTACATCGAGTCATTGTAGTTGAGGTCCGCGATAATCATCTGGAATTCGGCCCAGTATGCTGCTGCCAAATGATTTCCTTGTCGAATACCCTTGAACTTCCTCCTTGCTACTTCCTTGCAATCTGCTTCCCTAAAGGCCTGGGTGATTGCCATCTTGAATTCTTCCCACATTTTGTACGTACTCTGCCCTTGGTTTATAGAGGGTTCAATCCACAACCACATGTTTCCTCGACACCTCGAACTGGCATACTTGACCCTCTTGATATCCCCATCAAATTTGTTCAGTTCACTGTTGAATTTTAGTTCGCATTGGGTGATGAAGGCCCAGTGTTTCAACCTTTCTCCATGATATATCTCTGGGTCCTCGACCTTGGGATTGCTGGACATCGCCGGATGGTACAATTGCTGGAGGAGCTGCTGGAGTTGGTCCTGTGTCATCATCACTGGAGCAAGGACCCCACTGCCTGTTCCCTGAGGCGTAGTCATTCTGGAACCACCTCCTTTGGATATTTGCGCTGGCCCTGGAGTCTCCGGTGTCTGTGGCTGGGACAGATTGTCTGGGGTTACTGGATTTGCTGGTCCTGCCGGTTCACTTCCTATAACCTTGCCCAATGCCCGTAACTGGAAGGAATCCACTGTCTGTCTGCTCGTGAGGCGTTACTGCACCGATTTTCTGACTTTTCATATTGAAGCCTTGATGCTTCCTGAGTTGCATCGGGTGCCATGAACAAGATGCAATCAAATGTCAGAACCCATATCTACAGACCCTGGGTATGACAGGCAATGCAATGGTTGTACTAACTGCTCTGCAGTTTGATTCGGCTCTGGGTTTGCTTCTCTGTTGTTAACCTTGGGCTCAGGCAATACTTACTGGTATACAGGATGTCCCTGCAGCACTGCCTCTCTGGGTCTTTCTGTTTCTTCTTGTTGCTTCTAGCTTCGGGGTGGAGATATAGGTGTAGGATGGGCTGTTAGGATGACGTTCACTATGGATGGATGAATCTTTGTGTATGTAGAAATGGTTGTGTAAATAGAAACTTGATTGCATGCTATATCAAATGAAATCCAAATTTGTCCTTCTTATACCAAATCTGTGTCCCCCTGTGAATCCCATTCCCCTGTCCTGCAGATCCCTAGAACCATGTGAGACACCTCTTAAAACCCACAGTGAAACCATAACTCAAATACAAGCAAAACATAAAGTAAAACATCAAGTGAAACAGAAAGCACACATATCTGAAACACTCATCATAACATAATTCCCAATGCAATTCAAACCTATCCTAAATACATTCTCCTCGTGAAACTCATTCTGGAACCTCCCAACCCCAAATTCCAAGCCTTTGCCTTAAACCTGAAAGATAATGTAACATATGGCGAGGGTAATGCCAATGAGCCACAGTCCAGCTGTGGTGGTGAGAGCCCCCAGGAGCATGTCCCTGGCCGTTCGTGACACCTGCTTATCTCAGGGAGCATTTTGAGATCATCAGTGGAAATTGCATTCAA
Organism: Pyronema domesticum; assembly: GCA_024516145.1. NCBI lineage: Eukaryota > Fungi > Ascomycota > Pezizomycetes > Pezizales > Pyronemataceae > Pyronema > Pyronema domesticum. The sequence continues at coordinate 99,406 of JAJJXL010000010.1, read as the reverse complement.
GTATGAACAGCAATCTGTGAGGGTCTTATTGTTCGAAGAGGGTCTTGGTTGTATGGTTGTATAGGTCTTTCGAGTATTGCATAAATAATCGAGTATGAGGTACTAATATCTTTCTGGGACTTGCTTGAAATTGATGGGATGACTGTGGGTCTTTTGCTGGATGATTGCTTCTTCGAGTGGGGGCATTTTCGATATTTTATGTTTTCTGACTTGAGCTCCCCACTCATATACCCACCGGGTATGTTGCAGTGGTCAGAATGCCAAGTACTGGTTGATGTTGGTAGAGAGCATGCAAACATGATATTTTTCACATACAAATTGCTTATTTGGAATTTTTTGATGCAAATTCTCCAAATCGTTCCCAAACCAATCAGATGACTCTTGGTGATCCTCTCAGCCATATCATGCATGTGCTGTTGATAAACCCGTCGTTTGCTAATATATTTTGTCTAATAATATGACCTCCATAGGGCATTTGAGCACATATCCCATCTCATGCATGCATCATCAGCTCAGGTGAAGTGTTTGTCCTTAGTTGCCAGATTTCCTGATCTGTCCTTATTTGGGCTGCGGCTTCCTGTGCCGTCTGTATGCCTTGCCAACACTTCACCATGGTAGATGTCATCCAGGCCTCCTGTGGCTTCTGATAGGATCCAACATTCATATCTGTTTGTCCATATGCATTTATTCTCGTCATATCGGGTTAACCGAAGGTTTGTCTGCAAGATAAGGTTTCCTGTATTGTCGGCTGCCTCAGGGCCACTATGCCACATATTGGTCTTTACCGCCTATGACAATCCTCATCTCCTTCGGCTGACTAGACTCCATTATTGCATGTCTTATCTTAATGACATTCAGTATTGTTCCTTCGGTCTTCCGATCATCTCCGCTGAGCATCCTCGGTAACATATGATTCTTAATTTGGACTTGGCACTTAGTCGTAGGGTACATTCAATTCATTCTTAAATACCTAACTGTTGCTCTCATCCATTTATTCCTTATCCTCATTACCAACTTCAACTTCCTCCAGCCTTCGTCTATTGTCAATCATGGCAGACTCGGTCATATATGGTGAACTCCTCCCTTTCACATTCCTCTTCTTCTGATTTCTTCTGCCTTTCTTTGTCCCAGCCCCTTCTCTGTCTGCCTGTTGGGGTGGTCCTGTTTGACATGGCACAATGTTCAAATACGGCGGATTGCATACAGCAGAGGGTAGTCCCTTTGTGGACTTGTGGCAAGTAAGAACCACAGTGGCCCAGGTTATAAGTATTCCAGGTTTTTATCAACATCAGCAGTATGTTCCCCAGGATATGGCTGGGCATTAGAAACCTCAGCTGTTTATTGGAAACTGTCCCTCCTAAGGCTACCCTGGGTTTCTGACCCTTTATGATGAACTGACTTTTTTTCTGGCCCCACATTATCCTACTTCCTGCAGGAAGTGGATGAAGGGTGGTTAGTAATGGCTCTTGCCTGGCGGCTTGAGTGATTACTTGGTAAGAATCCACATTCTTAAAATGTGTCTTAAAGGTAGGGTATGACATAAGGTAAGGGATTAGCGATCATAACAGGATTCAATCCCTGTTTGGCCGCATAATGCAATAACTCATCAGGAAATGACAATGAGCCATTTTTCTTCTGAGCCACATCATCATAGCTTCCCTAAGGAAATCTTGATTGCTTGTCTGGTGACAATCATGCCCTATCACTCGTGCGTTTCTAGCACTTTCCATGTGATGTCATGAGTCCCCCACCTGCGCTCACCTGTGCGCAGCCACACCCTGGTGTGAATGCAATCCCAACAGTTCCCTATGGAGTATTCCCTAGCTGAAGGTCGCATGATATTGGGTTCCTTTGAACAGGTTCCTTCAGTGGGTTCCTTGCTTATTGTATGTTGTCTCATGCTGTGAAGTCTTGACCCTTGTACTCAGCGCCACTCCTGTTCACCGACTAGACTCTGCCTTGGTCAACTAACTCTGAATGCAGGTATGTTGAATGATGATTTCGCAATGCCTTGCACATTCCATGGAGCTCTCCTGCATGCAAGCCCTCTTGGTATCCGTCGGTTGCTGAGCACCTCCTCATGTATAAGTAGGTACTATTTGCCCTCATCTTTGTCTCTCCATCATTGTCGCCAACACTCATCTTATGGCTGAAGTGCCATCATTGAGGTAAGTCCTTCCCTTCTCCTTCCTGATCTTGCCCCTGCTGACATTCAATAGGTGCGACATCTTGGGCCAGGACCTTCATGAGGTCTCATTCGGGGGGTCACGAGTCACGTGACTTCGCTTGCTGGATCTTTGGAGGGTTCCGGCCTGAATTGCTGATTCATAATATTCATTCTCTAGTCAAGTTTGCCATGTTCTCTCTCAAGTTATACATGTTACCCAATCTATCATCACACATTATAGGGTGTGACACCCTTGTACTCAGCACCACTCCTGCTCACCAACTAGACTCTGCCTTGGTCAACTATCTCTGAATGCAGGTATGTTGAATGATAATTTTGCAATGCCTTGCACATGCCATGGAGCTCTTCTCCAGTGCAAGCCCTCTTTGTATCTGTTGGTTGGTGAGCACCTCCTTATGTATAAGTAGGTACTGTTCGCCCTCATCATCTTCTCTCCATCATCGTCGACAACAGTCCTCTCATGGCTAAGTTGCCATCATTGAGGTAAGTCTGTAACGGCGGGCAGGGCGCGGAATCGGAGTCCAGGGAACTCGCGGTAGGGCAAGGGCAAGACCTTGGCTGGGCGGGCTTGGCTAGGCTGGGCAAGGACAGGAGGCTTGGCTGCGCTGGGCAGAGGGGGAATACTGGGGACTAGGGATGAAGAGAGGAGTAGTTGTATTGGATAAGAATACAAGAGGAGGATCTTCATTTATTGTGACTAGAGCTGCTACAGCTATTGCACTCCACTGCTTCATACCCTAGACTAAGGAAACCTATCATCATCACATAGAAACAAACGAAACCTTGCATCTCCATCCATGCCTAATACAAAGGAATTCAATGCTCCAGCTTTGGCAAGTGTGTCGGCCAGTTCATTACCCGGGATATTGCAGTGGGAGGGTATCCATAATGTGTGGAGGGTCCAGCCATTGGAGTGGAGTTCTTGGGCTCGGTTGAGGGCATCGCGGGCAAATTGGTGGTTTAGGTCATTGTGGGCAAGTGTTTGTATCGCAGATTGGTTGTTGGTGCATATATAAATGGGCGCGCAGTATGTTTTGGGGTAGTCCGGTAGCAATTGTAGTCCTTTGTAGATGGCATGTAGTTCGGCGTCAGCGACCTCGCATTGTGAACCCAGGTTGAAACTTTGTGTCCAGAGGTTTTGTAGTCCACTTGCTGTGACTTCATATGTGGCGGCTCCACATCCGACTTGTCCTGTGTCAAGTTTGGAGCCATCGGGGTAGAGGAGGAGGGTGCCCGGCGGCAGTGAGGATATCCAGGTATTGTGGTGTGTGATTGGGTTATCGTGTTTATTGGGGTGTATTGTTGTTGTGTTTTCGATTGAGAAGGGGTTTGGAGTTGTTGATCGGTTTTCGAGTTTGCCAGTTAGGAGGTGCTTAATTTTTTCCCGGAGGAGGCTTGTGCCTGGCGCCGATGTAGGGCAGTGTGGTGTTATCGGGATGCCGGCTAGGCTGTGTCCGGTTGGGAGGAAGAGGAGTCGGATAGCAAATTTAGCTGAGAGGTAGGCAAGATAGATGTGTAGGGGGGGCAGGTGGGCGCAGGTGAGGAGGTTCGAGATTCTGGTGCTGGGTGGTAGGCCAGTGGCCCAATGGGCTGCACTGTGGTATGTGGCGGCTAGAGGGTTGAGAATGCTATCATTTCCAGTCCACCAGGCAGGGGACGCCCATAGCATTTTGGGGAGGATGGCTGTAAGGATAAGGTGTCGTGCAATGTAGGTTGGTATGCCATTGCCTTTGTGTTGGAGGAAAAGTAGGGAGCTTAGTGCCGTTCTTCCTTGAGCAGCAGCTGAGGTGGCATGTAGTTTGAAGGTGAGGGATTCGTCGATGTGGACGCCGAGGTATTTGATGCTGTGGCTTGGTTGAATTATTTTATCGTCAATGGTGAGGGTTGGGTGGTGGGAGAGGTCTTTTGCTTTGTTTTTGCTATTTCTGGGGAGACAGTGGAGAAGTTCTGATTTTGGTGGTGAGAAACGTAGGCCCAAGTGTTTGCCCCGTTCAATGTGGTATTCTGATTGTTCTTTGAGTCAGCGGATGGCGAAGGTGGTGGTGAGGGATGATTGGAGGAGACTTGTGTCGTCAACATAAGAGATGTTGAGTTCGGGGTTAGGATGATGTTGTATTTCGAGCATTGCATTAGCGTAAATTAAGAAGAGGATGGGCGAGGCTGGGGATCCTTGTGGTAGGCCGCAGCAGAAGGGTTTGGGTTCTTCAGTGTGCTGGGAAAAGGAAAATGCAAGGGTGCGGTTCGTTGTAAAGGCTTGGGTCCAAGCACAGAGGTAGGGGGGCATTCCCCGTTGCTTCATAACCTGTAGGAGGAGGGTGGGGTTGGTGTTGTTGAAGGTGCCTTCAATGTCATGGGCGAAGAGGGCTGGGCGATAAGGTTGTTTTCCTGGGGCTTTTTTGAAGCTGAGGTCGGCGCTGATTGGTGAGAGGATTTTGAGCAGGGCATCTATGGCTGAGTGGTAGGAGCGAGCGCCCATCTGTGTTGGTGAAATGGCCAGGCATTCGGCGGCTGGTTTTGCGATTCTGTTTGCTGCAATGCGTTCGTATATTTTGGACATGCAGGGGAGGAGGGATATTGGGCGGTAGGATTTTGGTGTGGTATAGGATGCTTTTCCGGGTTTGGGTATGACAACACAGGTGGCTTGTTTCCATGTGTTTGGGAAGATATTGTGTCAAAAGAGGGCATTGAAGAGGTGGGGTAGGGCTGGTGGTATGGTGTTGTGGAATTGGGCGATAAGTTGATAGGTGATTCAGTCATGTCCGGGGGCGGATGTGTAGTTTAGGTTTCGGATGACTTTGTTGACTTCCAAGAGGGTTATTGGGGTGTATGCAGTGGTGGGGTTGTTATGTCGTATGATGAAGTCTGGTGGGAGGGGAGCTAGGGTGTCACTTTGTGGTGGGAAAAGTGTGTTTCGAAGGGCATCACATTTTCCTTGAAAGTCGCTTATACCATCGAGTGGGGGGAGGGGTTTATTGTGAGTGTGGGAGTGTCGGAGGCATTTCCAGATATTCTGTGTATTGGTGTTCTGTAGTCGGTTGGTCCAATATTTTTCTTTGGCGAGTTGTACAGTTGTTTTCCATTGGTTGCGTAGAGTTTTGGCTTGAATTTTTAGGTGGTTGTTGGTTCGGTTGTTGCGATAACGTCGGTCAGCTTGGTTAAGTTGTCGTCATAATTTGTTTAGGTCAGGATGCCACCATGGGGCTTGCTTGGGTCTAGGTCTGATCCATGGTATTGCTGTATTGGTGGCTTTGTTAATGATGTTCGTGATGTTGTTAGCTGCTCGAAGGGCCTCTTCAGTGCTTTCGATGTTGCTGAGGTCAAGCTGTGTGTCGGCTATGGTTTTCCGGAACAATGTCCAATCGGCTTTATGCCAGGCTCTTTTGGGGGGGGATTTGGGTATGGTTTGGTTGAGATAAATTGTGCAGATGGCATGGTCGGAGGTGGATTTGGGGTTGATTTCATGTGCGAGGATGTCTTGGGTGATGTCACCAGTTGAGAAACATAGGTCAATTACAGAGGGGGAGCCGCCATTTCGTGGGAAATGGGTTGGGTGTCCAGGTTTGTTCTGTAGGTGGAAGCCATGTGCTTCCATCCAATCTGCGATGGAGTTTGCTTCAGTTCGGTGTGATCGTATCTGGTCATCATTGAGTGTGCTTGTGCCTCCCCACCAGGGGTGGTGTGCGTTTAGATCTCCCATGATGATTGATGGGGAAGCAGGGTGGAATTGTGGAAGGAGGTTGGCGATCGCATGTGGTCTGCCTGGGGAATAAAAATTGTAAATGGTCAATGCCGGGCAGGTAGGGAGTGAGATGCGTGTTCCAAGGAAAGAGTTTGAATGGGTAAAGGTGATGTCTGCCTGCACTCCGGGGAGGCGGCGGATATAGGTAGCGCAAAGCGGGCGTTCTTGGACTGGGGTAAGTAGGTGGAAATCAGGGTGGGCTGGGGGTAGTTTGTTATGTTCAATGGCAGGTTCTTGTAAAAGAATGATAAGGGTATTGGGGTTTGATGCAACGGAAATTAACGCTGATGTTGTCGTAGCATGACCTTTTGCACAGTTCAGCAGCTGTACACATGCTATTCCTGAGTCTTCGTCATTCATAATTGCTGTTCCATAGTCTCATCATCTGGGATCTGTGGTTCTTTGTTTCGAATTTCTTCCATATGTTTGGTGCGTACAGGGCAGAGAGGATCATTTGCTTTGTGTGCCTCATTGCAGTTGGCACATAGGATTGGGGGGTGGGTGCATGTACCTCCTGCACGGCAGGTTGAGATTGTGCAGGGGTGATTTTTGGTGATGTGGTTTTGGGCGCAAACTGCACATTTGGGTTGATTGGCTTTGCAAAGCTTGGGGTGATGACCGTATTCTTGGCAATTGTTGCATTGAGAGGCTGGGTTCCAAGAGAAGTATTCGTTGATGCGGCACAGGCGATTACAGATGGCCAATGAGGAGGTTCCGAGATGTTTGTAGTTAATGGCTCCAATAAGGGAGACTACGAGTGTGGATGCAGATTTGTAAAGGTGGCGGTTCGCGGGGACTAGCCAGCGGGGGTTTTGTGCAAGGTGTAGGGAGGGGTATGTGGCTTCGATTTCATATTTGACAGCTGAGAGGTCTGCATTGGTGGGGACATTATGCAAGAGGAATTTGGTCCAGCGTTCGTTGATTCTGGTTTCGACTGGTTAAAGTGATTTTGTTGCGTTGGCGATAATCTGTATGTAGGGAGCGTAGGCGGATGCTTTAGTGGTGGGATTGGTGGTAAGCACTAAGCGGTTGTTGCTGGTGATTCGTGCGAGGATGAATGGGGGTTGGGTGATATCTTGTGATTCGTTAATAACTTTGTTGATTGATTGGAGGGTTTGATCAGCGGTTGCGGCAGTGTCAGAGATGGTGGAGTCGAGAGTGATGATGACCTCTCTTTCGGTGCGTGGTAAGGCCTTTGGAATGATTGTTTCGGGTGTCTTTTTCTTTTTCTTGCGCTCAACCGTGGTAAAAGGTTTCTCGTTTTCAGGTTTTCCTTCTTCAGCAATGAGGCGTTCAGCCCAGGAGAGTTGTTTTCCTGGTTCTTTCCAGGGCCAGATGGTGTTGGAGGAGGGTCCGGGGGTGCCAGAGGAGCCAGTGTTGGTGTTCGTAAAGCCCCAGACATTTTCAGGGTGAACGGGTGTTGGTTGGATGAGGGGGGCGGCAGGGACAGCGGGGGTTGCTTTGCCAGTGTTTTTGCCATTCAGTTTGTTGGGGGTGGTGTTGGTGAGTTGTTGACGTACTTTCTGCAGTTCAGAGGTGACTGCAGCTACCTGTTTTTCGAGTTCGCGGATCCGATTGGTGTTGGCATTTTGGGAAGCGAGCATGGCATTCTCCATACGATCAAAACGGGCCAGGATTTGTTGCATGAGTTGTTGTTGTTCATTGGAACTAGGGTGGGAACCATCCTGTGGAGCAGAGGTATTTTGGCGTTTGCGAGGAGCAGGGGAACCGGTAGGCAAAATGGTTGGAATAGCAGGTGAGGCATGGTGAAATCCGAAGATATTTTCAGCAGAAGCTGAGGGAGGAGGAGCAGATGATGATGGAGCAGCTGGGGCAGCTGATGCTGAGCGTCCAGGGGAGAACCCAGAGAACGAAGTGATAGGAGTTTGAGACATAATATCTCAGTGAAAGAGGGGGGGTCTGTGCAACTCAGACCAGAGGATGGGCTTGGGGTCAGAGGACCACTAGGGATGAAGAGAGGAGTAGTTGTATTGGATAAGAATACAAGACGTTGCGTGAAGAAAAAAGAAAGACAGAACGGTGGGAGGATAAACCTCCTTATATACATAGATTCCCTTATCCAACTTCGATACCAAATTCCCTACTATCCATTTCCCTTTCCTCCATACTGCGTAGAATTTTCCTTTACTGACATCATAACACGTAAGCATTTTAAACAAACATACATAAGCGTGCATAAATAAGCAAACATAAGAAACCGTAAGCAGAATAATGTACATAAGCAGGTGGCAACGAGCAAACATAATCAACCATCATGTATGAACAGAGGCATAAGCATGCATAAGCGCCAATTGTACAGACATTGGGTCCACGCCATGACAGTATCCCCCCTCTAGGGCTGCGGTCCACCGAAGCTTAGTTGAGGTTTTCTGGGAGGGGGCCCGGTTTGTTGGGGTGTTGGGCATGGAAGTCGTCGATAGCCTGGAGCTTGTTGACTTCGGTTGCCTGTTCCCAAGTGAGGTCATCCCATCCACGCCATTTGATTAGGTACTGGAGTTGCCGCCGGAAAATGCGGCTATCCAACACCTCCTCAACCTCGTATTCTGACTGGCCGTCCACAACGACGGGTTCCGGTGGGGGCAGGTGTTGACCTGGCAGTGGGTCCGCTCGGGTGGGCTCAAGGAGGGAGACGTGGAATACCGGGTGAACGTCCATAGTAGCGGGTAGGACGAGTTGGTAGGCGTACTTCCCGACTTCCTTGATGACGGTGAAGGGTCCGTGGCAGCGGTTGTCGAGCTTGTGGGAGGGGCGGTTGGTGCGCAGGTTTCGAGCGTTGAGCCAGACTTTGTCTCCTGGCAAGTAGGATAGGGCAGGCATTCGGTGGTTGTCGGCGTATTCGCGCTGTCAGTCTTGGGCATAGGCCATCTCGGCTTTCGCAAAGTCATGGATTTCGGCGAGCAGGCGAGTGAGGGATTGTGCTTGGCCTTCTTCCGGGTTGTCTACTCGAAGGTCGGGTTCGAAGTCGAGCTTGGGGTGCATGCCGTAGTTCGCGAAGAAGGGCGAGAGTCAAGTAGTAACGGAAACGTGGTTGTTGGTGGCAAATTCGGCAATGGGTAGGTACTGGGCCCAGTCATCTTGTTGATAGTTAACGTAGGCTCTGAAATACTGTTCCATAACCGCGTTGATGTGTTCGGTTTGGCCGTCGGTTTCGGGATGGAAGGCGGTACTCAGGCGAGGCTCGATGTGGAGGGAGTTGCAGAGGTACTTCCAGAAGCGGGAAGCAAATTGGGGACCTCGATCGGAGATGATGGAATCGGGTAAGCCATGTAGGCGGAAAATGTTCGTGACCCAGAGGTTAGCAAGTTCTTTGGCGTCAACAGTAGTGGAGGAAGGAACGAGATGCCTCATTTTGGTCAACCGGTCGATGACTACCCAAATCGCATTGTGGCCATCCGAGATTGGCAATACTGTCATGAAGTCCATTGATAGGTCTCGCCACGGACGTTTGGGTACTGGCAGGGGGTTCAGGACGCCGTAAGGGGTGCGTTGAGATGTCTTTGTTCGCTGGCAAACATGGCAGTTTGCTATGAATCGTTCGACATCCTTCCGCAACGTGGGCCAGAAGTAACGTCGTCTGATGAGGACGAAGGTCTTCGCTCTCCCGGGGTGTCCAGCGGCGGGGACGTCGTGGTTGCTTTGGATGATTCGTAGTCATAGGGCGTCATCGGCGGGAACATAGAGGTGGTGCTGGTAGTACAGGCATCCGTCGTGCACTTGACATTCCGAGAGGGTGATGTCTCGACTGTGTTGTTTGCCTTCGAAAAGTGCGGTGATGATTCGTTGAGCGAAAGGGTCGGTCTGGGTAGCTTTTAGGATGTCTTGCGATAGGGCAGAGCGGGGTGCGGCCAACACGGCTTCCCACAGTTGGAGTTCGTCCGGGAGGTTGTGTGGCTTGAGCACGGCTTTGTGCTGCTCGACGAGGTGGTCATCCCCTCCCTGAGGTAGGTCTCCAGACCTACGGGTGAGAGAGTCGGGTTTTGCCCCAGCTTTGCCAGGCCTGTACACAATTTTAAAATTAAAACGGGAGAAATATTCTGCCCAGCATGTTTGTCGGCGATTGAGCAACTTAGTGGTCATAAAATACTCGAGGTTTTTATGATCACTAAGCACATTGATGGAGTGGGACACACCTTGCATCTCCGGTCGCCATTCCTCGAATGCACAAACAATGGCCATCAATTCTTTGTCATAGATTTCGTAATTACATTCCGCCGGGCTATGTTTCTTGGAGAAAAAGGCAACCAGGTGGAGGATCCCTTTGTCATCATACTGGGAGAGGATGCCAGTGGAGACATAATCTGAAGCATCGGTTTCTACCATTGCTTCACGGTTGTAGTCGAAGTGATGAAGAATTGGGGCAGTGGTGAAGGCATGCTTCAGAGTGGTGAAGGAGTTGGTTCAGGTGGTGTGCCAATCAAATGTGGTGTTCTTTCTAGTGAGGCGAGTTAGGGGTGCCAAAATAGCACTGTAGCTTCTGAGGAAGCACCAGTAGAAGTTCCCAAAACCAAGGAAGGACTGCACGTCTTTGATGTTCACCGGGGTCGGCCATTCCTGGATGGTGGTGACCTTCACAGCGTCCATCTTGGTTCCATCCATCAAAATGATGAAGCCAAGATACTTGACTTCCTGCTGGTGGAACTTGCACTTCTCAGGCTTTAGGTGAAGATCGGCATCGGACAAGGCTTGAAGAACCTTGTGGACGTGGATGCGGTGTTCGTCGAGGTTGTCACTGTAGATCAAAATGTCGTCGAGATATGTGGTAACGAATATGTCCAGGTAGGGCCGCAGGACGTCGTTAATGAAGTGCTGAAAGCTGGCGGGAGCATTCGTGAGTCCAAACGGCATTACTAACCATTCAAACAGTCCATAGCGGGTTCTGAACGCCGTCTTCCATTCCTCTCCCTCGGCCATCCTTACCAAGTTATACGCCCCTCGAATGTCCAGTTTGGTATAGAATCTCGCTTTCTGCAATCGTAAGAGTGTCTCGTGGAGTAGGGGGAGGGGGTACCGATTTTTGATGGTTCCCTCATTTAACCCTCTGTAATCCACACACAGTCTGAGGGAACCGTCTCCCTTCTTTACGAAGAGTATAGGCGCCCCGGCGGGGGACGAGGAAGCTCGGATGAATCCTTTGGCTAGGGTCTCATCCAGCCACTTCCGGAGGGCTTCCAATTCCGTCTTCGACAGAGGGTAAATGGGACCGAAGGGCGGAGTAAAGTTGGGCTATAGGGGGATTTGGTGATCATAGGCTCGATGGGGGGGGAGCTTGTTGGCCTCTACTTCGGAAAACAGGTGGAGGAACTGGTGGTATTGGGACGGGATGGAGCTTGCCAGGTCGGTGACTTCTTGCTCCTCGCCGGTGGACAACCGGAGCTGTATTGGCGGTTTGGGGATCGGGAGTACGTCGGGGGGTTCTTCACTGGTTCCTCATATTGTCACGGCTCGGTCGACGCAGTGGGCGAGGCAATGCTGGGACCCGAAGGTCACAAGGTTCGAGGCGAAGCAGATGACAATGTCATGCTGCTTCAGCCATGGGATACCGAGCACGATGGGATAGCGTCCTAACTTCGTGACGAACATGGGGAGTTTCTCACGATGCCCTTGTATGTCCAAGCGGACCTCCATCAGGTGAGTGATGTCCCCCGACGAGATCTTTCGTCCGTCGATGACCTCGAGTACCCGGGGGGTTGTTAGGGGGCGAAGGGGGTACTTTATGATGCGTGGTGAATGATTGGTCAACAAATGCATAGCCTGTCGCTCCGCAGTCGATTAGGGCGTGGGTGGGGATTTTCTTGTTTTTGAAGGACAGGTCACATGTCACGACGAGGTGTCTACCGTCCATTGATCCTTCTTCAATGGCGGCGTCTCAAACGGCGGTGCTAGAAATTGATAAGATTTTTGCTAACACAGATGAAGGGACAGCGGATTCGCCAGGAAGAGAGCCATCCTGCTGTTCCCGGCTTACACATTTCCCGACTCGACTACATCCTCCCCGTCCTCCTCCACTCAATTGGTTACCTCCACAGCTGCTACTCACAATGGACGTGCTGGGACCTTGGGATGACTCGGACAGTCTCGTGCCATGTGGTTGAACCCTCCACAGTACGGGCAGCGGTTTTCATCGATCCTCTTTTGGCATTCTTCTGGGGAGAGGCGTCGACGAGCCGCTGACAGGTCCATGGGGGCAGGGCCAAAGTGGCCGCTCCTGCTGCTCGTAGGGTGTGAGGTGTTCCGGGTGGACGCTGGGGGTTTGCTGTGGGGCAGGGAGGAGGTGGGTTTGGTCACAGCGGTGGGGCGGGCACTCTCAGCCTTTCGAGCACGAAATTGTTGATCCCTCCGTTTCACGAGGGCTACATATTGATTCCAGTCCTCCGGGACATCCTGAGTACTAAGGATGTCCTTGAGTTCATCGCAGAGACCTCGGTGAAAAGCGGCTCTTTTGGCAGTGTTGTTCCAGTTGAGGTCGGAGGCTAGACGTCGGAACTCAGCGTAATAGGTAACAAAGTCTCCTTTTCCTTGACGAAGCTTAGTGATAGCCCGCTCGGCGGTGTTGATCTGGTCAGGGTCACCGTATGATTCTTCCAGGGTGGTCATGAAATCCCCAAAGGTTTCCTGGTTGACATGGTCATTGTCTACCAGGTGGAGCATTTGTTCCAGAGTGGGTCCATCAAGTCGAGAGAAGGCATAGCGGAGTTTCGACTGTTCGTTGGGGAATTCGCCGGGTCGATCGATGAGGCAAAGACGCAGCATGGTGATGAAGGATCGTAGCTTGTTACGTTCCTCCCCTGTGAAGGGTTTGTGATTGGGCTGCATCTTGCGCAGGGTGGGTACGGAGGAAGAGGCAAGGTTGGCTAAGGTGAGGGTTTGGGAGAGCTGGGACTCGAGTTGGGTGACCCGGGTGGAGAGCATATTGCGGTCTACTACGGCGGCGTCCCTGTCGAGGGAGAGGTCTTCGATTTCGGCGGCGAGAGCTGTGAACCGATCGGTAAGGTTCTCGCTGGTGTTGAGGACATGGGCGAGGTTGACCGCTCCTTCGTAGCTCGCACGTAGGGTGGCAGGGTCGAGGGAGTCGGCGGAGGTAGCGGCCAAGGCCTCGATGGCGCGCGCATGGTCCGCAAGGATCCTCACGATGAGAGGAGAGTCGGGAACGGGGGCTGGCTCGGACATGGAGCGAGTTCGGTGGAGCATAACGACGCAACGTAGTGTAACGGCGGGCAGGGCGCGGAATCGGAGTCCAGGGAACTCACGGTAGGGCAAGGGCAAGAACTTGGCTGGGCGGGCTTGGCTAAGCTGGGCAAGGACAGGAGGCTTGGCTGGGCTGGGCAGAGGGGGAATACTGGGGACTAGGGATGAAGAGAGGTGTAGTTGTATTGGATAAGAATACAAGATGTTGCATGAAGAAAAAAGAAAGACAGAACAGTGGGAGGATAAACCTCCTTATATACATAGATTCCCTTATCCAACTTCGATACCAAATTCCCTACTATCCATTTCCCTTTCCTCCATACTGCATAGAATTTTCCTTTACTGACATCATAACCCGTAAGCATTTTAAACAAACATACATAAGCATGCATAAATAAGCAAACATAAGAAACCGTAAGCAGAATAATGTACATAAGCAGGTGGCAATGAGCAAACATAATCAACCGTCATGTATGAACAGAGGGATAAGCATGCATAAGCGCCAACAGTACAGACATTGGGTCCATGCCGTGACTACGTCCTTCCCTTCTCTTTCCTGATCTTGCCCCTGCTGATGTTCAAAAGGAGCGACATCTTGGGCCAGGACCTTCATGAGGTCTCATTGGGGGGTCAGAAGTCACTTGACTTTGCTTGTCAGAGCTTCTGAGGGTTCCAGCCCAAATTGCTGATCTTAATATTCATTCTCCTGTCAAGTTTGCCATGTTCTCTCTCAAGTTATACATGTTACCCAATCTATTATCACACATGATAGGGTGTGACAGTTGTGTAGGTTAGCATCATTTTTAGTTGCAAATCTCTCAGAAATGGCCTGAATCATGTTAACAGTGATACTGCTATTTACATTGGTATACATTGCAGGGATATCACCTGTAGCAATGAAAAACCTATATCCAGTTGGCAGCTGGAATGATCAGACTATGTGCTGATACACCAGGTGTCGAGACTGTGTAAGAATGACAGGGAACCATTTAAGGAATGGTTGAAGTCTGAGCGACAAAACTTTTGAGGCACCTCTACCAATCAACTTTGTGAATGGCACAATGGGCCATAACTGCCATGGCTTTTTGTGTACCTTTGGCATCCCATATACATGGGGGATTACCCCAATTGTACATAAGCTAAGATCTGTGTCCAGGACACCTTCAATATTTTCATATCGAAGAAAGGTAAGAGCTTCATGGAGATATTGCACCTCTTGGTTAGTTAAAGTACTACTGAACTTTGCACATAAGTGTGACAATCATCTCATCGAAATATTTTACTCTGTTGACAAGGGTCTGAGGCCCTCCAGTTAAGACTTTGTACATCTTGTGATCATCAAACAGTGTGGTAATTTCTTGTCCATTACTAGTACCAGGAGTGTTTTGTTTGCCAGGTAACAAGCAAGGTCTTCAAAGTCCATGAGGCATAACCTGGGCTTATTCATTTTGTGACTCTTGACTAATGCTTTATGAGTCTCCTCTTTCAGCATTGACCAGCCATTATCACAACTGACCTTGAACAATTGTGGTATCTCTGCTGGCCATTTCCCCGGAGGCTCAGTATGGAGTTTTGAATTATATTTCTCTTCATGTTCATTATGAGGTACCAGTTTCCAAGCTAGCTTGCAGCAGAAGACACCAAAGGTGTCAAGCAAATGTGGTAGGTGGGCCATAGATTCATCTAAATTATCTGGATCTATGTACAAAGAGCACCCAAATTCGAAGAGATATTACACCCCATGTAAAAGATAATCCTGAAAATCTGATTTCAGTTCAATTCCTTCTAAAACAAATAATTCCTTCAGGTGACTTTGCCCAACAATCTGTACAGCAGACCTCCTGATAAGAACCAGGATTGCGACATCAGTTGTTAGTGAAAGTATCTCATTAGTGTACGAGTCAGGATCATCATACCTCCAAGAAGAGTGATTTACTCGCTCTTCAATTTCCCTTTGCCCTTCGACTTCCCAGTCTTCGGGGACTTTTTCATATTGCCAGTGATCAGCCCTGAGACCTTTCACTTGATCACCTTTGTGGGGCACCCCTTGGTGCAGCCCCTGGATGATTTGCTGTTTCCTATCAGAAGAGTCAGCGGATTTGCTCTTGCTATCCATGTGCTTTCTCTTACCAGTTGAGCTTGGACCCAAAGAATTGTGGTTGGTAGCCCCTTTCTTCAAATATTTTTTAATGCAGTTGTCAACTGCTTTGTTAAGCTCTGTGGTGGAAGGAGCCACCACTTTCCTCTCATTGGCCTTATTTTTCAAGTTGGCCATTCGCTGTTTATTAGCCACAGTAGCATCGTGGCTAATAATTGTGAGGGTCCTAGCTCATGACAGTGCTGAATAAATAACCCTCCGGGCATATTTATCTAGTGTAGAGCACTCTGGGTCCTCCGATGATGTCATGGGAGTATCAATGTCCATTGCATCTTCCCCGGCCTGCGGGGAGCAGCACGCAGCAGTAGAAGCTGCTACTGAGGCAGAGGCCATTTTCTGGAGGGACTCCACAGCAACAAGTTATGTGAGCATGTTAGCCGTTGACTTGTATTGGGCCAACAGGGTCTTGGCCAGTTCCTCACGGCAGGAAGCTGTCACCCATTGGACCTCAGAGTCCACTACCAGTTTGACACTGGCAGATGCAGCTTGTGGGAATTAGAGGGACAGCATGTGGACACAATTGCACATAGGGTGTAACCCCTTCTGGTCCTGAAGAGTACCCACAATGCTTTTCAGACTCAACAATTGTCCCATCTTTTTGTAGGTAGACTCGAAGAGCCCTCAGATGTGAGCCGGATGGGTGTCGGGGACCTGTTTTACCAGATCCCCTACTCTCTCCACCCTGGCTAGAGCGGTGACCATATCGTAGTCAGAAGGCATTGTATCCTTCTTTCCGAGGAAGCTTAACTGTCACATATCCATCACAAGTTGACCATTGCAGACAGTTAGAAACTGTCATATCCATCACATACTATCACAACTTCATCACAAACTCCACTTTGAGTAAACAACCCCACCAGAATTTTATGGTCACAAGTGACCACGACAAATACCATTTGCAAAACCGAAGCGACGTCAGGGATGCAAAGCTGAAAATCACACTAGTTGATTTAGCACCGCTCCGGTATTGCGGAATCTCACTGCTTTTGCCGCTCTCTAACCTTCGCCTTCTGATCCTGGCATCTGCTTCCGTGCCTGGATGTGCCAATTGTGGTTGCTCGGGTGTGATAGCGATGTCAGCCATGGCCAGCCATCCAGCCAGCTCGAGAACCTTGAGGCAAATCTGGAAACAAAGGAAACTGGACTCATCTGCACTGTTGTGCAGCAGCAGGATCATCATCACTGTAAAGTAGGTTTCCGCTGTAGCTTTCCGCAGAGTCCAGGCGGTAGTTATGCAGATCGACGATCTCCTTTTAATTGCTTGACTAAGTCTGACAAAGTTTGGTAAAGTCTGGCAAAGTCTGGCAAAGAAGTCTGGCAAAGTCCGACAAGGTGAGACAAGGTCAGTTCGAACCCAGTGAAACACCATCAAGCACCATCACCTAGATCGGCATCAGTCAACTCAACGCCAAAACTTTCAGGATTTACTACCAAACCCGAACAAGTATTCCGGGTTTCATGGTGTAGTTGGTTATCACATCAGTCTAACACACTGAAGGTCCCCAGATCGATCCTAGGTGAAATCAGATTTTTTTGCATCGTCGATTTCAGTTTGACAGCTCAGAGTAGTTGACACTTTTTACCCCTGAGTTAACGTCCTCGCGACACAGAACCCCATCCTATCGAACATCAACTTTTTCTACCGTAAACCGATCACCACAACGACACCGGCCTACGCCCGCCCGCTCAAAGTCCGACCGCCGCAGTTCATGGGTTTCGTTCCAGACTATCGTATTGATGACGTCAAGGAAAACTTCTGGTGGGGCGGGTCGGCGAAACGCACTGACGATAGTCTGAGGGTCAACGGTCGAAACATTTGCTAGCGTAGTAGTCTGTGTATGACGTAGTGCCTCCAAGACGCCCGCCCGCGGCTTAAGCCTTCCAGGTTGGTTTCGCTTGCGGTAGGCTCCTGCCCCAATGAACATCGTATCGTTCTAAGCGAGAACAGTTGTCGGGAATGACGAGGGACAAGACGCCTTATCACTGCACGTCCTCAGCGTTCACCTAGAGTAGAGTACTCTACTCACTTAAGATCTTCACAAGCCGTGCGCTGGTAAGATAAATTGGAATTAAGTTGCTGCTTCTATGCACAGAATACTTGAGTAACCTAAAAATTGGGACCTATAGAACTGTCATGTACCTAGCCCGCCCACCCAGCTGGCATCTGCATCTGCAGAATCTTCAATCGCGATCCTATTACTGCGGTATTCCCTTTCAATTACATATATCCGTCCACTCGTAAATGAGGCGCACATATAGAACCGTGGCCCGTTATTTCTTCAGTGCATCATGCGTCCGTTTCTTCAGGTGACAACTTCGAGAGACATCACAAACTTTACTTCCTTTACTCACTTTACTCACTTTACTCACTTTGCACGCTTCGCTTCGGAGATTTTGAAATTGGGTTTGTGTTCGAGATAGCTCCTTACATAACCCGTCTCCGTTTGCTCGTTCCCACCCCCACCACCCACACCCCGGGCCCGTGTTCTCTACCTCACCTTGCTTTCACCTCATTATTCATGCTTTTTCCGCATGCGATCTCCACGTCTCCGGTATCGTGTGTAGTAGCTCCTATTTTTACACCCCACGGCATGTCGGCTACATGTTGAACTGCTGTTCGGCCAATTGAGTTTGGAAAAATATGCAGTGTGTAAACAGAAAGGGTAACTTCTCGAGTAATGCCAGCTCGTTCCATGTCTCCAGCGCTACGAGACTTATCGATCAGCACCCTCGACCAAGATCGAGACTAGCAAGTGTGCTTTTAGGAAACAACCACACTTTGGTTACATAGTACGTAACGCATCTTGGGGTAGGGCTTTAACTATGATGATTGGGCGTTCTAACTCCTAAATCTAATCATAGATGCATTAGCGTATCTTTAAGATGCGTTCAAGCTCTCCTCCACAAATCGGATGTTGCCATGTGCCCCGCTTCGTTCAAGGCTGTCTAAGAGTGGTATTTTCAACGCATGTGCTGGACTTTGCCCGCGAAAAGAAGATTCTAGAGTAGCGCAACTGGAAGATGCTTACCGGATAGAAAAGTAGTTAGCCACCCCGCCCCTGGGAAAACTTCGGTTTTCTCTGTTTTTTGTCAATATCCTTTTACTTTGAACGAACTACTACGCTCTCATCACCCTCGCATCAATGGATCCAGAAGTCACTGTCATGAGTCAGATGGCAGATGATATGGCAACTTTACTCGATGTATTGATTGGCGGGCATCATCGCGCAGTCAAATCAAAGTCTGATTTAGTCAAGGCGCTCGAGGATAGTAGGGATCAGAAGGTATGTAAAAATCTCTGAAAGAAATCCTAACGATAAGCACCAATTCACTTGCTTTCAAGGATATACCTACGATAATTATGTATGGGATCAACATTCTCCATTCTCAGAAATGCTCGATTATCTAATCTATTCACTCCTCATTCTGACACAAATAATATAGCTGTCGTTCAAATACCCTTCCACCAGAGATATTGGGGATCTTATATAATGATGTCCCGCAGTTGAACCAATTCGAGATCAAACTTCCTGGATTTCATGGACAAACCAGTAGTTTTGTGACGTCCAATTCGGCATCAGGTTGTTACATCAAGCAACTTCAGTGCAGGTGTTGCTCTAGCGCTGTTTCTAAATGTGGTAAGTATGATGCAATCATATATCCCGGTGGGATTGTTCCTTTAATGCATCGAAAATTAGCTAATCGGATTTATTGACAGCGTGGAAATGCCAGGAAGTACTGAGTACTCATTACGCAGAAAAAGTCACCCCAAAACATCAAGGAAATTCTCTAATCCCTACACCCGAAACAACATCTATTCCAGGAATAGTATTTCTCTTATCACGGAGAAGTGGAAATGCCCATCCGAACCGAGCCAGTGACGGAACAACAAATAATTCAATCAAAACTCCGGAATATGACGAGCACGTATTCACCATAAAAGAACAGAAGTTCTTCTTCCTCTCTAATCACGATGAGGGTCGGCGAGTTATTTTCACAAATGATTGGTTCTCAGATGACAAGGGTATCTCTCCGACCGCCTTAAAAGATACTTTGTCTCTGGACCAAATCTGCAAAGAATGGGATAAGATTCTCAGTTGCTTCACACGGCAGTTGAATGATGCGGTATTTGTTCGAAAAGCATGTCAGATGAATAGATTACTAATTCTTGTTCTAGAGAGCATTTATAACGGATAAGAATAACGATCCAGAAGAACTCTCGAATAATATTGCCGACGTGACAGGCAAATTGTATCTGCTCGAGATCATACACCAATACCAGTCGCAATGGATCGAATCGCTCAAGAGTGTATCCTGGAATGAACAAGAAATCAGAGACTGTTCTGACGCTCTGAAACGCATGGAAACCATTGGAAAAAATATATCAAACATGATGGATGGTTTCTTTCAACGTGTGGGTCTTTTTCTTGTTGCATTCTCATTATTCAAATACCTTGTATTCTAGATGAGTGGTTTGAACGAAGATGTTGCTCGTGGTTAGGGCAGAAAACTCACAAATGCGATAGACATCGAACATCATATCCATCCATGAGGCACTCAAGGTCAGAGAACAAGGAGCAAGCATGAGAAGACTTTCATGGGTCACTGTAACACTTCCCGTGCCAAATATACGTCGTTGTATCCCGGAAATAGCTGACCTGTTTTAGTTTATATTTCTTCCTCTGCTATTCGTCGCAGTATGTCCTTCTTTCAGAAATACCCTCTGTATTCCCTCTTCCGATAGAGGTTGGAGCAAGCTAATAATGACGTACAGAGTTTGTACGGCATGAATGTCGACATTCTTCAGAATCCCTCGCCATCTTGGACCACTTATCTTTACATCGCAGTACCTGTGTTTTTACTTGTCATGGCATCTGTTTTGGTCATCAAGTGTCGACGCAAGATTGCGAAGTTCTTCGAAAAAACCAAGGTCTTTGATGAAGAACATGGCGGCCCAGCTCTATCCCCACCTCTCGGTAACTCTTCATCCACCGCGGAATCCAGCAAATACAGTCATCCAAACGATAAGCAAGCATATATCCAGCTACTCTGCGATTCGATAAAAGCTGGAAACACGGCAGTAGCTGAGTGGCTGATTATCCCCGGCATACCTATAGACAACCAGAATGACGATGGTTGGACTGCTCTTCAGTTGGCTGCGCTCCATGGACAAACAGGCGTCATTGAAAAGCTTTTGCAACATTGCGCAGATATCAACGCTAGTCCATCCAGAGGGGAAGGCGTAAGGACCGCACTACAGGCTGCTCTTGGAGAGGGTCATTTAGAGATTGTGAATGAGCTGTTAAAATTCAGGGCCGATGTTAATGCTAAGCCAGCCGAAAACGGAGGACGAACTGCTTTGCAAGCTGCTGCCGAATGTGGTCATTTGGACGTTGTGAATCGGCTGTTAGATGTCAAGGCCGATGTTAATGCTAAGCCAGCGAAAATCCGAGGACGAACTGCTTTGCAAGCTGCTGCCGAATGTGGTCATTTGGACGTTGTGAATCGGCTGTTAGATGTCAAGGCCGATGTTAATGCTACGCCAGCCAATGATGGAGGACGAACTGCTTTGCAAGCTGCTGCCGAATGTGGTCATTTGGACGTCATGAATCGGCTGTTAGATGTCAAGGCCGATGTTAATGCTGAGCCGGCTAGATTCCAAGGACGAACTGCTTTGCAAGCTGCTGCCGAATGTGGTCATTTGGACGTTGTGAATCGGCTGTTAGATGTCAAGGCCGATGTTAATGCTAAGCCAGCCGAATTCGGAGGACGAACTGCTTTGCAAGCTGCTGTCGAATGTGGTCATTTGGACGTCATGAATCGGCTGTTAGATGTCAAGGCCGATGTTAATGCTGGGCCGGCTAGATTCCGAGGACGAACTGCTTTGCAAGCTGCTGCCGAATGTGGTCATTTGGACGTTGTGAATCGGCTGTTAGATGTCAAGGCCGATGTTAATGCTACGCCAGCCAATGATGGAGGACGAACTGCTTTGCAAGCTGCTGCCGAATGTGGTCATTTGGACGTTGTGAATCGGCTGTTAGATGTCAAGGCCGATGTTAATGCTAAGCCAGCGAAAATCCGAGGACGAACTGCTTTGCAAGCTGCTGCCGAATGTGGTCATTTGGACGTCATGAATCGGCTGTTAGATGTCAAGGCCGATGTTAATGCTGAGCCAGCCGAAAGCGTAGGACGAACTGCTTTGCAAGCTGCTGCCGAATGTGGTCATTTGGACGTTGTGAATCGGCTGTTAGATGTCAAGGCCGATGTTAATGCTAAGCCAGCGAAAATCCGAGGACGAACTGCTTTGCAAGCTGCTGCCGAATGTGGTCATTTGGACGTTGTGAATCGGCTGTTAGATGTCAAGGCCGATGTTAATGCTAAGCCAGCGAAAATCGGAGGACGAACTGCTTTGCGAGCTGCTGCCGAATGTGGTCATTTGGACGTTGTGAATCGGCTGTTGGAAGTCAAGGCCGATGTCAATGCTGAGCCGGCTAGTTACAGAGGACGAACTGCTTTGCAAGCTGCTGCCGAATGTGGTCATTTGGACGTTGTGAATCGGCTGTTAGATGTCAAGGCCGATGTTAATGCTACGCCAGCCAATAATGGAGGACGAACTGCTTTGCAAGCTGCTGCCGAATGTGGTCATTTGGACGTTGTGAATCGGCTGTTGGAAGTCAAGGCCGATGTCAATGCTGAGCCGGCTAGTTACAGAGGACGAACTGCTTTGCAAGCTGCTGCCGAATGTGGTCATTTGGACGTTGTGAATCGGCTGTTAGATGTCAAGGCCGATGTTAATGCTACGCCAGCCAATGGTGGAGGACGAACTGCTTTGCAAGCTGCTGCCGAATGTGGTCATTTGGACGTCATGAATCGGCTGTTAGATGTCAAGGCCGATGTTAATGCTAAGCCAGCCGAATTCGAAGGACGAACTGCATTGCAAGCTGCTGCCGAATGTGGTCATTTGGACGTTGTGAATCGGCTGTTGGAAGTCAAGGCCGATGTCAATGCTGAGCCGGCTAGTTACAGAGGACGAACTGCTTTGCAAGCTGCTGCCGAATGTGGTCATTTGGACGTTGTGAATCGGCTGTTGAAAGTCAAGGCCGATGTTAATGCTAAGCCAGCCGAATTCGGAGGACGAACTGCTTTGCAAGCTGCTGCCGAATGTGGTCATTTGGACGTCATGAATCGGCTGTTAGATGTCAAGGCCGATGTTAATGCTGAGCCGGCTAGATTCCAAGGACGAACTGCTTTGCAAGGTGCTGCCGAATGTCGTCATTTGGACGTCATGAATCGGCTGTTAGATGTCAAGGCCAATGTTAATGCTGAGCCAGCCGCAAGCGCAGGACGAACTGCTTTGCAAGCTGCTGCCGAATGTGGTCATTTGGACGTTGTGAATCGGCTGTTGAAAGTCAAGGCCGATGTTAATGCTGAGCCGGCTAGACTCGAAGGACGAACTGCTTTGCAAGCTGCTGCCGAATGTGGTCATTTGGACGTTGTGAATCGGCTGTTAGATGTCAAGGCCGATGTTAATGCTGAGCCAGCGAAAATCGGAGGACGAACTGCTTTGCAAGCTGCTGCCGAATGTGGTCATTTGGATACCGTCCGCCGTCTATTAGACGCCGGTGCTGATGTCAACGCTTTGTCAGGACGGATGGGCATACGTGTTGCCGGGTCTAGTTCACTCTGCCTCGCAGAAGCAAATGGTCATGTAGATGTAACGAATCTTTTACGCGCATATGGGGCAAAGGAACGAGAAGAGCTAGTGAAAGAGGGGGCAATTGACAACGATGATCATTAAGATATTGAAATTTAGAATATGAATGATTATATGGTCATGTTTTCGAGTCTCGACACTGGTTGGATATGCATATGGGAGTAACAAGTTTGTACGGGCAGTGGATATTTCGAGCAGTCGTTGGATATTGATCATGAGGGGAAAGGGCGGGTGGGGTGAATGTAGTGGATGCAATTTATTGTTCAGTCGGCGAGGCGAAGGGTTATTGGGATACCTACTTTGATTTTAAGATGCATATGTGATAACTTTAACGTTTTGTATGGAGAAAGGATTGATGCTTGGATGATTTACGAGAGACGGTGGATTTGAATGTAATTTGTTTTGTATTGAGACGGTTTTTATCATTCGTTTCTGTGGTATAGACCGGCTGTCATTCAACATGAATGATAACCACAGTGGAAATTCCGTACTATCCAAGCATTGCAAAGAATCACCTGTTGGGCAAACGAGACCATACAACATTTGTTCAACATGGCATTAAGTAGACTTAATTCCATACTTACTCTGCTGTAATGAGTTTGATAGATACGGGTATACAGAGTTAATCAGGTCTCATGTTTATGTCATTCATAAGCCAGGAAATAAGCACGTGCGGAAGGGGTCATATTCAATCACTCGCAATATGTACATTTTAAATTCAGTAAAAAAAGAGGAAAACAAAAAAGCAAAATTCTTTTATCCCAATACCTAGGTACGCCATGACCATTGTATACATTAGATCTTTCCATCTTTCCATCTTCAACCTTCACCACTCACCATCCACCCTTCACCCTTCCCCTTATTCCCGCGACTTCCCTCCCCCTTATTTCCGCCATTTCACTGCCCGGGTCCCCTCATTTCCTCCCCTTAGGTTTTCCCTTAAACCCCCCTTTCTTCGGCGCACTCCTCCCCTTCTTCATCCCATCCTTCGCCTCCATCTTCCTAACAATCTTCTTCGCATCCTTTTTCGCCTGAGCCTTAACCCCTCCTCTCTGTGCTTTAACAACTCTATCCGCCTTTGTCTTCTTATAACCCCTTTCTTCCTTCAATTCCTCTCTTTTCCTCTGTTTTCTAGACATAGGAGCCCTCTTCTCCGGCAACTCCAAGCCGTTCAACTCAGCCTTAGAAACCTTCTTCGCCTCCGCCTTCTCCCTCTGAGATTCAAACCAAGTCCTTTTAGGCCTGGCACGAATCTCATCTTCATGCTTCATCAAATTTTCAGATCTCCTAACCTGCATCTCAAGGGTCTGAATATGACGTTCATTCTTCTCCTCCTCCAAAACCTCATCGACTTCTGACTCCAATGTCTCCAACTTGGTATGTAAAGTATCAACTTTATCATTATCCAACACCCTAGAAACCACCTTAGCCCCTGAGCTTGTGCATTTCTAACAGCGGTTTTAAGAATCTTCCTCTCCGCCTCAGTAGCCAAGGTGATAGATCTACCGGAACGTCCAGCACGTGCAGTACGTCCAATACGATGTTGATAAATATCGTAACTTTGGGGGAGTTCAAAGTTCATAACCACATCGACATTTTTAATATCCAAACCACGGGATGCCAAATCTGTTGCCAAAAGGAAGTCAACGGAGCCATCACGGAAAGCTTGAACAGCTTTGACACGCTGTTCTTGCGTCAAGGATCCATGGAGGTTCGGTGTCTTTGCTGTCGTCTCCGCTGCTACCTTCGCCGTCTTCGTTGTTTCCTACAGCTGGTGGCTGACCAGTTGACAGCTCTTCACCCGTAACACGGGCGGCAGGCGTTGCACGGTGATTTACAAGCAAACGGTCAGGTCTGTGTGCACATCTGCCCCCTCTCCCGAAAGATTCCTGCTCCTCCTCCCCGAGATTCACCACCAACGACACCGACACCGGCCACCACGAAGGAAGACATCTCGGATACGGCGTCTTTAGCCCCATCGACTGCATGGCTGCGTAATCCACCCCGGCTCTGTCTTCAACGGAAGAACTCCGCAACGTCCGCCGCTACAACAAGAACAACGTCTCCACTCGTTTTCCAACTCAACTCCGACCAAGCATTATCCGGCGTGCGCGCGTGATTACTACCCCAGTGCAGCCGAACTGAGAAGGGTCTCCTTATATATCGATCGCTACCCTGATCTAAAGACAACCTGTACCCGACCATACTACTCTACCGCTTACGGACGTCATTCGTTCCTGCTTCACCCGGACAGCGACAGCGTCACCAAACGACCGACTTGCGATTCAGTAACTCGGGCGAACCACACGAGACAAACTTAAAACTACCAAGATAAACTGTGCCAGCTTTGATATCCTGCAAGCACGAAACTGTTACTGTGGGTCACCGCAACTTCATCCAAACCCAGAATGACCCCCACCTGGTCTCTGATCTTCCTGCTGATGTGCGCCATGTGAAGATAACCTGAGGCCGAACCCCACCATCAAGAATCCCACCTCCTAAACTCCTCCTCCTCACTCCGCCGCCGGCGCTCGTAAATCCCCGCAACGCTCGCTCCCATATATCCCGCATCCCACACCCGTCGGCTTGTAACCTCGCCGCCGCCGCGATGGACAACCCCACCCTAATCGCGCAACTATCAGCGCTGGACGCCGAATTAGAAGAAGGCGACATAACACAAAAGGGCTACCAGAAGCGACGAACGCTGTTGTTGTCGCAGTATGGACTTGGTTCTGACTCGGAGAGTGGTTCGGCTAGGAGTTCTATACCTTCTGCTGGTGCCTCGGGTCCCCCGGGCCCCCCGGGTTCGTCGGAACCGTTAGTGAGCCCTTTGGCACCTTCGCAGGCTTCGGCGCCCTTAGCAAGCCCTTCCTACCCGCAGTTTCCCCACTACGCAAATGATGGGGGATCATATCAGGCTGAAATGGCGCCGGGCATGTCGGCTACACTGGGTTCCTATGGCTCCCAGGACTCCCCGGCATCACCACAGAGCGGAGATACAAGCAGCGGAAGCTTCCTACAAAGCGCGGTGCCGCCGCATATGAGGAGTAATTCCAAGGGGAGAAACCAGAGGAATTCATTTCATGGGATTGAGGAACCCATGGCATCACCGCAGCATACCAGTAACTTTAGTGGGGCTTCGTCTTCAATACTTTCTGCACCTTCAGCACATTCAGCCCCTCCCGTTCACTCGGCGCCTCCACCGCCAGGTTCTGCACCTGGGTTCAACTTCACTCAACATTACACCCCGGAGTTTCACCATTACGATATGCCAGCGCCTGGATCCACTTCGCAACAAGCTTTACGGTCTAATACTATGAATGACCAAATTCCGTTATTTTCCGATTTCACTGCCCAGGCTTATGAAAATGAACCTGCTACCCGGGGTTCATTACAGATTCATCGCCCAGAGAGTGATTACATCCCGCATAGCCAGCAGCCACAGATGGCACGGTACTCTACTGCTGCTGATGGGTTAGGCTTCTCTCCAACTGCCGCTGTGGCTCAAACGATGTTGAATACAAGTGATTTACCACAACCAGCTGTTACAAATACCCTTATGCCTCTTGAACCAAGAGAGGTGCCGTTTGCGGTTTATGATCCGCATAATACCAATATCGCAATGTCAAGATTTGAGAATATCCACACAGTGCTAAGGCATAGAGCACGTACGATACCGAAGCAACAGGCGTATGTGGTCTTGGATAATAAAGGGAAGGAACAGCAAGTTTGTTCCTGGGAAAAGTTATCTTTACGAGCCGAGAAGGTAGCACAGGTTATACGAGAGAAGTCCGGGTTGTATAGAGGAGATCGGATAGCCCTTGTTTACCGGGATGCAGAGTTGATTGATTTCGCGGTAGCATTATTAGGATGTTTTATTGCAGGAGTTGTCGCTGTTCCTATCAACGATTTGGAAGATTAATCCAAGTTGAATTACATATTAACAACGACACAAGCACATTTAGCTTTGATGACTGAGAACAATCTTAAAGCTTTTCAACGAGAATTGGCCGCTCAAAAACTTACTTGGCCAAGAGGTGTTGAGTGGTGGAAAACTAATGAGTTTGGGAGTTTTCATGCTAAGAAAAATGAAGAACTCCCCCCACTTCAACCTTCGCATTTGGCATATATTGAGTTTTGTTGTGCGCCGACTGGAGAGTTGAGAGGTGTTGTTTTTAGCCATTGGACAATCATGCATCAAATAGCGACATTAAGTGCGATAGTTCATTCAGTACGAAGAGATGAAGACAATACCTGTGATCCCAGTCTTAAGGATAGAACAGGGTGATCGGTTTCCAGCGGATCAGCTGGAGAAATTTTGGCCTCATGCTTGGACCCAAGACAAGGGATTGGTTTGATTCACTCTGTCTTGATGACAAATTATGCAGCCCAAACTTGTATGTGGATAACACAAGCCACAGCCGCAACCCCGGGTCTTGACACCAATATCATCACCCACTACAAAGCCACTTTATGTC
Source organism: Pyronema domesticum (assembly GCA_024516145.1). NCBI lineage: Eukaryota > Fungi > Ascomycota > Pezizomycetes > Pezizales > Pyronemataceae > Pyronema > Pyronema domesticum. The sequence goes on along the minus strand of JAJJXL010000010.1, from coordinate 71,923 downwards.
TCGCTGACTACCTGACCTTGAATTTAGTTGCCTATGACTACTACACAGAACCCTTTGCAACCTGACATTCCAAGAAGAAATTTGAAGTTGACTTTTCTATAATTAAGTTGATGATGATTGATGCTTTAACCATGGATGTAGAATTTCATGAAATTCTTGTAGATCACTTGTTAATGCCATTGGCAAATCACAGAGCTGGAGACATCATGGCTCCAATGCTTTATTTACCAGAAACTGGACAGATGGTAATGGCAATGCAAGAGGAACTGTGATGCTGTATAATTTGTACCCATGGCTAACCATACTTTCAAGCAGGGAAGTGTTAACTGGGGGTTTTCTCATGACTGATACTAGGGTAACTCAAGATTTCCGAAAAGAAAAAATGAGAAGTAATAATTCCAATGAATTGAATTATTTACTTCCCTGGGGATTCTCTCGGGAGTGATGAGTAATAACATATTATAATCTTAAACTCTCCTGCTTATGTTAACTGGGGGCTGTCTCATGACTGATGGTAGGGTAACTCGATATCTCTGAAAAGAACAAATGAGAAGTAATAATTCCAGTGATGGGAATTATTTACTTCTCTGGGGATTCTCATGAAGATGATGAGTAATAACATATTATAATCTTAAACTCTCCTGATTATTGCAGGAAGCATTTTGAGATCATCAGTGTAATGGCAGTTGTGGACAAGGTATTCAGCAGAGAACCTGAGGGCTCTAGGCTTGTTGACAATGATTGTGAATGCAAGACAGGATCTCTTGGAGAGTGCCAATGTTGGATGTCTGAAACTGTAACATGCAACAACTATAGATAATCTGTGTTGAGGAGCAGAGATGAGTCAAAGAACAGGATCAGGAAAACAGAGCAAAGAGGACAGAGGTTGGGGGATCAAGAATTGAGACAGGGACAGAGGCCATGGCAAGGACAAGGGCAAGAACTGGAGAGGATCCAAATATTAATTCAGTGAGGTGAACAAATAACTGTGTAAGGAGAAAAGGAAAGGAAACAGAATGCTGGGAGGACAAGTCCTCTTATATACACATTTTCTCCTTCCACACTGAGACACTAAACTAGTAGACCCTAAGGCCTTAACCCTTGATCAATCAGCACAGCCACCCTAAACCTTCTAAGCAAATGTAGCTGTGTATCTATCCTGGTCCATGGGGCTTACTGCCAAGCAAACAGCCACTGAGATAAGCCACACAACCTATTAGCCACAGCATAGGGGGTTGGACAGGGTACTTGGGAGAAGGTGAATAAACAAAACAGTAGGAGATAATAGATAAAAGAGCAGAAGATTTGTTGAGCAGTGACAGGATCCCCCTATTTGTGCTAAGCTCTGGTGAAGTAGGTCTATGTTGTTTCTGGTAGGGGTCCTGGTATGTCTGGGTACTTTTTGTGGAAGTGGTCCATAGCTTGGCTGTTAGCATGGAGTTTGGCGGGATCCCATTCTGGCATATTGTAACCAACCTACTTGACCAGAACTTGGAGTCTGCAGCGATGTAGTCAGGAGTCTAAGATTCCTCAATGAAGTATTCATCTTTTCCATCTATTTCCACTGGTGGGGGTGCATCTGGTCATTGTCCTGGATGGCATTTCATTGTTGGGGGCAGTTCAAGGTGGTAAGCATATGGGGATATTTTAGCAACCATCTTGAATGGTCCATGGCATTTGTTGTCAAGTTTTCATGATAGTTAGCATGTTTTCAAATTTCTTGCATCCAGCCAAACATGATTGCCTCATTGATAGTTTGGTAATTATAACTGGTACCTATCTACATTGTCTTGATATCAGAGGTTGGCTCAATTAATCTCAGCTTGCAGATGACTGTAGATTTCTAAAAGGGTCTTGGATGTTGTCAGGGCATGGCAATCATTGATGTCATTCATGGCAGCAGGTGTGAGGTCAAATTGGCATTGAGGGTCAAATCCTTTGTTGGTGAAAAATGGGGAAGTACCTGTTGTCTCAGAGGCTTGGTTGTTTGCAGCGAACTCAGCCAGGGGCAACCATTCTGCCCAGTCATGCTGTAGGTAGTTGACATGTACTTGTAAGTATTGTTCCATGATTGCATTCATTCATTCAGTTTGGCCATCTGTTTGTGGGTAGAAGGCAGTTGAGAGTCATGGATCAATTCACAAGTGGCGACATAAGTGTTTCCAGAACAGTGCAGCAAATTGGGGTCCTTGGTCAGATATGATTCGCAGGGGCAGTCAATGGAGTCAGAAGACATGGCTCATAAATAGGTTGGTGAGTTTCTTGGCATCAACATCAGTATGGCAAGGTACAAGGTAGCATTCCTTTGTCAGTCAGTCCACCACAACCCAGATTGCATCATAACCATTGGACCAAGGTAATCCATTTACAAAGTCCATTGATATATCCTGCCAGGGTCTGTCTGGGATAGGTAGTAGTCATAGGACACCGAATGGAGCATGTCTGCTAGTCTTTGAGCATTGGCAGATATGGCAGTTATGAGTGTAGCAGTCAACATCTCTGTGCATCTTGGGCCAGGTATATGTTCTTGACAGGTATTCAAGTGTCTTAGATCTGCCGGGGTGACCTGCAGTAGGAGTCTCATGATGTTGTTGCATAAGGTGCTGTTATGGTTGCAAAGGCAGAGCGGGGACAATTATAACCCGGGGGCTCAATTCGTAATTAATTATTGACGAGTAATTAAATTAATCAATAACGAATTCAACGTTGGGTCTATAGAGCAGTGCGTGCATCAACTCCAGTGAGACCTGTGTTTAGAACTCTTGATTTATTAACTCTTATCGAATAACAATTCGAACAGGCACAGCGCTGGGGCAACGAGGCAGCGAAGCAGAGGTGGTGAAGCGTAGACGAAGCGAAGGCGAGGGTGGAGACAGGGCCGTGATGACACGGGAATTCGTAAGTAGCGACAACGAAATTTATTTAACGAGTGTAAACAAATAACTGTGTAAAGAGAAAAGAGAAACAAAACAAGCATGCGACACAATCAATCTACTTATACAATCTTTTCCTTTACACGCCAAGAACCCAAATACCATGCGCAGCACAAAACCACAAAACCCTAATCCGTAGTGATTATCGCTACATCTGTAATCACTTAGTTGCCAACCCTTATCACTAATTAGTTCTCAGTTAGCTGAAACCGATTAGATTCCAGGTCTTGGCTATCGACAAGGGTAAGGACCCATGTCGCTGTCTAGTGCACCAAGGTTTGCGCTAACCCATAGAGCGCGGGACTCTTCGAGTTGCCTAATCGAGTGACGGGTGGTGAGGCTACAGTATTCGGACCCGCGGTATACCGTAATTTCATGGGAGACTTTTGTCGAAAAATCATAGATCGTAGGGTTGAGGATCACGGGCCGTGACAGGATCCCCCTGTTTGGGCTGAGCTCCGGCGAAGTAACATTCTAAAGCCGGTTTGAGAGTGGCCCCGGTTTGTTGGGGTATTTTTCATGGAAGGTATCCACAGCTTTGCTTTCAGAGTGAAGCTCAGCAGGCTCCCAGTCTGGTAAGTCATAGCCAACCCATTTAATTAGGTACTGTAATTTTCGTCGGTGAATTCGGGAGTCGAGTACGGCTTCAATAAAGTATTCGTCTTCGCCATCGATTTCTACCGGGGGCAGGGGTTCCGTATTTTGTGCGGGGTAGGCATCATCGGCGGCGGGCTCTCATAGTGAGACATGGAAAACATTGTGACATTTCATTGATGGGGTTAACTCGATTCGGTATGCATACGGAGATAATGTTTCGATAATTTTAAATGGGCCATGTCATTTATTGTCGAGCTTTTTGCTGGGTCGTCGGGTTTTCCAGTTGCGTCCGTCGAGCCAAATTAGATCTCCGTTCTGGTAGTTTGGTGCAGGCAGTCGTCGGTTATTCGCATTTTCTTGATGGCGGAGGTTTGACCTATTAATTTCAGCATGGAGGTGGCTGTGAATTTCTGCAAGGGCTTTTGACGTCGTTAATGCTCATTGGTCGTTGATGTCATTGGTCGCCGCTGGCAATAAATCGAATTGGCAGCGGGGGTCGAATCCCTTATTGGCGAAGAATGGGGATGATCCTGTAGTTTCCGAAGCTTGGTTGTTCGCCGCGAATTCTGCCAGTGGCAGCCATTCTGCCCAGTCATCTTGTAGATAATTAACATGAGCCCGTAAATACTGTTCCATAACTGCGTTCATTCGCTCCGTTTGACCGTCTGTTTGGGGGTGGAAGGCCGTCAATAATCGTGGTTGTATCCCTAGCCGTCGGCAAAGGTTTTTCCAAAATAATGCTGCGAACTGGGGCCCCCTATCAGAGATAATTGTTAATGGTAGGCCGTGGAGTCGGAATATGTTTGCGATAAATAAATAGGCCAATTCCTTTGCATCGACGTCCGTTCGGCAAGGTACCAAGTGTCGCTCCTTAGTTAAACGGTCCACCACTACCCATATGGCATCGCAACCGTTCGACCAGGGGAGGCCCGTTACAAAATCCATTGATATGTCCTGCCAGGGTCTATCTGGAATAGGCAGGGGACGTAATACTCCAAATGGTGCATGCCTGCTTGGTTTCGTGCGTTGGCAGGTGTGACAATTACGGGTGTAGCGGTTGACGTCCATTCACATTTTTGGCCAGGTGGAATTTCGGCAAAGATATTCGAGGGTTTTTGATCTGCCGGGGTGGCCTGCGGCCGGAACGTCATGGTGTTGCTGTAGTAGATGGAGTTTTAGTGGTTCGTAAGTCGGGACCCAAATTATTTGGCAGTAACGGAGGAGGTTATTGTGTTCGTTGCATTCTGCAAGGGAAATTTCCCTGCAGTGTTTAGTGCCATCTCGAATCATTTTTAGAATTTTGTTTGGGAATGGGTCCTCGTTATAGCCATCAATAAATAATTGTGCAAGCGTTGGGGAGACCATTGTCGGAGTTGCCATTGCTGAAAGTTGTAGAATATTCTCGGATTTAATTATTGTTGTTTGGTTTTTGAGGGAGCGGTCATCCCCCGCTTTGGGCAGATCTCCGGATCTGCGAGTTAATGCGTCCGGCTTGCCACCGGCGGTGCCGGGACGATAAACAATTTGAAAATTAAACTGGGACAGGAACTGAGACCAGCGGGCTTGATGATGATTCAACAATTTAGTCGTTGTGAAATATTCCAAGTTTTTGTGATCGGACAAAACACGAATAGGGTTGATGATGGACTGTAATTCGGGGCGCCATTCTTTGAAGGCTTGTATGATGGCCATTAATTCCTTATCGTAAATCTCGTAATTACATTCCACAGGGGAATGGTTTTTTGAAAAATATGCCACGGGGTGGAGGACATTGTCGTCATCATATTGGGATAACACACCAGCCGAGACATAATCGGAGGCATCCGTTTCAACAATAATGTCCCGGTCTGGGTCGAAATGGGCCAGTACGGGCACTGATGTGAAGGTTGCCTTTAATGTGTCGAACGCTGTTTGTTGATCTGTTGACCAGGCGAACGGAACTCCTTTACGGGTGAGGAAGGTGAGCGGTTGAACAATACGAGAATAGTTACGGACGAAGCGGCGGTAAAAGTTGGCGAAGCCCAGGAATGCACGGACATCCTTTAAATTGCTGGGAGGTTCCCACTCTTGTACGGCGCGAATTTTGTCAGGGTCCATTTTAATTCCCTCCGTGCTGATAATTAACCCTAAATATTTTACTTCTTGCTGATGAAATTCGCATTTTTCGGGTTTTAGATGGAGGCCCGCTTTAGCGAAAGCGTCGAGAACCAAACGGACGTGTTGTTGATGCTCTTCGAAATTGTCGGAATAAATTAATGTATCGTCAAGGTAGGCGGTACAGAAACGGTCCAAATAAGGTGCCAATACATCGTTAATGTAATTTTGGAATGTCGCTGGGGCATTGGTCAACCCAAAGGGCATAACCAGTGATTCGAATAAGCCATAGCGAGTGCGGAATGCAGTTTTCCATTCCTCGCCTTCGGCCATGCGAATTAAATTGTACGCTCCGCGGATATCCAATTTTGTAAACCATTTGGCCTTCGAAAGGTTCATGAGGGTGTCCTGTAATAGCGGCAGTGGGTACCTATTTTTGATGGTGCCCTTGTTAATGCCTCTATAATCGACGACTAATCATAACGAACCATCTCCTTTTTTAACAAATAATATTGGAGCGGCGGCGGGGGAAGACGAGGTGCAGATAAATCCCTTAGACAAGTTTTCGTCTAACCAGCGTTTGAGTTCCTGTAATTCGGGACGGGATAAGGCATAGAGAGGGCCAAACGGGGGTTTGAACCCATCCGTCAGCGGAATTGTGTGGTCACTTGGGCGGTGCGGAGGTAATTTATCGGCGTTGGCTTTTTTGAATATTTTCAAGTAATCATGGTACTCGGGCGGGACAATGGTACGAATATCGGGCTTTTTGTCATCCTCCTTGGCCAATGCAGTATTAATTTCGTAGAGGGACAGGGCGAACTGTTCCACTTTGCCATAACGATTATTCGCATTGTTGACAATTCGGCAGAACGATGTGGCAGAGATGGCACATATTTTATTATTTTGTACAGTCGTGATTCCTTTAATGGGTGTCGTGGTAATTTTGGATCGATGGGCGAGGCAATCTGGCGATGGGAATTGAATATCCATTTTTGGGAAATTAATATTCACGTCATGTTTTTTTAACCATGGTATTCCGAGAACGAGGGGGTAATGGCCAATGGAGGCCACATATGCAATGAGTTTTTCATGGTGGTCGCCGATGGTACAGTCAATGTGGACGTATTCGGTAATATCACCGGTGGAAATGGGTCGTCCGTCGATGACTTCGACGGTCTTCGGGGTTCTCAATTGGTAACGGGGAATGTTGTGTTGGCGGGCGAATTTATCATTCATGAAGGAGTATCCAATACATCCACAATCAATAAGGGTGTGGGTGTCAATTTTTAAATCGTGGTCGGACAATGTGCATGGGACAATTAAGTGGTTTCCATCTAATTCACTCTCTTGTTTATTGGAAAGCGAACTAGCAGATACATATAAAACTTCCTGGGCAGAAATGAATGAAGACACCGGGGTGGGTCCATCAACAGAGCCAACGGGCTGCTGATGGACTACTCTTTTCCCGAGTCCAAAGCGGAGGGGGGGAGGGAGTCCACGTCAGGGGTGGATATGCCCACAGCTGCCAAACGGACCTTTCGGGCATTGTTGCTGGCCAGAACGGGGCATTGGGCCTTGAAATGGTCCGCCGATCCACAATAAAGGCAGAGGCCTTTAGCCATCCGCTCATCACGGCAGCATTGGTTCTGCCATTTTTTGGCAGCAGACAGGTCCATTGGGGCGGGGCCATAATTGCCGCTGTCGGTGCTGGTGGGGTGGCTTGTCATGCGGGGGGCGGACGGGGTTGCCTTGGTGGTGGTCGGGTGGGAATTGTTAGGGCGGCGGGAGAGATTCGCACGGGCTCGGATTCGGTAGTCGAGTTTCATGCATAGTTCCATGAACTTGTCGAAGTCTTCGGGTTCGTCAGTTTGGTAGACGAGACTGGCCTGGAGTTCTTTGGAGAGTCCTCGTTTGAGGGCAGCCTTCTTTGCCTTGGAATCATAATCCAGGATTGCCATCAAACGTTGAAATTCAGCATAATAGATGCTGAATTCACGGTTTCCTGGTGTGAGGCGGTCCAATTCCCCAGAGGCTGTTCCGACCTCATCAGGATCTCCGAAGGCGGCTTCCAAAATTTTGATCAAGGCTTCGACATCTTTTAAGGAAATTTTGTCGGTTTGGACGTATGGTTGAATTTGGTTCTGGGCGTTACCCTTAAGGTAACCATAAACATAGCGAAGTTAGTGTTGTTCATCTGAAAAACGTCCGCTTTCTCCTGCTAATTTTGAACGGACTTTTGAAATAAAATATGGGAGCTCCTTTCTGTCCCCGGAATATTCGGGGGGATGGGGGAGCTCGATTGCTCGAAGCGTCGGCGTGTTTGTCGTGAGTCCTTGTAGAATTCGGATTGTCATATTGGCGGTCTTGAGGTCATCTTCGAGGGAAACAATACGTCGCGCATAATCCATGTTATCGGTACGGATAACTTGGAGTTCCTTCTGTAGGTCGATAATTAACTTTAGCTCCTGACGGTATTCTTCTATGTCTTCGTCAATTGTTAAGATCGCTGATGGGTCCGCTTTCACGGCGGCCGCCTGGGCAGCATTCAGGAAGAGGGCAGAGGTGATTCGGGCCAATTTATCGGATGGTCCAGAGGCAGGAGTCGTCATCGTAGGCGATTCGGGTTGCATTGGTATCGTGGGCAAGTTGTAATGCGATCAGGAGGTCTTCGTAGGTAGGGTTTTGTTCGAATGGGAAAAAAATGTTGGTGTTTGTGACTGGAATGTTACGTATGATATGGATCCAGAATGGAGTGATCATGAATGTGGTCGAAGATCGGGTGGTAGCAAGAGATTGACGGGGTGAGCCGGCAGGTTCCTGGTAACACAGTTATGTTGTTACAGTTGCGAAGGCAGAGCAGGGACAATTATAACCCGGGGGCTGAATTCGTAATTAATTATTGACGAGTAATTAAATTAATCAATAACGAATTCAACGTTGGGTCTATAGAGCAGTGCGTGCATCAACTCCAGTGAGACCTGTGTTTAGAACTCTTGATTTATTAACTCTTATCGAATAACAATTCGAACAGGCACAGCGCGGGGGCGACGAGGCGGCGAAGCAGAGGCGGCGAAGAGTAGACGAAGTGAAGGTGAGGGCGGAGACGGGGCCGTGACGACACGGGAATTCGTAAGTAGCGACAACGAAATTTATTTAATGAGTTTAAACAAATAACTGTGTAAAGAGAAAAGAGAAACAAAACAAACATGCGACACAATCAATCTACTTATACAATCTTTTCCTTTACACGCCAAGAACCCAAATACCATGCGCGGCACAAAAACACAAAACCCTAATCCGTAGTGATTATCGCTAGATCTGTAATCACTTAGTTGCCAACCCTTATCACTAATTAGTTCGCAGTTAGCTGAATCCGATTAGATTCCAGGCCTTGGCTATCGACAAGGGTAAGGACCCATGTCGCTGTCTAGTGCACCAAGGTTTGTGCTAACCCGTAGAGGGCGGGACTCATAGAGTTGCCTAATCGAGGAGGCGAGTGACGGGTGGTGACGCTACAGTATTCGGACCCGCGGTGTACCGTAATTTCATGGGAGACTTTTGTCGAAAAATCATAGATCGTAGGGTTGAGGATCACGGGCCGTGACAGGTGCAGTCTTAGAGGTTCATATTCTGTAACACAGATTTGTTGTCAGTATAGGAGGAGGTTGTCATGTTTCTTGCATTATGCCAGTATTATGTCTTTACATTGTTTTGTTCCATCACTGAGCATCTGGAGGATCTTGTTTGGGAAGGGTGTAATGGCGGTCGTGGACAAGGTAATTGACAGAGAACCTGAGGGCTCTAGGCTTGTTGATAGTGATCGTGAACGCAAGACAGAACCTCTTGGAAAGCACCAACGTTGGAGGTCTAAAGCTGTGATGTGCAACAACTATAGATGATCCGTGTTTAGGAGTAGAGGTAGGTCAAGGGACAGGATCAGAGAAAACAGAGCGGAGAGGACAAAGGCCAGAGGATCAAAGACGGGAACAAGGACAGAGGCAGAGGCGAAGACGAGGACAAGGACTGGAGAGGATCCAAATATTTATTCGGTGAGATGAACAAATAACTGTGTAAGGAGAAAAGGAAAAGAAACTGAACACTGGGAGGACAAGTCCTCTTATATACACATTTTCTCCTTCCACGCTGTGACACTAAACCAGTAGACCCTAAACCCTTAACCCTTAACTAACTAGCACAGCCACTCCAGCCATTCCAAACATATGCAGCTGAGCAATTATCCTGGTCCAAGGGGCTCATCGGCAAGAGCACAGCCACCCTGGTAAGCCTCCTGATAAACGAGTGATGACAAGTGATACGTGAGAAGTGAATCAATTTCTTGAGCCATGACAAAGGGATCCATAGCATATCCTTCTTGGAAGAATCTGCTGAGTGTAGGGGCATCTGGGGAGAATGTTGGTAAGGTAATGTCAGGTTGGTCAGACAAGGTTATGGCCAGGGCATGGTGTAACACCCTATAATGTGTGATAATAGATTGGGTAACATGTATAACTTGAGAGAGAACATGGCAAACTTCACAGGAGAATGCAAATTAAGATCAGCAATTTGGGGCAGAACCCTCTGAAGCTCAGACAAGCAAAGTCACTTGACTCGTGACCCCTGAATGAGACCTCATGGAGGTCCCAGCCCAAGACATTGCACCTATTGAATGTCAGCAAGGGAAAGATCAGGAAGTAGCAAGGGAAGGACTTACCTCACTTATGGCAACTTAGCCATGAGATGAGTGTTGGTGATGATGATGGAGAGAAGACAACGAGGGTGAACAGTACCTACTTATACTTGAGGAGGTGCTCAGTATCCAATGAATACCAACAGGGCTTGCACCAGAGAAGAGCTCCATGGCATGTACAAGGCATTGCCAAATCATCATTCAACATACCTGCATTCAGAGTTAGTTGACCAAGGCAGAGTCTAGTCGGTGAGCAGGAGTGGTACTGAGTACACGGGTCAAGACTGCACAGCATGAGACAATGTACAAAAGCAAGGAACCCCACTCAAGGAACCTCTTTGAAGGAACCCAATATGATGTGACCTTCAGCTAGGGAACACTCTGTAGGGAATTGTTGGGATTGCGTTCACACCAGGGTGTGGCTGCGCACAGGTGAGCACAGGTGGGGGACTCATGACATCACATGGAATGTACTAGAATGGCACGAGTGATAGGGCATGATTGTCACCATACAAGCAATCGAGATTTCCTTAGGGAATCTATGATGATGCAGCTCAGAAGAAAAATGGCTCATTGTCATCCTATTTTGAGTTATTGCATTACGCAATCAAACAGGGATTGTTCCCTGTTATGATTGCTAATCCTGTACCTTATGGGAAGGTGTGGTATCATGGTGAGGTAATTTTCAAGAATTAATTCAAAGATGGTGGTCAGCATGCAAGTAAGTGATTAATGTAATCATGAGCTTGCGATGGTGCAATCTATCCAAGATTATTGTTGGAAATGACTCATGTCTTATCTCCTAAACTTGTTTTCAGCAGTACCATCCTGGGGGATAGTTAGACGAAGTTGGAAGTCCAAAAGTCTATAAAGAGGTCTATTGTCACACCCTATAATGTGTGATGATAGATTGGGTAACATGTGTAACTCGAGAGAGAACATGGCAAACTCGACTGGAGAATGAATATTATGAATCAGCAATGTGGGCTGGAACACTCCGAGGATCCGGCAAGCAAAGTCACATGACTTGTGACCCCCCAAATGAGACCTCATGAAGGTCCCGGCCCAACATGTCGCACCTTTTGAACATCAGCATGGGAAAGATCCGGAAGGCGAAAGGGAAGGACCTACCTCAATAATGGCAACTCAGCCATGAGACGATTGATGGCGACGATGATGGAGAGCAGATGACGAGGGTGAACAGTACCTACTTATACATGATGAGGTACTCAGCAACCGAGAGATACCAAGAGGGCTTGGGTGGAGAAGAGCTCCATGGCATGTACAAGGCATTGCGAAATCATCATTCAACATACCTGCATTCAGAGTTAGTTGACCAAGGCAGAGTCTAGTCAGTGAACAGGAGTGGTGCTGAGTACAAGGGTCAAGACTGCACAGCATGAGACAATGTACGAAAGCAAGGAACCCCACTCAAGGAACCTGTTCGAAGGAACCTGATATGATGTGACCTTCAGCTAGGGAATCCTCCATAGTCAATTGTTGGGGTTGCGTCCACACCAGGGTGTGGCTGCGCACAGGTGAGCACAGGTGGGGGACTCATGACATCACATGGAAAGTGCTAGAATCGCATGAGTGATAGGGCATGATTGTCACCACACAAGCAATCAAGATTTCCTTAGGGAATCTATGATGATGCAGCTCAGAAGAAAAATGGCTCATTGTCATTTCCTGATGAGTTATTGCATTACGCGGTCAGGCAGGGATTGAATCCTGTTAAGATCACTAATCCCTTAACTTAGGAGAAGGTATAGTATCATGGCGAGGTAATTTTCAAGAATTAATTCAAAGATGGTAGTCAGCATGCAAGTGAGTGATTAATGCAATCATGAGCTTGTAATGACGCAATCTATTCAAGATTATTGTTGGAAATGACTCATGTCTTATCTCCTAAACTCGTTTTCAGCAATACCATCCTGGGGGATGGTTAGACAAAGTTGGAAGTCCCAAAGTTTATAAAGAGGTCTATGTCTCCCACAGTCTCCAAGATCATCAGCATCGAAAGCCTCCTCAAGAAGTTACCAGAACAATCCCACCGAACCTCAGAAGACACCCCTTAAGTTTATTCTGCCTTGTGATCGATAGTTCAAATAAACTTCCTAGCTTTTTCTGAGAAGCAACAATCGATTGAACGAACGAACATCTGAACCAAACTATCGAAACCCCCTCCATACAGCAGAAACTGTGCCCAGGGTCACACTATAAACTTAAGGCACAGGCTACCAAGTTTATCAATCCGAACATGAAAAACGAAAAGACCATCTTCTTGTCATGGCTCAGTTATTCGGCATAGTTATAGTGACTTACAGATTGGACGCAGCCACAGTGGCTTGCCAATGGGGCATAGCCACTGGGGCTGTGTAAGGATGTTTAGATAATAAAAATGATGCTGAAGTTTATTTCCTTGTTTCTCTCCCTTCTGCAAAATCAGGTTTTCATGCACGGCAAGGATTTGAAGGAAAGGTATGGTTGCACAGGATTGTTTCCTGTTTCTTTGTTTCACTCATTTTCGCAAATCAGGATTTTGTGATTATACCCTTGTTCAGGGTAGGGTTTTATTCTCAGGAAAATTATGTACAGTTCAAGTTTTGATTATACCCTTGTTAGGGTAGGGGTTCGTGATCAGATGAATTATGTAAAAGGAGGGCTCTCTCTCCCTCCCCTTCCTGTTTTTCCTTTCTTCTTTACAGAACGTCTTGTCGAGTTTTCGCAACACTGGGCTGCGCTCTGTCGATGCAACGTCTTGTATTATTTCCCCCCCTTCGCCAACTAATACAAGTTATCCCAACCACACTTTCTCCCCCTCGGGGGAACCCATCACATGCCTCCCCTTCTTTCAGTTTCTTCTGCTGTTGCGTCCGGAAGTGCCAAATCGAAGGCCCTCAACACAGCTCCGTTCACTCCTTCGTCTCCGCTCACGATCCGATGCGACGGCCTCGCTTTTCCAGCTGCAGTGCACCGCCGCTCTGCTACCTACACTTCTTCCCTCGGGGAACCACCACTTGCCTCCTTCGAACAGACTTCAACTCTGTTCGTTGGCCCTCAACACAGCTCCGTTTGCTCCTTCGTCTCCGCTCATGATCCGATGCGACGGCCTTGCCTTTCCGGCAGCAGCGCACCGGCGCTCCGCTCACTACACTTCTCCCTCCGGGGAACACCACCTGCCTCTCCTTCGCACAGAGTCCTCCTTCGTTGGACACTCTGTCGCAAGGACCAACAAACACAGCTCCGCTCCCACCATCGTCCTCGCTTACGATCCGATGCGACAGCCCTGCTCTCCCCGCGACAGCGCACCGGCGCTCTCCTCCCTACAGTCCTGCCTTCGGGCAAAAACCACCTGCCTTGCCTCCGCGCAGTGCTCTGCTCTCTCGCAGGCTCTGCTAGAAGGCCTCCCAACATTGCCTCGCTTACCTCGCCGCTCCCGAGTTGCGACACAGCGACAACACTTACATTTCGGCAGCGCACCGGCGCTCAACACCCACACTTTCTTTCCCTCGGCCTCCGTGCTGAGGGCCCTCTTACCGCTATCTACTGCAACTGGTCCCGACCGTCCGATACACCGAGGACTTGACCGGTGGATGACAACACAGATTCCGCCCACCTCCCCCGAAGCCCTAGGGGAATTAACGACTACTTTTTGGGAATCAGCAGGGCCGCCCTACCACGGCGGTCGGTGATGCAGCGGCATGAGGTGTCGCGTTTGCATGCTGCGCTGGATGTAGATCGGTGGAAATAGTTAGGTGCATGGGGTTTATGGGTTGTTCGGTCCATGTCTTTTCTTAGGTAGTTGACTTCTGAGCGCGGTTATCCTTTTTGTATGTAGTTAGCGTTCGTTCATTTGTTTTGTTTGTTTATTTCTTTTGTTTTTGTTGGATAAGCCTGGGAAACAGCCGGACCTCCTGTACTTTGTACTATAGGTCGCGCGGGTGGTCTGAACCCAGACAGACTGCGGTTTTGCTGAGTGAGGTGGAGTGCAATAGCTATAGTAGCTCTAGTCACAATAAATTGAAGATTCTCTTGTTGAGTTAGCAATCCAGTTACCTTGATCGAACCACCTCTTGCTCTAGTCCTGCCTCATCATTTATCTCCTCCCTCCTTGTCTGAGTTCTGCAGACCACCCCCTCTTTCAACTGAGGCATTATGTCTCAAACACCTATTACCTCCTTCTCTGGGTTTACCCCTGGACGCTCAGCATCAGCTGCCCCAGCTGCCCCAGCTGCTCCATCATCATCTGCTCCTGCTCCTTCAGCTTCTGCCAAAAATATCTTCGGATTTCGCCATGTCTTACCTGCCCTACCTACCATTTTGCCAACCAGTTCCCCTGCTCCTCGTAAATGCCAAAATACTTCTGCCCCACAGGATGTTTCCCACCCTGGCTCCTCCAAACAAAATAACTTTATGCAAAAACTTCTCACCTGATTTGACCGCATGGAAATTGCAATACTTGCTTCTCAAAATGCCAACACCAATCGGATCCACGAACTTGAAAAGCAAGTAGCTGCAGTCACTGCCGAACCCCAGGCCCCTCCTCCAACACCACCTGGCCCTGGAAGGAACCAGAAAATCAACTCTCCTGGGCCGAACATTTAATCGCTGATGAAGGAAAACCCAGCAATAAGGAAAAACCCTTCACTACTGTTGAACACAGGAAAAAGAAAAAGACACCTGAAACAATCATCCTGAAGGCCTTCCCACGCACTGACAGGGAGGTCATAATCACTGTTGACACCACCATCTCTGACACTGCAGCAACCGCTGATCAAACCCTCCAATCGATCAACAAAGCCATCAATGAATCACCAGATATCACCCAGCCCCCCTTCATTCTTGCACGAATCACAAACAACAACCATCTTGTGCTTACCACCAACCCCACCACCAAAGCATCCGCATATGCCCCATACCTACAGATTATCCCCAACGCAACAAAATCACTCAAACCAATCGAAACCAGAATCAACGAACGCTGGACTAAATTCCTATTGCACAATGTCCCCACCAATGCCGACCTCTCTGCCATCAAATATGAAATCGAAGCCATGTACCCCTCCCTACCCCTCGCGCAGAACCGCCGCTGGCTCGTCCCAGCAGAACACCGCATTAACAAATCAGCCCCCACCCTTGTCATCTCGCTTATCAGAACCATTGATCACAAATGCCTTGGAACCTCTTCATTGGCTATCTGTAACCAACTCTGTCGCATCAATGAATACTTTTCCTGGAACCAAGCTTCTCAATGCAGCAACTGCCAAGGATATGGCCATCACCCCAAGCTCTGCAAAGCAAACCAACCAAAATGTGCAGTCTGCGCACAGAACCACACCACCAAAAGCCATCCCTGCACAATCTCCACATGCCGCGCAGGAGGTGCATTCACCCACCCTCCCATCCTATGCACCAACTGCAATGAACCACACAAGGCCAATGACCCTCTCTGCCCTATGCGCATCAAACACATGGAAGAATTAAGAAACAAACAAACACTGATCCCAGATCATGAGACCATGGAACAACAATTATGAATAATATAGAACCAAGAATAACATGTGTGCAGCTGCTGAACTGCGCAAAAGGTCATGCTACAACAACCTCAGCATTAATTTCCTTTGCATCTAATCCCAATACAGTCATCATTCTTCTGCAAGAACCAGCTATCGAACACCACAAACTACTGCCATCCCACCCAGACTTCCACCTACTTACCCCTGTCCCAGAACGCCAACTCTGTGCTACCTATGTATGATGACTCCCCAGAGTACAAACAGACATTGTGTTTACCCACTCCAATTGTTTCCTGGGAACACGCATCTCATTCCCCACCACCCCTGAATTCACTGTATACAACTTCTATTCCCCCGGACGACCACATGCAATAGTGAACCTCCTCCCACAATTTCACCCCAGATCCCCAGCAATTATTATGGGAGATCTCAATGCACACCATCCCTGGTGGGGCGGAACCAGCACCCTGAATGACAACCAAGTAATATCACACTGCGCAGAAACTGACTCCATTGCAAACTGGATGGAAGCAAATAGATTCTACCTACACAACAAACCTGGACACCCAACCCACTTCCCATGAAATGGCAACTCCCCCTCAGTAATAGACCTATGCTTTTCAACCGGTGACATCACCAAAGATATTTTCACCCATGAAATTAACCCTGACTCTACCTCTGACCATGCTATATGCACCATTTACATTAACCGGACCCTACCCGCATCCCCCCCCAAATGAGCCTGGCATAAAGCCGACTGGACATTATTCCGGAAATACATAACTGAATCCCAATTGGACCTTAGCAACATTGACAGCACTGAACAAGCCCTCTGTCCAGTTGACACCATCACAAACACCATCAACAATGCAACCGATGCCACAATACCATGGATCAAACCCAGATTGAAACAAGCCCCTTGGTGGCATCCAGACCTGAATAAACTATGCCGACAACTTAACCAAGCCGATCGGCGACACCAAAATGACCGAACCAATAACCGCCGACAACTGCAAGCCAAAAAACTATGCAATTAATGGCGAACTACTGTCCAACTCGCAAAGGAAAAATACTGGACAACCTGACAGCAGAACACGGACAGCAAGAACATCTGGAAATGCCTCCGAAACTCTGACACACACAATAAACCCCTCCCTGCAATAGATGACTTCAATGGCAAATGTGATATCCTCCGCAACACACTCTTCCCACCACAATCCAATAACCAACAACCTCTCCCGCCAAATTTCATCACACGACACAACAACCACCCCTCCGAATACACCCCAGTCACCCTCCTGGAAGTCAACAAAGTCATCCGAAACCTCAATTACACCTCCGCACCAGGACATGACCGAATCACCTACAAACGTATCGCCCAATTCCACAACACCCTGCCAACAGCACTACCCCAGCTATTTGATGCCCTCTTCCGACACCAAGCCTTCCCAAGCACATGGAAACAAGCCACATGTGTTGTAATACCAAAACCCGGGAAAACAGCCTATACCACACCAAAATGCTACTGCCCAATATCTCTCCTCCCCTGCCTCTCTAAGATATATGAAGGCATAGCAGCAAACAGAATTGCAAAAACCGCCACCGAATGCCTGGCCATATCGCCAACACAGATGGGTGCTCGATCCCACCACTCAGCCATAGATGCCCTCCTCAAAATCCTCTCACCAATCAGCACTGATCTCAGCTTTAAGAAAGCCGCAGGAAAACAACCCTACCGCCCTGCCCTCCTCACCCATGACATCGAAGGCGCCTTCAATAACACAAACCCAACCCTTCTCCTACAGGTTATGGAACAAAGAGCAATGCCCCCTTACCTCTGCGCCTGGACCTGAGCCTTCACAACAGATCGCACCCTTGCTTTTTCCTTCTCCCAGCAAACCGAAGAACCCAAACCCTTCCTCTGTGGCCTGCCACAAGGATCCCCTGCCTCACCCATCCTCTTCCTAATTTATGCCAATGCAATGTTAGAAATACAACACCAGCCTAGCCGAGAACTCAATATCTCCTATGTTGATGACACCAGCTTCCTCCAATCATCCCTCACCATCCCGTTTGCCATCCACCGCCTGAAAGAACGCTCAGAATACCACATTGAATGAGGCAAACACCTGGGCCTTTGCTTCTCACCACCAAAGTCGGAACTACTTCACTGCCTCCCCAAAAACAGCAAAGACAGAACAAAAGACCTCTCCAGCCACCCACCCCTCATCATCGACAACAAAATAATACAACCCAGCTACAGCATCAAATACCTCGGCATCCATATTGATGAATCACTCACCTTCAAAAAACATGCAACCTCAGTGGCTGCCCAAGGACGAACAACACTGGGCTCCCGATTATTCCTCCGACACAGAGGCAATGGCATACCAACCCACATTGCATGACACCTCATCCTCACAGCCATCCTCCCGAAAATGCTATGGGCATCCCCCACATGGTGGATAGGAAATGACAAAATCCTCTACCCATTGGCTACTGCATACCACAGTGCAGCCCGATGGGCCACTGGACTACCACCCAGCACCAGAATTTCAAATCTCCTCACCTGCGCCCACCTACCTCCACTACACGCCTACCTTAACTACCTTTCAGCAAAGTTCGCTACTCAACTCCTCTTCCTCCCGGCTGGACACAGTTTTGCTGGTATCCTGATAATACCACACTGCCCGACATTGGCCCCAGGAACAAAACGCCTTAGGGAACACATCAAACACCTCCTCTCTGGCACCCTCGAAAACCGATCAACAACTCCAAGCCCCTTCGCAATCGAAAGCATAACACCAATAAACCCCAACAAAAATGACCAACCTGCCTTATGCCACAACACCTGGATATCCTCACTCCTGATTGGCACCCTTCTTCTCTACTCCGATGGCTCCAAACTTGACACTGGACAGGTTGGGTGTGGAGCAGCCATATACGAAATAACTGCAACCGGGCTACAACACCTCCGAACACGCAGCTGCCACCTCGCGTCACGATGTGAGGTCTTTGATGCAGAACTACATGCCATTTGCGAAGGCCTACATCTGCTCCCAGACTACCCCAAAACATACCTCGCACCAATTTATATCTGTGTCGACAACCAATCTGCAATACAGACACTTGCCGACAATAACCTAAACCACCAGTTTGCCCGCGATGCCCTCAACCGAGCCCAAAACCTTCACTTCAATGGCTGGAACTTGCACACTCTATGGACACCCTCACACTGCAACATCGCAGGCAATGAACTAGCGGATATACTGGCCAAGGCCGGAGCCCACTCCCAAATGCCATGCCCTGCCACCATCACAACCGAAACCTGGATACGAGCCCAGGTCTGACAAAACTTCTTCAATGCATGGAAAGCAGAGCTTCCAGACTGCCAACCATCCTTCAAATATCCCAAACACGTACAGAGACTGCCATTCCACACCTCCCGAGCCCTCTACCGAATTCGCTCAGGCAGAACACCATCAGATCCATGGCAACGAGAAGACCCCACCGACTGCCCATGTGGTAATGGATTAATATCCTCACACCACTACCTGTTTGAATGTAACAACCTGACAACTGAATGGGAAAAATTACGCC
This sequence comes from Pyronema domesticum, assembly GCA_024516145.1. Taxonomy (NCBI): domain Eukaryota; kingdom Fungi; phylum Ascomycota; class Pezizomycetes; order Pezizales; family Pyronemataceae; genus Pyronema; species Pyronema domesticum. The sequence continues at coordinate 52,493 of JAJJXL010000010.1, read as the reverse complement.
GATCCACAACACATGACTTTTCACTAAACCAACTCTTCAGAGATGAAAAAGGCATCTCAGCCTTGAGTACTTTCGCACACAACACAGGCCTTGGCTACAGCAAGATGGTTACCTGCCGAACCACCCCACTTGAAAAAGATGATGAAAAGATGGATGCAGGAGTCGCAGTGCTGGGATTTTCGGCCTTCGATAGTTAATGATCTTTGCACTCTTTAAATATTTATGTGCTGATTTATGTTTCCCTTTGTATTGTCAGTAGAAGGGGATGCACGATTTCGTTTGTTATGCAGGTGATGGATGATGATGATATGTATTTCCTTGGTCATGGTATGAAGCGGTGGAGTGCAATAGCTGTAGTAGCTCTAGTCACAATAAATGAAGATCCTCTTGTCGAGTTAGCAATCCAGTTACCTTGATCGAACCACCTCTTGCTCTAGTCCCGCCTCCTGCCTAGCCTTGTCTCTTGCCGAGTTGTTGCTGTGTTTTTTGATCTTGGCTTGCCAATTTGAAGAATTCCTGACACTGCCTGTCAAAGATTTGTCTGCTCCTTCGAGGATTTCTACTTCATGACCTTTTGTGTTTGGACCGACCAACTTGCCTCTATATTCTCTGGCCGCCTTCTTGAAGACGAACAACTGGAAGATAGCATTGTCAATACCATCGAGATCAATCACGACGACGCACAAATTGCTTGCCAACTTGCTGAAGAAGGAGGTTACTTATCAGTCTCTTGGGGACCCTACCTTTCTCACTCCTCTATCCTTAAACATGTGTGGAACATTGGCTGGACACTGTCTCTTCCTATCCCCACCCACTAAGGAAAAATGCCAATCAACAAAACCTTCTCCGATGACTTGTGGCAACGTCTCCAGGTCGCCAGCACCATCACAGACCTGGATGCTATTGACCCTCTTCAATATATCCATGGAATCCGTGCCGAGGTCCTCCATACTCCAGACTACATGAACAAAATAAACCCTGATGAACCCACCCTCGATATGGAAACAGCCAGAGCAAATGCAGCAGAACAAGAACTTGTCCGGCAAGGAGAAATTGTTACCCGTCTACTGGCCCAACCACCGCCCAATCCACAGGAAAGACGAGGTGATAAGTTACCTGATGCTCCCATGTTTGATGGTACCCATGACAAACTTCGATCCTTCGTTACCCAGCTACGCCTAAAACTCTTCAGCGATGCTTCTCGTTTCCCAACTGCCCGACTCTGAGTATCATATGCAATCAGTCGATTGGAGGGATGTGCCATGGAACAACTCCTACCATACATCCGGGACCATGGACAAATCGTGAATCTGCAGGATGCTGAACAAGTTATTGGTGTTCTACAAACCACATTCGGTGACCCAGACCAGGTGGCTACAGCCCGACACAAACTCCAAGCCCTCCGCCAAGGCAACAAAGAATTCTCTGTCTACTATGCTGAGTTTTCCAAACTTGTCTCTGAATTGGACTGGGACGAATGGGCTACCATGGATGCACTCCGAAATGGACTCTCAATCGAAATTTTGGAAAAACTCATTGGTTCACCCGCCCCAGATACCATCCATGATTTTGTCAACCAATGTCAGGCACTTGATTCCCAGATCTGCGCAGTTGAAAACCTCCACAAACTTCGATCAGGGCCATCAGGATGAGCCACCACCTTGCCATGCACACCCTTGACCCCCACTCCAGCTCCCAAGCCGCAAACTACAACCACTCAATATGGTCCTACCCCAATGGACCTCTCCACCAACTGCTGTAAAATTACCCCCCAAGAATGAGCAGCACGACTTGCTGAAGGACGCTGCCTTTACTGTGGTGGCCATGGTCACATGGCTGCTGCCTGCCCAAATAAACCGGCTACTCTCTGAGCTGCCGCCACTGTCACCACCAGCCCTGAAACTCCGAAAACCCCTGATGAGTCGGAAAAAGTCTAGACCAGCTGCACATCGATGGCCCTGCTGCTGGTCTATCACTTGTATTGTCTTCATTTAGTCTAAAATTGTTAACTCTTGGAATTACGGACACAGTTATGGAAGAAGTATCAATGGAAGGAAAACATCTTATCATTTCTTGTACTCTATCATTTAATGATAAAATCATTCGTACCCATGCACTGATCGACTGTGGAGCAACTGGTATATCCTTTGTAGATGAAGACTTTGCCCGCCATCATCAAATCCCTCTACGACCATTGAAAAAACCCCGTGCTCTTGAAATCATTGATGGTCGCCCAATCTCCTCCGGTGACATCACCCACCTAGCCATGGTTCAATGTACTATTCATGAACACCACGAACAACTCCCTATGTTTGTCACCAAGTTAGGACATTATCCTATTGTCCTTGGAATACCCTGGCTTCAACTACATGATGTTGCAATCTGATTCAGCTCAAGAACCTTGACCTTTGGATCACAATATTGCCTGGCCCATTGCAACCCAGTCCCAACAACTATCTCTGGCCTCAGTGAAGAACCCCCAGAACTTTTTCCATGAACCCTTGCAGCTGCACCAGCAAAACTCCAGATTGCTTCACTTAAGGCCTCCTCCTTCTGTTGTATTGCAAGAAGACAACAACTATCAGTATTTACCTTGTCCCTACATGAAATCAATAAAGCCCTCGGGGATGAAGGGACAAAGGATGATCTTCGAAACCTTGTTCCTCCTGAATACCATGATTTCCTTCCCCTTTTCAAAGAAACAACCGCAAATAAGCTGCCTCCCCACAGACCCTATGACCATAAAATTCCCCTAAAGGAAGGATTTACTCCTCCATTTGGCCCCTTATACTCGCTCTCCTGAGCGGAATTAGTGGCCCTCAGAAAGTGGCTGGAAGAGAACCTGTCCAAGGGATTTATCCGTCGTTCATCTTCACCAGCTGCATCGCCAATCTTATTTGTCAAGAAATCCGATGGATCCCTACGCCTATGTGTAGACTACCGGGGTTTGAATGAGGGAACCATTAAAAATTGCTACCCTCTACTGCTCATTCAAGAAACATTACTGCAACTTTCCAGGGCAAAATATTTTACAACCTTGGATATCCGAGGAGCCTATAACCTTGTCTGCATGGCAGAGGGGGAGGAATGGAAGACAGCATTTCGAACCTGCTATGGACTGTTTGAATCCTTAGTAATGCCCTTTGGATTAACCAATGCACCAGCCGATTTCCAAGCATTCATCAATGACATACTCTGCCCCTTTCTTGATCGATTCTGCACAGCATACATCGATGATATTTTGATATACTCAAAAAACCTGGCAGAACACAAGACCCATGTTAAACAAATTCTCACTGCACTGAACGAAGTGGGACTGCACCTTAAACCAGAAAAATGCAAGTTTCACCAAACCAAAGTGAAATATCTTGGCTTAGTTGTGGGACGGGATGGTATCAAGATGGACATCAAAAAGGTTGAAACAATTCTGGACTGGCAAACACCAACCAACTTGAAAGATGTTCAAGAATACCATGGATTTGCAAACTTCTACCGTCGATTCATCTGTGACTACTCAAAGGTCGTCAACCCTCTGACTGCATTAACCAAGAAAGAAGACAGCAAGCCTATGCCATTTATTTGGGGTCCAGCACAACAAAATGCAATTGACTCCCTCAAAAAGGCATTTACCACTGCCCCCATCCTTCGCCATTTCGACTACGATCGAGAAATTGTTGTGGAAACCGATGCCTCAGACTATGTTTCAGCAGGCATCCTCTCCCAGTATGACGACAAGGGAATTTTACACCCTGTTGCCTTCTTTTCCAAAAAACATTCACCAGCGGAATGCAACTATGAGATCTACGACAAGGAATTGATGGCCATCATCCGTTGTTTTGAGGAATGGCGCCCCCATCTCGAGGGATCGGCATTTCCAATACAAGTTTTAACGGACCACAAAAACTTGGAATACTTCATGACAACAAAACTTCTAAACCGTCGTCAGGCTCGTTGGTCGGAGTTCCTTTCCCATTTCAACTTTAAAATCATCTACTGCCCAGGTACTGCAACTGGAAAACCTGATGCCCTCACTAGAAGGTCTGGAGACCTTCCTAAGGAGGGGGATGAATGCCTGTTAGCCAACCAACAAGCAGTCTTGAAACCACAAAATTTGCCTGACAATCTACACCTGTTAGCAGAAAACCCACTGAATATGACACACCCCCCACTCCAAGCCTTGTTCAATGAGGGATACAAAGTCGACCCATTCCCACAAGAAATCCTTCAAATGCTGGCAAATGGCACCCATGCATCAAAAAGCATTTCGCTAGCTGATTGTGCAACCCACCGAAGACGATTAATGTACCGGGGATGCTTCTATGTCCCCAATTATGACCCAGTTCATCTCTGACTCATCCAAGACCACCACGACCCCCCAACAATGGGGCACCCAGGTCATGCAAAGACATTCGAGCTCCTGGCTCGACAATATTACTGGCCAACTATGCGGAGTGATGTGGAACGATTTGTACGGCATTGCCATATCTGCAGAAGAACTAAGGCAACAAGACATGTACCATTCGGTACCCTGAAACCCCTCCCAGTTCCTCACCAACCTTGGCAAAGCATATCTGTGGATTTTGTAACCGGGCTCCCAGTCTCAGAAGGATTCGATGCCATCTGTACAGTGGCCTGTAGGTTAACCAAACAAAGACATCTGATCCCTTGCCATATCACCATTGATGCAGAAGGATTTGCCCAACTATTCATCGAAAATGTCTTTAGGCTCCATGGTCTCCCAGAGGTATTGATATCTGATCGTGGCCCCCAGTTCATTGCCCGTTTCTAGAAACACCTGGCAGCATGTCTAGGAATTGAGACTGCCACAAGCACAGCTTTCCACCCCCAGACAGATGGACAGACTGAACGCATCAATGCAATTACCGAACAATACCTTAGGGCTTATGTCTCCTACCTCCAGGATGACTGGAAAAGATACCTTCCCCTGGCTGAGTTTGCTGCCAACAATCAAGTCTCAGACACTACATCTCTGTCCCCATTCTTTGCACTCCATGGATACAACCCCAAGTGCTCTTTTGAACTGACCTCTGAACAGACAACCCAGAGGAGGTTAATGCCAAGTTGTTAGCAGACCGAATGTCGCACATCCATGATGTTCTACTAACTGAGATGAAGTATGCACAAGCACGATACACAGAAAATGCAGATCGCTCACGAACTCTGGCTCCTCTGTTTAAGGCAAATGACCTCGTCTGGCTGGATGCACGAAACCTGCACACCGAATGCCCCTCACGCAAGCTGGAAAACAAACACCTTGGACCATACCGGGTCATCTGCACAGTTGGAACTCATGCTTATAGACTTGACATTCCTGATACAGTGAAAAATCACTGCACTTTCCCAGTTTCACTCCTAACCCTAGCATCATCTGATCCTCTGCCAGGCCAAGGCATTCCCCCACCACTCCCAGTTGTTGTGCATGGAGAAGAAGAATGGGCAGTTGAGGAGATTCTGGATAGCCGATGGCACCGACGACGACTACAATACTTAGTAAAATGGAAGGGAGATTCCACACTGACCTGGGAACCAGAGGAGTATTTGGAGGAAGTCACAGCAGTGGATGATTTTCACTATCGATACCCTGACAAACCATGACCTCTGTCATATGAACTCGAGACTGAAGAGGGGGCTACTGCCATGGCTCAGTTATTCGGCATAGTTATAGTGACTTACAGATTGGACACAGCCACAGTGGCTTGCCAATGGGGCATAGCCACTGGGGCTGTGTAAGGATGTTTAGATAATAAGAATGATGCTGAAGTTTATTTCCTTGTTTCTCTGCCTTCTGCAAAATCAGGTTTTCATGAGCGGCAAGGATTTGAAGGAAAGGTATGGTTGCACAGGATTGTTTCCTGTTTCTTTGTTTCACTCATTTTCGCAAATCAGGATTTTGTGATTATACCTGTCACACCCTATAGTGTGTGATAATAGATTGGGTAACATGTATAACTTGAGAGAGAACATGGCAAACTCGACTGGAGAATGAATATTATCAATCAGGAATTTGGGCCGGAACCCTCCGAAGATCCGGCAAGTGAAGTCACGTGACTCGTGACCCCCGAATGAGACCTCATGAAGGTCCCAGCCCAAGACATCGCACCTATTGAACGTCAGCAGGGGCAAGATCAGGAAGGAGAAGGGAAGCACTTACCTCAATGATGGCACTTCAGCCATAAGATGAGTGTTGGCGACGATGATGGAGAGACAAAGACGAGGGCGAACAGTACCTACTTATACATGAGGAGGTGCTCAGCAACCAACGGATACCAAGAGGGCTTGCACGGAGGAGAGCTCCATGGCATGTGCAAGGCATTGCGAAATCATCATTCAACATACCTGCATTCGGAGTTAGTTGACCAAGGCAGAGTCTAGTCGGTGAACAGGAGTGGCGCTGAGTACAAGGGTCAAGACTGCACAGCATGAGACAACGTACAACAAGCAAGGAACCCACTCAAGGAACCTGTTCAAAGGAACCCGATATGATGTGACCGTCAGCTAGGGAACACTCCATAGGGAATTTTTGGGATTGCGTTCACACCAGGGTGTGGCTGCACACAGGTGAGCGCAGGTGGGGGACTCATGACATCACACGGAAAGTGCTAGAATCGCACCAGTGATAGGGCATGATTGTCACCTCACAAGCAATCAAGATTTCCTTACGGAATCTATGATGACGCGGCTCAGAAGGAAAATGGCTCATTGTCATTCCCGGATGAGTTATTGCATTACGCGGCCAGACGGGGATTGAATCCTGTTACGATCGCTAATCCCTTACCTTATGGGAAGGTGTGGTATCATGGCGAGGAATTTTCAAGAATTAATTCGAAGATGGTGGTCAGCATGCAAGTGAGTGATTAATGCAATCATGAGCTTGCGCTGACGCAATCTATCCAAGATTATTGTTGGAAATGACTCACGTTTTATCTCCTAAACTCGTTTTCAGCAGTACCATCCTGGGGGATGGTTAGACGAAGATTGGAAGTCCAAAAGTCTATAAAGAGGTCTATGTCTCCCACAGTCTCCAAGATCATCAGCAACGAAATCCTCCTCAAGTCAAGTTACCAGAACAATCCCACCGAACCTCAGAAGACACCCCTTAAGTTTATTCCGCCTTGTGATCGATAGTTCGAATAAACTTCCTAGCTTTTTCTGAGAAAGCACCGATCGATTAAACCTTCGAATTCAACGAAACGAATTATCGAAACCCCCTCCGCATAGCAGAAACTGTGCCCAGGGTCACACTATAAACTTAAGGCACAAGCTACCAAGTTTATCAAATCGAACACGAAAACCAAAGACCCTCTTCTAGGGCAAGAAAAACACTCTACCTCCAAAAGTCAATCAATTATTCCAAGATGTCCCACCCTGAAGCCGCCGGTTCTGCCACTGTTGGCCCTGCCGATGACGTTCAAATCAGCAACACTGTCGAAATCTATCGCCCGAAGACTTGGGAGCAGCTGGAGAATCAAAAAGCTCCCTCTTTCACACAAACGGCTACAGTTAGCAAGGACCAGCTTCCCCAATGGTTCATCAGGATGGTTGAACGAATGAATGTTACAGAGAGGGATGTCCAAGGACTATTCCAGGCCCTGCAGAAGGAAGGAGCTATGGCGCAGGCCAATGTCAGCGAGATGAAGGCCTTATACCAGGAGATGGCAGCAACCATGCAAAACGCATATGATGTTGTCATCAAGAAGGGGAACATCGACCAAGAAATCAACCATGCAGCCATCGTTCGCCTGGTACAGGCCAGCAATGAGTTTGGGTCCCAGGTCTGGCAGACCATCGGAGGCCTAGCCACGGATATTCAGCAGAAGCAGGAAGCCAACCAAGAGGCTGCGGAAAGGCTGACTGCTGGAGTGAAAATCATCAATGATGTCCTGGAAGGCTTTGCAACCTACCAAGCCAACTGGAATAAGAATGTGGAGAATTGGGCATCTGAGAAGGAGGATAGTGACAAGCGTCGTGACCGGAGGATTAGAGCACTTGCGAAGGCTGAAGAGCAGCAACAGCGGCGCCAGCTCGAATACGAGACCACCCGCCAGCAAGACAAGAAAGAGATCATCGATAAAGTTATCAAAGCTGTGATGGACAGGATGGCCCAAAAACAGCCAATCGATGCACGATCCCTTACTGAGGCCCTCCAGGATGAAGGACCCTCAGCTGAGACACTTAGAGATGCCATTGAAAGGGCATTACCCCCATCCACAGCCAATTCAGAACATGGAGCATAAGCAGGAAAGGGAGGAAATGGAGGCAGACCTCCAAAGCCTGGAGCCAGGCCACCCCCCTCAGACCCTTCAGACTCCTCCTCATCAGATGATGATGGAAGCTCTGGGAGAAGGACCCTTGACAGCTTCCGCAGACACAGACAGGAGCGGATGAAGAAAAGGGAACAAGAGGAGAAAGTTACCGAGTTCTTTGAATCCTTGGTGGACAGGTTGACGGAGCCTGCCCCAGCCGAACGACACAAGAAACCAAAGATGCCTGAAATGAAGGCTCCTCAGATATTCACAGGCAAGGATAAAACCCTCTTCCGAGCCTGGTGGATGTCAGTTCAGGACTACATTGAGACCTACTCCTCTTCCTTCCCTGATGAGGATGCACAGGTTAAATGGGTAGGGAGCCTATTCTCCCACAAAGCCCTCAGTTGGCATCAAGAGCGTCGAAAGGCAATCAAGAGCCAAGGGCTGAAGGACAACTGGGCTGCTTTTTCAAGCGCCATCGAAACACGATTTATGGACAGAAGAGAAGTCCAGAAAGATGAACGCCGAATCCGAGAACTCCAATACGAAGGAGACATTGACGACTACATTATGAAATTGGAAGACCTCAACATGAGAGTAGGGGCTTCAGGCCCTATGTACCGAGCAGTTATCTGGGATGCAATGACCCCAGAAATCAAGAAGATGGTGTACCAAACATTCAAAGGGATCCCCAGAGATGACGAATCCATGATTGAAGCAGTCAAGGAAGCTGCATACATCGTGGAAAACATTGATGAAGAGATAAAGGGTCCCAAGAGAAGGACATTGGAAGTACGGGACACACGTCCCCCTCAGGAAGCTGCTCGTCCTCGTGAAACGCAGCAGAAGGACCGAAAGGTCAAGGAAAAGAATGGAGACAAGAAAGGTTCTTCTGGGAAGAAGACAGACAAGCCTGCAATTTTTGCCTCAGGAAGGGAGGCCTTACAGAATGTTCCTCAGGGTGAGATTGATAAGCACAAGAAGGATAAAGCAGACTGTTGGAGATGCGGACGGTCAGGTCACAAGATGTATGACTGTTATGCAAAGAAAACAGTAGGAGGGACAGAGTTATCAAATGGAGGCAAGACAGCCTCAGCAGGCAAGAGAAAGAGGGATGATGATGAGGAAGAAGACAATGGGCAAGAGAAGCCCAAGAACAAGAAGAAGGCCAAGACGGCAGCTGCTAAGCAAGACAATGAGGACACTCAGATGCCAGATGCTCAGCCTAGATCTTGGGAGATCGAAGACAGCGAGGATTTGGAATCGGATTTTTAGAGTCCTCTAGGGAGGCGTCACCCGAGGAGGAAGACAGTTCTGACGCACAAGTGCATAAGTGTGCAGGAGTCAAGAGAAAGGCCCCAGACAACCTCCTGTCGATCAGGACAAAGAATCGACGAACAGACAATGGAACCTCAACCCAAGCTACACAAAGGGAAGACCCGGTTCCCCCTCATCATGGACCCAGACCAATCATTGATATGGTTCTGACCTGGTCCAAGACCCAACAACGAATGGTGCGAGTCCTGCTTGATACAGGATCCACTGCAGCTCTTCTGGACAAAGAATTTGTTCAGAAATTCAAAATTCCAACCATAAAGAGGGACACTCCACTCCAAATTCGCAACTTCAACAATGAGGTAGTTGCTGGAGCAGGCGAATTCTTTACGGTTCCTTTCATGTTGCAGCACAAGAAGCACTTTGCTGCCGAATCTTTTGAGGTCGCACCTCTAGACAGCGACTGCGATGTCATTCTTCCATATTGGTGGATGACAAAACACCAGCCATGCAACTTATGGGGAGACAAGAACAACATCTCATTCACTACCCCACGTTGCACAGAAAAATGCACAAAGGCTGAGGCTAGTGCATTCTCGCTTAAGGTCGACAAAAGAGTGCTCGACCAGCCAGAGGCCTCAGTTATAGGTCACATATCCACTGCCACCACAAAGGAGGAATTATCAGATGCACTTGAACAAGTACCTGAGAAATTCCGAAAATGGACCAACATCATGACCAAGGAAGCGGCAGACAGACTCCCAGACCACAAGCCTTATGACCATGCAATCGACTTGAAGGAAGGAGAGACTCCTCCCTGGGGCCCAGTCTATGCGCTGAATGAAGTTGAACTGGAAACCCTGAGGGAATGGTTGAAGGAAATGCTGAGGACAGGCAAGATTAGACCATCAAAATCTCCTGCCGCAGCTCCCATCCTTTTTGTACCTAAACCTCATGGTCGAGGTCTAAGGCTATGTGTTGATTACCGAGGGATCAACAAGATAACCATTGCAAATCGTTATCCTCTACCACTGATGTCAGAACTTCAGGATAGAGTGAGAGGTGCAAAAGTCTTCACTAAAATGGACTTAAAAAATGGTTATCATTTGATTCGAATCAAAGAAGGTGATGAGTGGAAAACTGCCTTCAGATGTCGTTATGGTCTTTATGAATTTTTGGTCATGCCCTTTGGGTTATCTAATGCACCGGCAACCTTCCAAAATATGATGAATCATATCTTTAGAGATATGTTAGATCAGGGAGTGATTGTCTACATTGACGATGTGCTCATCTATGCAGAAACAGAGGAAAAGCATGATGAGTTAGTCAAGGAGGTGTTAAAAAGACTCGAAGAGAATGGGCTGGCAATTTCCCCAGAAAAGTGTGTCTGGGCGAAAAACAGAGTGGACTTTCTGGGGTACATCATAAGCGAGAAAGGGATTGAGATGGCACAGGACAAGGTGGCAACTGTGCTGGAATGGGAACCTCCAAGATCCTTGAAGGACACTCAAGCATTTCTGGGGTTCGCCAATTTTTATCGCCGATTCATAAAGGACTTCTCTAAAATATGTCGTCCACTCACAGAATCAACAAAAGGCGATGCGAGAAAATGGGAATGGACAGTGGCCATGGAGTTGGCTTTTGACGAGCTCAAGCAACGTTTCACTAAGGCCCCTATCTTAGGACATTTTGATCCAAGAAAGGTGTGCATTGTAGAAACAGATGCTTCGGATTTTGCCCTTGGAGCTGTCTTATCCCAAAAAGGAGAAGATGGAAAGCTGCACCCCATTGCCTTCCATTCGAGAAAATTCACTCCAGCTGAGATAAATTATGAAATCCATGACAAGGAGCTACTGGCTATTGTGGACTCATTTAAGGTCTGGAGAAGACATCTGGAAGGAGCAATGCACACTGTCCAAGTCTTCAGCGACCACCAGAACCTTGAGTATTTTACCACAACGAAAGTACTCAATCGACGCCAAGCAAGATGGGCTCAGGAGCTCGCTGGCATTGATTTCAAGATTTTCTATCGACCAGGAGTTAAGAATGGGAAACCAGATGCATTATCAAGGCGTCCGGAGTTTCGCCCTGAAAAGGGGGGAGGTGAAGATCAGCCGATTACGACAATCCTGCATAAGGAACATTTTTCAAACGCAGCTATCTCCTCAATCAGCAGTGGTGGAGAAGGAACAATCTTTATTGCCTCTTCATCACGACTCTCCTCAATTCCTGCAGTCAAATGGTCAGAAGAATTCTTGAAAATGGTCAGAGATGCTGGACTACAGGACGAAGAATATCAGGATGCAGTGAAGAGAATCAAAGAACCTTTGATGATGGAGAATGGCATACTCTATCGAAAGATGAAATTATGGGTACCAAAGGCTTTGGTAAAGGCAGTCTTGGAATCAGAGCATGACTCGAAAATTGCAGGTCACTGTGGACAAGACAAAACAATTGAGTTAATTCGACGGAATTTCTGGTGGCCAAAGATGGATGAATCAATTATTGAGTATATACAAAGCTGCATGGAATGTCAGAAGGACAAAGCAGCTCGCCATCAGAAATACGGATTACTCCAACCTTTGGAATTGCCTTATGCCCCATGGCAATCAATTGCTATGGATTTTATTACCGACCTACCAGATTCCAGTGGATGTGACCAACTATGGGTAGTAGTTGATCGATTCACAAAAATGGCCCACTTCATCCCACTGCAAAAAGAGGGCAAGACAACAAATGACCTTGCTAAGATCTTTGCGAAGGAAATTTGGAAGTTACATGGCCTACCAACAGACATAGTGTCGGACAGAGACTCCAGGTTTACAAGCACCACCTGGAAGGCATTTATTGGAACCTTGGGAATTAAGCCAAGGATGTCCACAGCATTCCACCCACAGACGGATGGACAAACAGAACGACTCAATCAGACAATTGAAGCATATCTACGCTCTTTTGTCAACTACGAGATGGATAATTGGGTTGACCTCTTACCAATGGCTGAGTTTGCATACAACAACTCAGTAACCAGCGCTACAGGACTATCTCCATTCTATGCGAATCATGGTTACCACCCCATTGCAAGCAACCCTACGACAACTGCTGTGCGCAATCCTGCCAGCAAAGCCTATGCCCACTGGATGCATACAGTTCATGAAGAAACAAAACTCTCACTGGAAAAGGCCAGAGAGTGAATGAAGAAGTATGCAGACCGACATCGAGAGGGCGCACCAATATACCAAGTAGGAGACTTGGTGATGCTTGATGGAAGAAACATAAAAACAAGACGACCATCAAGAAAGCTGGACCACAAGTTGCATGGTCCTTTTCAAGTCGAGAAAGTCATTTCCCCATCAGCAGTCAGGCTCACACTACCTCGCAAATGGAAGATCCATAATGCTTTCCATGTATCTCTGATTGAGCCATTCCGGGCCGGAACAAGAGCTCCACCAGATCCAAGGAAAATTTTGAGGGAGGCTGATGATGTTGAGGGGAGCGAGGAGTACGATATCGATGAAGTCATGAGCAGTTACAAGTCTGGCAATCGAGTACTCTATCTCGTTAAATGGCTTGGGTGGCCGAACAAAAAGGATTGGACGGCTGAACCTTATGACAATTTTTCAGTAGGAGGTCTGGAGAAATTAAGAGAATTTCACCTCAAGTACCCAGACTCTCCGAGGGACTACCGACTCACAGACTAAAAGCTTAAGGGTTTTTTCCCATGTGGTTTTACCTTAAGCCGAGGAGGTAGCAGGATGTAGGGGCTGGACGACTACATCTAAATTTGATCACTAGTCACTAGGCTTCGGCGTAGTGCGATCACAGAGGCATGAACTAGAGCTTCGGGATGAAGCTTGAAGAGGGGAGAGGTGGTGTCACACCCTATAGTGTGTGATAATAGATTGGGTAACATGTATAACTTGAGAGAGAACATGGCAAACTCGACTGGAGAATGAATATTATCAATCAGCAATTCGGGCCGGAACCCTCCGAAGATCCGGCAAGTGAAGTCACGTGACTCGTGACCCCCGAATGAGACCTCATGAAGGTCCCAGCCCAAGACATCGCACCTATTGAACGTCAGCAGGGGCAAGATCAGGAAGGAGAAGGGAAGGACTTACCTCAATGATGGCACTTCAGCCATAAGATGAGTGTTGGCGACGATGATGGAGAGACAAAGACGAGGGCGAACAGTACCTACTTATACATGAGGAGGTGCTCAGCAACCAACGGATACCAAGAGGGCTTGCACGGAGGAGAGCTCCATGGCATGTGCAAGGCATTGCGAAATCATCATTCAACATACCTGCATTCGGAGTTAGTTGACCAAGGCAGAGTCTAGTCGGTGAACAGGAGTGGCGCTGAGTACAAGGGTCAAGACTGCACAGCATGAGACAACGTACAACAAGCAAGGAACCCACTCAAGGAACCTGTTCAAAGGAACCCGATATGATGTGACCGTCAGCTAGGGAACACTCCATAGGGAATTGTTGGGATTGCGTTCACACCAGGGTGTGGCTGCACACAGGTGAGCGCAGGTGGGGGACTCATGACATCACACAGAAAGTGCTAGAATCGCACCAGTGATAGGGCATGATTGTCACCTCACAAGCAATCAAGATTTCCTTACGGAATCTATGATGACGCAGCTCAGAAGGAAAATGGCTCATTGTCATTCCCGGATGAGTTATTGCATTACGCGGCCAGACGGGGATTGAATCCTGTTACGATCGCTAATCCCTTACCTTATGAGAAGGTGTGGTATCATGGCGAGGAATTTTCAAGAATTAATTCGAAGATGGTGGTCAGCATGCAAGTGAGTGATTAATGCAATCATGAGCTTGCGCTGACGCAATCTATCCAAGATTATTGTTGGAAATGACTCACGTTTTATCTCCTAAACTCGTTTTCAGCAGTACCATCCTGGGGGATGGTTAGACGAAGATTGGAAGTCCAAAAGTCTATAAAGAGGTCTATGTCTCCCACAGTCTCCAAGATCATCAGCAACGAAATTCTCCTCAAGTCAAGTTACCAGAACAATCCCACCGAACCTCAGAAGACACCCCTTAAGTTTATTCCGCCTTGTGATCGATAGTTCGAATAAACGTCCTAGCTTTTTCTGAGAAAGCACCGATCGATTAAACCTTCGAATTCAACGAAACGAATTATCGAAACCCCCTCCGCATAGCAGAAACTGTGCCCAGGGTCACAATACCCTTGTTCAGGGTAGGGGGTTTATTCTCAGGAAAATTATGTACAGTTCGAGTTTTGATTATACCCTTGTTAGGGTAGGGGTTCGTGATGAGATGAATTATGTAAAAGGAGGGCTCTCTCTCCCTCCTCTTCCTGTTTTTCCTTTCTTCTTTACAGAACATCTTGTCGAGTTAGTAATCCAGTTACCTTGATCGAACCACCTCTTGCTCTAGTCCTTCCTCCTGCCTAGCCTTGTCTCTTGCCCTTGCCCCCTGTGCCCTGTCCACTGCATACCTTGGACGTTCCCTTGAGCCTGCCGTGTTACACTTCTAGGGCAAGAAAACCATCTACCTCCAAGAAAGACAATCAACCTACTATTCCACAATGTCCAACCAACAAAACGCCAAGTCCTCTGCTGCTGGCCAGGGCCAGGATGTCCAAATGACCAATACTGTCGAAGTTCATTGGCCCTAGACCTTGGAGCAGCTCCAAGATCAATGAGCCCCATCTTTTACACAAACAGTGACAGTCAGCAAGGACCAGCTTCCCCAATGGTTCATCGGAATGGTGGAACAAATGAACATTACCGAAAGGGATGTCCAAGGACTATTCCAAGCTCTACCGAAGGAAGGAGCCACAGTGCAGGCCAACATTGACAAGATGAAGGCCCTTTACCAGGAGATGGCAAACACTATGCAAAATGCATATGATGTTTTCATCAAGAAAGGAAACATCGACCAAGAAATCAATCATGCAGCCATTGTTCACCTTGTTCAGGCCAGCAATCAGTTCAGATCCCAAGCCTGGCACACAATTGGAGGCCTAGCCACTGATATCAAGCAAAAACAAGAAGCCAACCAAGAGGCTACAGAATGACTCACTGCTGGAGTCCAAATTATCAATGATGTTCTTGAAGATTTTGTGACCTATCAAGCCAACTGGAACAGGAATGTGGAAAATTGGGCATCCGAGAAGGAGGACAATGACAAGCATCATGACAGATGCATTAGAGCACTGGCTAAGGCAGAGGAGCAACAGCAATGCCGCCAGCTCAAATATGAAACAACCCACCAGCAAGATAAGAAGGAGATCATTGAAAAAGTTATCCAGGCTGTGATGGATAAGATGGCCCGAAAACAACCAATCAATGCATGATCACTCACTGAAGCTGTCCAAGAAGACGGACCCTCACCTGAAATGCTCAGAGATGCAATTGAAAGGGCATTACCCCCATCTGCAGCAAACTCCGAACATGGAGCATCAGCAGGAAAAGGAGGAAATGGGGGTAGACCTCCAAAGCCTAGAGTAGGACTACCTCTGACAGACCCTTCAGATTCCTCCTCATCAGATGATGACTCAGGATCAGGAAGGACAACCCTTGACAGCTTCCGCTGACACAGACAGGAGCGAATGAAGCAAAGGGAATGAGATGAGAAAGTTTCAGAGTTCTTTGAAGCCTTGGTGGACAGGTTAACAGAGCCTGCCCCAGCCGAACGACACAAGAAACGAAAGATGCCTGAGATGAAGGCCCCTCAGATATTCATGGGCAAGGACAAAACCCTATTCCGAGCCTGGTGGATGACAGTTCAGGATTACATTGAGACCTACTCCTCTGCCATCCCAGATGAGGATGCACAGGTCAAGTGGGTTGGGAGCTTATTCTCCCACAAAGCCCTCAGTTGGCATCAAGAGTGCTGAAAGGCAATCAAGAGCCAAGGGCTGAAAGACAACTGGGCTGCTTTTTCAAGTGCCATTGAAACAAGATTTATGGACAGGAGAGAGGTCCAGAAAGATGAGTGTTGAATCCGAGAACTCCAATATGATGGCGATATTGACAATTACATCACAAAATTGGAAGACCTCAACATGAGGGTAGGGGTTTCAGGCCCTATGTACTGAGCAGTCATCTGGGATGCAATGACCCCAGAAATCAAAAAGATGGTGTACCAGACCTTCAAAGGGATCCCTAGAGATGATGAATCCATGATTGAAGCAGTCAAGGAGGCTGCATACATTGTGGAAAACATTGATGAAGAGATAAAGGGTCCCAAGAGAAGGACATTGGAAGTATGGGATAATCATCCCCCTAAGGAAGCTGCTCATCCTCATGAGATGCAGCACAAGGACCGAAAGGTCAAGGAAAAGAATGGAGACAAGAAAGGTTCTTCTGGGAAGAAGACTGACAAGCCTGCAATTTTTGCCTCAGGAAGGGAGGCCTTACAGAATGTTCCTCAGAGCGAAATTGATAAGCACAAGAAGGATAAAGCAGACTGTTGGAGATGCGGATGGTCATGTCACAAGATGTATGACTGTTATGCAAAGAAAACAGTAGGAGGAACAGAGTTATCAAATGCAGGCAAGACAGCCTCTGCAGGCAAGAGAAAACGAGATGATGATGAGGAAGAAGACAAGGGGCAAGAGAAGCCCAAGGATAAGAAGAAGGCCAAGACGGCAGCAGCTAAGCAGGGCAATGAGGACACCGAGATGCCAGATGCTCAGCCTCGATCTTGGGAGGTCGAAGACATTGAGGATTTGGAATCAGATTTTTAGAGTCCTCTAGGGAGGCATCACCCGAGGACGAAGATAGCTCTGATGCAGAAGTACACAAGTGTGCAGGAGTCAAGAGAAAGGCCACAGACAACCTCCTGTCAATCAGGACAAACAATCGACAAACACACAATGGAACCTCAACCCCAGTTACTCAAAGGGAAGACCTGGTTCCACCTCATCATGGACCCAGACGAATCATTGATATGGTTCTAACCTGGTCCAAAACCCAACAACGAATGGTGCGAGTCCTACTCGATACAGGACCCACTGCAGCTCTTCTGGACAAAGGGTTTGTTCAGAAATTCAAGATTCCAACTGTTAAAAGAGACACCCCACTCCAAATTTGCAACTTCAACAATGAGGTAGTTGCTGGAGCAGGAGAATTCTTTACAGTTCCTTTCATGCTGTAGCACAAGAAGCACTTTGCTGCTGAATCTTTTGAGGTCGCACCTCTAGACAGTGATTGTGATGTCATTCTTCCATATTGGTGGATGACAAAGCACCAGCCATTCAACTTATGGGGAGACAAGAACAACATCTCATTCACCACCCCACATTGCACAGAAAAATGCACCAAGGCTCAGGCCAGTATGTTCTCAATTAAGGTCAACAAAAGAGTGCTCGACCACCCAGTGGCCTCAGTTATAGGTCACATATCCACCGCCACCACAAAGGAGGAATTATCAGATGCACTTGAACAAGAACCTGAGAAATTCTGAAAATGGACCAACATCATGACCGAGGAAGCGGCAGACAGACTCCCAGACCACAAGCCATATGACCATGCAATCGATTTGAAGGAAGGAGAAACTCCTCATTGGGGCCCAGTCTATGCACTGAATGAAGTTGAACTGGAAACCCTGAGGGAATGGTTGAAGGAAATGCTGAGGACAGGCAAGATTATACCATGAAAATCTCCTGCTGCAGCTGCCATCCTTTTTGTACCTAAACCTCATGGTCAAGGTCTGAGGCTATGTGTGGATTACAGAGGAATCAACAAGATAACCATCACCAATCGATATCCTCTCCCACTCATGTCTGAACTACAAGATAGAGTGAGAGGTGCAAAAGTCTTCACAAAAATGGATTTAAAAAATGGTTATCATTTGATTTGAATCAAAGAAGGCGATGAGTGGAAAACTGCCTTCAGATGTCGTTATGGTCTTTATGAATTTTTGGTCATGCCCTTTGGGTTATCTTATGCACTGGCTACCTTCCAAATTATGATGAATCATATCTTTAAAGATATGTTGGATCAGGGAGTGATTGTCTATATTGATGATGTACTCATTTATGCAGAAACGGAAGAAAAGCATGATGAGCTAGTCAAGGAGGTGTTGAAGAGACTCGAAGAAAATTGGCTGGCGTTTTCCCCAGAAAAGTGTGTCTGGGCGAAAAACAGAGTGGACTTTGTGGGGTACATCATAAGCGAGAAAGGGATTGAGATAGCACAGGACAAAGTGGAAACTGTGCTGGAATGGGAACCTCCAAGATCCTTGAAGGACACTGAAGCATTTCTTGAGTTCGCCAATTTTTATCACCATTTCATAAAGGACTTCTCAAAAATATGTCATCTACTCACAGAATCAACAAAAGGCAATGCAAGAAAATGGGAATGGACAGTGGCCATGGAGTTGGCTTTTGAGGAGCTCAAGCAACGTTTCACTAAGGCCCCTATCTTAGGACATTTTGATCCAAGAAAGGTGTGCATAGTGGAAACAGATGCTTCGGATTTTGCCCTTGGAGCTGTCCTATCCCAAAAAGGAGATAAAGGAAAGTTATATCCCATTGCCTTCCATTTGAGAAAATTCACTCCAGCTGAGGAATAAATTATGAGATCCATGACAAGGAGCTACTGGCTATTGTGGACTCATTTAAAGTCTGGAGGAGATATCTTGAAGGAGCGATGCACACAGTCCAAGTCTTCAGTGACCACCAGAACCTTGAGTATTTTACCACAACAAAAGTACTCAATCAATGCCAAGCAAGATGGGCTCAGGAGCTCCCTGGTGTTGATTTCAAGATTTTCTATCAACCAGCAGTTAAGAATGGGAAACCAGATGCATTATCAAGGCATCCGGAGTTACGCCCTGAAAAGGGGGGAGGTGAAGATCAGCCGATTATGACAATCCTGCATAAAGAACATTTTTGAAATGCAGCTATCTCATCAATCAGCAGTGGTGGAGAAGGAACAATCTTTATTGCCTCTTCATCATGACTCTCCTCAATTCCTGCAATCAAATGGTCAGAAGAATTCTTGAAAATGGTCAGAGATGCTGGACTACAGGACAAAGAATATCAGGATGCAGTGAAGAGAATCAAAGAACCTTTGATGATGGAGAATGACATACTCTATCGGAAATTGAAGCTATGGCTACCAAAGGGTTTGATTAAGACAGTCTTGGAATGAGAGCATGACTCGAAAATTGCAGGTCACTTTGGACAAGACAAAACAATTGAGTTAATTCGATGGAATTTCTGGTGGCCAAAGATGGATGAATCTGTAATGGGGAGCAGGGCACAGAATCAGAGTCCAGGGAACTCGCGGTAGGGCAAGGGCAAGAACTTGGCTGAGTGGGCTTGGCTAGGCTGGGCAAGGACAGGAGGCTTGGCTGGGCTGGGCAGAGGGGGAATACTGGGGACTAGGGATGAAGAGAGCAGTAGTTGTATTGGATAAGAATACAAGATGTTGCATGAAGAAAAAGAAAGACAGAATGGTGGGAGGATAAAACTCCTTATATACATAGATTCCCTTATCCAACTTCGATACCAAATTCCCTACAATCCATTTCCCTTTCCTCCATACTGTGCAGAATTTTCCTTTACTAACATCATAACCCATAAGCATTTAAACAAACATACATAAGCATGTATAAATAAGCCAACATAAGAAACCGTAAGCAGAATAATGTACATAAGCAGGTGGCAATGAGCAAACATAATCAACCGTCATGTATGAACAGAGGGATAAGCATGCATAAGTGCCAACGGTACAGACATTGGGTCCATGCTGTGACAGTATCCCCCCTCTAGGGCTACGGTCCTCCAAAGCTTAGTTGAGGTTTTCTGGGAGGGGGCCCGGTTTGTTGGGGTGTTGGGGAATGGAAGTCGTCGATAGCCTTGAGCTTTTTGACTTCGGTTGCCCATTCCCAAGGGAGGTCATCCCATCCGCGCCATTTGATTAGGTACTGGAGTTGCCGCTGGAAAATGTGGCTATCCAACACCTCCTCAACCTCGTATTCTGACTCGCCATCTGTGACCCTGGGCACAGTTTCGGCCATGTGGAGGGGGTTTCGATAATTCGTTTCGTTGAATTCGAAGGATTAATCGATTGGTGCTTTCTCAGAAAAAGCTAGGAAGTGTATTTCGAACTATCTATCACAAGGTGGAATAAACTTAAGGGGTCTCTTCTGAGGTTCGGTGGGATTGTTCTTGGTAACTGTTCTTGAGGAGGCTCTCGTTGCTGATGATCTTGGAGACAGTGGGAGACATAGACATCTTTATTGACTTTGGGACTTCCATCTTCATCTAACCATCCCCCCAGGATGGTATTGCTGAAAATGAGTTTAGGAGATAAGACGTGAGTCATTTCCAACAATGATCTTGGATAGATTGCGTCATCACAAGCTCATGATTGCATTAATCACTCACTTGCATGCTGACCACCATCTTCAAATTAATTCTTGAAAATACCTCGCCATGATACCACACCTTCCCATAAGGTAAGGGATTAGCGATCATAACAGGATTCAATCCCAGTCTCACTGCGCAATGCAATAACTCATCAGGGAATGACAATGAGCCATTTTCCTTCTGAGCTGTGTCATCATAGATTCCCTAAGGAAAACTCGATTGCTTGTGAGGTGACAATCATGCCCTATCACTCGTGCGTTTCTAGCACTTTCTGTGTGATGTCATGAGTCCCCCACCTGCGCTCACCTTTGCGCAGCCACACCCTGGTGTGAACGCAATCCCAACAATTCCCTACAGAGTATTCCTAGCTGAAGGTCACATCATATCGGGTTTCTTTGAACAGGTTCCTTGAGTGGGTTCCTTGCTTATCATATGTTGTCTCATGCTGTGCAGTTTTGACCCTTCTACTCAGCGCCACTCCTGTTCACCGACTAGACTCTGCCTTGGTCAACTAACTCCGAATGCAGGTATGTTGAATGATGATTTTGCAATCCCTTACACATGCCATGGAGCTCTCCACCATGCAAGCCCTCTTGATATCTGTTGGTTGCTGAGCACCTCCTCATGTATAAGTAGGTACTGTTTGCCCTCATCTTTGTCTCTCCATCATCGTCGCCAACAGTCATCTTATGGCTAAAGTGCCATCATTGAGGTAAGTCCCTCCCTTCTCCTTCCTGATCTTGCCTCTACTGATGTTCAATAGGTGCGACATCTTGGGCCGGGACCTTCATGAGGTCTCATTCGGGGGTCACGAGTCACATGACTTCGCTTGCCGGATCTTCAGAGGGTTCCTGCCCGAATTCCTGATTGATAATATTCATTCTCCAGTCGAGTTTGCCATGTTCTCTCTCAAGTTATACATGTTACCCAATCTATTATCACACATTATAGGGTGTGACACCACCTTTCCCCTCCTCAAGCTTCGTCCTGAAGCTCTAGTTCATGCCTCTGTGATCGCACTATGCCGTAGCCTAGTGACTAGTGATCAAATTTAGATGTAGTCCTCCAGCCCCTACATCCTACTACCAACTCGGCCTAAGGTAAAACCACATGGGAAAAAACCCTTAAGCTTTTAGTCTGTGAGTCAGTAGTCCCTCGGAGAGTCTGGATACTTCAGGTGAAATTCTCTTAACTTCTCCAGACCTCCTACTGAAAAATTGTCATAAGGTTCAGCCATCCTATCCTTTTTGTTCGGTCACCCAAGCCATTTAATGAGGTAGAGTACTCGATTGCCAGATTTGTAACTGCTGATGACTTCATCGATATCATACTCCTCGCTCCCCTCAACATCATCAGCTTCCCTCAAAATTTTCCTTGGATCTGGTGGAGCTCTTGTTCCAGCCCAGAATGGCTCAATCAGTGACACATGGAAAGCATTATGGATCTTCCATTTGCGACGTTGTGTGAGCCTGACTGCTGATGGGGAAATGACTTTCTCGACTTGAAAAGGACCATGTAACTTGTGGTCCAGCTTTCGTGATGGTCGTCTTGTTTTTATATTATGTCCATCAAGCATAACCCAGTCTCCCACTTGGTAAACTGGTGCACCCTCTCGATGTTGGTCTGCATACTTCTTCATTCATTCTCTGGTCTTTTCCAGTGAGTGTTTTGCTTCCTCATGAACGGTATGCATCCAATGGGCATAGTCCTTCCTGGCAGGATTGTGCACAGCAGTTGCCGTTGGGTTGCTGGTATTGGGGTGAAGACCGTAGTTCGCATAGAATGGAGATAGTCCTGTAGCGCTGGTCACTGAGTTGTTGTAGCAAACTCAGCCATTGATAAAAGGTTAACCCAATTATCCATCTCATAGTTGACAAAAGAGCGAAGGTATGCTTCAATTGTCTGGTTAAGTCATTCCATTTGTCCATCTGTCTGTGGGTGGAACCCTGTGGACATCCTGGGCTTAATTCCCAAGGTTTCGATAAATGCCTTCCAGGTGGTACTTGTGAACCTGGAGTCTCTGTCCAACACTATTTCTGTTGGTAGGCTATGTAACTTCCAAATTTCCTTCACAAAGATCTCAGCAAGGTCATTCGTTGTCTTGCCCTCCTTTTGCAGTGGAATAAAGTGGGCCATTTTCGTGAATCGATCAACTACTACCCATAGTTGGTCACATTCACTGGAATCTGGTAGGTCGGTAATAAAACCCATAGCAATTGATTGCCATGGGGCATAGGGTAATTCCAAGGGTTGAAGTAATCTGTATTTCTGATGGCGAGCTGCTTTGTCTTTTTGACATTCCATGCAGCTTTGTATATATTTGATAATTGATTCATCCATCTTTGGCCACCAGAAATTCCGTCGAATTAACTCAATTGTTTTGTCTTGTCCACAGTGACCTGCAATTTTCGAGTCATGCTCTGATTCCAAGACTGCCTTTACCAAAGCCTTTGGTACCCATAATTTCATCTTTCGATAGAGTATGCCATTCTCCATCATCAAAGGTTCTTTGATTCTCTTCACTGCATCCTGATATTCTTCATCCTGTAGACCAGCATCTCTGACCATTTTCAAGAATTCATCTGACCATCTAACTGCAGGAATTGAGGAGAGTCATGATGAAGAGGCAATAAAGATTGTTCCTTCTCCACCACTGCTGATTGATGAGATAGCTGCATTCGGGAAATGTTCTTTATGCAGGATCATCGTAATCGGCTGATCTTCACCTCCCCACTTTTCAGGGCAAAACTCCGGATGCCTTGATAATGTATCTGGTTTCCCATTCTTAACTCCCGGTCGATAGAAAATCTTGAAATCAACACCTGCGAGCTCCTGAGCCCATCTTGCTTGGCATCGATTGAGTACTTTCATTGTGGTAAAATAGTCAAGGTTCTGGTGGTCGCTGAAGACTTGGACTATGTGCATTGCTCCTTCAAGATATCTCCTCCAGACTTTAAATGAGTCCACAATAGCTAGTAGCTCCTTGTCATGGATCTCATAATTTATCTCAGCCGGAGTGAATTTTCTTGAATGGAAAGCAATGGGATGCAGCTTTCCATCATCTCCTTTTTGGGATAGGACAGCTCCAAGGGCAAAATCTGAAGCATCTGTTTCTACTATGCACACCTTTCTAGGATCAAAATGTCCAAAGATAGGGGCCTTAGTGAAACGTTGCTTGAGCTCGTCAAAAGCCAACTCCATGGCGACTGTCCATTCCTATTTTCTCGCATTGCCTTTTGTTCATTCTGTGAGTGGACGACATATTTTGGAGAAGTCCTTTATGAATCGGCGATAAAAATTGGCAGACCCAAGAAATGCTTGAGTGTCCTTCAAGGATCTTGGAGGTTCCCAATCCAGGACAGTTTCCACCTTGTCCTGTGCCATTTCAATGCCCTTCTCGCTTATGATATACCCCAGAAAATCCACCCTGTTTTTCGCCCAGACACACTTTTCTGGGGAAATCGCCAGCCCATTCTCTTCTAGTCTTTTCAGCACCTCCTTGACCAACTCATCATGTTTTTCTTCCCTTTCTGCATAGATGAGCACATCATCAATGTAGACAATCACTCCCTGATCTAACATATCTCTAAAGATATGATTCATCATATTTTGGAAGGTTGCTGGTGCATTGGACAATCCAAAGGGCATAACCAAAAATTCGTAGAGACCATATTGACATCTGAAGGCAGTCTTCCACTCATCGCCTTCTTTGATTCAAATAAAATGATAACCATTTTTTAAGTCCATTTTAGTGAAGACTTTTGTACCCCTCACTCTATCCTGAAGTTCTGACATGAGTGGTAGAGGATAATGGTTTGCGATGGTTATCGTGTTGATTCCTCGGTAATCAACACATAGCCTCAGACCTCGACCATGAGGTTTAGGTACAAACAGGATGGGAGCTGCGGCAAGAGATTTTGATGGTCTAATCTTGCCTGTCCTCAGTATTTCCTTCAGCCATTCCCTGAGGGTTTCCAGTTCAACCTCATTGAGTGGATAGACTGGACCCCAAGGAGGATTTTCTCCTTCTTTCAAGTCAATCACATGGTCATAAGGCTTGTGGTCAGGAAGTCTGCCTGCAGCTTCCTTGGTCTAGATATTGGTCCATTTTCGGCAATTTCTCAGGTACTTGTTCAAGTGTATCTGACAATTCCTCCTTTGTGGTGGCAGTGGATATGTGGCCTATAACTGAGGCCTCTGGGTTGTCGAGCACTCTTTTGTCGACCCTAAGCGAGAATGCACTGGCCTGAGCCTTTGTGCATTTTTCTGTGCAATGTGGGGTGGTGAATGAGATGTTGTTCTTGTCTCCCCATAGGTTGCAAGGCTGGTGTTTTGTCATCCACCAATATGGAAGAATGACATGACAATCGCTGTCTAGAGGTGCGACCTCAAAAGATTCGGCAGCAAAGTGCTTCTTATGCTGCAACATGAAAGGAACCATGAAGAATTCACCTGCTCCAGCAACTACCTCATTATTAAAGTTGCAAATTTGGAGTGGGGTATCCCTCTTTATGGTTGGGATTTTGAATTTCTGAACAAATCCTTTGTCCAGAAAGGCTGCGGTGGATCCTGTCTCGAGTATGACTTGCACCATTTGTTGTTGGGTTCTGGACCATGTTAGAACCATATCAATGATTGGTCTAGGTCCATGGTGAGGTGGAACCAGGTCTTCCCTTTGAGTAACTGGGGTCGAGGTTCCATTGTCTGTTCGTCGATTCCTTGTCCTGATTGACAGGAGGTTGTCTGGGGCCTTTCTCTTGACTCCTGCACACTTCTGTGTTTGTGCGTCAGAACTATCTTCCTCCTTGGGTGACGCCTCCCTAGAGGACTCTAAAAATCCGATTCCAAATCCTCGCTGTCTTCGATCTCCCAAGATCTAGGCTGAGCATCTGGCATCTCAGTGTCCTCATTGTCCTGCTTAGCAGCTGCCGTCTTGGCCTTCTTCTCAGATGCCCAATTTTCCACATTCTTGTTCCAGTTGGCTTGATAGGTCACAAAACCTTCAAGAACATCATTGATAATTTAGACTCCAGCAGTGAGCTGTTCTGCAGCCTCTCGGTTGGCTTCTTGTTTTTGCTGGATATCAGTTGCTAGGCCTCCAATTGTGTGCCAGACTTGGGATCCGAACTCATTGCTGGCCTGAACAAGGCGAACAATGGCTGCGTGATTGATTTCTTGGTCGATATTTCCTTTCTTGATGATAACATCATATGCATTTTGCATAGTGTTTGCCATCTCCTGGTAAAGGGCCTTCATCTCATCAATGTTGGCCTGCGCTGTGGCTCCTTTCTTCTGTAGAGCTTGGAATAGTCCTTGGACATCCCTTTTGGTAATCTTCATTCGTTCCACCATTCTGATGAACCATGGGGGAAGCTGGTCCTTGCTGACTGTCGCTGTTTGGGTAAAAGATGGGGCTTGTTGATCTTGGAGCTGCTCCCAGGTCTTGGGCTGATAAATTTCGACAGTATTGGTCATTTGGACATCCTGGCCCTGGCCAGCAGTGGCAGAACCGGTGGCTTTGGGGTGGGACATGTTGGAATAATTCATAGGTCTTTTGTTTTTCAGAGGGAGGATGTTTTTCTTGCCCTAGAAGAGGGTCTGTTCGTTTTTTGTGTTCGAGTGATAAACTTGGTAGCTTGTGCCTTAAGTTTATAGTGTGACACTGGGCACAGTTTCGGCTATGCAGAGGGGGTTTCGATAATTCGTTTCGTTGAATTCGAAGGATTAATCGATCAGTGCTTTCTCACAAAAAGCTAAGAAGTTTATTTCAAACTATCGATCACAAGGCAGAATAAACTTAAGGGGTGTCTTCCGAGGTTTGGTGGGATTGTTCTTGGTAACTGTTCTTGAGGAGGCTATCGTTGCTGATGATCTTGGAGACTGTGGGAGACATAGACCTCTTTATAGACTTTGGGACTTCCATCTTCGTCTAACCATCCCCCGGGATGGTATTGCTGAAAACGAGTTTAGGAGATAAGACAAGAGTCATTTCCAACAATAATCTGGGATAGATTGCATCATCACAAGCTCATGATTGCATTAATCACTCACTTGCATGCTGACCACCATCTTCGAATTAATTCTTGAAAATACCTCGCCAGGATACCACACCTTCCCAAAAGTGAAGGGATCAGCGATCATAACAGGATTCAATCCCAGTCTCGCCGCGTAATGCAATAACTCATCAGGGAATGACAATGAGCCATTTTCCTTCTGAGCCGCGTCATCATAGATTCCCTAAGGAAAACTTGATTGCTTGTGAGGTGACAATCATGCCCTATCACTCGTGCGTTTCTAGCACTTTCTGTGTGATGTCATGAGTCCCCCACCTGCGCTCACCTGTGCGCAGCCACACCCTGGTGTGAAGACAATCCCAACAATTCCCTACAGAGGATTCCTAGCTGAAGGTCACATCATATCGGGTTCCTTTGAACAGGTTCCTTGAGTGGGTTCCTTGCTTATCGTATGTTGTCTCATGCTGTGCAGTTTTGACCCTTGTACTCAGCGTCACTCCTGTTCACCGACTAGACTCTGCCATGGTCAACTAACTCTGAATGCAGGTATGTTGAATGATGATTTTGCAATGCCTTGCACATGCCATGGAGCTCTCCTCCATGCAAGCCCTCTTGGTATCCATCAGTTGCTGAGCACCTCCTCATGTATAAGTAGGTACTGTTTGCCCTCCTCTTTGTCTCTCCATCATCATCGCCAACACTCATCTTATGGCTGAAGTGCCATCATTGAGGTAAGTCTTTCCCTTCTCCTTCCTGATCTTGCCTCTACTGATGTTCAATAGGTGCGACGTCTTGGGCTGGGACCTTCATGAGGTCTCATTCGGGGTCACGAGTCACGTGACTTCGTTTGTCGGATCTTCGGAGGGTTCTGGCCCAAATTGCTGATTGATAATATTCATTCTACAGTCGAGTTTGCCATGTTCTCTGTCAAGTTATTCATGTTACCCAATCTATTGTCACACATTATAGGGTGTGACACCATCCACAATGACGGGTTCTGGCAGGGGCAGGTGTTGACCTGGCAGTGGGTCTGCTCGGGTGGGCTCAAGGAGGGAGACATGGAATACTGGGTGAATGTCCATAGTAGCAGGTAGGTCAAGTTGGTAGGCATACTTTCTGACTTCCTTGATGATGGTGAAGGGTCCATAGTGGTGGTTATCGAGCTTGCGGGAGGGGTGGTTGGTGTTCAGGTTTCGAGCATTGAGCCAGACTTTGTCTCCTGGCATGTAGGATGGGGCAGGCATTCAGTGGTTGTTGGCGTATTCGTGCTGTCGGTCTTGGGCATAGGCTATCTCGGCTTTTGCAAAGTCATGGATTTCAGTGAGCAGGCGAGTGAGGCATTGTGCTTGGCCTTCTTCCAGGTTGTCTACTCGAAGGTTGGGTTCAAAGTCGAGCTTGGGGTGCATGCTGTAGTTCACAAAGAAGGGCGAGAGTCCTGTAGTCTTGGAAACGTGGTTGTTGGCGGCAAATTTGGCAATGGGTAGGTACTGGGCCCAGTCATCTTGTTGATAGTTAATGTAGGCTGTCAAATACTGTTCCATAACCGCATTGATGCATTCGGTTTGGCCGTCGGTTTCGGGATGGAAGGCCGTACTCAGGCGAGGCTCGATGTGGAGGGAGTTGCAGAGGTACTTCCAGAAGCGGGAAGAAAATTGGGGACCTCGATCAGAGATGATGGAATCAGGTAAGCCATGTAGGCGGAAAATTTTCGTGACGAAGAGGTTAGCAAGTTCTTTGGCGTCAACAGTTGTGGAGCAAGGAACAAGATGCCTCATTTTGGTCAACCGGTCAATGACTACCCAAATCATGTCGTGGCCATCCGAGATTGGCAATCCTGTCATGAAGTCCATCGATAGGACTTGCCACGGATGTTTGGGTACTGGCAGGGGGTTCAGGATGGCATAAGGGGTGCATCGAGATGTCTTTGTTCGCTGGCAAACATGGCAGTTTGCTACGAATCGTTTGACATCCTTCTGCAATGTGGGCCAGAAGTAATGTTGTCTGATGAGGTCAAAGGTCTTCACTTTCCCGGGGTGTCCAGCGGCAGGGATGTCATGGTTGCTTTGGATGATTCGTAGTCATAGGGTGTCATCGGCGGGAACATAGAGGCAGTGCTGGTAGTACAGGCATCCGTTGTGCACTTGACATTCCAAGAGGGTGATGTCTCGACTGTGTTGTTTGCCTTCGAAAAGTGCAGTGATGATTCGTTGAGCGAAAGGGTCAGTCTGGGTAGCTTTTAGGATGTTTTGCAATAGGGCAGAGCGGGGTGCAGCCAACATGCTTCCCAGAGTTGGAGTTTGTCTGGGAGGTTGTGTGGCTTGAGCACGGCTTTGTGCTGCTCGATGAGGCGGTCATCCCCTCCCTGAGGTAGGTCTCCAGACCTATGGGTGAGAGAGTCAGGTTTTGCCCCAGCTTTGCTGGGCCTGTACACAATTTGAAAATTAAAACGGGAGAAATATTCTGCCCAGCATGTTTGTCGGCGATTGAGCAACTTAGTGGTCATAAAATACTCGAGGTTTTTATGATCACTAAGCACATTGATGGAGTGGGACACACCTTGCATCTCCGGTCGCCATTCCTCGAATGCACAAACAATGGCCATCAATTCTTTGTCATAGATTTCGTAATTACATTCCGCCGGGCTATGTTTCTTGGAGAAAAAGGCAACCAGGTGGAGGATCCCTTTGTCATCATACTGGGAGAGGATGCCAGTGGAGACATAATCTGAAGCATCGGTTTCTACCATTGCTTCACGGTTGTAGTCGAAGTGATGAAGAATTGGGGCAGTGGTGAAGGCATGCTTCAGAGTGGTGAAGGAGTTGGTTCAGGTGGTGTGCCAATCAAATGTGGTGTTCTTTCTAGTGAGGCGAGTTAGGGGTGCCAAAATAGCACTGTAGCTTCTGAGGAAGCACCAGTAGAAGTTCCCAAAACCAAGGAAGGACTGCACGTCTTTGATGTTCACCGGGGTCGGCCATTCCTGGATGGTGGTGACCTTCACAGCGTCCATCTTGGTTCCATCCATCAAAATGATGAAGCCAAGATACTTGACTTCCTGCTGGTGGAACTTGCACTTCTCAGGCTTTAGGTGAAGATTGGCATCGGACAAGGCTTGAAGAACCTTCTGGACGTGGATGCAGTGTTCGTCGAGGTTGTCACTGTAGATCAAAATGTCATCAAGATAGGCGGTAATGAATACGTCCAGGTAGGGCCACAGGATGTCGTTAATGAAGTGCTGAAAGCTGGCGGGAGCATTCGTGAGTCCAAACGGCATTACTAACCATTCAAACAGTCCATAGTGGGTTCTGAATGCCATCTTCCATTCCTCCCGCTCAGCCATCCTTACAAAGTTATACGCCCCTCGAATGTCCAGTTTGGTATAGAATCTCACTTTCTGCAATCGTAAGAGGGTCTCCTGGAGTAGGGGGAGGGGGTACCGATGTTTGATGGTTCCCTCGTTTAAGCTTCTGGAATCCACACACAGTCTGAGGGAACTGTCTCCCTTCTTCACGAAGAGTATAGGCACCCCAGCGGGGGATGAGGAAGCTCGGATGAATCCTTTGGCTAGGTTCTCATCCAGCCACTTCCACAGGGCTTCCAATTCCGTCTTCGACAGAGGGTAAATGGGACCGAAGGGCAGAGTAAAGTTGGGCTGTATGGGGATTTCGTGATTGTAGGGTCGATGAGGGGGGAGCTTGTTGGCCTCTACTTCGGAAAACAGGTGGAGGAACTGGTGGTATTCAGATGGGATGGAGCTTGACAGGTCAGTGACTTCTTGCTCCTCGGCGGTGGACAACAGGAGCTGTATTGGCGGTTCGGGGATCGGGAGTACGTTGGGGGGTTCTTCACTGGTTCCTCGTATTGTCACAGCTCGGTCGACACAGTGGGCGAGGCAATGCTGGGACCCGAAGGTCACAAGGTTCAAGGCGAAGCGGATAACAACATCGTGCTGCTTCAGCCATGGGATACCGAGCACGATGGGATAGTGTCCTAACTTCGTGATGAACATGGCAAGATTCTCACAATGCCCTTGTATGTCCAAGCGTACCTCCATCAGGTGAGTGATATGCCCCAAGGAGATCTTTCATCCATCGATGACCTCGAGTACCCAGGGGGTTGTTAGGGGGTGAAGGGGTAGTTTATGATGCATGGCGAATGATTGGTCAACAAATGCATAGCCTGTCACTCCACAGTCCATTAGGGCATGGGTGGGGATTTTCTTGTTCTTGAAGGACAGGTCACATGTCATGATGAGGTGTCTACCATCCATTGATCCTTCTTCGATGGTGGCATCTCTAATGGCAGTGCTCGAAATTGATAATATTTTTGCTAACACAGATGAAGGGACAGTGGATTCACCAGGAAGAGAGCCATCCTGCTCTTGCTGGCTTACACATTTCCTGACTTGACTACATCCTCCCTGTCCTCCTCCACTTGATTGGTTACCTCAGCGGCTGCTACTCGCAATGGACGTGCTGGGACCTTGGGACGACTCGGACAGTCTCATGCCATGTGGTTGAACCCTCCACAGTATAGGCAGCAGTTTTCGTCAATCCTCTTTTACCATTCTTCTGGGGAGAGGCGTTGACGAGCCACTGACAGGTCTATGGGGGCAGGGCCAAAGTGGCTGCTCCCGCTGCTCGTAGGGTGTGGGGTGTTCAGGGTGGACACTGGGGGTATGCTGCAGGGCAGGGAGGAGGTGGGTTTGGTCACAGCAGTGGGGCAGGTACTCTCAGCCTTTCGAGCATGAAATTGTTGATCCCTCCATTTCATGAGGGCTACATATTGATTCCAGTTCTCCGGGACATCCTGAGTACTAAGAATGACCGTGAGTTCATCGCAGAGACCTCGGTGGAAAGTGGCTCTTTTGGCAGTGTTGTTCCAGTTGAGGTCAGAGGCTAGACGTCAGAACTCAGCATAATAGGTAACGAAGTCTCCATTTCCTTGACGAAGCTTAGTGATAGCCCGCTTGGTGGTGTTGATCCGGTCAGGGTCACTGTATCATTCTTCCAGGGTGGTCACGAAATCCCCAAAGGTTTCCAGGGTGACATGGTCGTTCTCTACCAGGTGGAGCATTTGTTCCAGAGTAGGTCCATCGAGTTGAGAGAAGGCATAGCAGAGTTTTGACTGTTCGTTGGGGAATTCGCTGGGTTGAGCGATGAGGCGAAGATGCAGCATGGTGATGAAGGATCGTAGCTTGTTACGTTCCTCCCCTGTGAAGTTGTACTAACTGCTCTGCAGTTTGATTCGGCTCTGGGTTTGCTTCTCTGTTGTTAACCTTGGGCTCAGGCAATACTTACTGGTATACAGGATGTCCCTGCAGCACTGCCTCTCTGGGTCTTTCTGTTTCTTCTTGTTGCTTCTAGCTTCGGGGTGGAGATATAGGTGTAGGATGGGCTGTTAGGATGACGTTCACTATGGATGGATGAATCTTTGTGTATGTAGAAATGGTTGTGTAAATAGAAACTTGATTGCATGCTATATCAAATGAAATCCAAATTTGTCCTTCTTATACCAAATCTGTGTCCCCCTGTGAATCCCATTCCCCTGTCCTGCAGATCCCTAGAACCATGTGAGACACCTCTTAAAACCCACAGTGAAACCATAACTCAAATACAAGCAAAACATAAAGTAAAACATCAAGTGAAACAGAAAGCACACATATCTGAAACACTCATCATAACATAATTCCCAATGCAATTCAAACCTATCCTAAATACATTCTCCTCGTGAAACTCATTCTGGAACCTCCCAACCCCAAATTCCAAGCCTTTGCCTTAAACCTGAAAGATAATGTAACATATGGCGAGGGTAATGCCAATGAGCCACAGTCCAGCTGTGGTGGTGAGAGCCCCCAGGAGCATGTCCCTGGCCGTTCGTGACACCTGCTTATCTCAGGGAGCATTTTGAGATCATCAGTGGAAATTGCATTCAAGTATGAACAGCAATCTGTGAGGGTCTTATTGTTCGAAGAGGGTCTTGGTTGTATGGTTGTATAGGTCTTTCGAGTATTGCATAAATAATCGAGTATGAGGTACTAATATCTTTCTGGGACTTGCTTGAAATTGATGGGATGACTGTGGGTCTTTTGCTGGATGATTGCTTCTTCGAGTGGGGGCATTTTCGATATTTTATGTTTTCTGACTTGAGCTCCCCACTCATATACCCACCGGGTATGTTGCAGTGGTCAGAATGCCAAGTACTGGTTGATGTTGGTAGAGAGCATGCAAACATGATATTTTTCACATACAAATTGCTTATTTGGAATTTTTTGATGCCAATTCTCCAAATCGTTCCCAAACCAATCAGATGACTCTTGGTGATCCTCTCAGCCATATCATGCATGTGCTGTTGATAAACCCGTCGTTTGCTAATATATTTTGTCTAATAATATGACCTCCATAGGGCATTTGAGCACATATCCCATCTCATGCATGCATCATCAGCTCAGGTGAAGTGTTTGTCCTTAGTTGCCAGATTTCCTGATCTGTCCTTATTTGGGCTGCGGCTTCCTGTGCCGTCTGTATGCCTTGCCAACACTTCACCATGGTAGATGTCATCCAGGCCTCCTGTGGCTTCTGATAGGATCCAACATTCATATCTGTTTGTCCATATGCATTTATTCTCGTCATATCGGGTTAACCGAAGGTTTGTCTGCAAGATAAGGTTTCCTGTATTGTCGGCTGCCTCAGGGCCACTATGCCACATATTGGTCTTTACCGCCTATGACAATCCTCATCTCCTTCGGCTGACTAGACTCCATTATTGCATGTCTTATCTTAATGACATTCAGTATTGTTCCTTCGGTCTTCCGATCATCTCCGCTGAGCATCCTCGGTAACATATGATTCTTAATTTGGACTTGGCACTTAGTCGTAGGGTACATTCAATTCATTCTTAAATACCTAACTGTTGCTCTCATCCATTTATTCCTTATCCTCATTACCAACTTCAACTTCCTCCAGCCTTCGTCTATTGTCAATCATGGCAGACTCGGTCATATATGGTGAACTCCTCCCTTTCACATTCCTCTTCTTCTGATTTCTTCTGCCTTTCTTTGTCCCAGCCCCTTCTCTGTCTGCCTGTTGGGGTGGTCCTGTTTGACATGGCACAATGTTCAAATACGGCGGATTGCATACAGCAGAGGGTAGTCCCTTTGTGGACTTGTGGCAAGTAAGAACCACAGTGGCCCAGGTTATAAGTATTCCAGGTTTTTATCAACATCAGCAGTATGTTCCCCAGGATATGGCTGGGCATTAGAAACCTCAGCTGTTTATTGGAAACTGTCCCTCCTAAGGCTACCCTGGGTTTCTGACCCTTTATGATGAACTGACTTTTTTTCTGGCCCCACATTATCCTACTTCCTGCAGGAAGTGGATGAAGGGTGGTTAGTAATGGCTCTTGCCTGGCGGCTTGAGTGATTACTTGGTAAGAATCCACATTCTTAAAATGTGTCTTAAAGGTAGGGTATGACATAAGGTAAGGGATTAGCGATCATAACAGGATTCAATCCCTGTTTGGCCGCATAATGCAATAACTCATCAGGAAATGACAATGAGCCATTTTTCTTCTGAGCCACATCATCATAGCTTCCCTAAGGAAATCTTGATTGCTTGTCTGGTGACAATCATGCCCTATCACTCGTGCGTTTCTAGCACTTTCCATGTGATGTCATGAGTCCCCCACCTGCGCTCACCTGTGCGCAGCCACACCCTGGTGTGAATGCAATCCCAACAGTTCCCTATGGAGTATTCCCTAGCTGAAGGTCGCATGATATTGGGTTCCTTTGAACAGGTTCCTTCAGTGGGTTCCTTGCTTATTGTATGTTGTCTCATGCTGTGAAGTCTTGACCCTTGTACTCAGCGCCACTCCTGTTCACCGACTAGACTCTGCCTTGGTCAACTAACTCTGAATGCAGGTATGTTGAATGATGATTTCGCAATGCCTTGCACATTCCATGGAGCTCTCCTGCATGCAAGCCCTCTTGGTATCCGTCGGTTGCTGAGCACCTCCTCATGTATAAGTAGGTACTATTTGCCCTCATCTTTGTCTCTCCATCATTGTCGCCAACACTCATCTTATGGCTGAAGTGCCATCATTGAGGTAAGTCCTTCCCTTCTCCTTCCTGATCTTGCCCCTGCTGACATTCAATAGGTGCGACATCTTGGGCCAGGACCTTCATGAGGTCTCATTCGGGGGTCACGAGTCACGTGACTTCGCTTGCTGGATCTTTGGAGGGTTCCGGCCTGAATTGCTGATTCATAATATTCATTCTCTAGTCAAGTTTGCCATGTTCTCTCTCAAGTTATACATGTTACCCAATCTATCATCACACATTATAGGGTGTGACACCCTTGTACTCAGCACCACTCCTGCTCACCAACTAGACTCTGCCTTGGTCAACTATCTCTGAATGCAGGTATGTTGAATGATAATTTTGCAATGCCTTGCACATGCCATGGAGCTCTTCTCCAGTGCAAGCCCTCTTTGTATCTGTTGGTTGGTGAGCACCTCCTTATGTATAAGTAGGTACTGTTCGCCCTCATCATCTTCTCTCCATCATCGTCGACAACAGTCCTCTCATGGCTAAGTTGCCATCATTGAGGTAAGTCTGTAACGGCGGGCAGGGCGCGGAATCGGAGTCCAGGGAACTCGCGGTAGGGCAAGGGCAAGACCTTGGCTGGGCGGGCTTGGCTAGGCTGGGCAAGGACAGGAGGCTTGGCTGCGCTGGGCAGAGGGGGAATACTGGGGACTAGGGATGAAGAGAGGAGTAGTTGTATTGGATAAGAATACAAGAGGAGGATCTTCATTTATTGTGACTAGAGCTGCTACAGCTATTGCACTCCACTGCTTCATACCCTAGACTAAGGAAACCTATCATCATCACATAGAAACAAACGAAACCTTGCATCTCCATCCATGCCTAATACAAAGGAATTCAATGCTCCAGCTTTGGCAAGTGTGTCGGCCAGTTCATTACCCGGGATATTGCAGTGGGAGGGTATCCATAATGTGTGGAGGGTCCAGCCATTGGAGTGGAGTTCTTGGGCTCGGTTGAGGGCATCGCGGGCAAATTGGTGGTTTAGGTCATTGTGGGCAAGTGTTTGTATCGCAGATTGGTTGTTGGTGCATATATAAATGGGCGCGCAGTATGTTTTGGGGTAGTCCGGTAGCAATTGTAGTCCTTTGTAGATGGCATGTAGTTCGGCGTCAGCGACCTCGCATTGTGAACCCAGGTTGAAACTTTGTGTCCAGAGGTTTTGTAGTCCACTTGCTGTGACTTCATATGTGGCGGCTCCACATCCGACTTGTCCTGTGTCAAGTTTGGAGCCATCGGGGTAGAGGAGGAGGGTGCCCGGCGGCAGTGAGGATATCCAGGTATTGTGGTGTGTGATTGGGTTATCGTGTTTATTGGGGTGTATTGTTGTTGTGTTTTCGATTGAGAAGGGGTTTGGAGTTGTTGATCGGTTTTCGAGTTTGCCAGTTAGGAGGTGCTTAATTTTTTCCCGGAGGAGGCTTGTGCCTGGCGCCGATGTAGGGCAGTGTGGTGTTATCGGGATGCCGGCTAGGCTGTGTCCGGTTGGGAGGAAGAGGAGTCGGATAGCAAATTTAGCTGAGAGGTAGGCAAGATAGATGTGTAGGGGGGGCAGGTGGGCGCAGGTGAGGAGGTTCGAGATTCTGGTGCTGGGTGGTAGGCCAGTGGCCCAATGGGCTGCACTGTGGTATGTGGCGGCTAGAGGGTTGAGAATGCTATCATTTCCAGTCCACCAGGCAGGGGACGCCCATAGCATTTTGGGGAGGATGGCTGTAAGGATAAGGTGTCGTGCAATGTAGGTTGGTATGCCATTGCCTTTGTGTTGGAGGAAAAGTAGGGAGCTTAGTGCCGTTCTTCCTTGAGCAGCAGCTGAGGTGGCATGTAGTTTGAAGGTGAGGGATTCGTCGATGTGGACGCCGAGGTATTTGATGCTGTGGCTTGGTTGAATTATTTTATCGTCAATGGTGAGGGTTGGGTGGTGGGAGAGGTCTTTTGCTTTGTTTTTGCTATTTCTGGGGAGACAGTGGAGAAGTTCTGATTTTGGTGGTGAGAAACGTAGGCCCAAGTGTTTGCCCCGTTCAATGTGGTATTCTGATTGTTCTTTGAGTCAGCGGATGGCGAAGGTGGTGGTGAGGGATGATTGGAGGAGACTTGTGTCGTCAACATAAGAGATGTTGAGTTCGGGGTTAGGATGATGTTGTATTTCGAGCATTGCATTAGCGTAAATTAAGAAGAGGATGGGCGAGGCTGGGGATCCTTGTGGTAGGCCGCAGCAGAAGGGTTTGGGTTCTTCAGTGTGCTGGGAAAAGGAAAATGCAAGGGTGCGGTTCGTTGTAAAGGCTTGGGTCCAAGCACAGAGGTAGGGGGGCATTCCCCGTTGCTTCATAACCTGTAGGAGGAGGGTGGGGTTGGTGTTGTTGAAGGTGCCTTCAATGTCATGGGCGAAGAGGGCTGGGCGATAAGGTTGTTTTCCTGGGGCTTTTTTGAAGCTGAGGTCGGCGCTGATTGGTGAGAGGATTTTGAGCAGGGCATCTATGGCTGAGTGGTAGGAGCGAGCGCCCATCTGTGTTGGTGAAATGGCCAGGCATTCGGCGGCTGGTTTTGCGATTCTGTTTGCTGCAATGCGTTCGTATATTTTGGACATGCAGGGGAGGAGGGATATTGGGCGGTAGGATTTTGGTGTGGTATAGGATGCTTTTCCGGGTTTGGGTATGACAACACAGGTGGCTTGTTTCCATGTGTTTGGGAAGATATTGTGTCAAAAGAGGGCATTGAAGAGGTGGGGTAGGGCTGGTGGTATGGTGTTGTGGAATTGGGCGATAAGTTGATAGGTGATTCAGTCATGTCCGGGGGCGGATGTGTAGTTTAGGTTTCGGATGACTTTGTTGACTTCCAAGAGGGTTATTGGGGTGTATGCAGTGGTGGGGTTGTTATGTCGTATGATGAAGTCTGGTGGGAGGGGAGCTGGGGTGTCACTTTGTGGTGGGAAAAGTGTGTTTCGAAGGGCATCACATTTTCCTTGAAAGTCGCTTATACCATCGAGTGGGGGGAGGGGTTTATTGTGAGTGTGGGAGTGTCGGAGGCATTTCCAGATATTCTGTGTATTGGTGTTCTGTAGTCGGTTGGTCTAATATTTTTCTTTGGCGAGTTGTACAGTTGTTTTCCATTGGTTGCGTAGAGTTTTGGCTTGAATTTTTAGGTGGTTGTTGGTTCGGTTGTTGCGATAACGTCGGTCAGCTTGGTTAAGTTGTCGTCATAATTTGTTTAGGTCAGGATGCCACCATGGGGCTTGCTTGGGTCTAGGTCTGATCCATGGTATTGCTGTATTGGTGGCTTTGTTAATGATGTTCGTGATGTTGTTAGCTGCTCGAAGGGCCTCTTCAGTGCTTTCGATGTTGCTGAGGTCAAGCTGTGTGTCGGCTATGGTTTTCCGGAACAATGTCCAATCGGCTTTATGCCAGGCTCTTTTGGGGGGGGATTTGGGTATGGTTTGGTTGAGATAAATTGTGCAGATGGCGTGGTCGGAGGTGGATTTGGGGTTGATTTCATGTGCGAGGATGTCTTGGGTGATGTCACCAGTTGAGAAACATAGGTCAATTACAGAGGGGGAGCCGCCATTTCGTGGGAAATGGGTTGGGTGTCCAGGTTTGTTCTGTAGGTGGAAGCCATGTGCTTCCATCCAATCTGCGATGGAGTTTGCTTCAGTTCGGTGTGATCGTATCTGGTCATCATTGAGTGTGCTTGTGCCTCCCCACCAGGGGTGGTGTGCGTTTAGATCTCCCATGATGATTGATGGGGAAGCAGGGTGGAATTGTGGAAGGAGGTTGGCGATCGCATGTGGTCTGCCTGGGGAATAAAAATTGTAAATGGTCAATGCCGGGCAGGTAGGGAGTGAGATGCGTGTTCCAAGGAAAGAGTTTGAATGGGTAAAGGTGATGTCTGCCTGCACTCCGGGGAGGCGGCGGATATAGGTAGCGCAAAGCGGGCGTTCTTGGACTGGGGTAAGTAGGTGGAAATCAGGGTGGGCTGGGGGTAGTTTGTTATGTTCAATGGCAGGTTCTTGTAAAAGAATGATAAGGGTATTGGGGTTTGATGCAACGGAAATTAACGCTGATGTTGTCGTAGCATGACCTTTTGCACAGTTCAGCAGCTGTACACATGCTATTCCTGAGTCTTCGTCATTCATAATTGCTGTTCCATAGTCTCATCATCTGGGATCTGTGGTTCTTTGTTTCGAATTTCTTCCATATGTTTGGTGCGTACAGGGCAGAGAGGATCATTTGCTTTGTGTGCCTCATTGCAGTTGGCACATAGGATTGGGGGGTGGGTGCATGTACCTCCTGCACGGCAGGTTGAGATTGTGCAGGGGTGATTTTTGGTGATGTGGTTTTGGGCGCAAACTGCACATTTGGGTTGATTGGCTTTGCAAAGCTTGGGGTGATGACCGTATTCTTGGCAATTGTTGCATTGAGAGGCTGGGTTCCAAGAGAAGTATTCGTTGATGCGGCACAGGCGATTACAGATGGCCAATGAGGAGGTTCCGAGATGTTTGTAGTTAATGGCTCCAATAAGGGAGACTACGAGTGTGGATGCAGATTTGTAAAGGTGGCGGTTCGCGGGGACTAGCCAGCGGGGGTTTTGTGCAAGGTGTAGGGAGGGGTATGTGGCTTCGATTTCATATTTGACAGCTGAGAGGTCTGCATTGGTGGGGACATTATGCAAGAGGAATTTGGTCCAGCGTTCGTTGATTCTGGTTTCGACTGGTTAAAGTGATTTTGTTGCGTTGGCGATAATCTGTATGTAGGGAGCGTAGGCGGATGCTTTAGTGGTGGGATTGGTGGTAAGCACTAAGCGGTTGTTGCTGGTGATTCGTGCGAGGATGAATGGGGGTTGGGTGATATCTTGTGATTCGTTAATAACTTTGTTGATTGATTGGAGGGTTTGATCAGCGGTTGCGGCAGTGTCAGAGATGGTGGAGTCGAGAGTGATGATGACCTCTCTTTCGGTGCGTGGTAAGGCCTTTGGAATGATTGTTTCGGGTGTCTTTTTCTTTTTCTTGCGCTCAACCGTGGTAAAAGGTTTCTCGTTTTCAGGTTTTCCTTCTTCAGCAATGAGGCGTTCAGCCCAGGAGAGTTGTTTTCCTGGTTCTTTCCAGGGCCAGATGGTGTTGGAGGAGGGTCCGGGGGTGCCAGAGGAGCCAGTGTTGGTGTTCGTAAAGCCCCAGACATTTTCAGGGTGAACGGGTGTTGGTTGGATGAGGGGGGCGGCAGGGACAGCGGGGGTTGCTTTGCCAGTGTTTTTGCCATTCAGTTTGTTGGGGGTGGTGTTGGTGAGTTGTTGACGTACTTTCTGCAGTTCAGAGGTGACTGCAGCTACCTGTTTTTCGAGTTCGCGGATCCGATTGGTGTTGGCATTTTGGGAAGCGAGCATGGCATTCTCCATACGATCAAAACGGGCCAGGATTTGTTGCATGAGTTGTTGTTGTTCATTGGAACTAGGGTGGGAACCATCCTGTGGAGCAGAGGTATTTTGGCGTTTGCGAGGAGCAGGGGAACCGGTAGGCAAAATGGTTGGAATAGCAGGTGAGGCATGGTGAAATCCGAAGATATTTTCAGCAGAAGCTGAGGGAGGAGGAGCAGATGATGATGGAGCAGCTGGGGCAGCTGATGCTGAGCGTCCAGGGGAGAACCCAGAGAACGAAGTGATAGGAGTTTGAGACATAATATCTCAGTGAAAGAGGGGGGGTCTGTGCAACTCAGACCAGAGGATGGGCTTGGGGTCAGAGGACCACTAGGGATGAAGAGAGGAGTAGTTGTATTGGATAAGAATACAAGACGTTGCGTGAAGAAAAAAGAAAGACAGAACGGTGGGAGGATAAACCTCCTTATATACATAGATTCCCTTATCCAACTTCGATACCAAATTCCCTACTATCCATTTCCCTTTCCTCCATACTGCGTAGAATTTTCCTTTACTGACATCATAACACGTAAGCATTTTAAACAAACATACATAAGCGTGCATAAATAAGCAAACATAAGAAACCGTAAGCAGAATAATGTACATAAGCAGGTGGCAACGAGCAAACATAATCAACCATCATGTATGAACAGAGGCATAAGCATGCATAAGCGCCAATTGTACAGACATTGGGTCCACGCCATGACAGTATCCCCCCTCTAGGGCTGCGGTCCACCGAAGCTTAGTTGAGGTTTTCTGGGAGGGGGCCCGGTTTGTTGGGGTGTTGGGCATGGAAGTCGTCGATAGCCTGGAGCTTGTTGACTTCGGTTGCCTGTTCCCAAGTGAGGTCATCCCATCCACGCCATTTGATTAGGTACTGGAGTTGCCGCCGGAAAATGCGGCTATCCAACACCTCCTCAACCTCGTATTCTGACTGGCCGTCCACAACGACGGGTTCCGGTGGGGGCAGGTGTTGACCTGGCAGTGGGTCCGCTCGGGTGGGCTCAAGGAGGGAGACGTGGAATACCGGGTGAACGTCCATAGTAGCGGGTAGGACGAGTTGGTAGGCGTACTTCCCGACTTCCTTGATGACGGTGAAGGGTCCGTGGCAGCGGTTGTCGAGCTTGTGGGAGGGGCGGTTGGTGCGCAGGTTTCGAGCGTTGAGCCAGACTTTGTCTCCTGGCAAGTAGGATAGGGCAGGCATTCGGTGGTTGTCGGCGTATTCGCGCTGTCAGTCTTGGGCATAGGCCATCTCGGCTTTCGCAAAGTCATGGATTTCGGCGAGCAGGCGAGTGAGGGATTGTGCTTGGCCTTCTTCCGGGTTGTCTACTCGAAGGTCGGGTTCGAAGTCGAGCTTGGGGTGCATGCCGTAGTTCGCGAAGAAGGGCGAGAGTCAAGTAGTAACGGAAACGTGGTTGTTGGTGGCAAATTCGGCAATGGGTAGGTACTGGGCCCAGTCATCTTGTTGATAGTTAACGTAGGCTCTGAAATACTGTTCCATAACCGCGTTGATGTGTTCGGTTTGGCCGTCGGTTTCGGGATGGAAGGCGGTACTCAGGCGAGGCTCGATGTGGAGGGAGTTGCAGAGGTACTTCCAGAAGCGGGAAGCAAATTGGGGACCTCGATCGGAGATGATGGAATCGGGT
The DNA here is from genome assembly GCA_024516145.1 of Pyronema domesticum. Classification (NCBI taxonomy): domain Eukaryota; kingdom Fungi; phylum Ascomycota; class Pezizomycetes; order Pezizales; family Pyronemataceae; genus Pyronema; species Pyronema domesticum. The sequence goes on along the minus strand of JAJJXL010000010.1, from coordinate 10,426 downwards.
AAGCCATGTAGGCGGAAAATGTTCGTGACCCAGAGGTTAGCAAGTTCTTTGGCGTCAACAGTAGTGGAGGAAGGAACGAGATGCCTCATTTTGGTCAACCGGTCGATGACTACCCAAATCGCATTGTGGCCATCCGAGATTGGCAATACTGTCATGAAGTCCATTGATAGGTCTCGCCACGGACGTTTGGGTACTGGCAGGGGGTTCAGGACGCCGTAAGGGGTGCGTTGAGATGTCTTTGTTCGCTGGCAAACATGGCAGTTTGCTATGAATCGTTCGACATCCTTCCGCAACGTGGGCCAGAAGTAACGTCGTCTGATGAGGACGAAGGTCTTCGCTCTCCCGGGGTGTCCAGCGGCGGGGACGTCGTGGTTGCTTTGGATGATTCGTAGTCATAGGGCGTCATCGGCGGGAACATAGAGGTGGTGCTGGTAGTACAGGCATCCGTCGTGCACTTGACATTCCGAGAGGGTGATGTCTCGACTGTGTTGTTTGCCTTCGAAAAGTGCGGTGATGATTCGTTGAGCGAAAGGGTCGGTCTGGGTAGCTTTTAGGATGTCTTGCGATAGGGCAGAGCGGGGTGCGGCCAACACGGCTTCCCACAGTTGGAGTTCGTCCGGGAGGTTGTGTGGCTTGAGCACGGCTTTGTGCTGCTCGACGAGGTGGTCATCCCCTCCCTGAGGTAGGTCTCCAGACCTACGGGTGAGAGAGTCGGGTTTTGCCCCAGCTTTGCCAGGCCTGTACACAATTTTAAAATTAAAACGGGAGAAATATTCTGCCCAGCATGTTTGTCGGCGATTGAGCAACTTAGTGGTCATAAAATACTCGAGGTTTTTATGATCACTAAGCACATTGATGGAGTGGGACACACCTTGCATCTCCGGTCGCCATTCCTCGAATGCACAAACAATGGCCATCAATTCTTTGTCATAGATTTCGTAATTACATTCCGCCGGGCTATGTTTCTTGGAGAAAAAGGCAACCAGGTGGAGGATCCCTTTGTCATCATACTGGGAGAGGATGCCAGTGGAGACATAATCTGAAGCATCGGTTTCTACCATTGCTTCACGGTTGTAGTCGAAGTGATGAAGAATTGGGGCAGTGGTGAAGGCATGCTTCAGAGTGGTGAAGGAGTTGGTTCAGGTGGTGTGCCAATCAAATGTGGTGTTCTTTCTAGTGAGGCGAGTTAGGGGTGCCAAAATAGCACTGTAGCTTCTGAGGAAGCACCAGTAGAAGTTCCCAAAACCAAGGAAGGACTGCACGTCTTTGATGTTCACCGGGGTCGGCCATTCCTGGATGGTGGTGACCTTCACAGCGTCCATCTTGGTTCCATCCATCAAAATGATGAAGCCAAGATACTTGACTTCCTGCTGGTGGAACTTGCACTTCTCAGGCTTTAGGTGAAGATCGGCATCGGACAAGGCTTGAAGAACCTTGTGGACGTGGATGCGGTGTTCGTCGAGGTTGTCACTGTAGATCAAAATGTCGTCGAGATATGTGGTAACGAATATGTCCAGGTAGGGCCGCAGGACGTCGTTAATGAAGTGCTGAAAGCTGGCGGGAGCATTCGTGAGTCCAAACGGCATTACTAACCATTCAAACAGTCCATAGCGGGTTCTGAACGCCGTCTTCCATTCCTCTCCCTCGGCCATCCTTACCAAGTTATACGCCCCTCGAATGTCCAGTTTGGTATAGAATCTCGCTTTCTGCAATCGTAAGAGTGTCTCGTGGAGTAGGGGGAGGGGGGTACCGATTTTTGATGGTTCCCTCATTTAACCCTCTGTAATCCACACACAGTCTGAGGGAACCGTCTCCCTTCTTTACGAAGAGTATAGGCGCCCCGGCGGGGGACGAGGAAGCTCGGATGAATCCTTTGGCTAGGGTCTCATCCAGCCACTTCCGGAGGGCTTCCAATTCCGTCTTCGACAGAGGGTAAATGGGACCGAAGGGCGGAGTAAAGTTGGGCTATAGGGGGATTTGGTGATCATAGGCTCGATGGGGGGGGAGCTTGTTGGCCTCTACTTCGGAAAACAGGTGGAGGAACTGGTGGTATTGGGACGGGATGGAGCTTGCCAGGTCGGTGACTTCTTGCTCCTCGCCGGTGGACAACCGGAGCTGTATTGGCGGTTTGGGGATCGGGAGTACGTCGGGGGGTTCTTCACTGGTTCCTCATATTGTCACGGCTCGGTCGACGCAGTGGGCGAGGCAATGCTGGGACCCGAAGGTCACAAGGTTCGAGGCGAAGCAGATGACAATGTCATGCTGCTTCAGCCATGGGATACCGAGCACGATGGGATAGCGTCCTAACTTCGTGACGAACATGGGGAGTTTCTCACGATGCCCTTGTATGTCCAAGCGGACCTCCATCAGGTGAGTGATGTCCCCCGACGAGATCTTTCGTCCGTCGATGACCTCGAGTACCCGGGGGGTTGTTAGGGGGCGAAGGGGTACTTTATGATGCGTGGTGAATGATTGGTCAACAAATGCATAGCCTGTCGCTCCGCAGTCGATTAGGGCGTGGGTGGGGATTTTCTTGTTTTTGAAGGACAGGTCACATGTCACGACGAGGTGTCTACCGTCCATTGATCCTTCTTCAATGGCGGCGTCTCAAACGGCGGTGCTAGAAATTGATAAGATTTTTGCTAACACAGATGAAGGGACAGCGGATTCGCCAGGAAGAGAGCCATCCTGCTGTTCCCGGCTTACACATTTCCCGACTCGACTACATCCTCCCCGTCCTCCTCCACTCAATTGGTTACCTCCACAGCTGCTACTCACAATGGACGTGCTGGGACCTTGGGATGACTCGGACAGTCTCGTGCCATGTGGTTGAACCCTCCACAGTACGGGCAGCGGTTTTCATCGATCCTCTTTTGGCATTCTTCTGGGGAGAGGCGTCGACGAGCCGCTGACAGGTCCATGGGGGCAGGGCCAAAGTGGCCGCTCCTGCTGCTCGTAGGGTGTGAGGTGTTCCGGGTGGACGCTGGGGGTTTGCTGTGGGGCAGGGAGGAGGTGGGTTTGGTCACAGCGGTGGGGCGGGCACTCTCAGCCTTTCGAGCACGAAATTGTTGATCCCTCCGTTTCACGAGGGCTACATATTGATTCCAGTCCTCCGGGACATCCTGAGTACTAAGGATGTCCTTGAGTTCATCGCAGAGACCTCGGTGAAAAGCGGCTCTTTTGGCAGTGTTGTTCCAGTTGAGGTCGGAGGCTAGACGTCGGAACTCAGCGTAATAGGTAACAAAGTCTCCTTTTCCTTGACGAAGCTTAGTGATAGCCCGCTCGGCGGTGTTGATCTGGTCAGGGTCACCGTATGATTCTTCCAGGGTGGTCATGAAATCCCCAAAGGTTTCCTGGTTGACATGGTCATTGTCTACCAGGTGGAGCATTTGTTCCAGAGTGGGTCCATCAAGTCGAGAGAAGGCATAGCGGAGTTTCGACTGTTCGTTGGGGAATTCGCCGGGTCGATCGATGAGGCAAAGACGCAGCATGGTGATGAAGGATCGTAGCTTGTTACGTTCCTCCCCTGTGAAGGGTTTGGGATCAGGCTGAGTCTTGCACAGGGTGGGTATGGAGGAAGCGGCAAGGTTGGCTAAGGCGAGGGTTTGCGAGAGCTGGGACTCAAGTTGGGTGACCCAGGTGGAGAGTGTATTACGGTCTACTATGGCAGCATCCCTGTCGAGGGAGAGGTCATTGATTTCGGCGGCGAGAGCTGTGAACTGATCGGTAAGGTTCTCGCTGGTGTTGAGGACATGGGCGAGGTTGACTGCTCCTTCATAGCTCGCACATAGGGTGGCAGGGTCGAGGGAGTCAGCGGAGGTAGCGGCCAAGGCCTCGATGGCACGGGCATGGTCCGCGAGGATCCTCACTATGAGAGGAGAGTCAGGAATGGGGGCTGGCTCGGACATGGAGCGAGTTTGGTGGAGGCTAATGATGCAACATAGTGTAATGGCGAGCAGGGCATGGAATCAGAGTCTAGGGAACTCGCAGTAGGGCAAGGGCAAGAACTTGGCTGGGTGGGCTTGGCTAGGCTGGGCAATGACAGGACGCTTGGCTGGGCTGGGCAGAGGGGGAATACTGGGGACTAGGGATGAAGAGAGCAGTAGTTGTATTGGATAAGAATACAAGACGTTGTGTGAAGAAAAAGAAAGACAGAACAGTGGGAGGATAAACCTCCTTATATACATAGATTCCCTTATCCAACTTCGATACCAAATTCCCTACTATCCATTTCCCTTTCCTCCATACTGCGCAGAATTTTCCTTTACTGACATAATGACCTGTAAGCATTTAAACAAACATACATAAGCATGCATAAATAAGCAAACATAAGAAACAATAAGCAGAATAATGTACATAAGCAGGTGGCAATGAGCAAACATAATCAACCATCATGTATAAACAGAGGGATAAGCATGCATAAATGCCAATGGTACAGACATTGGGTCCACGCCGTGACAGAATCAATTATCAAGTATATACACAGCTGCATGGAATGTCCAAAAGACAAAGCAGCTCACCATCAGAAATATGGATTACTTCAAACATTGGAATTACCTTATGCCCCATGGCAATCAATTGCTATAGATTGTATTACTGACCTACCAGATGCCAGTGGATGTGACCCACTATGGGTAGTAGTTGATCGATTCACGAAAATGGCCCACTTCATTCCACTGCAAAAAGAGGGCAAGACAACAAATGACCTTGCTAAGATCTTTGTGAAGGATATTTGGAAGTTACATGGCCTACGAACAGACATAGTGTTGAGATGGAAGAAACATAAAAACAAGACGACCATCAAGAAAGCTGGACCACAAGTTGCATGGTCCTTTTCAAGTCAAGAAAGTCATTTCCCCATCAGCAGTCAGGCTCACACTACCTCGCAAATGGAAGATCCATAATGCTTTCCATGTGTCACTGATTGAGCCATTCTGGGCTGGAACAAGAGCTCCACCAGATCCAAGGAAAATTTTGCAAGAAGCTGATGATGTTGAAGGGAGCAAGGAGTATGATATCGATGAAGTCATGAGCAGTTACACGTCTGGCAATCGAGTACTCTACCTTGTTAAGTGGCTTGGGTGGCCAAACAAAAAGGATTGGACGGCTGAACCTTACAACAATTTTTCAGTAGGAGGTCTGGAGAAATTACGAGAATTTCACCTCAAGTATCCAAACTCTCCAAGGGACTACCAACTCACAGACTAAAAACTCAAGGGTTTTTTCCCATGTGGTTTTACCTTAAGCCAAGTTGGTAGTAGGATGTAGGGGCTGGAGGAATACATCTAAATCTGATCACTAGTCACTAGGCTATGGCCTAGTGCGGTCACAGAGGCATGAACTAGAGCTTCGGGATGAAGCTTGAACAGGGGAGAGGTGGTGTCACACCCTACAATGTGTGATAATAGATGGGGTAAAATGTATAACTTGAGAGAGAACATGGCAAACTCAACAGGAGAATGAATATCAAGAACAGCATTTCAGGCCGGAAACCTCCAAAGCTCCAACAAGTGAAGTCAGGTGACTCTTGACCCCCCAAATGAGACCTCATGAAGGTCGCGGCCCAAGATGTCACACTTATTGAATGTCAGCATGGGAAAGATCAGCAAGGACAAAGGGAAGGACCTACCTCAATAATCGCAACTCAGCCATGAGACAATTGATGGTGACAATGATGGAGAGAAGACAACAAGGGTGAACAGTACCTACTTATACATGAGGAGGTACTCAGCAACCGACAGATACCAAGAGCACTTGCACAGAGAAGAGCTCCATGGCATGTGCAAGGCATTGCGAAATCATCATTCAACATACTTGCATTTGGAGTTAGTTGACCAAGGCAGAGTCTAGTCAGTGAGTAGGAGTGTTGCTGAGTACAAGGGTCAAGACTGCACAGCATGAGACAATGTACAAAAGCAAGGAACCCCACTCAAGGAACCTGTTCGAAGGAACCCGATGTCATACCCCACCTATAAGACACATTTCAAGAATGGGGATTCTTACTAAGTAATGACTCAAGCCATAAGGCAAGAGCCATTACTAACCACCCTTCATCCACTTCCCACAGGAAGTAGGATAATGGGGGGCCAGCAAAACAGTCAGCATCATAAAGGGTTAGGAACCTGGGGTACCCTCAGGAGGGACAGTTTCTGATCAATGGCTGAGGTTTCTAATGCCCAGCCATATCCTGGGGAACGTACCGCTGATGTTGACAAAAACCTGGAATACTTAAAACCTGGGCCACTGTGGTTCATACTTGCCACAAGTCAAGAAAGGGACTACCCTCTACCATATGCAATCCGCCATATTCGAACATTGTGCTGTGTCATACAGGACCACCCGAACAGGCAGACAGGGAAGGGGCTGGGACAAAGGAGGGCAGAAGAAATAAGAAGAAGAGGAATGTAAAAGGGAGGAGTTTGCCATATACGACTGAGTCTGCTGTGATCAACTGTAGACGAAGGCTGGAGGAAGTTGAAGTTGGTAATGAGGATAAGGAATAAATGGATGAGAGCAACAGTTAGGTGTTTAAGAATGAATTGAATGTACCCTATGACTGAGTGCCAAGTCCAAATTAAGAATCATATGTTACCGAGGAAGCTCAGCAGAGATGATCGGAAGACTGCAGGAACAATACCGAACATCATTAGGATAAGACATGCAATAACAGAGTCTAGTTGGCCGAAGGAGATGAGGATTGTCATAGGTGGTAAAGAACAATATGTGTCATAGCAGCCCTGAGGCAGCCGACAATACAGGAAACCTTATCTTGCAGACAAACCTTTGGTTAACCTGATATGACGAGAATAAGTGCATATGGACAAATGGATAAAACACAGCAACAACTCCGCAAGATTGACGCTACACTAGGTAAGAGTTCTTTTTGACAAGCAGGGTGTCAGGAACTGCGTAGGTTGGAAGTGGTTCGACAGAACATAATGTAACACGGCAGGCTCAAGGGAACGTCCAAGGTACGCAGTGGACAGGGCACAGGGGGCGAGGGCAAGAGACAGGGCTAGGCAGGAGGCGGGACTAGAGCAAGAGGTGGTTCGATCAAGGTAACTGGATTGCTAACTCGACAAGAGGATCTTCATTTATTGTGACTAGAGCTACTACAGCTATTGCACTCCACCGTGTCATACCGTGACCAAGGAAATACATATCATCATCATCCATCACCTGCATAACAAACGAAATCGTGCATCCCCTTCTACTGACAATACAAAGGGAAACATCAATCAGCACATAAATATTTAAAGAGCACAAAGATCATTAACTATCGAATGCTGAAAATCCCAGCACTGCAACTCCTGCATCCATCTTTTCGTCATCTTTTTCAAGTGGGGTGGTTCAGCAGGTGACCATCTTGCTGTAGCCGAGGCCTGTGTTGTGTGCGAAAGTACTCAAGGCTGAGATACCTTTTTCATCTCTGAAGAGTTGGTTTAGTGTAAAGTCATGTGTTGTGGATTGGCTTAATTTTTGCCGTTCAGTTGTCAGGTTGTTACATTCAAACAGGTAGTGGTGTGAGGATATTAATCCATTACCACATGGGCAGTCGGTCATGTCCCACAACTAAGCCAAGATACTTCACTTCAGTTTGGTGAAACTTGCATTTTTCTGGTTTAAGGTGCAGTCCTGCTTCGTTCAGTGCAGTGAGAATTTGCTTAACATGGTTCTTCTGTTCTGCCAGGTTTTCTGAGTATATCAAAATATCATCGATGTATGCTGTGCAGAATCGATCAAGAAAGGGGCGGAGTACATCATTGATGAAAGCTTGGAAATTGGCTGGTGCATTGGTTAATCCATGGGGCATTACTAAGGATTCAAAAAGTCCATAGCAGGTTCGAAATGCTGTCTTCCATTCCTCCCCCTCTGCCATGCGGACAAGGTTATAGGCTCCTCGGATATCCAAGGTCATAAAATATTTTGCCCTTGAAAGTTGCAGTAGTGTTTCTTGAATGAGCGGTAGGGGGTAGCGATTTTTAATGGTTCCCTCATTCAAACCCCGATAGTCTACACATAGGCATAGGGATCCATCAGATTTCTTGACAAATAAGATTGGTGATGTGGCTGGTGATGATGAGAGACGGATAAATCCCTTGGACAGGTTCTCTTCCAGCCAATTCCTGAGAGCCACTAATTCTGATCAGGAGAGCGAGTATAAGGGGCCAAACGGGGCAGTAAATCCTTCCTTGAGGGGAATCCTATGGTCATAGGGTCTGTGGGTAGGCAGCCTATTTGCGGTTGTTTCTTTGAAAAGGGGAAGGAAATCATGGTATTCAGGAGGGACAAGGTTTCGAAGATCATCCTTTGTCCCTTCACTTCCAAGGGCTTTATTGATTTCATGTAGGGACAAGGGGAATACTGATAGTTGTTGTCTCCTTGCAATGCGACAGAAGGAGGAGGCCTTAAGTGAAGCAATCTGAAGTTTTGCTGGTGCAGCGGCAAGGGTTCGTGGAAAAAGTTCTGGGGGTTCCTTACTGAGTCCAGAGATAGTTGTTGGGACTGGTTTGCAATGGGCCAGGCAATATTGGGATCCAAAGGTCAAGGTTCTTGAGCTGAATCAAATTGCAACATCATGTAATTGAAGCCAGGGTATTCCAAGGACAATAGGATAATGTCCTAACTTGGTGACGAACATAGGGAGTTGTTCGTGGTGTTCATGAATAGTGCATTGCACCATTGCTAGGTGGGTGATATCATCAGAGGAGATTGGGCAACCATCAATGATTTCAAGAGCACGGGGTTTTGTCAATGGTCATAAGGGGATTTGATGATGGCGGGCAAAGTCTTCATCTACAAAGGATATACCAGTGGCTCCACAGTCAATAAGTGCATGGGTATGAATGATTCTATCATTAAATGATAGAGTACAAGAAATGATAAGATGTTTTCCTTCCATCAATACTTCTTCCATAACTGTGTCCCTGATTCCAAAAGTTGACAATTTTAGACTAAATGAAGACAATACAAGAGACAGACCAGCAGCAGGGCCATCGATGTGCAGCTGGTCTAGACTTTTCCAGACTCATCAGTGGTTTCTGGAGTTTCAGGGGTGGTGGTGACAGTGGCAGCAGCTCGGAGAGTAGCCGGTTTGTTTGGGCATGCAGCAGCCATGTGACCATGGCCACACCAGTAAAGACAGCGTCCTTCAGCAAGTCGGGCTGCTCGTTCTTGGGGGGTAATTTTACGGCAGTTGGCTGAGAGGTGCATTGGGGTAGGACCATATTGAGTGGATATAGTTTGCTGCTTGGGAGCTGGAGTGGGGGTCGAGGGTGTGCGTGGCAAGGTGGTGGCTCGGCCTGATGGGCCAGATCGAAGTTTGCGGAGGTTTTCGACCGCACAGATCTGGGAATCAAGTGCCTGGCATTGGTTGACACAATCATGGATGGTATCTGGGGTAGGTGAACCAATGAGTTTTTCTAAAATCTCAATCGAGAGTCCATTTCGGAGTGCATCCATGGTAGCCCATTCGTCCCAGTCCAATTCAGAGACAAGTTTGGAAAAGTCAGCATAGTAGACAGAGAATTCCTTGTTGCCTTGGCGGAGGGCTTGGAGTTTGTGTCGGGCTGTAGCCGCCCGGTCTGGGTCACCAAATGTGATTTGTGGAACACCAATAACTTGTTCAGCATCCTCAAGATTCACAATTTGTCCATTGTCCCAGATGTTTAGTAGGAGTTGTTCCATGGCACGTCCCTCCAATCGACTGATTGCATATGATACTCAGAGTCGGGCAGTTGGGAAACAAGAAGCATCGCTGAAGAGTTTTAGGCGTAGCTGGGTAACGAAGGATCGAAGTTTGTCATGGGTACCATCAAACATGGGAGCATCAGGTAACTTATCACCTCGTCCTTCCTGTGGATCGGGCGGTGGTTGGGCTAGTAGACGGGTAACAATTTCTCTTTGCCGGACAAGTTCTTGTTCTGCTGCATTTGCTCTGGCTGTTTCCATATCCAGGGTGGGTTCATCAGGGTTTATTTCATTCATGTAGTCTGGGGTATGTAGGACCTCGGCACAGATTCCATGGATATATATTCAAGAGGGTCAATAGCATCCAGGTCTGTGATGGTGCTGGTGACCTGGAGACATTGCCACAAGTCATCAGAGAAGGTTTTGTTGATTGGCATTTTTCCTTAGTGGGTGGGAATAGGAAGAGATAGTGTCCACCCAATGTTCCACATGCGTTTAAGGATAGAGGAGTGAGAAAGGTAGGATCCCCAGGAGACTGACAAGTAACCTCCTTCTTCAGCAAGTTGGCAAGCAATCTGTGCATCGTCGTAGTTGATCTCAATGGTATTAACAATGCTATATTCCAGTTGTTCGTCTTCGAGAAGGCGGCCAGAAAATACAGAGGCAAGTTGGTAGGTCCAAACACGAAAGGTCATGAAATAGAAATCTCTGAAGGAGCAGACAATCTTTGACAGGC